>OY856409.1:1913104864-1914304864 GCA_963693085.1 Alisma plantago-aquatica | reverse complement strand
CTTGATTTTTGGGGTAACCCTATTTGTTTTAGTATGATCATGTGCTTAGAACCTTTCTCTAATATTTTGATATGTGATTCGGGTTTGTGGAAAGGTTAACTCTCCAAGTTTGAGCTTGTTTGGTTGATGTTTGTGCTTTTTATGCTAGTTTTGGTGCAAGTTGTAATTTACCCAATATAGGGAGTTGGTGTGCAATTTGACACCTGTAGAGTGTTCCTTATCTCTCATGTCTTATTTAGGGAGAGCATGGTGCTTTGGGGTGCCTTTTTTGGCTCTTGGTTGATTAGTATCACCGTTAGTGGAGATTAGGGTTTGGGTGTATTAGCCTTGTGACCTTGTTGTTTTCCGTTGACCTAGGTCAGTGACCTAGATCCTATTGTGGGGTGTCACAGTTGCATCACTTTCCTCTTGGTGTGGTGGTCAGAACCAATTTTGTCTTGGGTCTAGGTGGAGGGTGGTGGGTGTGTTTCATCCTAGGCCTCTGACATGGGATTTTATCGCACTAACAAACTCACTCAGGGTTGAAATCCCCGAGATTTTACCAAAACCAAAGTGCAATAATACCACCTACAAGTGGATGAGTCTTATCACTGTATAGTTAAGGATCGAACTCAAAGAACAATGTTTTTAAGAATCCTTGTCAGTCTAGTCTAGTTTGAGTATAGGCTAATATTTAAAATGATAGGTTAATTTGAGGTTAATTAAACTAATTGCAAGAAAGTAAAAGCTGAATTAAAGTTGGATTTAGATCAAATTATATGGAATCACCAGGATGGTATCGGGTTTCACCACCGCTACGCACGCAAGCACATCCAATTGCAAACAATCCAGGCAAGATATAACAATCCAAATAGAGCTGCTGCGGAACCCCCCATACGAGCGTTAGGTTCGCGTAAGCATCACCTTAGGCATCAGATGTCTTGTCACCAACTAGATCACTCACTTACGACTCCGAAGATATAGAAATTCGACGAAGGTTGTGGCCCCCCTATACAGGTGTTAGGCACACAAAAGCGTCACCGAAGGCTAGATGGCTCGTCCCCTCACGGATCATACACTTACGACCTCGAAGAAATCCCATTCTATTTCTAGTTTGGGAGTCAACCGCATTAATCGATAAGCAAGCAGGTGATAGATCTACAAACTAACATCGACGATGAACAAAGACGATATAAAATACAACTAAGGTTGTGGTCCTCCCTAAGGAATGTTTAGACTACAGAAGCGTCACCGTAGGCTAGATGTCTCATCCCCTAACGGATCATACACTTACGACCTCAAGGAATCTTATCAAAAGTTCTCGTCAAAGAGTCGAGCTTTGTAAACCACCATTCCGTTCCACATATAGAAGATTTCACAATATAGGAAAGAACAAGATGAAATAAAGTAGATAATTAACTACAAACATACCAATCAATAATGAAATGGAAAGTTATATACATTGCAATGGAGAATTTAACAAAAGAACATGATTTGTATGGGCAGCGGGGCTAGTCCCCACACCCCAATGAAAAGGTACTACTCGCTCATGATGTGAGAAACAAGAAGAATGAGAACGAGAGAGAAATCCTCCATGAAATCGGTGCAGAAGGTAGTCGCAACTCGGTGAAGAAGATACGACCTTCTACGTCGTGTTGGAGCAGATCTGGACATGAACGGGAGTTTCTAAGACAGACCGGACAGTCTCCCTCGCTCTATCTTCCTTCTCTCCTCAGCCTCCTTGGTTGCAACATAGGCAGTAGGAGGAATGAGACCGGCATGGATGACACTAGATTTGGATTGGACCTGTGTACATGCAGCCTATCGGTGTCCCGGAACCGATGCCTCAAAAGGGGACCCTACTGGTCCTATTTATAGGCACATGACTGGCCTTCACATTTTTGGTGTGTTTCCAGTCCTAATATTTTTGCTCAAATGGTCTTTCACAGCCTAGGCAAACGGTCTACAAACTGTTTGAAACCAAATGGTTTTGGCTCCTTTCGGTTTGAAAACCGAATGAGACTAAACAGTCTCACAGACTATTTGCCAATGAAATGGTCTGCAAACTGTTAGAAACCAAATGTTTTTGGCTCCTTTCGGTTTGGAAAATGAATGAATAGCTCATATGATATTCAATATTTTTGCTCTCACAGTTTGGAAACCGAATGAGACTAAACGGTCTCACAGACAATTTGCCAATGAAACGGTCTACAAACCGTTTTCTTGTCAAACGGTCTTCGCGACCTCGGCATCAACCGGTCTTCCATTCAGTTTTGATTGCTTGCTAATCCAAACAGTTTTCAAGATGCGACAAAACGATCTAGGATTAGAATCGAGCAAATAGTCTTGCATGTGAGTAGCTCATCCAAACGGTCTTGACGTTTATGATGACAGGTCTGTTTGGTTTGGCCTTGAGTATGAGTGGCTGCCGGCATAGTAGTGGGCCACGCCATTGCTTTTGGGTGACACCAGAAACACCACAGCCATTACTGCAGGTTGCAGCACCGGCGGAGGTAGAAGATGACGCGCCACGACCGTGTTAAGACACCACAGTCGTGGTGAGGCTGTGTCCCACGGCCGTGCTGCCTCGCATGGGCGTGGTGGGTGAAGACTTGAGCTCTAATGGTGGTGCGCCACGACCGTGGCATGACACCACGGTCGTGGTGAGGCTACTACCCCACGGTCGTGCTGCCTCACAGGGGTGTGGTGGGTGAGAGAGGGTCGATGCTGGTGGGGTGCCATGGCCGTGGCTCGGCGATCACGATTGTGGCGAGTGAGAATTCAGGCATTGGGGATGATCTACCACGGTTGTGGCATCACCACACAGTCATGGTGATGACAGTAGATCACCGTCATTTTGAGACACCATGGCCGTGGTCAAGACTCGGCTTCGAGGTCTTGAATTCATGTGATGCTCAATCCCTTAACAACTTATTCAGCTTTATCAAGATCTGCATTAAATCAACAATATTTAGTTAAAACCTTGATAATCAAATCAATTAAGTAGTTTTGCACATTATGATTCATATTGGTATTTAATGAGTGAAATAGTATATATAGAGTTGAATTTGTCCCCAAGTGGTAATTGAATTCCATGATGAATATGCATTCATCATCCTCTTGAGGTGCTTTTGGTGTCGTGATCTTATGGTGATGTTGTGGTGCGTTGTGACCTTGGAACCCTAGGTGTATCGTGGTCATGATGTAGGGTCAGTTGCTTGGATGGTCGATATCCTACCTAGAGAATATCACCATCTCTTGCATGCAGAACTTATGTGGTTGCATGTGGATGTGTGTTGGTCCTTTTAGTGGACAAGTGTTTCCTTGGTGTTCTATCTTGTTGACACCTCATCCTTTGCCTTACCTCCCTCCTCCTTTGCTATATGAACCCTATTCTCTCCATACAAGTGGTTATTTTCAGTCATCTTCTTCCTCCCTTCTCTTGTGCTCTCCCTTGGAGCTTGGTGGAGCAAGAAGGTGTGCTCTTGGTGCCTTGGAGGTGGCTCATCCCTTGCATGCGGTAATAGCAGTGATACTTGGCCATCTCTAGCTCTGGTGAGTGTTTTATCCACTTTCTTTGGTGTTCCTTTGGATCTTCTACCCTATCTTTTTCCTTCCTCTTGGCCTTGGGCCATGTGTTTCCAAGGTGACGCTCTTGTGTGTGTATGTGAGAGAGAGAGAGTTTCTTTCTCATTTCTCCCTTCTTTCTTTGGTTTGATTTTGGGGTTTTTCTCTCTCTTCTTGAGCTATCCTTTGACCATGGTGTTTCTCTCTTCTCAAAGTGCTCTTGTGGACATGAGTGGATCTTTTTGTGGAGCTTCTTGTACCCTTTGATCGTGTGCTTGGATCTCTTGGTCTTGGGGCTTGGAGCTTTGGTGGTGATCTTCTTAGGGGGGTTATATAACACAAAACCGTCCCTATTATTGCACTTCTTGTTATGTAGTGTTGTTTTCTCTCTTTAAGACGTTCCTCTACCATGCTAGCACCTAAAGGTTAACCCTAGAATTATTTTGGGAAGAGTTATCATGCTTTGTTTGGGATTAACCTGAAATCCTAATCTTCTTGCATCAGTTTTGGGTAGAGGTGATGGTATGTGATTTCTTCCCCACGTTTGACCCTTGATCTAGCCCTTATACTTGGTGTTTGCACACCAAGAAGTAAGTGAGAGGCTAGTTCCAGTTTTGGTCATCTTGGCTATGGCTTCTATTCCATTAGTCATGCTTTTCTTAGACCCTTGCCTTAGGGCATGTAGAGATCGGTTTGTTTGAATCTCCTTCCCCAGTGATCATGGTTCTTGCTTAGTTTTGGACCTATTTTAGTGACCTAGGTGTTTACCCCTTGGTGTTGTCGCAACCTAGGAGTTTTGGTGGTCGAGGCATGGGTATGGGCATCACGGTCATGACATAGCCCATTGGGATGACCGCGACCTTGTTGGCTTTGGTCGAGGTGTCCCTTCGTGTGGTGGTGTTTGACCTAGAAATGTTGGGTTGATGCCTTTGGAGCCTAGTAGTCTTGAAACCCTTAGATTATTGGCTTAGCTTGGTGGAAATTTCCCTTAGATTGGTAGTCTCAACAAGGTGGTGTTGAGGCGTCGCGGTCACAACATAGAGGTGCTTGGGGACCTTGGATGCGACATGATGATTAAAGGGTGAGGTGAAACCCTAACCCTAATGCCATGGGTGCGACATGTTGGTGCTAGTCGCAACATGGTGAGAGAGTTGGTAGAGGTACCCCTAGTATATGTCATGGTCACGACATACTATGGAGGGTGGACGCGACCCATGTGCCTTAGTGGTTAACATACGGTGAGGGTAGGTGGTTGTGAAACATATATGAACGTCTAACGTCGATCATGTATACATATGTGTTATGCTATTTTGTATGATATCCAATCTTATCTAATGATGATGCTTAATCCTAACACACTCCAAGATGGTGGAGGGTGATGGTTCTAGGGTGGTTGGTTGAGCCTAACATTTTGGACCTAATCAGTAAAAATGGCAGCCCTAAACCCTAAAAAGTGAATAAGTCTTGCTTATACCTTTATCGTGGATGGATATGATGTTTTGTGATTAACTCGCTTGATTGTGATCTTCTAACCATGCATGTGTGGTGGAATTGATTATCATAGCTAGTGTGTGCCATGATGGCTATGATGCGAGACAAGGATTGAATATGCCCTTGTGAGACATACTGAATGGTGAAATGAGTTTAACTCTGACTGCATTTTTTTGAATATGCGGGGGTGAGGATGAATATCTCCTTACAGTCAAGTTATGTGATACATGATTGGCTATGGGCCATACCCTGGTAGTATTTAGGCTTTGTAACATCCCAGGATTTGAGGCCTCAGGTAATAGGATCTTAAAAGGAATGATTAGACTACCCATATCACCAAGGTCCACCTCCTTTTTAGGGAGCTCATCACCAAGATACATGATTGGCTGCGTGCTCAGCTTGGAGTAGTACTAGGATGGGTGATCAATCGGGAAGTTAATTGTGGCTTGCACGTGATTGAGGACAAAGTGTGTAGTTAAGGCTAGTGGTGATCTGTGGGGTCAGTCATCATTCCTGAAACTCTACTAGAGCCTAGGGCAGTGGGCCCGAATGTTACAAATGGTATCATAGACATAACCCCTCCAGTAGGTGGGGCCCACGTGGGCTTGTGGCATGCCAGTATTTAAGCCATATGGGCCACGCATGTTAGAAAGGGCTATCCAAGTTGACAGAGACACCCTTGCATTGGTATCCATGGTCGGGAGTTGGGTGCACATTGGTCATTTGGGTCTACACTAAAATAGGAAAAAGAATGTGATACCATATAGCTGATCCTTCAGGAGGAAATCAAGAGTCTAAATGGGGGAGATTGTAACATCCCATGGTGATATGTGGGGCCAATCATCATTCCTAAAACTCTACTAGAGCCTAGGGAAGTGGGCCCGGGAGTTACAGGCTTTATGTCATATCTCAGTGATATGTGATACAGGATTGGCTACAGGCCATACCCTGGGAGGAGTGCGGTTGTAGGCTGTAGCTCAGTTTCACTAGTGCCATGACCTATACCAAGGCGGGCTAGGTTTGTACAACTGGACTATATGTCGCTGGTAGTAGTTTGACTGATGATGTCACTGTAGGTTCACTTGTACTGACTGAGGGGGTGAGGTCGTGGATTCTAGCTCTTCCACTAGACCTTGTATGGAACTGACTTCGACTTAGTAGTGGTCGGTTGGATTTGGGTGGTATAACTCAAATCCTCAGGGCATAATAAAATACATAATCAACTGTGTAGCATACTTATATAGGATCAAACACAGAAACATTGGATGAGGCCTTGCTTGCTTTTATACAGTGTAGTTGATGGTGAATACATGTTCATCATATTACTTTTATGATGATAATATGTTTCATAATCTAATAGTAATTGTTTATCCTGTTAGTAATGATTTACTTGCTTATCATGGTTTTAGCTTTACTGCTTTGCATTAATCATCTTAACCGTGCTAATAATAGTGTTGGTGGAGAGTTATATCTCCCGCTGAGATTTGGAATCTAACCCTATGGGTTCCCCACATCCTTTTTAGGTGGACATTCATGAGGAGGTAGAGATCATGCAGTGGAGGTTGAGCAGCAATAAGAAGCACAATAGTTGACAAGGTTGGAAGTGTTGTTGGTGGTTCTTTTATTGTTAGAGTCCTAGAGTCATCCTTGTACACTCAGGTCTTTGGGATGGTTGTTGGGTGTGTTTTGTAGATGTGTTTCGATACATGTCTTGGATTGTGTGATCTTTTTATGTATGGATATATGTGAGTATGAATGTACATATGCATGGGAAGTATTCCATGACATGAAATGACTCATATGTAAAGGTTCTTGTTGTTTGGATCTGAATGAAAATGGTTTTAATTTCTAGCATTTTCCGATGATTGTTTGTTTAAGTTTGTTTTTGCAGTTAGTTTTGGGTTATCACGTGGCTTGTGGCGTGGGAGGTGTCACATTCCAAATGATTCCTTTTGACAAACATAGTGATTTTCCATCTTTTCACTACAAATCAAACCACCAAAAGTGATTTAAACAGCTAGAATGTAGTTTTCTCCTCTCTCTTCTCTACTCACATCTATCGTACAACTGAATATGATGTGATTCTTAGGTCTGAATGCACTTTCCCTTACTCATAGTATTTACTTAGGGCGTTATTAAGTCCCAAACATTGGATTAGTATCGGTCTTTAATATGGCCTCACCGCAACAAGTTAGTACTACCTACTGAGTGTCGATAGTATTGACACCTTCTCATAACTGTGATCCCTTATAAGTTGTCGACACTACTAAGTTGATGTCGGTAGTATTGAGATATTTCCTGACATATCCTATTGATTTTTCAATTGACATTGGTACCACTGAGTTGGCCGTTGATACTATCAAGAATCCTCCAGATCATTCCTATAAAAATGATGGTAGTACCAATTCTTATGTCGGTACTACTGACTTTCCTCATTTCAACTATGTCCCTTTTCATCAAATGTCGGTACCACTGACAGGCATGTCAGTAGTACCGAGATGATTCCTTTCTAGTAATTTACCTAAAATTAAATAGGAAGGAACATAAACTTCTAAAAATAATGATAAATCAGTATGAACTATAAAAATATGAATATTTGATGTGATTAAGTGTCACGGGCCAATAATGATAAATGATGCACAAATAATATCAAAATGAGCAACTAGTGCACAAAATACATAGTGAATAGCCTATGAAAATGATAATTATTCAGTGTATCAAAATCCACTAAGTTTAAATATTTCTTATCCTCGAGCAACACACCCTCAGATTTGTTTGAGACAAACCAACAAAAGAACAAAGAATATGAACATGATTTCTCAAATACCCCCACCTAGTGGTCCCAAACCGGCCTTTACTGACCACTGAACAACTAACTACTCTCAAGTGACCAAAAAATATTCATAAAATATATCCATCCTTAGATAAGTGAAACACTACCAATAGAGTAGTTAATGTCATAGTCAATTAGGCATTCACTTGGTGCATCATGTGATTCCCTATCTACAATGCTCTTTCCTAACTACCAAACTGATTGGAAGTAGTTATCCTTATAAGAATGAATGAGGAGATCAATCATATCTATGGCCTACCAATAAGAGCAAAGGATGGAATGAAGTAGGTGGATTATAAAGAATCACAAGTAACTTTGTATCATTTATGCAAAAATAAACATGATGAACTTAAATATGAGGAAAATGAGTAAATGCATGAATCCTAATGCCTATTGTTATGGGTCGAATGATGCATGCACTAAAACTTTCATCTGACTGAAAATGAAATAAAGAATACATCATGTACATGATTGCCTCTTCTTTTGAAGAAAGATTCAGAATTGAGCTAGGGCGTCCTTTTCTACCTCTTTATTTCATGGGAGTATTTTTTCATTTCTTTTTTTTCATTGGACCATTGTTTTAGCATGATTGAAGAGTATGCTTGGAATTCACTACACAAATCACAATATTTTTTTTGTTTAATTTTTTAGAGGTATGGATGTGTATCTCTGCACTTTTAGTTTCAAAAGAAAATACAACAATACATGGTGGAAAAATGAATTATGCAAAATGATATGTAGTCTACATGAGTTGGTTATGAAACTAGATATATGCACAAAATCTTAATTTTTTCTAGTTTGTAACTAATGCAAGAAATAGAAACTAACTATCATGTCACATATCATTCTATGCATTGCGATAAAAAAGGAACAAATTTGGGTTACTTGATAATCTTAAAGTGGTGGATCAAAATGGATGGAAAAATGCATGGAATCACACGATTAACAAACAATGATTTTCTTAAGCTATGATATGTGCCTCTAATATTGACATGTGTACATGGTAACCTTAGAATTTCTTTCTAAAACTTCAATTTAAGGTTCCATTAATTGTTTGGTAAGTTCATACTCAAACCCCATCATCATCCACAATTCATTGATAATTAAGACTTCCATTCATACCAATTGTGTTTAAGCTGACTAACCCATACATTTCCTCTGGGTGATGCTGCCTTAAGAATTTGTGACTAAGCCCAATTTTAAAAAAACTCATTTTTAAATTTCATTACACTAACATAGAAGAACATACTCTATGACGACAATGATAGAGATCATTCTTATATTTCTCCACAATTACACTAGATAGATGTGGATCCTAAAAACTCAGAATAATAAAATAAAAAAGAAAATAAAAGATAAATATGTTTCACACCCCCTAAGCTTGAAGTTGACTATGTTTTCATAGTCAGAATTCAACCAAAGAGGTGGAACAATGGTACCAGTTGCTTTAAAGGGTGGTGGCAGTGGAGGCATTTGTGGCTCTGTAGATCAAGTTATGCTAGAATACATCCCTCTTGTTGGTTCAACCAACTTGTGTCTTGGCGGTACCAAGATATGACATTCTCTATCATTCTTTGAGCTACATGAGTCAGTATCACTGACATGTGTGTCGGTGGTATCAACAACCTTTTTTTGTAGCTTTGTGAATTCTGCTGAGAAAAGTCGGTAGTGTCGACTTGGGTGTCGGAGTATCGACTTCCTTTTCTAGACTCCTGTGATTTTTATGAGAAAAGTTAGTAGTACCGACTTCGGTGTCAGTAGTATCGAAGTTCTGTAGACTTTAACCTAATAATGAGTCAGTAGTATCAACTTAGGTGTCGATAGTACCAACTTTTACTCTGCCTACACACTGAACAAGAGCATCAAGGTAACTTTTTACATCAACTAAAATCTAACAAGAAAATTATGAAAATTAATCAATGAAAATACCTAAATAGACATTAAATAACACAAATGAAAATGGGTTGCATCCCATAAACGCCCTTGTTTAATGTCCTAGGCTTGACAAGATTAGTTTTCTTCAGCCTAGGTTGTCACAGGATGGTTGTGAAGATTCATCTGGAAGTCTGAACTCCACTCTATCAACATCTATCTCAAGTGTCAAGTAGCCTCTACCCACAGTAGTGATCACGTCGGCCATATCCTAGAATGACCTTCCTAACAACATCTTTGAACCTCATATCTCATGCATATCCATGACTACAAAATCAATAAGAAAGATGAATTTGTTGACTTTGACTAGAACATCCTCGCATATCCCATACGACCTCATAATAGATCTGTCTACCAATTGGATTGTCATGGACGTCTTCAACAGTTTCTTCAATCCCAACTTCTAGAATGTAGTAAGGGGCATGAGATTTATGCTTGCCCCAGAGTCACACTATGCTTGTTGGAAATGTTGGTTGCCTATAGAAAAAGGGATATAGAAACATCATGGGTCCTTTCTCTTCATCGACTGTATTCCTTGAATCATCACATTCATCACTTCATCAACAAACAAGAAATCTGCATCTTTTATCTGTATTTTCTTGATGATGATTTCCTTCAAGAATCTTCCATATGCAAGGATTTTCTCTATCACCTCCACGAGTAGGGTGCTGATTTGGAGCTTTCTAAAGATGTCTAGGAACTTCTTAAATTTTCTTTCCTCTTCAAATAGCTTCAGACTATCTGGGGATGGCACATCTAACTTCTCTATATGCTTGTGTGGTGGAACATATGGAACATTAGGGATCTACCCCCATAACTTTGCTTCAACCCCACCTTCTGGGATAGAATTTGGCATGTCTCATGTGGACAGAATGGCATGTGGCTGCTCCTTCTGAATTGTGAGTTCCTCCTTATTGATTGTGAATGTTCTACTAAGGAGTAGAACCTTTACATGTTCTTGTTGCAGACACCTTTTCTAGAACTGGAGGCGGTGACATAATAATGGTGGAACTTTGAAGTTCCTTGTCCAGTAAATCCGATGAAGATGCAGTCTTCTTGTCATTTTTCATTGACCCTATATCAACTGAGGTGCATGTGTGAGCATACCACATTAGAGTTTTTCATCCTCCTGGTCTTCCATATAGACTGTGGGGAAATGAAACTTTTGGTAGATACACCCAATCCCGCTCTGGAGTGTGTTTCTCTGGTGACTTCTCAGTAAGACATTCTAGCTCTTTGACAACAGAGACAAACTTTACTTGGTGATGATGAGTTTTCTCTGTATTCCCAGGAAATCCATGTTGAATGGGCTTCTTTATGGAATCCACCTCTACTTCTAGCTGAGCAAATTGATTTTCAATGTTGTGGACCTACGCCTCATGATTTTACTGCACCCTTTTTGTATGGTCTAGTGAGGTCATATTCTGACACACTAGCCTGCCTAGCATATCTTCAATTTTATCTATCTTATTGGAGCCATGTCCTATTGATACTGTTGATGTAGGTACATGCAATCTTCCTCTTCACTTCCTAGATTTTTTCTCAAACTTCCTTGCAAGGTTGTCCAACTTCCACTCAATGTCATGATGACTCTGGACTCCCAAATGCTTTTAGTTGATGTTGGGACTTCTCTTTCCTTACCCCATGATTGATTTTTAGCCATGTTCTTCAATACCTCATGACACCTAGTTTCTTTACTATTGAGGAAAAATCCTACCCCTACTCTATCCAGTGAATTTCTTTCTCCTTTGTGCACCCATTGTAGAAGGTCTTGGATTTGCCATAGAGAGCATTCCCATGATGAAGGACTTTCCTTATTATGTTCTGGAATCACTCCCATGCCTCATATTATGACTCTTCTGCCTTCTTCTTGAAGTTATATATTTTCCAACTAGCTCATTTGTCTTCTGGGGAAGAAAATAGTGTTCAAAAGTGACATCTATCATGATTTTGCATTATCTGCCAGTGAAGAAGGAAACAACTTCAAGTATATCACTATCGGTGACGTCTCTCTAGGTTTTGCTCTGACCTCTCTCTCTAGGTTTTGCTCTGACCTCTCTCTAGGTTCTCTGGCGGCATCTTCTAGGGGAGGGAGCACCTCCTCGGTGCTTCCCTCCCTCTGGCCCTTCATCGGCTATGATCCTAGTTTGTAGGCTATAGTAGTTACTGTGAAAGGGCTTCAATCGGTGATAGCGTGGCGTTGCGATGTGTTGTTGGGATGCATATAGTCGAGGGGCGTCACCTCAGATGTCCGGCTGGTGAGGTGATGTGCAACGCCGCGAGGAGCAGCCTGGGTTAGAGGAGTTGCTGTTTGACCTGGTCGATTCCTACCCGTTCAAGTGAGACAGTTGGAAAGAGCTTTTCCCAACCAGTGCATCTTCGGTGCTGCTCTATCCTGTAGGTGATGGACGAGTTCCCCTTTTCCCTCACAAGCACATCCCCCTCCTCTTCCGAGTGAATCTCGGGTCTCCTAGGTGACGTTGTCTTCTCGTCTCTGCCCTGGTTGGGTGGCCCATCCCTTCAACCATCATCGACGAGGTGGGGCGGCCCGTCTTCAGGTTGCATCTGTCTCCCCGGCAACGTGCCTCCCTCAACTTTGACTTCCTCAGCGGCTACGATAGTTGGTGGAAGATTGCCCCAGTTTGCCTGACATGGCTTCCTAGATCCCATGTTCCGGCAGAGATCTTAGGTTCTACGACCTTGGATCCTAGTCGGCGGTAGGTATCCTAGCAGGGTTGGAAGTGGTGCCCCTTCCTTCTGCTGGAGTGCTTCTTCGACTCTGAGGCTACTCGGCAACATCAATGCTTCCTGTTCGGTGGGTGTTGATCAGTGTCTCAGCTGCTTCCCGTTTCCAGGTGGGGATTCTCCACGACCTCGACACAACAGATTTGTTGTTGTGTATCAGACGCTTTCTAGATGCTCGATGAAATGTCCCACTGCAAACAGGGGTTTCAAACCCTTGTGTGGGTCTCTCTTGGCCTCTTACAGGCATTCCAGTTTCTAATGAGGAGCTTTGCTACTCATGCCTCATGGAGCTGGACCTCTTGATGGATTTCAAGGTGATTGGAAGCCCATTACAGTAGTAGAAGAAGAAGCCTAAAGCAAAGGGAGGAGAAGTGGGAGACTCTTCCTAGCTGGATGCTACATTCCTGGGCTTCCTCTGTAGCTTAGATCCAGGAGAATTGGGATGAAGGAAGGTGTTCTTCTTAGATCTCAGTCACAATTTATGGGTATTCGTTAATGCAGTCAAGGGGGTTTGAAAAGATATCCTTCTAATTTCTCCTTCTATTGTTCAAAAGTTGGAGTGGCTTGTTTCAGTTATGCTTTGCTACAAGTGTTTTAGGTGTTCCTTGCTGGGATTGTTATCAATTCTGGAGTGCAAATCTCAACTTGGACAATTGCAGGGTGTTCTAATCTTATGCTCCAGTCACTTCTTAAGGCTTGATGCTGGTGGAGTTCACGTCTTCATACTTTGTGGGTGTGCTCAGTGTTATTGAGGATAGGATTTCTCTGTAATCATGTCTTTTGGTGTGTGGTGTATGGGTGTAGTCCTTCCTGTTCAATGTCCATGTGTGATGATTATTTTTTGTAACTTTGATACCCGTCTGTTTGGTGTATCAAGGCTTAGTTTTTCCTTTTAGGTTTCCAATGTACCTAAAGTTTTTGGTTATAGTATCACGCATTTTAGACCGACAAAAAAAAGTATATCACTATCGCTGGAACCCTGTCAAACTTCACCATGTCACAACTCTCTACAAAGTTGTTGATGTGTGCCAATGGATCCTTCATGCTATGACCATGGAATGCCTACGATTTCACCAGCGCTACCAGCCCTATGTCCATCTTGTAACTACCCACATTAATGGCCTGCCTCTTCATTGGCCCCAACTGTGCTGTAGTTAAGGATGCCTTTATCTTCTCCCATATGGTCTGCTCTTTAACTTCTAGATTATCGTCACCCATTTCTGACTGATCTGCTTGAGTCACCTATGGTGGAGTCTGGATTAGTCCTCCTACAAAGCTAATATACTTCGAACGTAAGAATTCCTTTTGGAATGCACTCATTGGAGTTGACCCTTTGTAACCATTTGCTCTGGTCTGAACCATGCACTAGCACCTGAAATTAATAAAATCATGTGAGAGATAGATACAAGTGTTTGAATAAATATTTGGAGTCAACTTATAAATAGTAAAAGAAAAATAAAATAAAATTTATGGTCTAGAGTGGATGATCACTTCACTCGTAGTGCTAGAGTTACCATTTCCCCGACAATGGTGCCAAAAACTTGATGTGTGTAAACTACACATCTAAAATGCAAGTGCACGTATCAGAGTAATATAGGACCAAAAGACGTCAGTATATCGAACACGGTGAAACATACTCCAGAGTCTACTACTAACTATGACTCAATCAGCTAGACCTATGAAAAAGGTGATTGGTTGATTAATTGACAAATTGTAAGAAGTAAAACCAAATTAATTGGGTTGTGATCAATGAAGGAATGGATTCTTTAGGATTATAGGTTTACCATGATTCACATTGCAACTAACACCATTTCATTAATATTAATTCCTCTTAACCCTAGACAAAGGGACCTGCAGCAATAATTACCAACTCTCACAACGTATTTCACTACCCAATCTAATACAAACCCCACTCTCGTAGTGATTTAATTATTAATTAGGTTCTTTACTAAATTCTCTGGGTTATTCCCTTCACAATCGTATGCCCTCTATCGAGGGATGGTATAAATTGTGTAAATCTATGAGTTTTCCAACCCTTAATCCCTCTCTCAAAGCAATTAACAGTCAAATAAATTACCTATGGTGATCAGGAGCAAATAATTCATCAAGAAATCATAGTGATATGTCCAAAAATTAAGAGAAATATAAATATTAATTTATAATTGTAAACTATAATGCACAATCGGGCTACTCCCGAGTCCTAAGGAATTAAGGGATTAGCCCTACATGATTTTAGTTGCTCCACAGATAGAAAGGGAAGAAAGAGACAATGAAAATATCAAAGAACAATGAAAAACCCCTAGAGAAAGATGGTCCAAATGATTCCTTCTTATGAAGATAGTGATTTTCTATCTTTCGAGTATGAATCATGCCACCGAAAGTGCTCAAACCGCCCGAAATGTAGCTTTCTCCTCTTCTTTCTCTCTTCTCCACTCTCCTCTCTCATACAACTGATATGACGTGATTCTTAGGTCTGGCCACACTTTCCCTTAGTCATAGGATTGACTTAGGGCATTTTTAAGTCCCAACCGTTGGATTAGCAGTGGTTTTCCATATGGCTTGATCGCGACAAGTCGGTACTACCGACTGGGTGACAGTAGTATCGATGCCTTCTCAGACTTGTGATCCCTTGTAAGCTATCAATATTATAGAGTCAATGTCGATAGTACCGAGATTTTCCCTGACATCTCCTGTTGATTTTTCGATTGAGGTCGACACCAATGAGATGAGCGTCAGTAGCATCGAGACACCTCCAGAGCACTCATGTAAAAATGTCAGTATTACTAGTTTTTGTGTCGATACTACTGAGTTTCCTCAATTAAACTCTGTTTCTTTTTTTCAAAGGTTGGTACCAGCGACAGACACGTTGGTAGTACCGAGATGATTTATTTCTTGTAAATTTACCTAAAATTAAACAAGAAAGAACATAAGCTTCTAAAAATAATGATAAATTACTATAAATGGTAAAAATATGAATATTTGATGCAATTAAGTGTTATGGACCAATAATGATAAATCACACACAAGTAATATCAAAATGAGCAATAAGTGCACAAAATACATAGTGAATGACCTATGAAAAATGACAATTATTCAATGCATCAGTAAGCAAGTCCAATTCTTATATGAATTAATCAATTTGATTTCAAATCATTCAAGTCTTTCAAATTCTTATTCAACCCTAATTTCACCCACTCGTCTGACAAGACCTTCAGTCAACCAATTGGCTACTTGCCCAATTAGTGATTTGTTAGTTGATTGACATTAAATCCAACTAGCTAAACTAAACCATCCAGTCATTTGATTGGCTTACTCATACACCCAATAGGGATAGAATCAACATTTACATGATGCATATCAATTCTAATCATATATGTGATTGAAAACTTCAATTATTTATGAAATACTTATATGTGTGACATCATAAGGTCCTTATTACGTTGGTAGGGATGTTCAAAACCACACAAGAAAACATTGGTATTTGGAAACACATTATTGTTACCCAAGTGATAGGAATAAGTTGGATAAAATTTTTATTATGTAAAGTGACCAATGTTACCATGACCGTATAGTCCATTTATCATAGAGATCCAAATTGAAATTGAGGCATGAAGTTATCATTCTCTAAACTTTCAATCTATGTTTCTTGAACCGAATCAAATTATTAAGCATGTGAGATCCATTTCCTATATTGACTCACATGAATATGGTCATGCATTTCATAGTCTCACTTATCAAGTGACCATGATATCACTCCAATGGAGGGACAAATTTTTACATCACTCAAAATAATCCACTAGTGTTACATTACACCCAGTCACTACTTGTATGGAAACCCTTATTTAGATTTATTTTGGGTATTTTTAAATTACACAAAAACAACATGTATTGTAGTGATTTTAGGTCTAAGAATCATCTTTTCCACCCTAATATTGAGATTTGACTCTGAGTTCCACAACATGGCTTCCATGTAGCATTCCCAAAGTGGGCATGTCTAGTACAACTTGTTCTTTAACAAGTATATATGTATTTGAATTGATATCCAATATCATGACTAAAGTGGGCATGTCATCATTCAACATACACACTAGTCTTATGTAAAATTGTTGTCTTATAATATCCACAGTAATAACTAGCAATGGACATAATAAGAATGAATACTCTAATTACATATGATCTCATGTTCAAGTCCTTTGCACAAAAAATATGTCATCGAGTCAAAACATTCTAAGGACATGATTAAATTTATTCATTATTTCAATAGTGAAACAAACATAGTAAGTGGAATTTCCTTTATGAGTAATCAAATCATATATAATATATACCTATTTCCATCATTAGATGGTGGTTGATAGATGTAAATTGTCATTATTTAATAGGTTATCTTATGTGGTTTTTCATAGTTATTCTTAAATATTTATGATCACGCTCATATTATAAAAACTAGCATATGATAGTCTTATGCATAAATTTAACCAATTTACATTTTTTTTGCATGAAATTACCATTTCATGTCTCATTCTAATAAAATATCTTTGAATTTTAGAGATTTTGGATATATTTAGCAAGTCAATACCACCAAGGTGTATATCAACACCAACAAAGTACAACAATCATTGGAAAGTTTAGATCAAAGTTGAGAGAACTAAGACCAATCTCGATGCCAATAAGAGGGCTTCCTAAAAATCATAGGAAAAATTCAGTGCCACTGACAAGTTTGTCGGTGGTACCAACAAAATTCTGATCAGACAAGGAATTAAAGGATACGATCTAGATTGTTTGATGACTTAGGGTTCTATAAACCCCAAGTCACTATGGCATTCAAGACGTCATCATAGAGTAGATGATATATGTCCCTAGATTAGAAAGAAGATATAGGAGAAGGCGGGAACATAGAGAAAATATGATCATGATATCTTTGAGTGTTTTGGAGGTTGAAACGCCATATGTTTGCATCCATCTTGGGAAGGCATTATCATAATTCACTATTCCGCAGTTCCATATAAATATTTTCATGTTTTCCTTCTTATTTTAAATCTAATGTGACACCGTGTTAAATATAAAAGAATAATGCCCTCTTCTCTAGGACTTAGGAGAAGCCATGTGGTAATTTGTTCTTGATGTTTTCTATACAGAAACAAAATTTATTTCTTGGAATTTTAATGATAATATTCTTTATTGTAATGTTCTTGATTGATCAACATTTTCATGCTTATATGCTTCTTCATGTTGAAAGACAACTTAGTTGTTAGAAAAATTATTATTAACACAATTAACGATGCACTAAAAAATTAGGCTAACAATTGTGAGGTAAAGTATCCAGAAAGAGATCATTAATCATTTAGTCAATTACTTGAACACTGTAAAAGTGGAATTTTGACTAGATGAAATAGTGTATGAAATTTTAAAAGTGAGTCATGCAAAATATAGATTCCTTATTCTTTTATGCAACGATTGTTTGGTTTTGGATAAATTGAAATAAACTATAACTTACACCATGATGAAGCTAATTATGCTAGAGAATCCATCTCTTTAATTTCACAACAATATTCTTAACCGCTTTATTAATTTTAGTTTCCAATATTGCAATCAATCAACTCAATCTTTTCCATTGGCCTATCTGATTTGGTCTTTGCTAGTTATAGTCTCTAGCCTCCTGATTCCCTAAGTTTGAAACTTGGAACTTATATTACCAGTATTACTTTGACACATAAACATGCTTTTACACATATACTAAATATGTATCAAGATTTTGGCTCCATAGCTAAGGAATTGGAAATTCTAGCACTAAGAATGCTAAGATTGGCCACTAATTCCACATTTTTTTAAAATAATTAAAAGATCTATTTGTAAAGAAAATAATTGATGTATCTTTTTGTCAAAATTTTAAATATCAATTGATCTATAAAAAAATCTTTGATATTGTGCACATACTAGTTTATGGTCTTCCATCTCCATCTTGTGTAGATTGTCAGTTGATTTTTTTGTGGGATATAGAATTTCTAGATTCATTTTCCAAGGAGGCATAGGAAATGAAAGAGCTAAAGTCACATATTTGTGTGCTCACAAAGTAGTTGTCAGCCTTGAGATCTAACACATCGTATGAGGAAGAATGCATATATATGGAACAACCCAACACCAAGAACACTAACTGGGACTCCTAGAATCGCAATCCAAATTATTCTTGGGGGGTCACAATTATTTTCTACATTATACATTTCAACCTATACTGCCATAATAAAAAAATTGAGATGAATATCGAGATCAAAGTAGAGTAGAAGGTTGGAGACTCTCTTTGGCATCTTTATGTGAATAATTGAATCCTTTTGTGATCAATCAAGGCATGAGTTTCACAATCAAGGGTCTCAAATTAGAAGTTTAGTGACTAAAATATCACAGCTGGCCACATATATCTTTCATTTAAGAAGGCAACACAACATGGCTTTCCAAGTAGCATAGAGGCATCCCACAACCATCAAGAGGAAAAATCTATCTCTATCTACATTGGGAAGGCTTACGCTATTGTGGAGGCCCCGAATCCATCCATTCTCAAACCTCAGTGCATCTATGTGCCTCAAATTACTTATCCCATTAGCTTTCTTGGAGGACCAGGGGAATAAGTACAATGATCTTTCACATGTGACTTCTCCAACCAGTGTAGCGACTTTGAGAAGAGTCAATAGAATTCTACCCACATCATGTCTACAAATAGATTCACCCAAAGACTGCACTTCCTCCACTCCCAATCCACCAATTCAAGAGGAGATCTCCCTTATAGATGAATTATATGCATACAATCTTGTTACAATGGGGGGGGGGATTCTACACCTAGCTTAGAGGAGGATCCCCCCAAGGAGCCATACTTTCCTCCATACAGGAATAGTTCCACACCATATGTGCAATTACCGAACAATCTAAATATGGGGAAGAGAAAAAACAAATTCCATACATTCCTACATATACATAGAAAGTTGTACATCAACTTGTGACTGGTGGAAGCCATAGAACAAATTCTAGCTTATGGCAAATTTGTGAAAGACATCATAAAAAAGAAAACAAAGATAAAAGCAATTATTTTATTATTGTTGATGATGTTGTTTTTTCTTTAACTCAAAGGAGATAAGGATCTAGTGTGCTTTAATATCCCACGTTCAATTGGCACCAAAAAATTCAAAGAAGCATTTTGTGGTTAAGAGGTGAGCATCAATATTGTCTACCTTTCAGAAGTTAGGATTGAAGAAACTAAAAAAGACATGCATGACGATATAGCTAGCAGACAATCATTTTTTTTGTCCTGTCAGGATATGTGAGTATGTTCTTGTTAAAGTCAACAAATATATCTATCTATTCGACTTCATGGTTATGGACATGTAGGATATGTGAGTAACTGAGTTGTTATTGTATGCCATCATTTACCTATATAGTCGACTTTGTGGTTACTCATGACGACTCAAGATAGAGTTAAGAATCATGTTGAGTCTAGGACATAAAACAAGGTCACTTTCTGAGAGACAACTGATCAATTAGAATAATTCTATAAATTTTTCCTTAAATAATATTTATGCTCATTGGTTATATTTTCTTGTTAGGATTAGTGCATTTTACTTTGTGGATGATTGATTCTTAGTTTTTATGTAGTTAAAGAAGGCGCATTGATTTATGCACTAAGTTTGTAGGAAACACACATAGTCGATAACATCAACCTCAAGTCGGTTACATGAACTCTGTCTCTATTTGTTACAAGTAACACATTTCATAGACATGATGGCACCAACCTTAAAATGAAATCTTCATTGCCAAAGAACACATCAAGCAACAATGTTATCTTGGTGGCACTGATGATCCTATCTGTAGCACTAAGTTAGATGGTGAAAATCTATAGTAAGACTTTAGATCAACATTCTCGATGGAACTAATGGAAATGTCGGTAGAAATGACTAAGGAAGTGAAATTTGATAATAAACATAAGACTCATATAGATACATTGCTACCATTGACAGACAAATTAGTGGCACCAACACAAATTGTTTGGTGAATGAGAAAATGAAAGGAGAGATAGTTTGAGGAGGTTCTTCTTCGATCTATCACCTACATTCCTAGAACCCGAGCTAGTAGATGGGCTCAAGTACTTCACAATACATTTTCATTGATCCCAGTTACTCATTGGAGGGTGTGTTTCCATGTGGATCCTACCCACCCATCTTTGGCCCCTAACACATAGGTACCACTATTGCATTTATCTTCCTTTGCTTTTCACATTGGGGTCAATGTCAAATTCAAGCATAGCGAGAGGAATGGAATGATATTTCTATCCTTATCTCTTGCATCTTTGCATTTTTTATCATTTGTTTTCTTTGCATTTTATTTTAGAAAAAAGTTCTAAATTTTTATGATCCACCCCTGTCTAGTGTATCTACATACAATAATTGGGTAATTTAGTTAGGTTAGTTCTCTTTGATGACATGGTATTAAATATATTTTTAAATATGAATGTGACCTTGATGAATGCATATTCATCATCATTTCATTGCAATTTATAGTTTAGTTTCACTCATTTCAACTGACATTTACATCATGTTTTGTTTATTTTTCTTATTCTTTCTCTTGCTCTCAATTTACTAGAATTTTGTTCATTTACCTTTTATCTTTTGCAGATTTAAGAATGTATCAACTCTAGAGCATTCAAGGATTCTTCACCAAGCTCATATCCAAGATTGGAGGAAGTTCACATCATGATTTAGGTAATTCAACACATTCTGGTAGGCAGGTTGATTGATCAAACCACCTAGTCACTCAACATACGTTCCCATTTCAATGCCTCTCCAATTTACTCCCCAGATCAATTGATCCCCTTAGTTAATCGACTAATGTGAAGGTCGCTAAAATATCTAGAGTTTATAATGATTTCTAGAACCTTGTGATTGGATGACCCATCATGATGGTCGACCAATTCACTTGTAGTAAGCATGCATAAAAATGATGTTGATCGGGTGATATCCTTGCAACATCGGTCGACTAGAATTAATTCCCAATTTCTCACATTGATCCAATAACCTTAGAGTATTTTAGAGACTACAAGATTGGCCGGCCGAGCTTGCTGGTCAGTCGATCATGATTAGATAATTCCTAATCTAGAGATATACAACAAGTGCACAACTCAGTAGATTATAGGAATCTTCAGAAACCTCATCAGGGAAAAAATTGACTGAACCCCTCCTAGGATCACCTGACCAGAAGGACAACAACCACATCACCATGGAAGTGATCGGACAAGTATACTACTCGGTTGCCCATTCATCACGCGGGCATGGAATAATTTCACAACCGCTTCCCTAAAGAAATAAATAATGAAAGGGGGCATACCAAAGGAATCAATTCTATTATTAGTCAAGTGAGGAGAGGATAGAAGTGTAGGAGATCGAAGGAGACGATGAAGAAGAATATCATACTAGTAGAGTTCTTTGGACCATCGAAGTCGGGGTGGACTATATTACCTAGAGACCATTGATTGTTTCCTTCTTCTCCATTCAGTGACTCTCTCTCTCCTTGTATCTATGATGTTTATCCTGACTTTAGTGAGTAGACTTTCTCACTGGGGTACAGGGAGTAGCCCCATCACCTATAAATTATCTTGTTCTTATCAATCTTGATGTTTCTCATATGATTAGATTGCTTCCTATTTGAGTTTTCCTTGCTATCTAAACTAATCGCTCAGTTAGCACTATTTGACATAAACCTAAGCATAAAGACTATGAAACATAGGGTAAGATTACCGAGTGGATGTGTAAGATCCCATAAATAATCACATAAGGAGTCTTATAGGACTACTAAATCGTGAATTGTGGGTAACAAGACCTTGAGCCCATGAGGAATTAGGTCATTGTGAATTTGCAATTTATAAGGAGGTGAATGCACTTGCTTCTAGTTTGATCTATAAGAAATTAATCAACTTGTAACAAATGGATAGGTACATAGGAAGTGGTGTTGAAACCTAGTTGTCCTTGTACTTTTTATAATTTGAGTTAAACCTTATTTTAATCTATTACCTTGCAATATTTAATTTCAAACTTATTTCATAATCACTCTCAAGTAACTAGATTTATATATTACTCTTGATAATTGGTTATGGAAGCAATTCTTGATCATGTTGTCTCTTGGTTTTAACCCTTATATATACCACAATTGACACATTCACTTGT
This sequence comes from Alisma plantago-aquatica, assembly GCA_963693085.1. Lineage (NCBI taxonomy): Eukaryota > Viridiplantae > Streptophyta > Magnoliopsida > Alismatales > Alismataceae > Alisma > Alisma plantago-aquatica. The sequence continues at coordinate 1,914,282,118 of OY856409.1, read as the reverse complement.
GAGAGAGTAGATTGATGTTTTGAAGGCTTAAACTCTAAGGTTTTCCTTCCCTAGTGAGTTTGTGTGTGAAAATGACTCACATCAAATTTTGGCATCATTCTCAGGGACAATGGAAAATCTTTCGAACCTCGTTGCTATGAATAATTAGATTTTTTCTTTTCAAATTGGAAATCTTTTATATCTTCTTGAGTCACTACTTCCTCAATTCTCAGCATTGTCTACTCAATTTTCAAGTACTAAAGTTGTTTGGGATGCTCTGGAAAGCCTTGACTCTACACCATTTTTCTTTGATCTTGAGATTGACATAACATTTCACATATGAACCAAGCATACCCAAATAGAATGGATGAGGACGAGATAAAATGGTGGGTGAAAGGCCCAGCTACCCAGGAGAGTCCCTAGTCAAAGAAATAAGAGTATCCATGGTTGCTGAATAGGAAGCCTGAGAAGCCACAACATAAGAAGAAGAGTGACAGAGCAACTTAAAAACTTCTTTGTCCCCAAGGCCACAGACACACAACACCACATCGTGCCTCCTTCCATCAATGCCCCACAATTTAAAATCTATATGCATTAGCTTACCATGATCCAAAGCAACCCCTTCATCAGCCATAACAATGATAATTGTCAAGATCATCTCAAGCACTTCTCCAACCTAAGTTCCATAGACAAGGCATCAAGTATTCTGATTATGCTATAAAATTGTGGCTATTTAAATCCTTGCATGAAGCTTGCGAATAATTTAATGAGCACCTATGTCATTTCCCATATCATGACATTCCTCAAATCTTGTTGACCAACACAATCTACAGGGGTGTTGATGACAACACCAAGATCTTCCTTGAAACCTCATCTAGAGATAACTTCATGTTCCAACATTTCTAAAGAGATTGGGAGGTTGTCAAAAGAAGTTATAAAACACAAGACTAGTCCAACTGAGGACAAGGTGGCATCCTCAAGGTATCTAAGGCCGAAGACAACCATGAGCTTTAATCCATTGTTGAATCCCTCAAGAAACCTACCATGAAGCAAGACAGTCTTGGATCCTCCTTCAATACACATGAAAGGATAGGACAACCACAACAACTTCACCATCCACATCCTTTTCAACAACAAGTGAGGTTTGAAGATTTCTTTTATGAGGCATGCCAAATCCATGACCATTTTACTCTACAATACCAACTCCTTTACACATTATGGTGAGCAAAGGCTCAGCACATGCCAAAGATGGACAACAAAAGGAGGATCTCAACTACACACACAGTATACTTGATCAATCCTAGTACAACTTGAACCAAACTAGGAACTATACTGAGTTCCAATATGGAAACTCATATTGTGACACCCGTCATGCTAAACGAGATTAATCAAAACAAATCACGTGATCGATCACTAATTAACCACATAACAAGAAAAGGAGATAATTAAAACCAAATTAAACATCACCTACATGCTCAAGAATAATTACATACAAGTCCATCAACCTACATAATAGCATATGCCATATCAGGTATATACATATCTACCTGATGGCCTCAACCACAACCTGTATACAAAAGGTATATTATACATATATAAGTGCCCTATACAAATGTGGACATACTACCAAAAACTTGAGTCGATATACATATCATCTACCAAACATCCCCTGTCCGGACCGAAGAGTACAAGAATGACTTGAGGACTCTCTAATTACGAACCAACCTTCTTCTTCTACTGATCTCCAAGCTACTCTTCCTCAACACTATGAACTGAACATCGTCGCTAACGATCACCTAAAAAGATGTGGTGACCCACGAGGTGAGACCCAAGTCCCACCTAGAGATATAACTCTAAAAAAAGGTTATCAATTACAGCAGGCTATTTAATTTAAATAGATTAAACAAATTATACAAATAGAGAAGGTAGTATTACAACAAGCATATTAACATGATATCTGAAGGAACATGTAAAGCTATCATCTTTTAAACAATTGATTTCTCTTACAACATTATATCAACTAAGCATTATAAGAAACAAGGCAAGGGTTATCAACCAATGTGAATTGTATTTAACCCTAGAGAATATACTACACAGATGGATTGCATCTTTTAATAAGCCCGGGGGGTTTGAGGTATACCACTCAAGCTTCCAACTAACCATTGTGAAGTCGCAATCAGTTCTATACAAGATCTAGGAGATTTGGAATCCTACAATCTATTCCCCTAGGTTAGTATGAGTCCATTACATCGACATATAAGTCAAGTTGTAATAGGCCTAGTCCGCCCTTGGTATATAGGACACAATAATAGAAAACATGGTTATATTACCCTATCATCTGTTACAACTGCAATTGTCCTCAATCACATCACATATATAAATATTCGAGACATGGTCTTGATCGCTCTCAATTCAAGGCATGACCACAACCAATCCGTCAGACCTTGGGATTAGGATGATAAGGATGTACTCTCCCTACACCTGCAGATATTTAATAGTATGAAACTCTGAGTTTCCATTCAGAAATACTCGTTTCACCATGTAGCAAGTCCTAACACTTGAATGGTTCTACAACAAGGGCACTACATGACTAGGGTTTTACTTGATTAGTTAATTCCAATTGTGTGATTTAAGGCTGCATCAATCAAGTTACATACAAACCCTAAAACAGTTATACAAAAACATGGGTATGTTACAACTCTAGGAGATATAAAATGTATGAGATATAATTATTATCACATAATCATGAGATACCATTCATTGTCTCATCATGAATAGGATCATACCTTTTTAAGGGCCCAAGACATGCCCAAAGGTAAATAAGACCATAACAAATCTCCTGTAAGAACATCATTATCCTTCCACACCATGAATAGGTTCGACAAACCATCATCATACTTGCGACAAACATGTTAAACATAACATTGCATCAAGAGCTATAATGTTCACAGGATAGCATGGAAGAGTTACCGTAACATTTAAACATTAACAGAGTATTACTTCATCATAACAACATATAAGAAAGATAGGAGTCATTAGGGTCAATAAGGTAAGTTGATTTAATATCACAAATCATCACACAAGGATAACCCATCATATTATACTCTTACTTTGGTCAAAGCTTAAAAATATACACCTAGCATCCCCATCGGATCATGTCACTCAAGACTAAGAATCACTATCAAATCATGAACCTCCAACAAGACCATCGGATATTAGATAGAAAAAATCATAAGTTTATATTATCAAACCAAAACCATTGGATGTGGAATAGAAAAGCCCACGGGATTTCATACAAGCAAAAACTTTGAATCATACACATAAGCAATCCATCAAATGTTGACCTAGGAAGGCCATCAGATGTTAATACTAGGAGCACCATCATTTTTTGACATTAGAAACCTGATCTATTGTGGACATCAGGATCACCATCGGATGTGGACACTGTGAATCCCAATAACGTTTCTACCACTGAAACAATTGGTTGAGAATCATCGACCATAGGACAAGTGAAACCATCGAGTAATGACATAGGGAGGGCATCTAGTCATGACCCAGTGAGGCCATTGGTTGTCAACATTAGGTGAAAAATAGGTGTAATACATCAAGTAAAACCATCATTTGATAGAGCTTATAAACCATCAATTAAACCACTTGATGAGAGAACTAAGACTATCGATTGTGAGGGGAAACATAGCTATCAGTTTCAAGCACAAGAGAAGGTCCAAAATAGCAACTAAGTCTAAGACATCGGTTGACAGAAGAAGTCAAACCATCAGATCACAAAGCAATGTAGAAAACATCCCATAACACCTAAGGGAAACCATCGTTCGAGGGAACTAAAACCATCGATTTCCACATGCATACAAGGTGGGAACGTGCACAAGGATAAAGGGTACATCCAAGAAGATTATCTACTCAATAACTACCATTTAAGCTCAAAACCTATGCAAAGATAGCATCTTTTTACTTAGTACTACACTTTAGAGAAAGATCTTATACATGTAAGTTAAGATTAAGCAATAAACATTGAGAAAGTTATATAACTAACCTCAAACATAATGAGGAAGGTCCAAAAAGCAACATAGCTCAAAGAGAGAGAGAGAGAAGAAACCCTAGCTTGAACACCCCACTCATTCAAGCTATCTCCTTCTCCAAGAACAAGCAAACCCTAGGTCAAAGAAGCAAGGAGGAAGGTGTTCTTCAACCTCTAGCAGATGCTGCACTAAGAACCATGCATATGACCAAGAAGGAAGAGAGAGAAGGTAGGGAAGCAAGGAAAATGAAGGAAGGAAGGAGTTCTTACTTGCTTAGGTCAAGAAATAATGCAAGGAAGCTCCAAACGACCAAGAAGAGGGTATATCCAAACCCTAGGTGTACATGCAAGAAAGATCATACAAGATTATTCTTCCTTGAGCTCCTTCTTCTCCACCAAGTAAGAGAGATAAGCTACAAGTAGAAATAATGAATAAGAGGTGTCTAAAGAGCTCATTTGCATGGAAGGATAGAGGTATATAAAGCTTGGGGTGAGAGAGAAAGGAAGGTAGAGGTGTTAATCCGTGCATGCCATGTGTTCAAGGTCAAAAAATTTCATCCATGCAAAAATAGGTCAACCATCATTTCTTAACACTATGGGGACCATCATATCTCAACCCTAGAGAAACCATCAACCTCCAACAACAATTGGTCCATTGGGTCATGCTATCCCTTAGCCACAAGAGCAAACCCTAGCATCACCATCGGTTGTTACATATCACTTGGTGAGCCATCAATGTAGGAGCCTTAAAGACAAACCATCAACCTTAAAGACACTCAAGAAAACCATCAGATCCCAACATCCAAAGAGGAACCATCAAGTTAGGGAAACTAGGGTAAGAAACTATAAGACTCAACCCTTCTCAACCCTAAGGTTAGGCGTCACTAATGAAATAAAGGTGAACAAGGTGCCCCAAGGTAAAACTATAACAAACATGATATGAAAAATTTTGAGGCATATAATCATGTGAATAATCACAAGAAAAACCCTAGATATGGAGAAATTGCATAAAATTCCAAGACAAGCACATAAATGCATAACTTGCTCAAAAAAATTCCAAACTGGACCATACTTGAAACTTAGCTATGTCACATGATATCAAAGAACATATTAGGATTTGATTAAGGTTTTAATCATCCAATTATGATAAGAAAGAAATTTCAACCATAAAACAAGGTCAAGGATCTTAGAACCATAAAGCCCTAATTGGGATTTCACCCCCAAAATCCTACACAAACAATGACATGTACTCCTTGTGCATATTGTCATGTAACTCCCACATGTCTTCCTATGCACCATGGTGATGCCAAAAAACCTTTACTAGATCTAAATTCTTCTTCCTAAACTTTTTCACATGCTTATCTATGATCAACAAAGGACCCTCAACTGAAGACATATTCTCCTCCAACTCAACCATGATTGGATATATCGTCTACTTTGTATCAAGATGACACTTCCTAAGAATGGAGACATGAAAGACATTGTGCAACTTGTGCTAATCTGACGATAACTATATCTTGTATGCCACCTTCGCTACACGTGCTAAGACATGGTATGATCCCATAAACCTAGGAGCCAAGTTTCCCTTCTAACCAAACCTCAACACACCTTTCCAAGGGGAAACCTTAAGATACATAAGATCTCTAACTTGGAACTCTAAGTGTCGATGATGGTTATCAACATACAACTTTTTTCTATTCAGATCTACTTTCAACTGTTGTTGTATCACCTTGATCTTCTCTATAGTTTGTCGCACCAACTCATGAACCAAAACTTGATACTCACCTATCTCATACCAACAGAGAGGTGACCGACAACACATTCCATATAAATCCTCATATGGTGCCATGTCTATGTTGACCTAGGTGTCGCACATTGCCCATATTTTGATAATGACTTAACCATTCCATTCATATGTATCTAACAAATCTATTTGAGATTGTTTCAGATATTAGGTACAAGAAAAGAATCACATTCAACTCAAAAGCTACTCATCCAGCACATGCAAAACATGTGACTTTTGACCGTTTTGTAAAATAGCCCTTATTGGCTTAGAACTTTTGATGTAATCACTTATACTCATGTTTTGCATTGTAACTAAGATGGATAAAATTTTTGGGACTAAAAAATCCATCGTTTGAACGGTTTTTTCAAAAAATCCAAAATACCCATAACAGGGATTTTGTCGGCTGAATTCCAAACTCGGCCGATCCAGTTATTCTGGAATTTTTGTTGCAATCGGCCGAGTTTCCAACTCAGCTGATTCTTGTTCGGTCGAGTTTCTAGACCACGAAACTCGGCCGATCCACTGATCGGTCCAAGATGAAAGTCGACCGATCGGTCGAGTTTCTCCAAGGAAACTCGGCCGACAGTCTAGCTTTCAGCCTTGTCTTTTAGTGGTTCGGCCGAGTTGTCTTTATTGAAACTCGGCCGATCAGACTGTACTGGAATGCAGAAAAAGCAATTCCAACCGTTGGAGGAGTAGGTGGAACTCAAAATAGATCCGTTGCAAGTTGTAAAACGGCTATTTTGTTCCCCTTATCTCTCCTAACTTCAAAGGGACACCCTCAACTATAAATAGGACCTCTTGGACTTCATTCCAAGGTTGCTCATTCACATATGCTTGGTCCTAGCCTTAGTTGAGTGGTTTCTAATCCTTTGAGCCCCTTTCTCTCTCTACCTTCAAAGCAAATTTCGTGAGTATGAGTGAGTTAGGTTCCCATGTATGAGAGCTATCATTTGTAATGTTGTAAAGCTCTCCTTTCTACTTCTCCCATCTCCATTCCCTATGAAGATTGCTTGAAGACTCTTCTCCGAGTGAAAGAGAAGAAGGTTGTTGTTCTTCCCCGAGTAAAGGAGAAGAAGGCTAGCTGCTCCAGGCCTTCGAGTGAAGGAGGAAGGTGCTAAAGCTATCCAAGAGAAGGAGAGGTGCAAGGCAAAGCCCAAGCAAGATAGGTAATTCCTGCAAGGCCGAAGACTAGAGCAAGAGTGGGTAAGTCCTTTGAAGAAGGCTGAAGACTACTTGCTTGGTGGGTAAGTCCTTGGTGAGGTAGAAGATCTTGGCTTGATTTATAAGTCCTTGGATGGTTGGTTGTTGTAGCTTGTAATCTTATTGTGTGATATATATAAGAGAACCAAGTTACAAATCCTAGAGCCTAACCAACTCTAGGTAGTGGACTGACATTGCTCCTAAGTTTAGGACATGGAACCACTCTAAACCACATGTCCAAGTGCATGCTATTCCTTGTCTCTTATCCTTGCTTTGTATGCTAGTTTAGGACATCAAATTGCTGTTTTGGTTTAAGGTCTGCACTTAATATAATTTGGTGGTCTAATCAATTTTGTGAAGTTTGTGAAGCTCTATTCAACCCCCCCCCTTCTAGAGCCCATTGATCCAACAAGTGGTATCAGAGCAGGTCTTCTCCAAGCTACTTCAACAAGTAGGAGAAGATGGGCGATTCGGCTCTTGGGTCACTCAATCTTGAAGGAAGCTTCTCCATGAGACCCCCGGTCTTCGACGACACAAACTTCCTATATTGGAAGAGAAGGATGCAATTCTACATCCAAGGGGTGAGCTACGAGATGGGGAAGATAGTCCATCTCAAGTATGAAGAGCCAAAGGGGAACATCACCACATGGACGGAAGATGAGATGAAGCGTGCTCAACTAAATGCTAAAGCCGTGAGCATCATCTATGCCGCCCTTACACCATCGGAGTTCAACCGCATCTCTTCTTGGGACACGACGCATGAGATTTGGCACAAGTTGTGTGTCACCTATGAAGGGACGGAGCAAGTCAAGGAGGCCAAAGTCTATATGCTTGGTGGCCTACTTGAGAACTTCAAGATGGGGAAGAATGAAAGAGTTGCGGACATGTACACAAGGTTAAATGTCATCTTGAACACCCTTGCAGCCCTTGGGAGTGTCATGGATAGAGGTACAATCAATGCCAAGATTTTGAGATCTCTTCCAAAGAGATGGGAGCCAAAGGTCACTTCAATTGAAGAAGTCTACAAGCTGAGTGAGTTGTCAACCGAGGAGCTGGTTGGTAACCTCCAAGCACATGAACCTAGGCTCGACAAGCAAGAGGAAGAGGAGAAAAGAGAAGAGAAGGAATCAAAGAAGATGAAGGACACAGCCTTCAAAGCCCAAGTTGAAGAAATGGTCCGACAACAACAACTTGCCATGAAGTCTCCCTGCCCTTCCTCAAGTGAAGATGAAGGTGCAAATGATCATGAAGCCAACTACTCAAAAGGAAGACACTTCAAGAGCAAGCCCTCCTCCTCAACTCCTAGGTGCTACGAGTGTGGTCAAAAAGGCCACTACAAGAGTGACTGCCCAAAGGCCAAGAAGGGCTATCATAAGAGCAGCCACAAGACGGATGACAAATACAAAAGAGAAGCCAAGTACAAGAAGAAGGACAAAAAGGAGAGACGATCCAAAGATGCAGCTCATGCGGCATGGGAGGAGTCTTCTACTTCAAGTTCCTCAAGCTCCGAGGATGGAGAATGTCATCTTGCCCTCATGGCATCTACTAGTGAAGAAGTAATTGAGGTAAGTGAGGTAAGAAAGGTAAGTGATGAAAATTTACTTGAGTTATCTAAGGAAACTCTCATTGAAATGCTTAATGAATGTCAATCATCTTTTGCTAAATGTAAAGCTAAAAGGAAAAGATTAGGAAAGATAGTTGATGATCTTTATGCCAAGATTGATATTCTTGATAAAAATGAGAAATTACATCTTGATAGCATAGATTCCTTGCAAGGGCAATTTCTTGACCTTGAAATTCAATATAATGGAGTAGAGGTTGAGAATGGTACTTATCTTAAAACTATTGAAAATCTTAAGATAGAGAACCAAAATTTCCTAGATGAGCTAGATGTTCTAAAAACTGAAAATGTTGAACTTAAGCTTATTGATGATGCTAGGAGAGATGAAGTTTACTCTTATCAAAGAGAAATTGTTGTTCTTAAATCTGAAAATGCTAAATTGCTTGCTCAAACAAATGATTTATCTTCTAGACCTATCTTGCCTAGAAATGAAGTTGCTAACTTAACTCTAGAAAAGACTCTCTTCTTACTAAAGCCCTCTGCCTTGAGGCCGACCTTTTGCATACTAGAGAAGATCTTGCTAGTTTATCTACTACCGTTATATATCTTAGTGATGATAATGCTAAATTAAGATCTACTTTGCAAAGGTTTCTTTTGGGTAAGAAATCCCTAAATGATGTTCTAGAGCACTCTACCAAACAAGTTGGTACTAGTGGTCTAGGATATAATGAGACTACTCCAAAAGGTAAGAAGAAGAAGAATGGTAAGAAAAAGAGTGTGGAACCTCCAATTTTCAATGGAGAGTCTTCCGGCTCTAAAAACCCCATGGTATGTATTCATTGCAAATGTGATGATCATTATTCTACCTATTGTCCTTACAAGCCCAAGGGGACCAACCCAAAGATGAAATGGGTCCCCAAGCTAACCCCGGACCCCAAAGTTTGAGTTGGGTTCCGACATCCTCTTTTCTTGCAGGTTAAAAAGAAATGGATTGTTGATAGTGGCTGCTCTAAGCATATGACTGGAGAAATTAGCCATTTCAACAAATTTGTGAAAAAGAAAGGAGGATCGGTAACCTTTGGGGACAACAAGAAGGGTAAGGTTATAGGTGAGGGTGATGTAGGCAATGAATTGTGCATTAAAAATGTATTGCTTGTTGATGGCCTACATCACAATTTAATTAGTGTTAGCCAATTATGTGATAATGGTTATCTTGTGCTATTTACTTCTTTAGAATGCTTGCTTCTAGATTCCCTGTCCTACAATGTTATATATAAGGGAACTAGAAATGGTAATCTCTATGTGATTGTTCTCGATGCTCTTAATCCCATACTAAATAGATGCTTAGTTGTGGATAAAAATGATCTTTCGCTTTGGCATCGTCATTTGGGTCATGTGAACTTGCATCAAATGAAGAAACTAAACAAAAAGGACTTGGTTCGAGGACTTCCTAAATTGGATTTTGAAAAGGATGAGGAATGTCAACCTTGTACACAAGGGAAACAAACCAAATCCTCCTTTAAATCCAAAGGAGTCATGAGTACCAAGAGAGTTCTTGAGCTTCTTCATATTGATCTTTTCGGACCAATGAGAACACAAACGCTTCGTGGCTCCAAGTATTGTCTTGTTATTGTTGATGATTTTTCTAGATATACTTGGACTTTCTTTCTCGTTTCTAAAAGCGATACACTTGATGTTTTCTCGAGCTTTTGTAAACGAGTTGAAAATGAAGCTTCTTGCCATGTCGTTTCTATCTGTAGTGATCATGGGGGAGAGTTTGAAAATGATCTTTTTGAACGTTTTTGTGAAAAATCGGGTTATTCGCACAATTTCTCTTCTCCTCGCACACCTCAACAAAATGGAGTTGTTGAGAGGAAGAATAGATCGCTACAAGAGATGGCTAGGACCATGCTTCTTGAGTATGATACTCCTAAGAAGTTTTGGGCTGAAGCCGTTAGCACGTCATGTTTTGTGCAAAACCAAGTTTTCACACATCCGACTTTTAAGAAAACCCCCTATGAACTATGGCGTGGTAGGAAGCCGTCTATTGATTTCTTTCATGTTTTTGGATGTCCTTGTTTTGTTTTAAACACCAAGGATTCTCTCGACAAGTTTGATCCGAAATCATACAAGGCTTTCTTCCTAGGCTATAGCACTACTAGCAGGGCATTTAGAGTATTTAACATTGAACTATCTAAAATTGAAGAATCTATAAATGTTAAATTTATTGAAACTAACCCTATTAGTAGCAAGCATATTGGTGATGATAATGTTGCAGATGAAATCATTCCTATCTTAAAAGAGCTCAACATCAAAGACAAAGGTAAGCAGGTTGAAGAAGAAGAAAAAGAAAAAGAAAAAGAAGAAGAAAAGAAGGATCCCACTCCCCGCTTTGCAAAGAATCACCCCAAGGAGTTGATCATTGGCAATCCGTTTGAGAGAGTGAGGACACGAGCTGCTCACAACAAAGAACAAGCAGATAGTGCCTTCATCTCCCAACTAGAGCCAAAGAACATCAAAGAGGCCCTTGGTGATGATGAGTGGATCCTTGCCATGCAAGAAGAGCTTGAGCAATTTGAGAAGAACCGTGTGTGGACCTTAGTGCCAAGACCAAATGATAGAAAGATCATTGGCACCAAATGGGTCTACCGCAACAAGCTTGATGAGCAAGGAAAAGTGGTAAGGAACAAAGCAAGGTTAGTAGCACAAGGTTACAATCAACAAGAAGGTATTGATTTTGATGAAACCTATGCTCCTGTTGCTAGATTAGAATCTATCCGTATGCTACTTGCTTTTGCTAGTTATAAAAATTTCTTGCTTTATCAAATGGATGTTAAAAGTGTGTTTTTAAATGGAACAATCGAAGAGGAAGTATATGTTGCTCAACCTCCAGGCTTTGAAAATGATAAGTTACCCAATCATGTATATTTCTTGCAAAAAGCTCTCTACGGACTCAAACAAGCACCTCGAGCTTGGTATGAGAAACTAAAGAACTTTTTGTTAGATAACGGGTATATCATGGGCAAAGTTGATTGTACTTTATTTCTAAAACACACTTCTACCCATTTTCTCATAATTCAAATATATGTTGATGATATTATATTTGGCGGAACTGACCTTGATCTTTGCAAGGAGTTTAGCTCTCTTATGCAGAGTGAATTTGAAATGAGCATGATGGGTGAGCTGACCTTCTTCCTTGGCTTTCAAATCAAACAAACAAAGGAAGGAAACTTCATCAACCAAGGCAAATACACAACTGAACTACTCAAACGCTTTGGGATGGAGAACATGAAGCCGATGGATACACCTATGTCAAACACCGCAAAACCTGACAAGGATGAAGAAGGTGAAAAGGTAGATGAGAAGCTCTATAGAGGTATGATCGGAAGTTTACTTTATTTAACTGCCTCTAGACCTGATATAATGTTTTGTGTTGGCTTGTGTGCTCGCTTTCAATCAAGCCCTAGGAAATCACATCTTATTGCTGTCAAGAGGATTTTGAGGTACTTAGCCAAAACTCCAAATTTTAGACTATGGTACCGTAAGTCAAGGGACTTTACTCTTGTGGCATATAGTGATGCTGACTACGCAGGTTGCTTGATTGATAGAAAGTGCACAAGTGGCACTTGCTTCCTCTTGGGACCATGCTTGGTGTCTTGGTTCTCCAAGAAATAGAGCACAGTGGAATTATCAACTACCGAAGCTGAGTACATTGCAGCTGGAAGTTGTTGTGCCCAGGTCCTATGGATGAAGCAAATGCTCCAAGACTTCAACATTCATTTTGATGCTTCTCCTATTTACTGTGATAATACTAGTGCAATCAACCTCTCTTACAATCCGATATTGCATAGTAGAGCTAAACACATAGAAGTTCGCCATCATTTTCTCCGTGACCACATTGTCAAAAAGGATATTTATATCACACATGTGGATACAGAAAATCAGTTGGCCGATATTTTCACTAAACCACTTGCTAGAGAACAATTTAATTTTATTAGATCAAAATTGCTCATAATTTCTCTTGATGATATTGAATTGCTCTCTAATTAGTTGGTTACATCTTATATGTGTTGCTCATGCTTAAAATGCTTTGTTTTCTCAAAATGCTTGTTTTTGCTAAAATTTCTTCAGTTTCTGTCTCTTTTTCGGGTTTTTTTCTCGCAAATAGGGTTTTAATCGACAAATAGTACCCTATGATGATGGGAATGTGCCTAAATATTATTAATATAGAAACTAGACCAGAAAGAAAAATTGCATTAGGTCATTTGAGGTTAGAACTAGAATTTCAGTCCTTCCTCTTCAGGGTTTTGGTCGGCCGAGTTTCAAACTTGACCGATCGGTCGGGTTTCAGGGTGCCTGTGTGCTCGATCGGCCGAGTTTCCATTTCCCAAACTCGACCGATCGGCGGCAGACAAGTTTAGTATATATAGGAATCAGCCGACTTTCTCCCTCTCAACTAGAGAAAAGTCGACCGAACCCTAGCTCTAGCACCCGCCCCTCTCTAACCCTGGTCCTTTCTCACCTCATTTCAGCTGATTCTACCTCCGATCGACCTTGCTTCTTCGTTCTTGCTGTTCTAGGGGTTTCTTCTGCCTTGTTTCTCTTCGTGCTCATCTCTCATTCCTCCATCTCGTCTCCATGAGGTCTCAATGACGGAAGAGAGCTGTCCCTTCCCCTGCTCAGGCGACCCCTCTTGCTCCAAGGTATATTGTGTTCGAAAATCTCTCTTTTGTTGATCAAGCTGCTGTTACTAGATACCAAGAGCTCCTCCCTCGCACTCCTTTTCCGTTTCGAGCTCTCCATCAACCTAACAGCTTTCACCCTGACCTTTATGAAGCTTGTCAAATCCTTCGAACTCATCACCTTGATCCCTTTTGCATAGAAGATGTTCGCTTTCACAATTTGAAATCGAGTTCCAAGGCTGTCCGCCAGTTCTACGCAAATTTGCGTTGGAACTATGACACTTTGGTCCCGACTGTGGACACTTCTATTGTTTTGACATCCATGATTTCCGGTCAACCTTTTCATATCACCGAGCGTTCCTTCAATCTTTATCTCCATGGGAATGTCGGTACAGCTTCATGGATATCTGATTATCCTAAATATCTTGATCTTCTCTACCCTGATGACTTGTATAAGGAAATTGAGGTCGATTTGACTGATATCCACAAATTTCTCAAGCGACCCAACTTTCCCTACACAAAAAGGGGTACTCTGCCATCTTCAGCGCTTTCTGCTCCTTGCCGCGTTCTCACTTTTATCCTGAACTGCAATGTCCATCCTAAGAAAAATCAGACGGACATTGCTGAGAATACCGCTGTTATGATGTATCTTTTGCTGAAGAATCATGGAGTCAAGTGGGCACGGTATATCCTCCATCACATGACCTGCTTTGACTCTGGAAAGAACACAAAGGGCACTCATCTTCCCGATCCTGCCCTCATTTGTGGTCTTTTCCAACATGCCACTGGTAAATCCCTTTTTGCCGATCTCCTCTACCGACCTGATCGCAAAGGTGTTTATATCAGTGAGACCACTCTCCTGAAGAGTGTTCCTACCCCCGGTGCATCATCTTCCTCTCAGGAACCTCCACCATCCTCAGCTGCACCTCCACCATCCTCAGCTGCACCTCCACCATCCTCAGCCGCACCCCCTCCACCTGAGCCTTCCTTTCAGCCTCCTCCTCAGCCTGCCTTTGCTGACTTCCATGTTTCAAATGAGGCCCTTATGGGGTATCTCATGCACCAGCAAGAGTACAACATGTAGGTCCAGCAACACCTTCATCAGGACCTTTGCCATATCATGTCCTCCATGCATATATCTTGCCCTCAGCCTTATCCCACCTACCAGCCATATCCCAGTGATGACTACGCTTCTTATGCGTATAGTCAGTTTTACCCTGTTCCACCCTTTTCTGCTTCCGCTGAGCCCTCTGTAGGTGGACACCTTTCCCCGGTTCTGGCGCTTCCTGGTGGTCGTCTGTCTGAGATTCTGGCCCAGTATACCTCTTCTGCTCCTCCCCTTGAGGTTGCCAATGAGTTACATGCTCTAGGCATTTCTTGGTTCGAGCAGAGTGCTAGGTGGCCCGGGCGAGCTTCTGGTCCTCCAGATGAGGATATGCCTAACCAGGAGGATGTTGAGACTGATGCTGATGAAGACGATGAGGCTACTGCGACTGATGCTGATGACGCTGATGATGATGATGCTGATCATGCTGATGAGGCTTCACAGGCTGCTGCACCTCCTTCTGACGGAGATGAGGACTACCAGCCAGATGAGGATGTCGATGCTGCTGTCGATGACATAGACATAGAGTAGTTAGCTTAGTTAGCTTTGTGGGCTGATGTGTCTAGTTTTAGTCTTAGATGACCATGATGTATCTCTCTGGACTATGTTTGCACTATATACATTAGGCACATCATCTGAGTTGTACTATTTCTACTCTATGATTTCCGTGTTATCTTGTTTTATGTTTTATGGGAATGCTTTGTATGTCATATCTTTTAGTGTTATTATGACTCGTTGATCTGTTTATATCTTATGGGTTCATATGCACTGGTTTCCATTTTTTTTTATTATTACATGCTTTGGTTGTATATCTTGGTTATCCTCTGTCTCTGCGTGCTTACTGTGATTGATTGAGTGTTTTCTATTTTCTATGGAGAAGACCTTTGCTTTTATGCTCTTCTACCCCCTGCCTTTTTGAGATGACAAAGGGGGAGAAATAGCTCAATCATATTGAATTTATTGCTTATATGGTTCTTTTCTTGTCTATTAACTGAAATGCATCTAGACTTGCTTAGAATCATATAGTATACATATGTGCTTTGGTTGTTTGTTGTTTAACTAACCATGCAGGCATGAGTGAGCATGAATTGAGGGGGAGCACTTCAAATTGATCTTTTTTTTGCTTCCCCTTGCAATTCCCGAAGAAAAGGTATAATTTTCACATTCTTTTCAATATGTTGAGGAATGGTTTGTCATTGTCAAAAAGGGGGAGAATGTTGACCTAGGTGTCGCACATTGCCCATATTTTGATAATGACTTAACCATTCCATTCATATGTATCTAACAAATCTATTTGAGATTGTTTTAGATATTAGGTACAAGAAAAGAATCACATTCAACTCAAAAGCTACTCATCCAGCACATGCAAAACATGTGACTTTTGACCGTTTTGTAAAATAGCCCTTATTGGCTTAGAACTTTTGATGTAATCACTTATACTCATGTTTTGCATTGTAACTAAGATGGATAAAATTTTTGGGACTCAAAAATCCATCGTTTGAACGGTTTTTCAAAAATTCCAAAATACCCATAACAGGGATTTTGTCGGCCGAATTCCAAACTCGGCTGATCCAGTTATTCTGGAATTTTTGATGCAATCGGCCGAGTTTCCAACTCAACTGATTCCCGTTCGGTCGAGTTTCTAGACCACGAAACTCGGCCGATCCACTGATAGGTCCAAGATGAAAGTCAACCGATCGGTCGAGTTTCTCCAAGGAAACTCGGCCGACAGTCTAGCTTTCAGCCTTGTCTTTTAGTGGTTCGGCCGAGTTGCCTTTATTGAAACTCGGCCGATCAGACTGTACTGGAATGCAGAAAAAGCAATTCCAACCGTTGGAGGAGTAGGTGGAACTCAAAATAGATCCGTTGCAAGTTGTAAAACGGCTATTTTGTTCCCCTTATCTCTCCTAACTTCAAAGGGACACCCTCAACTATAAATAGGACCTCTTGGACTTCATTCCAAGGTTTCTCATTCACATATGCTTGGTCCTAGCCTTAGTTGAGTGGTTTCTAATCCTTTGAGCCCCTTTCTCTCTCTACCTTCAAAGAAAATTCGTGAGTATGAGTGAGTTAGGTTCCCATGTATGAGAGCTATCATTTGTAATGTTGTAAAGCTCTCCTTTCTACTTCTCCCATCTCCATTCCCTATGAATATTGCTTGAAGACTCTTCTCCGAGTGAAAGAGAAGAAGGTTGCTGTTCTTCCCCGAGTAAAGGAGAAGAAGGCTAGCTGCTCCAGGCCTCCGAGTGAAAGAGGAAGGTGCTAAAGCTCTCCAAGAGCAGGAGAGGTGCAAGGCAAAGCCCAAGCAAGATAGGTAATTCCTGCAAGGCCGAAGACTAGAGCAAGAGTGGGTAAGTCCTTTGAAGAAGGCTGAAGACTACTTGCTTGGTGGGTAAGTCCTTGGTGAGGTAGAAGATCTTGGCTTGATTTATAAGTCCTTGGATGGTTGGTTGTTGTAGCTTGTAATCTTATTGTGTGATATATATAAGAGAACCAAGTTACAAATCCTAGAGCCTAACCAACTCTAGGTAGTGGACTGACATTGCTCCTAAGTTTAGGACATGGAACCACTCTAAACCACCTGTCCAAGTGCATGCTATTCCTTGTCTCTTATCCTTGCTTTGTATGCTAGTTTAGGACATCAAATTGTTGTTTTGGTTTAAGGTCTGCACTTAATATAATTTGGTGGTCTAATCAATTTTGTGAAGTTTGTGAAGCTCTATTCAACCCCCCCTTCTAGAGCCCATTGATCCAACAGTCTATACTTCTCTGATAAAAAACTCAATCAAGCTCAGATGCACATACCAACAACCAAGAAACTGTAGAACACATGCCCTCAAAAGATCCTCCAATGTTTGGATGGTCCTCTCTAACTGACCATTTGTTTATGGGTGAAATGTTGTGTTAAACCTTAGTCGTGTCTGCATAGCTATACATAGACATTTCCAACATTTTTGTAAACTAACGACCTCTATCAAATACTATGGTAACTGGGATACCATGTAGACAGGCTATCTCATCAACATATATGTATGCCAACTTCTCTATTTTATAAGTTATCTTGGATAGAAAGAAGTGAGCTGACTTGGTCAACATGTCAACTATCACCCAAATGGAATCATGACCTTTGGTTGTACTAGGAAGACCAACCACAAAGTCCATGGTTATATGATACCATTTCCACTATGGTGTTGATAAAGTTTGCAATGATCCTGCAAGCTTCTGGTGCTCTGCCTTGACTTCTTGACAAACTGGACACTTCACAACAAACTCTGCCACATCATTCTTCAGACCTGGCCACCAATACAAATCCTTCATATTTTGGTATGTCTTTTTACTACCAATATGCATCTCGTACATCGAGGAGTGACCCTCCTCAAGCACCATCTTCCTCAGGCCATTAACATATGGAACTACAGTCTTGTTGTGAAAACAAACTGTCCCATCATTTGACTCATGGAAGTCGTCATTCTTACTGCTACCAAACTCTGACTTGATATTTTTTATAAAGGTATCATTCTTTTGAGCATGTCTGATTTGTTGTATTAAAGTCCGATTCACCTACAACTGTGCTAGAAACCTTACTAGCAAAGAAACCTCCAACTGAACATTCATCTGGCGAAGTGACACCAATAGGACTCGCTTGTGACACACCATTGAGTGTAATTGTGCCTTGTCTACATATGATGACGAATATGAATTCCTTCTCAGTGCATCAGTCACCACATGTGCCTTCCCTGGATGGTAATCTATCATACAATCATAATATTTAATTAGCTCCATCCATCTCCTCTGTCTCATGTCCAGCTCCTGCTTTGAGAAGATATACTAAAGGTTCTTTTTGTCTGTGAAGATCTAACACTTTTCCTCATATAGATAGTTCCTCCAAATCTTCAAGGCATGAACCATAGATGCTTATTCTAGGTCATGCATTGGGTATTTTTCCTCATGTTTCTTGATTTGTCATCACACAATAGAAATCACATTCTTGTCTTGCATCAACACATATCCCAAGCCATTCTTTGAAGTATCATAAAAGATGATGTAGCCCTTCCCTTAATCAACACTAACACTGAAGCACTAGTTAACTTCTATTTTAGTAATTGGAAAGAATGCTGACACTTGTCATATGAGACAAAAGGGACACCTTTCTAAGTCAACTTGGTTAGGGGTAAAATTACAACACTGAAATTCTTAATGAATCTCCTACATTAGCCATCAAAACCTAGGAAACTTCAAACTTCAGTTGATGTCTTAGGTTGTTCCCACTCCAGCACGAACCCACCTTCTTTGGGTCCATACAAACACCCTTAGCAGATATGACCTGACCAAGAAAAGACACCTTGGTCACCAGAACTCACACTTGCTAAACTTGGCATACAACCGATGCTACCTCAACAACTCTAACACTTGGTGAAGATTTTGTTCATACTATTAATTGCACCTGTAGTATATCAAGATATCATCTATAAACATAACCATGAATTGATCTATATACGGTATAAACACTTTGTTCATCAGCTCTAAGAAAATTTTTAGCGCATTGGTTAGACCAACAATATATCCACAAACTTAAAGTAACCACTCCTAGTCCTAAAAGCGATCTTAGGTATTGCATCCGTCTTGATCCTCAAGTGGTGATAATCTAACCTCAAGTCTATCATGGAGAACATTGTATCACCTCTAAATTGATCAAACAAATCATCAATCCTTGGTAAAGGATACTTGTTCTTCACTATAAGCTTACTAAACTACTGGTAATCTATGCAAAGCCTCATGGAACCATCCTCCTTCACGAACAACACATGAGCACCCCAAGGGGAAGTGATCAGTCTGATGAAACCCTTCTCCAACAAATCCTTCAACTATTTCTTCAACTCATGCATCTCTATTGGTGCCATCCTATAGGTGCTTGTGTTATAGGTTAGGTTCCAGGAACAAGATTGATCTCAAAATCAATCTCTCTAGGAGGTGGAACACTAGGAAACTGCTCTAAAAAGACATTCTCAAACTCTTGTACTATGGGTACCTCCTAGATACTAGAACTCCTCCTCTTGGTATCCAAAACATGTGCCAAGAAAGCCTCACACCCTTGTCTCACCAGCCTCTCTACTATCACAGTTGACACCAAACACGTAGGATCAATCTCCCTATCACCTTGGAAAGTTTAAAAGACATCACTATCACAAAATGTCACCACCTTGGAACTACAATCCAAAACAACCTTATACTTCTCCAAGGTATCCATCCCTAGGATCACATTGAATCCATGCATGTTGAGTGGCATAAAATCCACTTGAACGTTGTATCTTGAAAAAGAAAGAACACAAGATGGACACACCTCCCGTAACTCAATGAAACCAACTAAAGGATTTTCTAGAAAAAGGCTATGAAATCTACTAAAAACATGCTGATAACAACTACTTATCACCTCTCTAGTGATAAAAGAGTCTGTTGCAATTGGGTCAACTAAAACAAATACAAAAGAAGAAGCAAATAAGTCAGAATGAAAAAGAGCCATCTAACCTGTCATGACCCGTGAACTTACCACTCCCTCTGGCTGACTCATGGCATAGAATCTAGTCATTGCATGTTGTCATCCATGTCCCCTTCCAACTGGTCTAGAAGATCCTACTTGCGACGACCGACTACGTCCTCTACCACCACCACTACTATATTGTTGATGTTGTGAACCTCGTTGCTCTACTTTGATTGTTGTGTCACATCCTTATCCTTCATAGGGCATAACCACTTCAAGTGTCTGACTTGCCCACACTTGTAATAGGTTTTGGCATCGTACTAAGGCCTAGACATCCCAGTAAGTGACACTGACGCTGCACTATGTGCTCCTATTGACAGAAATTTGTGACCTCTACACATACTTGGAGACCATTGTGACGGTACCCATGATCTTAGCTCAGAAAAATCTAATCTCTATTGTGTCTGTGGTGATGAGAACCTAGGATTCCTGAAGCCACTAGATGAATGTCCTTGATACTGAGTTGGCCTCTTCTTAGTGTTGGTTTCACTCTTCTCGATAGAAGACCTCACAATCCTCTTCACTGACTCCACAAAGGTAGAGAACCTATTTCTATTCTCCATAGCAAATGTTGTGTAGACCATTTTAAACTCAAACCCTTATCAAACCTCCTAATCCTCTCCTTCTCCATCATTTCCATATGAGGATAGAACCTCAAATGCTCCATAAACCTTGCCTCAAACTCACTGATAGACACCAAACCTTAGAGGAACCTCTCAAACTGAGTTGTCTTCTCCTCTAGATGCTCTCTAGGAAGTAGCGACTCATGAACTCCTGCCAAAACACTTCCCAACTCACCACAACTCTTAGTATCTTCTCTTCTTCTATGACCCACCAATGGCCAACAATGCCCTTTAATAGGTAAACAACGTGCTTCACCTTGTCTTCTTCCAAGATGTTCAGGATCTTAAACACCTTCACAAGCTCATTTAACCGCATGTCAGCATCTTTCAGTTCTACTGTACCCGCATAATCAGTAGCTCCAACACACTTCAGCCTCTCAAATGTCTTCCCAAGATCTTGGGATTCTACATTAGGGATGGCTTCCCTAGGCGAGATGCAGGTGTACTATCTGCTAAGTGCATAATCGTCGCCATAAGCTATCCAAACATGGACTGGAATGCTAGGTTTGTCATGGTTGCATAGTCAAACTGAGGAACTTTGGGCTTTTCTGGCCCCATCACATGCACTATACCATCATGTGTCGGCCTCCTACTACCACCTCCTAGCATGACATAGCTACTCTTTGAATGCTCTTTACACACTCCAGACATATCTGCATAAGCATAAGCAATGATCAAATATGTTGGATTATGTAACAGCAGGCACAAAACATATGTCATATGTCCTTATAGACTTAGAAAATCTAAAAATATGATAATAACCTTAACTATGACACCCTCCATGCTAAACAAAATTACTCAAAATAAAACACATGATCGATCACTAATTAACCACATAGAAGAAAAAGGAGATAATTAAAGCCGAATTAAACATCACCAACATGCTCAGGAACAATTACATATAAGTCCATCAACCTACATAATAGCATACACCATATCAGGTATTTACATATCTACCTAGTGGCCTCAGACACAAGTTGTATACAAAAGGTATATTCCACATATATACATGACATATACAAATGTGGGCATACTGCCAAAAAACCGAGTCGATACACATATCATCTACAAAACATCAACTGTCTGGACCTAAGAGTACATGGACAACTCTAGGACTCTCTAACTACAAACCAACCTTCTTCTCCTACTCATCTCCAACGTGCACTTCCTCAATGCCACAAACCTGAATGATCACCTAAAAAGATGTGGTGACCCAAGAGGTGAGACTCATGTCCCAAGGAGAGATATAACTCTCAACAATGGTTATTGATTAAAACATGTTATTTAATTTAAACATATTAATGAGATTATACAAATAGAGAAGGTAGTACTACAAAAAACATAATTAACATGATATTTGAAGGAACATGTAATTCTATCATCTTTTAAACAGTTTATTACTCTTACCGCATTATATATCAGCTAAGCATTATAAGAAACAAGGCAAGGATGATCAACCAATGTGAATTTTATTTAACCCTAGTAGATATACTACATAGTTGAATTACATCTTTTATTATTCCTTAGGGAGTTTG
This sequence comes from Alisma plantago-aquatica, assembly GCA_963693085.1. Taxonomy (NCBI): domain Eukaryota; kingdom Viridiplantae; phylum Streptophyta; class Magnoliopsida; order Alismatales; family Alismataceae; genus Alisma; species Alisma plantago-aquatica. The sequence goes on along the minus strand of OY856409.1, from coordinate 1,914,260,069 downwards.
AGGCATACCACTCAAACTTGCGAATGATCTCTATGAAGTGACAATTATTTTCGTACAAGATCTAGGACTTCTGCTCGGTCAGTATGAGTCTGTCACAGTGACATATAAGTCAAGATGCAATCAACCTAGTCCACCCTTGGTATATAGGTTGTGATACTAGAAAACATGGGTATATAACCCTATAATATGAGGTACAACCGCAGTTGTCCTCAATCACATCGGATATACAAATATCCAAGACACAACCTCGACCACTTTACATCTGAAGCATGACCGCAGCCATCCTCCAAACCTTGTAATCATGATGATAAGGATGTATCTCCCTACACCTTCACATACTCAATAGTATGTGACTCTAAGTTTCCCTTCAAGAATACCCATTTTACCATCCAACAAGTCTTGACATTGGAATGGTTCTATGGCACATGGCACTACATGATTAGGGTTTCAATTGATTAGTTAATGTCAATTGTGTGTAAGTCTGCATCAATCAAGTTACATACAAACCCTAAAAGGGTTCTACAAAAACATGGTTATGTTACAACTCCAGAAGATATAAAATGTATGAGATATAAATATTATCACATCATCATAGGATACCAATCCTTTTCTCATCATGAAGACTTTCTATATACTAATAGAGTTTCATGGGAAGAGAGTTTTTTTTAATTCACATCCCCTTATCCTACCATTGACAGAAAAGGGGGCCTGGAACTACGCTAACCAAAAGTTTTTTTTTTCGAAACACTTTCACAAAACAACAACCCCTATATATGATGAGGTGAATAGGATGTTTTCTTTCTTTTCATGAGAGTACCTCACTTGTGCTACTTCTAAGAGGATCACACCTCTATAAGGGATCAAGACATGCCCAAATGTCATTAATACCATCACATATCTCCTTCCAGAACATCATTATCCTTCCACACCATGAACAGGTTCAACAAACCATCATCATACTTGTGATACATAGGTTCAACATAACATTGCATCAAGAGATATAATGTTTATAGGGTAGCATGGAAGAGTTACCATAACAGTTAGTATTAGTTCATCATAACAGCATACACGAAAGATAGGTGTCATTAACCACCATCACTTATTTGCATTAGAGTTAGGTTCAACAAGATAGGTTGAGTTAATGTCACAAATCAGTACACAAGGATAAGCCATCAGATTATACTCTTACTTAGGTCAAAGAATAAACATATACACCTAGCATCCCCATTGGATCATGGATACACTCAAGTCTAAGCATCACTATCAAATCATGAACCTCCAGTAAGACCATCAAATGTTAGGTAGACAAAACCATCAAATTATATTATCAAACCAAAACCATCAAATGTGGAATAGACAAACCCTTTATATTCCATATAAGAAAATCTTTAAATCATACACATAGGAAACCCATGAAATGTTGACCTAGAAAGGCATTCGAATGTCAACACTAGGAGCACCATTGTTTGTTGACATCAGGAACCCCATTGGTTGTGGACATCTAAATCACCATCGGATGTGGACACTATGAAGACCATCAATCTTGAAACTAGTGAAATCATTAGTTGAGAACCATTAGCCATAGGATTAGTGAAACCATCGAGTCAAGAAATAGGGAGGCCATCGAGTCATGACCCAGTGAAACCATTGTTTGTCAACACTAGGTGGAAAACAAGAGTAAAACATCAAGTAAAACCATCATTTGATAGAGCTTATAAAACCATCGATTAAAGAACTAAGACCATAGACTGTGAGGGGAAACATATCCATTGGTTTCAAGCACAATAGAAGGTCTAAAATATCAACTAACTCAAATCCATCAGTTTACAGAAGAAGTCAAACCATTGGATCATGGGGCTAGGTAGAAAATAGTCCATAATACCTAAGGAAAACCATCATTTGAGGGGACCAAAACCATTTATTTCCACATGCATGCAATGTCTAAAGCTCCCTCTTCCAAGGAAGGGACGTGCAAAAAGATAAGGGGTACATCCAAGAAAATTATCTACTCAAGAACTACTATATTCGTTCAAACGCTAGGCAAATATATCATCTTTCTACTTAGTACTATGCTTTAGAGCAAGATCTTATACATGCAAATTAAAGAGTAAGCGATAAACATAGAGAAAGTTATATAACTCACCTCAAATTTGATGAAGAAGGTCCAAGCAGTAAGGTAAATCAAAGAGAGAGAGAATAAACCCTAGCTTGGGCACTCCACTCATCCAAGCTAGCTCCTTCTCCAAGAACCAACAAACCCTAGGTCAAAGAAGCAAGGAGGAAGGTGTTCTTCAACCTCTAGCACATGCTGCACCAAGAAGAACCATGGATCTGACCAAGAAGGAAGAGAGAGAAGGTAGGGTAGAAAGGAAAATGAAGGAAGGAAGGAGATCTCACTTACTTACGTCAAGAAACAAGGCAAGGAAGTTCCAAATGACCAAGAAGAGGGTAGATCCAAACCCTAGGTGCACATGCAAGCATGATCGACCAAGCTTCTTCTTCCTTGAGCTCCTTGTTTTCCACCAAGAACGAGGGATGAGATATAAGCAACAAGAAAGAAGAATATGTTTCTAAGGAGCTCATTTGCATGAAATGAGAGAGGTATATAAAGCTTAGGGTGAGAGAGAAAGGAAGGTAGAGGTGTCAAGCTATGCATGCCATTGTCCAAGGTCAAAACATCTCATCCATGCAAAACCAGGTCAACCATCATTTCACCAGGGGGAACAAAGGATGTCAAACTCAAAGAAACCATCAACCTCCAACAAAAAGTGGTCCATTTGGTCATGCCATCCCTTGGCCACAAGAACAAACCCTAGGATCACCATTGGTTGTTGCACCTCACTTGGTGATCCATAAACCTAGGAGCCTCAAAGACAAACCATCGACCCTCAATGCACTCAAGAGAGCCATAGAATCCCACTAACCTAGAGGTGGACTATCAGATACCATCATCCAAATAGGAACCATTGAGTTAGAGAAACTAGGGTAAGAAACCGTAAGTCTCAACCCTAAGGTTAGGTGTCACTACTAACCAAAGGTGAAACAAGGCACCCCAAGGTAAAACTATATAAAACGTGATATGAAAACTTATGAGGCACATCATTCATGTGATTAATTACAAGAAAACCCCTAGATATGGAGAAATTGCATAAAATTCCAAGACAAGCACATAATTGCAGACCTTTCTCAAACAATGTCAAAACTGGACCAAACTTGAAACTTAGCTTTGTCACATGATATCAAAACACATATTAGGGTTTGATTAAGGTTTTAAGCATCCAAGTATGATAATAAAGCAAGTTTAATCATAAAACAAGGTCAGGGGTCTTACATAGCTAGTGTAGAGAATGCATAACGGCAATGACCTTCTCAACTGAACAATCAAGGTCGTGGCCCTCCAGGGTTCCCATTCAACAACTAGTAGAATTTCAAGAACCAAGGAAACTACTGGGATAATTTCTAGAATTGTCATAACTACCAAGGACACAATCCCAAAATCTAAATCAAGTGCCAAATATGCATCAACTAACTCCTCCTCCTTCCATAAATGACAAAATCTTTGTACTAGAACAAATGCTTCTGTCTTAGCAAATGATGTTGTCAAATTAGCAAGCTTATTAAAAGTCAATTTTTTTGTCAGTTGGTACAGCTCGCAAAAGGCTTCCTCCCTCTTGCATGTTCTTTTTTTGAACAACCTGATAACAATCCCAAGCATCTCGAGTAGTTGAAGGTCATATCTGCACGTTATGGGAATGTGTATGTATCACCTCCTTTTCTAGTGAATCTAGTCATCATGCTCATAAAATTTGATGAAGATGATACTATGATAGTTGAGAAAGAGCAAGTGCAAGGAATATTTATTGATTTTGATGCAAGAAAGGCTCCCAATTTTGAAGTACCACAAGTTATGATAGTTGAACCCGATGTACTAGTCTACAAGGCACGACCTCTATACTAGGTGCATCCCAAGCAGACAAGTCTATATGCCAGATTCATGAGATTTAAGGAATCTACAAAGAAGATTCACATGGACATCGTGTTCTAGGATGCCCTTGCTGAAATTCCTAGATGATCGAAGTACTTGAAGACTCTACTTGCCAAGAAGTAAACCACAGAAGAATATATTAGTGCAGAATTGGTGAGATCTAAGTCTAAAATCATTCTAAATAAAATTCCAAAGAAGAAAAAGGATCCCAATTCATTCAGGATAGGTTGTTATTTGGGTGACAATACTTGCAGGAAGGGACTTGCAGACTTAGGTGCTCGCATTTCCATCATTCCATACATCTTGTGTTAGATATTGGGATTTATAAAGATTCTTCCCACATCCATGACTATGCATCTTGTAGATTTCTCTATGGAGAAACCCATGGGTATCGTAGAGTATGTTCAAGTAAAGGTGGACATGGATGCCTATGTCCCTTCTGATTCTGTGATCATGGAAATCAAATAAGACCTTTGCATCCTCTCATTTTCATCCACCCATTCTTAGCTAAAATTTATTTCTTTATTGATGTAGAGGCTGACACCATCACCCTAGGACTTGGAAGAGAAACTCTTGAATTCCATCTGTTTGAAAGAATGAAAGGCCCATGCATCCACAAAGAAGTTTTCTTACTTAATATTATTGATAAAACTATCTCACCTCTAGCAAGTCTAGGAGAAGTCAGAAGACCCATTGCATAAAGCTCTTACTATTTCAGTCATTTGGGATTTTGTTGATGAGCAGGTCCACCATTCTAGGCTTTGTGTCGAAACCTTTGAGGTAGCACCCAATGCTGAATATGAAAAATTGAGGATGATTTTGGTTGTTGTAGAGAATCCTGAATTGCCAAAGGCTCCTAAAAAAGTCATTAACCATCAAACTTCCTCAATCGTCCAAGTGTGTTGGGTGATCAACTGATCAACCTAAAGCACCCCTTCATACATATGTTTTATGGCTAATCGGTCCACTCTAAAGTGATTGCTTAACCATAGTGTTGGATTCTAAAACCAAAATCTGGATCTCCCAATCCAATCTACCCAGATTCTCCGATCTAGTCAACCACTCCTTTATAATCAAGGGAAAGGGCAATGGTTCTGACATCACCACACTCGAGCATCCCTTTTCCTAGACCTTTCTTAGCCATCTTTCAAGGAGCCATCATCGCCACACTGTGAAATAGGTGATTGGTCGATTTCACCAATTCAAACCGTCTGACGTCGAGAAACTTGCCCCTACCATCACAACATTTTGACCACCACATCTTATCTAACCTCCAGAGTGCCTTTCGTGCCCCTAGCCATCACTGATTGCACAACATGAATCATTAGGATAGAACGACCAGTGCCATGGTCACCTCCACCCTTCTATCCATCCACTCCTTCTGTGAGACTTCTCCACTATTGTTGCTTCAGCTACTGATTCACCACTCACTCCTTTGTGATCATTCGATCTCATTGCCAAGCACACCCCAAGCTTCCGATCTATCACTTTGTAGATTGCTCAACCCCAAAACCATGAAATTTTGATGTAAACCTTTTCATCGACTGGTAACTTCTCCCTGGTAGTATGAAAAATATCTCACAGGGAAATCAAGCCAAGGATTCTCACTTGATCACCTCTCATGTTGCCTAATCACACTTCATCAAACACCTCTGCTCTTCCCTGATCCATTGGTCACTAATTTTAATTGCCCAACCACACCGATTCAGATTCCCAAGATTCTCAAGTCTCTAGGGTGCCACTTCAGCTCACCCCATCAGGGGGTCAGGCCGTGGGATCCTACATATACTCACCCCCTCTCACAAAATAGGAAGGAAAAGGCAATGACAATTACTCCCCTCCCCCACACCCATTTTGTGCAACCTGCTGGTGGGATCCACATCAAGGAGACACACTATTACACCCTTGAAATTTGGAAATCTCAAGTCAAACTCAATTCATGTTAAGAAGATATAAAGGGAATAATGAAGAGAATAATAGGACTATATATGAGCCATAGAGTTATATTCAGTCTTAAATTCAAGTAATATGGAGCTTATGTGTTAATATAAAGCTTGATGGAGATAGTATGATTATCAAATCATTAAATGCATAGTAAAAGGACATAATAAATCCTATGAATCCTTTGGAGGACCAAGATATGAGCCATGGGCCTTAGAACCAAAATCAAGACCATTTAGGCAAAATAGAGTTTAAAAATGGGTCCCTACAATACAAAGTTGGGAAAAGAGTATTTTGAGCACATGATCGTTGATCATGATAATTTTATTTGGTAGATAATCCAAATATAGTATTATAGACAAAAATCTAGAATATTCTAAGATATTTTATGACCTTTGTAAACCAAGTTTTTAGGGTTTAAGGAATGAATGAATTAATTATACTTTACCCCATGGTAGATAATGGCGAAATAAAAATTATCATAAAATTTGGGATATATGGAGGTTATTACGTGGTCTAGATCATTATTATCCTATCCTAGAATTTTATGTGATGATCCTCGACTTTATGGTCCTCTCTTAATCAATGGACACTGAAAAGTGGGGGTCGTTACATTTGGTATTAGATCCCAGATTTAGCAACTAATATTTAATAGTTAATAATTTCAAACAATATTAGATATATAAGGAAAAAATATTAGGCCATAACTTAAGGAAATGTTATCTAGAAAGGATAATGGATTTGGGGGCTGGTAATATTTTTCTCCGTACCATTGAGTTGGAATATAGTGACTCCCTTAGAAAATGTGATACCTGCCTGGACAGAACCTATGTTATTTGGATTTTAACTATTGAGGGTAAACCCTATAACTACCTAGATATGGGTAGGAAAAACCCAATCATCTGTAATGGACTTGAGTAAGGTAACCCAATAGGGTACAAAACTCCTAATAGGTTAAGGGAAACATAAAACCCTAAGAGGTAGGGTGTTCTCCCTAACCATAAACCAAAACCTTCGGTAGAAAAAGTAGTATGAGTGAAATAATAACCCAGCCAAACAAACCCTAAGTCAGGGTGAAGAAAGAGGAAAACCAAAATGGGCTTTGGTAATTAAATTTTTGGACCCTAGCTTTAGATATCCACTTTTTCCCATGCATGCATTGACATGGAGTAATGCATACATGATGCACATAAAGGGTTCAATTCACTTTTATAGTTTGTCCCAAGATGAAGTGGGTCAACCCAAGATTGTAAAAAGGACCTATGAGGGAGGCATGACCCTAAACTCGTGGGGTCAGGTTGTGTCTAGAAAGCCTAACCTTTTCCTGGAGGTCCAGAAGACACCTTGGGATAGAACCTTCCTAATAAGATGAGTGCACCAACCTCATGTTAAAGATTAAGGAAACTTTGGGCGCCCTTAAAGGACCTAACCCTATTCATGCATATGTATGATAATGTAATGCATAATTAATACAAGGGTAATATGTACAGGTCCATAAATATAATGTTATCTAAGACATTGGTTAGAATTCCAATTTGAAATATGATGTTTGAAATATACCTTAATATGTGTGGCATGAGAGTATATCTAAGCCTTAGGGTTTTCCTTGTTAGTCATGAAACTTAGGGTCAGGATGGCATTTGGAAACCCTTACCCTGAAAACAATGCTAGGTCATTTATTCCTATACATAGAAGTGTTCCAACATAACCATATGCAAGGAAGATACTTAAGTAAGGAACAAAATAGCCCTATGTAGGGAAGAATCTCAAGTTAATCTCAAATTAGCCCTAGCTTGGGAAGAGCCTTATGTTAGCCCTACATTAGCCCTATGGAGGGAAGAGTTGAGCCTCATGTTAGCCCTATGTAGGGAAGAGCTCATGAAAAGCCGCGTTCTATGTGTCTACAGTCCAAGGGATAAACATGGAATAACGAAGGTAATAATACATGAAATAAAGTTTTGACATCTCAATAAACCTCAAGAAAGGTAGAGCACTAGATCAACTCTAGCGTCAAGTAGGATGAGTAAAGGTACATAAGACCTAAGAGGTTAGGAGGTGATTATTCCCAAAGTACATAAGGCACATAGGGTTAGGAGAAAGCCATCCTGGTGTACATAAGGCCCATGGAGTCAGGATATTGGCCACCTCCATGAGTACATAAGGCCCAAGTGGTCAAGATTAAAGGCACTCCATAAGTACATGAGGCCCTTGGGGGCATGAGGAGATCATTTTAAAGGTACCTACACCCCTAGAGACCTTAAGGGAATGATTAAATCCAATGATACATGAGATGTAGATATAAGGAATATAAGAACTTATGTAATAATTGTTGAAATAGAATCTTAAGAGAGTTGTTTCAAGAGTGAGAAAGGCACTATCCCATGAGTTCATGAAACTTAATGAAGAAAAAAAAGAATTCTAGAATTAAAATATGTTCATGGTATGGAGTCATCATTGAGGATTCAACCATAATTTTGAATTATGAGATAATGTGTGGATACACCATCTCTGCTCTTGGAATGGGATGAATTTTGTATTTGGACTACAATCAAATGCTTATTTGATCTTATCATCAGTGTTAGAGATAGGGTAGTCACGTATGGTGGATAAAATTGATATGTGAAGTTGAATACTCAAAGCTGAATTTAATGATATAATATAGGGTTTGAGGTGTTACCTCACCCTTATTCAAAAATAGATGGATAATAGTTTGGAAACCCATGTGAAAAGAAAATCACCAATGAAATTGAAATCACAAGTCATAATAACATGCATGAATGAGGATATGCAACAATTCTTTGAGTGAATTTGGTTTACAACCTCTCTAACATATATAATGTTCATATAAAGCAAAGTTCTTAAAGACACTACAAAAAATTTGGCCTTTGTTGAAGAACATTTGTGAGGAACCATAGATTGTGAATAATGATGTCTATTTGTGAGGGCTCATCCTTCAAATATGGGACCAAATCCCTCAACCGTGTTTTGAACATCCTTAGAACTTTTATGTGAACACTAATCCCTCACAAATACATTACTCACTAATCACCCCGTGAAAAATACCATGCCAAATGTTTCCCTCCATCTCATATCCCTTCCCTCCATTGTAAAATACAACATTTGGAAATCAAAATAAAAAAGGAAAAGAAAAACCCTCCCCACTCGTTCCTCTGCGCAACAATTGTTTCGTCACTCGGTGCTTCCTCCTCTCATGCCGTGCGCGTCTGGCGGGTCCTCCCCTCTCCGCACCGGTCCCTTTTCACTCGACGAGCACCTCGCTTCTTGCCCTTTTCCGTTTTCCTCTGGTATGTGTATCTTGTCCTCTTCCCTTTTATCCTCTCGGCCAGCGGCAAAGTGCCCCCTTTTCAATTCATTCGTCCCGCCTTCTTGTTCAGGAAATAGATCGGAGTCTACATCCAGATCCAGAGTTACCAGAATCGAGCAATAGAGAGGAAGATGGCAGGAGTTGGGAGGCCAGTGTGCACGGACGCCTGCGGGTGCCCGGTGCCCTGCACGTCCGCGGAGGCCTGCCGCTGCGTCTCGGCGGGAACAACCGCTGGGGTCATGGGCGGAGCAACGCAGCACGCGACGTGCAAGTGCGTATCTTATACAAATATAGTTTTCTTGATTTGCATAACCCATATGTACGCAGATCACTGATTGCTTTCTCCATCAGATTGGAGCCTATGTTCCCGCTGAGCATTTTAAGCTGTCTCCTGTTGACCATGTCTTTGTTAGAATGGAAGCAAAAGATCACATTATGGCTGGTCAAAGTACCTTCTTGACAGAATTGTCTGAAACTGCATCAATGCTTGTGAGACTTTTCCCTTGACAACTAGGACAGTTTGTCTAAAACCTGTTCTTTCATTCTAATATAAGTGCAAACTTACTCATTTTCTTGTGTAGTTTGAATTTATAAATAATGTTTTATTTCAGTCATCTGCCACCTCTAAGTCTCTTGTTGCTTTGGATGAACTTGGCTGGGGGACATCAACCTCTGATGGGCAAGCAATTGCGTGAGTCCTAACAGAAACAAGAAATTATAGCTATTTTCACCTTGTTTCTGTTGTATTGATGTATATTAGAGTTTTAACTGATGGCCCTTTTTTATGTTTTTGGGCAGGGATTCTGTTCTAAGGTATTGTACACAGATAATTAGATGTCGAGGCCTATTTTCTACTTATTATCACCTTCTAGCTTTGGATTATGAGAGAGATCCCCGGGTACAAAACAAAAGTCAAGAATTTTCTTAAGTGGTTGTCATCTGATGCGATGATTTTGAGTCGCATTTAGAGACCTATTTCATATGTGTTTTGTGCCTTAATTACTCATTTTCATGGATATTATTGCATAATTCACTTTATTTGGTCTTTGCCATCATTTTATACCAAATCCCCTTTGTTTTACTATTTTGAGCATTATTTATCATCTTATTATAAATTGTGTGGATTTACTTGGTCCTGTTGTGAAATTTCAGGAAGAACAAGTATCTGCTTGCGTCGATACCATCGACGGAAGTCGATACCATCGACCAAGCCACAGGTTGTCAGCCGAGAAGAGCAATACAGTGTCGATACCATCGACACCTAAGTCGATGGTATCGAGATCCCTTCAAGTTGCTGGCGAGGAAACTGTCGATACCATCGACCCAAGTCGATGCCATCGACACAAGGAGAGCTACAGCGTCGCTAAACGACAACAACCGACGCTAAAGGTGTCGATACCATCGACACGTAAGTCGATGGTATCGAGATCACCACAGGCGCTCAAAATAAAAGAAAGGAAAGCTGCCGCCAATCCACTGGGTCGATACCATCGACCCGCGTCGATGGTATCGACGCCGGCAGATATGCGTTGGATTTGTTTTGATTTCGATCGGACGGCTGTTGTTATTTGACGACCTAATTAGGGACTTATACCTAATGACGGCCGCCCAGACGTGGGGAGAGGATCTCATTTTGGATTGCACGAGTGCCAAGGAGGAGAAAAAGGAGAACGGAGGCCGAGAAGCTCATCCCGGGTGATTCGGACGCTGCCGAAGACGATTTCCACCACCGACAGGCGGGGAAAGCTCGTGTTCTACGCCAAGGATCCACCGGTTCTTCTCCGTTCAGGGGTTTTCCCATTTATTTCCCGTTTTTCTTATGAATTCCCCAATTTCTACCATGTACTTGTGTGAGATGAACATGAGAGGCTAAAACCCTCAATCTTTAGGACCGGGAGTAGCCCGGGAATGCATTGTATGACATTTTTATATCAATAATTCATATTTTTCTCTCAAATCCGTGGTATAGATTTGTTTTCTCCATTTCTATTGTTATGCTTGATCACCATAATAATAACTTAATGCCCTTAATCACTTCGACAGAAGGATTAACGGTTGAAAAGAGACGAATTCTACATTAATTAATAAAACCCTTGACAAAGGAGTTGTAAAATTAATGGTGGGAACTGAGAGACCGTTTATAATGCACTTAGTTTAGGGGAATGATTACTACGACGGTGGAATCAACCTAAATCTAAGTAGTGAATTACACCACGACAGTGGGTAATTCTGTTTTCAGGCCACTACCCGGATAGAGAGAGAAGTGTGAAGAATGATATGAAACTTAATACAATGTTGACCCGCGGTGAAACCGCCATCCTAAAGATATCCCTTTTAATTGATTAAATTAACCTTTAATCGATTGTTTTCTTTGTTTGATTTTTATTTTCTTTTAATTTGAACAACAAAACCCTACTTTGTTAATCGGTCTAGCTGATTGTGATTAGTTAGTAGAAGTCTCCAATAATTCACGTATCCTTGAGTTCGACTCGGGCCTCACAAGGCCTATATTACTCGACGCGTACACTTGCGTTTTTAGCGCGTAGTAAAATACACGTCAAGTTTTTGGCGCCGTTGCCGGGGATACGGCGAATTATTGGCACTTTGAGTGCTAAGAGCGGCCATTCTAGGCCACATTTTTTTTATTTTAGAACAATTTCAAAAATTCCTTTATTTCTTTATAATAGTGTTGACTCGTTCAAGGCATTGTACTGAACCACTACTTCCAAATTTTAGGTACTTTGTATGGTGCACACACGTAGTCGAGACTACGTGAATCGCACACCTGAGGTTCCATCTGCGGGACCAGAGGACGAGGACTACTACGAGGAGGAACACCACAGTGATATACATTCTGAATCTGAGCAAGAACAAGAAGAAGTAATGGCTGAAGCACAGACAATATGGGAGAAAATCAAGGCGTCTTCTTCCTCGGCATCAAAGGGGCCTATAAAGAAACAGGGGTTAAACATACCTACATACAAGATCGACCCATCACTGATTAATTTGGTCAAATCCAATGCATTTCATGGACTGAAAAATGAAGATCCAGTGGCACACATTAGTCAGTTTGTGGAGAACTGCGATATGGTAAAGATAGATCGATTTCCGCAGGATGTGCTCTATCTCAAGTTATTCCGGAGTTCCTTGGTTGGAGTGGCAAGAGAGTGGCTTCATAACCTCGACGACGAGTTTGTTGAATCATGGGATCACATGGTAGAGGTTTTCTTCGAGAGGTTCTTTCCTCCTGAGAAGACCAATGATATGATCCGGAAGATCCAAAATTTCACCCAACAGGCGGGTGAAACCTATTCTGAGACTTGGGAGCGATTTCAAGTCATGTTGAGGAGATGTCCACACCATGGACTGGACAAGGAAACCCAAGTGAAGATCTTCTACTTTGCTCTCTCCGAGCATGATAGAAGCAATTTGGACTCAGCTGGCTCCGGATTTTTCTTAAATAACACTGATACAAGATGCTGGGAAATACTGAAGAATATGGCACGAAAGCAATCTTGGGGAGAAAGAGAAAGAGGCCCAGTTGAGCAAGCAAGAGTTGCCAGTGAGTCAAAGGCAATGAGAGAGCTGAATGAGAAGATGGATCTTCTCGCAAAGAAGTTGTTGCAGAAGGAAGACAATGAGTCCGAGGATGAGGCTCAGGTCAAGTACATGAGGCAACAACAGGGGTACAGGAATAACGATTATTCATGGCGGAAAGACAAGAAATTTTCATGGAAGGATCCAAATAACTTTCTGCAGGATCCGGACGCCAAACCTGCACCAGTCACGGAGGACAAGAGCACGGAGTTGCTCAATCAAGTCATATAGCAAAATCAAGAGTTGATGAACACTTTTGGGCAGCAAATAAAGCAGCAGGGTGAATTCATGAACCAGTTCGGGCAGACTTTGCAGAGCCACGGGGCTCAAATGAGAACTATAGAGACTTCCATGGCACAGATGGCAGCCGAGATTGCAAGCTTGAAGAAGCCGGCACATCCGGGTTTTCTGGGAAACACCAATGTTCCCGGGGGAAACCAACAGGCCAAGGCCATCTTATTGAGGAGCGGTAAGAAAGTGTTAAATCCAAGGGCGGATGACACAAGCACACTGCAGGACACAGTTGAAGAAGCAACAGTCAAAGAGCAGCCCCCACCTGGCATAGAGCAAACTGAGGACATAGCTGAAGATAGTAAGGAAAAACAAGCCACTGAGGAGGAACCACAGAAATTAACTCCCTATGTGCCACCTCATCAAAGGGCACATACCGTTCCGGTTCCCTATCCCAATAGTGCAAAAGCAAGAAAGGTGGATGCACAGTTTAAGAAATTTCTGGACAGCTTTAGGAAGTTATCAGTGAATATTCCTTTGCTAGAGGCGATCGAACAAATCCCGTCTTATGGGAAGTTTCTCAAAGATGTAATCACCAAGAAGAGAAAGATACCCGACACTGAGGTCGTAGTATTGAAGGAGCAAGTGAGTGCTTTTATTATGGGCACTTTGCCACCAAAGAGACAGGATCCCGGTTGTTTCAATATTTCTTGCTTTATCGGGAAGTTCAAATTTGGCGAAGCACTTTGTGATTCTGGGGCAAGCATCAATCTGATGCCCCTTTCTACGTTCAAGAAACTTGGATTGAAGGAGTCGAGACCAAGTAACATGACCATCCAATTGGCCGATAATTCTATGGTGAAACCGTATGGAATCTGTGAGGATGTTTTGGTAAAGGTAGACCGCTTTGTTTTTTCGGCTGATTTTGTCGTTATGGAAATGCAGGACGAGCACGGTAATGAGTTACTACTTGGTCGCCCATTCCAAGCTACAGCTGATATGATCTTGGAGATGGGGAGAGGTCGCTTGACCTTGGGTATTGCGGATGATCGCTTTGAGATGGTCATGCCAAATGGTAATGCATCTAATAAAGCAGAAGCACATTGCAATATGGTGAAGCATGTGGAACAAAATATCTCACTTTGTCTTGGGAAGCCATTTTTGGATATGGCTCATGTTATGAGTAGGATAGATAATGGGACCCTAGCAGTGGACCTTATGGAGCAAACTAAAGTTGTCTCTTTATGCAAGGCTGTTGGGTTTCCAAATGATGAGAATGAGGACATTCCACCTCCATGGGAGGATGATGTGATTATTACTTCCGTCTTTGATGCACATCCGGAATTGCCTTTGGAGGCGTGTTTGTTAAATGTCGCTTATGATTGGATGCGGAGTACTTCACTCAAGGAGTGCGCCAAAATGCTTCAAATGCTTCCATGTTTCTACACGAGGCACTATGAGGATTTGGGTACACTTCCCCCACCGCTACAATCATCTCTTATTTGCCCACCTGATCTGGAGTTGAAGCCATTGCCCCCGCATTTGAAGTACGTCTTTCTAGCTGAGGAGGACAAGTTACCAGTGATTGTTTCTGCATACTTGAGTGCGGATGAGGAGGAGCAACTACTGATAGTGCTCAAGAACCACCGTGGAGCTTTTGGGTGGTCTGTGGCGGACATCAAGGGGATCTCCCCTACATTTTGCCAACACAAGATTCGGCTTGAGGAGGGAGCCAAGCCAGTCATACAGCCTCAAAGACGTCTAAATCCAAGCATGATGGAGGTTGTCAAGAAGGAAGTCATAAAACTTCTTGCTGCAGGGATCATTTATGCCATATCCGATTCAACGTGGGTGAGTCCCACACAGGTAGTCCCTAAAAAGGGGGGAATCACTGTCACTACTAATCTTTTGAATGAACCTGTCACCACCCGATTGGTAACCGGGTGGCGTGTTTGCATTGACTACCGCCGATTGAATACCGCAACTCTTAAAGATCATTTTCCATTGCCATTTATCGATCAGATTTTGGAACGTCTAGCTGGTCGGTCGCATTTTTGTTTTCTAGATGGCTATTCGGGGTACAACCAGATTTCTATTGATCCTTTGGATCAAGAGAAGTCTACGTTTACATGTCCCTATGGGACGTTTGCTTACCGCCGTATGCCGTTCGGTTTATGCAATGCGCCGGCGACTTTTCAACGCTGCATGCTCGCCATATTCTCTGACATGGTAGAGCGGTGTCTTGAAGTTTTCATGGACGACTTCTCGGTGTATGGAGCGTCTTTTGATGAATGCCTTTCTAACTTAGATAAGGTGTTGCAGCGGTGCGAGGACACACACTTAGTCCTCAATTGGGAGAAATGTCACATGATGGTGACGGAAGGAATTGTGCTAGGACACAAGGTGTCTAGCAAGGGTCTTGAGGTAGACCCCGTAAAAATTGAGGTGATTTCTAAGTTACCCCCACCAAATTCTGTAAAAGGGGTGAGAAGTTTTTTAGGACACGCCGGGTTTTATCGGCAATTTATTAAGGATTTTTCGAAAATCGCAAAGCCATTATCGGAATTGTTGGAAAAAGATGCAATTTTTTATTTCAATGAGAAATGTCTTCACGCATTCGAGGTCTTGAAGGAGAAGTTGATTTCAGCTCCGGTTGTTCAAACACCGGATTGGGCAAAGCCATTCGAGCTGATGTGTGATGCGTCCGATTTTGCTGTGGGAGCTGTTTTGGGGCAAAGGGTAGATAACAAGCCTGCTGTGATTTTCTACGCCTCAAAAACGCTTAATGATGCTCAATTGAACTACACAACTACGGAAAAGGAGTTACTGGCCGTCGTGTTCGCCTTTGAAAAATTTCGGCAGTACTTAGTGGGTTCTAAGGTGGTTGTGTGGACTGATCACGCTGCAATAAAGTATTTGATGGAGAAGAAGGATGCGAAGCCTAGACTAATTAGGTGGATTTTGCTCCTACAAGAATTCGATATTGAAATTAAGGACAAGTCGGGAATTGAAAATGTGGTGGCTGACCACTTGTCTAGGTTAGAGCGGGTTGATGAACAAGGTTTGCACATACCCATTACCGAGACCTTTCCCGATGAGCAACTTTTAAAAATTGATTCTAAAGAACCATGGTTTACGGAAATTGTGAATTATTTAGCTTGCGGGATCATCCCGGAGGATTGGTCCTATCAAGATAAGAAGAAATTCTTTCATTCATTGAGATATTATTTTTGGGATGACCCGATTCTCTTGAAGCAGTGCAGGGATGGTATTCTTCGCAGGTGCGTGCCGGAGGTGGAGTACGAGAGTGTTCTCAACCACTGTCATGCGTCGCCTACAGGAGGACACCATGCTAGCTCACGGACAGCAGCTAAGGTGTTGGAGAGCGGCCTTTATTGGCCCACTTTGTTCCGGGATGCCTATGATTTTGTTAGGCAATGTGACCCGTGCCAGCGCACAGGTAACATCTCAAGGAGACAGGAAATGCCCCTGAATGTATTTCAGGAAGTTGAGGTATTTGATTTATGGGGCATTGACTTCATGGGACCCTTTGTGTCCTCAAATTCAAATCTTTATATCTTACTTGCTGTAGATTATGTGTCGAAGTGGGTGGAGGCAATCCCCACAAGAACTAATGATTCGAACGTAGTGTGCAGGTTTGTCAAGGAGAACATTTTCTGCAGGTTCGGGATTCCCCGAATGATCATAAGTGACGGAGGCACACATTTTCGAAATCAGAAATTCGCGACACTTTTAAAGAAATATGGGGTCAAGCACAACATCGGCACCCCATATCATCCACAGACGCAAGGACAAGTGGAGGTATCAAATAGAGAAATCAAGAAGATTTTAGAAAAGACCGTAGCATCCACAAGGAAGAATTGGAGTGTATTGCTACCGGACGCACTTTGGGCTTATCGAACGGCGTACAAAACACCTATAGGCACCACGCCTTTTAGGTTGGCGTACGGCCGGGCTTGCCATCTTCCGGTGGAATTAGAGCACAAGGCCCATTGGGCGCTAAGAAGGCTGAACTTGCGCTATGATGAGGCCGGGAGAAAAAGGATGTTTGAATTGAATGAATTGGATGAGCTACACATGACGGCATATGAGAATGCCCGCATCTACAAAGAGCGCACAAAGCTGATACACGATCGTCATATTGAGATGCACACGTTCACGAAGGGAGACAACGTTCTATTGTTTAACTCCCGTCTCAAACTGCATCCCGGGAAGCTAAAATCCCGGTGGAGTGGACCCTTCATTGTGGAGGAGGTGAAACCGCACGGAGCGATTCTCGTGCGTGATGGAGATGCCACGTTCTTGGTGAACGGGCAACGCTTAAAGCTGTATTTTGGTGAGAACTACAAGAGGAAAGTGAATGAGGTCAAACTCATTTCACTTGTACAAGAATGAGATGGAGGGAAGACGTCTAGCCTAAGACGCTAAACAAGGGCGCTTGTTGGGAGGTAACCCAACCATCAGTACACTAGGATAGTTTAATTTTAGTCATAGATTGCTTTTATTTCGTTTGAATTTTAGTTTAAAAAATGATACCTTGATCCGTTTGTTGAATGCGCAGGCACAGGCAGGGTCGATACCATCGACACATCCGTCGATGGTATCGACATGGGTTCAGGTTGACACCAGCAGAAATCGCACTGCGTCGATACTATCGACACCCCCGTCGATGGTATCGACATGGTCCCAGACAGGTCGCAATAAAAGTGTCGATGGTATCGACACCACAGTCGATACCATCGAGATCTCTGGAGATATTCAGACGGATTTTACTCAGTCAACTCGATACCATCGACGGCCTCGTCGATGGTATCGACATCATCACAGGTTAAATGCAACACAACGACGGTGTCGCAATAAAGGCAAGTTGATACCATCGACATCTGTCGATGGTATCGACGGACATGTCACCGATCCGCATACAGACATCGACGACGATCGCAACAGCCACGTCAACGATCCGGGTGCTGCGTCGATACCATCGACTTCTGTCGATGGTATCGACACGTCAGCAATCCGGGTTTTTCGATCCAGAAAACGTCAGCCGTCGATACTCGCGAGGGAGGCGGATACCCGCGAGATGTGTCGATACCATCGACCCTCGTCGATGGTATCGACGGGCCAACAGGGGCGCGATCAAGCCTATTTAAGGGGACTTGCAACGTCACACCTTCAGAGCAAGTATCTTCCTTTGCGCCGAGCACTCCCCCGAGCCTTCCAAGATTGCAGAGAAGCGTCATCAAGCGGCGATCTTCATCGAGCAGAGAATTCTCTTCTCCATCTTCACCGAGCTCTGTTCTTCTAATCCCTTCTTTTCTCGCAACCATGGTGCACACCGCCAGAGCGTCGTCCTCAAGCGCTCATCCTATGGAGATCGAGGAGTTTGTTCCTCCCCCACCCGCTTCCATCCCTCGTCCACGCCTCATTGATGCCAACATGGATGTGAGGAAGGTCTACGAGGATATTATGAAGCGGAAGTTCGAGCCCACCCGGTATGTGGACCGGGGAATCATCCAGGAGCTGGGGTTCGAGGCCAACTTGGCCTATGTGTTGGCCGGGCAAGCACGGCACACCAATCGCCTTTATGAGATCGACTGTCATTCGGATGGGCAGCCGTTTTTCGGCAAATGGCCCACATACAAGGAACTGGTGGCCGAGTTCATGGCGTCTCTTGATATCTGCGTTGTACCAAATGACGTGGTACCATCGGACCAGACATGGATCCGGGGAAGGGTGTCCTTCCGACTCTTCAACAACAATTACAACATCACGTTGAAGCAGTTCAACGACATCTTCAACTGGAACCACAGCCGCAACGATCACCGACGCCCCGACGCCCGCACCGACTATGACAAAATCTTCGCCGAGCTAGTTACAGTGCCGGCAGGGAAGACTGTGAGCTACCATAATGCAGCGGTAGCGGATTTTGAGCACTCGTTCGTCCGGGTCCTGCACAGGATGTTGAGCTTGACTTTCTTTGCTCGAAGCGATCTTGCTTTGAGCAAGTTTCAGGAGAGTGACCTGTTCTTTCTCTACGCACTCCTGAAACGTCAAGAGTGCAACTGGGGGGCGTTCTGGCTACAGCGCGTCCTGGCGGTGAAGAGGAGCACAAGGAAGGCTCCAATCCATTTTGGTGGTCTTGTCACCAAGTTGGCGCTTTACTTAGGGCTGAACCTTCAGTCCATGACTCCGATCTTTACGAGGAGCAAGGTGAACGTGCAACATTTGCACCGTTCAAACCTTATTCTTCTACGGGATGGGTTGGCGTATGCTCATTGCCACGTCAACCAAGCTTATCAAGAGAGCTCCCTACCGGACGACGTCTTCAACATTGAGGGCAAGCAGCACTTCCGGTGGCCAATCATAGCCATTGAGTCCTCCGAGGAAGACGACGGTGGTGACGAGCAAGAAGGCGAGGCTGCAGAGGAAGAGGAGGCTTTCACACCTCTTCGAGCACGTGTGGCACCACGGAAGCGTCCTAGGATGCATCCAGGTGCATCTTCATCATCTCAGCCCCCGCCGCCATCACCACAGTACGAGCAGCCAGCTACGGATCCCTATTCCATGCAGGGGATGTACACCATGCTGCAGGACATACAGCAGACTCAGCTGCAGCACATGGGTATGTATACCGGCATTCATGACACTACGAGCCGGGTACTTGACAACCAACGGGCTATGTTCGAGAACGAGCGGCTCATCCTCGCCAACCAAGAGCAAATGCACACCCGGTTGCAGCGGATAGAGACGCAACAGGAGCCCTTCTTTGACCATTACTGGAGTCAAGACTACTTTGGAGGCTATCCACAGCCTCCGCCGAGGACCCAATATGATCCAAGCTTCCAGGGGGAGTACCCGTCTTGGGATCCTACGGCACCACAATACCCACCACCGCCTCCGCAAGATTGATCAGGGTATCACTGTTCCACCCTTAAGTTGGTTTTTGACTATGAGGCCATAGTCGAATTCAAGCTTAGGGGGGTGGCTGGAACAACTCTATCTTTTATCTTTTCTTTAGTTGTTTTTAGTTTCTGCTTTGTTATTTGTTCTTGCAATTTTAGTGTTTGTTTAGGATCCACATCTATCTAGTGTAATTGTGGATGTCTTAAGAAAAATTTGTCATCTCGCGTTTTCATGGGAAATTTAAGGGAATGTAAAAAAAAAATTCTGGGTCTTTTGGATAGCTTAACTTGGTTGTCCTTGGGAAACTTGTCCTATGAAAATGATTGCTTATGTCAACTTTGAAGCAATATGTCACACTCACACCCCCATTGACTCATGAAAAGTGGATAGTAACGGTTGTTTGAGCCTAACCTAATCAAATAGTAATGAGACCTTAATTGGATATACGAGAAAGAACCCTTTGAACTACTACACATGTCAGTAAGGAGGGACACATGATATTTTTCTAAGGTTCAGTAACTTAATCTTGTGATCATTCCACTTCATATTTTTCCATAATCCACCCAAGAATTGGAAGTAAAGTACAGTTTTAACTTCTTTTGCGTGCATAGCATGTAGATAGGATTTGCATTGTTATTTTCATATTTTTGCATAAAATGAAAAAAAATGGATAGTGATTCATGCACATTACCTTTAGGTGCATTTCATGTAGTTGCACTCATAACTTTCATGATTTTCATGCATAAGTACACCATGTACCTCAGTTGACCTGAAAAGTGATCTAAATTGTTCCATACCCTCGCATTAGTACAAGATTTCCAATCATGAAGAAAATAGCCTAACACATGTATCTCTAAGCAATTATGGATATGTGGGCTAAAAGAAAAAAAAAATTTGAAAATCTGAAGAAAAAAATGAATGAAAAAAAAGAAGAGAATTTAGAAGGAAATGGAATAAGAGGGAGAAAGGAACATAATATCACTTGCATAACAAGGAAACTGAGTACATGATGTGGCTTAATTAGATTTCTATCTCTTTTTGAGGTGGAAGGTTAGTGCATGCATCATTCCACCCAATTTTAAGCATTAGGGCATTTTCAATGTGCATTGGCATCAATTAGGGCATTTTGTTGTATGCATTTTGAAACTGTGTAATACTTCCAAATTCTTCCATGAACCACCCATTCCATCCACCCGTTGCTCGGATTGGTAGGCCACCGTGATTTTCTCCTCACTCATGTTTATCAGGAGAACTGCTTCCATGTAGATGGTAGTTAGGGCGAGCAACGTAGTGTAGGCGATCACAAGATGCACTAATGCTGAATCGGCAAATTTTATTATGTTAACTGCCTTATGTGATAGTGTTCATCGGTTTGAAGGATAATTTCTTTTATTGATGATTATTGTCGCCTGTAGGGTAATTACTGTTCTGTGATTAGGAAAGGCCGGTTTGAGAATGTCCAGTGGGAGTAATGTGGGATGTGGGGTGATGTGTTGATTGTTAGTTGACATCTGCAATTCTATTCTAAGGGTTAGTTGCTCGAGGGCGAGCAATGTTTAAGCTTAGGGGAGTTTGATGCGATGATTTTGAGTCGCATTTAGAGACCTATTTCATATGTGTTTTGTGCCTTAATTACTCATTTTCATGGATATTATTGCATAATTCACTTTATTTGGTCTTTGCCATCATTTTATACCAAATCCCCTTTGTTTTACTATTTTGAGCATTATTTATCATCTTATTATAAATTGTGTGGATTTACTTGGTCCTGTTGTGAAATTTCAGGAAGAACAAGTATCTGCTTGCGTCGATACCATCGACCAAGCCACAGGTTGTCAGCCGAGAAGAGCAATACAGTGTCGATACCATCGACACCTAAGTCGATGGTATCGAGATCCCTTCAAGTTGCTGGCGAGGAAACTGTCGATACCATCGACCCAAGTCGATGCCATCGACACAAGGAGAGCTACAGCGTCGCTAAACGACAACAACCGATGCTAAAGGTGTCGATACCATCGACACGCAAGTCGATGGTATCGAGATCACCACAGGCGCTCAGAATAAAAGAAAGGAAAGCTGCCGCCAATCCACTGGGTCGATACCATCGACCCGCGTCGATGGTATCGACGCCGGCAGATATGCGTTGGATTTGTTTTGATTTCGGCTGTTGTTATTTGACGACCTAATTAGGGACTTATACCTAATGACGGCCGCCCAGACGTGGGGAGAGGATCTCATTTTGGATTGCACGAGTGCCAAGGAGGAGAAAAAGGAGAACGGAGGCCGAGAAGCTCATCCCGGGTGATTCGGACGCTGCCGAAGACGATTTCCACCACCGACAGGCGGGGAAAGCTCGTGTTCTACGCCAAGGATCCACCGGTTCTTCTCCGTTCAGGGGTTTTCCCATTTATTTCCCGTTTTTCTTATGAATTCCCCAATTTCTACCATGTACTTGTGTGAGATGAACATGAGAGGCTAAAACCCTCAATCTTTAGGACCGGGAGTAGCCCGGGAATGCATTGTATGACATTTTTATATCAATAATTCATATTTTTCTCTCAAATCCGTGGTATAGATTTGTTTTCTCCATTTCTATTGTTATGCTTGATCACCATAATAATAACTTAATGCCCTTAATCACTTCGACAGAAGGATTAACGGTTGAAAAGAGACGAATTCTACATTAATTAATAAAACCCTTGACAAAGGAGTTGTAAAATTAATGGTGGGAACTGAGAGACCGTTTATAATGCACTTAGTTTAGGGGAATGATTACTACGACGGTGGAATCAACCTAAATCTAAGTAGTGAATTACACCACGACAGTGGGTAATTCTGTTTTCAGGCCACTACCCGGATAGAGAGAGAAGTGTGAAGAATGATATGAAACTTAATACAATGTTGACCCGCGGTGAAACCGCCATCCTAAAGATATCCCTTTTAATTGATTAAATTAACCTTTAATCGATTGTTTTCTTTGTTTGATTTTTATTTTCTTTTAATTTGAACAACAAAACCCTACTTTGTTAATCGGTCTAGCTGATTGCGATTAGTTAGTAGAAGTCTCCAATAATTCACGTATCCTTGAGTTCGACTCGGGCCTCACAAGGCCTATATTACTCGACGCGTACACTTGCGTTTTTAGCGCGTAGTAAAATACACGTCATCATCTCAATCATCATTACTTATCTCCTTTTTTTTCTTTCTTTCTTGTTTTGCATATATTTCTTTGCCACATGGCCTGCCACGTTGGTCAAGCAATTAATGGTGTTGAAGAAGTTACATTTCTGTACAGTTTGACTCCAGGCTCATGCCCCAAAAGCTATGGTATCAATGTTGCTCGCTTAGCAGGTAAATCTTTGCCATACAAATGAAATAAAATTTCGTATTTCTGTATCCACTTACCTGTTTATAAAAGATATGATTATCATTTTCCGCATTATGTTTGGTCATTTAAACTGTAGTGAAGATTTGGAAGTGTTATCCACTTACCTATTCTTGTAGTGTGTTCTGTCACCTCTATTCTTTTGAGCAAAGGATCTTTCTGTAAACATTTAGTCAGCCAGAGGAGCAAGAACCAACATGTGGTAGCTTGTTCGAGTATTGAACCTGAAGCTAGATTTAGAAGTGATAAGATTTGATTGGATTAACAAATTACATATTTTAATCAGGATTCTGTGGGAAAAAAATGGTTGTCATGTAAAAATGCGTGCATCCAGTTAGTTACATTCTAACAAGAAAATTTACTATGTCTGTGCATAACTATATTTTACCTATGTAATCAGCACAACTACAATCAAATGGTTTTCTATTACTTCTCACCATGACGAGATTATATTTCCCAAATGTGAAACTGCATATTACCATTGATCTCACTTGGTGGTAGCTGGTATTTTTATATTATACACACCTACAGAGTATATTTATTTATGTAAGAACAAGGATTACCTCCTAAGAAAATGGAAGAGAGACGGTGTGCTCCCCGTATATATATGCTGTAGATTGGCTTGCCAATCATGGGTAGCAGCTCAGCTGAAGTCAAGACAAGGGTAGTTGTGGATGGAAGGATGTCTAGGCTGTCCTGTAGGAAAAACCTGACCCTGATACACGGGAAGATCCGGAACCCCTGAATCAAGTACCCAAGCCCTACCAGCCCAGTTGCTGAAGCAGCGGCTCCTGTATCTGCCAGATCCATATGCTGCTGCAGGTGGAGTCTTTACTCTGCAAACCAACTGTTGATCCATGACACTTGGGGATTGTATTTTCTTTTATTGATTGTATCTCCATCTTTATCCAAGCATGGACGTGAGCTATTAGAAATGATGGTATTTGTGACACTGGTTTTTTTAATATTGGGTCTATTGTGCTTAGATTGGCATTGACGTCCTATTGATCTGGTAAACATCAATGCCTTTAGACTTTTGGTTTATTATCCATGTCATTGTAGAGTTGAATAACGTTTTCTATGACTTAGACACGTCGCTTTACATGAAGCATCCTGGTGGTGGTGGTGGTATAGGGAGAAAGGTAAAACAGAAAAGGAACCTTGGTTAATCAACCTTTGGGGACCACGCTTCGGCAAAATCGGAGACACTTACAGCATTTCACATGCATTTTGTACAAGCCAGGATGTAACTTAAGAGATGAACCAAAGAGCATGCACTTTGGTACCTGTAGATGTTGGTCTAGTGAGAAACGTTGGGGAATGAGAACGTTGATACCTTTTGACAAACTTAAAGTTATTCGCATATATGTATTAGATTCATTTTACTTCAACATTTTCTTGTTGATAGATGTTACATTACAGCAAAAATCATTCTAGAATTTGAGATATCATACCACTTCTTGCACATTTGAAAGACCCGAGTCTACGTACGTGTTTAGGTGTCCCCGGTTCAGATGACATAGATGGCAGCTGAATCAGTGGACGTAGTTAATCTGAAGTTGGTGGGAGATGAGCACATAGATTACACACGTCGGTAAAAAAAAAAAAAAACAATATATATATATATATATATATATATATATATATATATATATATATATATATATATATATATATATGAGCCAATTGGCATGGGAGAAAAGTAGTACTGGGGGTAGAAAATGCTACATGTCTCACAGGAAGCAAAATATATTACATTATGATTAGCGCAGAGATTGATAGATCACAGTGCGCAGTTTTGAATAACATAATTTTGTGCAGGACAATACATAGTGCTTTCGAAACATCAGTCTGCAATTCTGAGGGATAAAAAAAATATGAAAAGAATAGAGAAAAGATATGCATATAAATCTTTTGGTATATTCAAGTTTTTAACTGAATTTAGGCACATAATACCCCTTCAAAAAGTTCATTTATTAGACATTCTCTACTACCAGGTTCAGGTGAAGATGCTGCACTTCTGATGTCGAGTGTTTTCTGTACCGGAAAATCTGAATACATATGATACAGAATCGCTTTTACATGATTCGCTTTTACATGATTCATGCACATATAGAACAGCACATCGTCATTTAAAACGGTATAACCAGCCAGGTTAGGTTAGTTACATATCAGCTTAGTGGTGCATCTTTCATCAAAGAAAGTTACAAAATATCCCCGGGAACATCTATCTCCTTTGCAGTTCAAAATATCGTATGTCTGAATAGATTGAGTTATAGTAGCATAACCGAGCAACTGAAGACGTGATAGTTTGCATTGCTGGGGTATCAGGCTGTCGTTTCAAGCAGATGCTCCCGGATTATGAGAAAATTATGGAAAGCAGAATTAAGCTGTGTTCTCTGTAATGAGGAAACTGCGTATCAGAGTAGAAAATACAGCAGTTTGTTTATCCATTAGTTCTGCTATTTGATACTGCAATTCATTTATATATTAGGTAATGTAATCATCAATTATACATATTTATAGAATGTAAATAGACACATCAATAAATATATTTTTGAAAGCATTTCAAATTAATGGGATAATCAGTTGCACATTTGGTTGGCCACCATCTATAGTGAACCAAGTGGAAAGTGTACTATTCCACTTTTGTAGGAAGGGGCAAGATACCATCATCATCAAATGAACTATAATAAAAAGGAATACATTTTTGGGCACTTTCAATAAGGTCGTGTAATTTTCACCAATTAGGTTTTCTACGTCAAAGTGAGAGTGGCTTAGCCATCAGCCAGTCCGGCAACAGCCGGTTAAAGGTTGAAAGAATTGTGTCAATAGTAGTCCAATTATATGACCGTGGGTCTGCCACAAACTGTAAATTAGAGATGGTTAAACAACCTTATACATAACCTTTTGGTTGCTTCCTTGGCTGCTCTTGGACATCCCCATCGCAATTCTCTATTGTCCATTGGTATTGTAAAGGATTTGGAATTTGAGAGTTTCTCCATCTAAGATTATAAGTCCATATTAGCATCTCTGTTTAAATCATAGTATGTTTGCATTTATCTCACCACGGGATATCAACCGATTTAACGAGGATTAACCAACTTTGGGTGTAATTGAGTAAATTTGGCTTGCAATTTGTGGTCGTTACTTTCTTGTTTCTTCTTGTGCAACATCAGTGTAGTTTTTATTGCAATCTCATTGGATGATGTAAACATGATACACCATTTATGTAACTTGTCATTAAGCAATCCATTGGTTTCAACAAAGATGATCTCCCTTTCCTCATCTTAGAATCCACACCAACAAATTATATTACAGTCAAAAAACTATGCATAAGTGCATTTTAATTCTAGGATGATGACAAATTGATGGATCGGTATCTAAAAACAGTCCTACAGATATTTGTGGATCTGTACTTCTTAATATATCCGTCTACATATGAATAGTTAGGTTTATTACGTCATGTGAGAATGGCATACCTTCACCAGTAAAGGGGCAAAACTGTGAATGCTGCTTGTATGAGAATTGCAGAGGTTAGCCTGGAAAAATCATCACCGGAGATGGTCATGAATGAGGCCAATGCAACACCAAAATACCCACTGATTATATTAGATAGAGTAGCTGCAGTTGGTGGGCATGATGGAGACTAGGATGTCCAAGGTGACGATGCCAACACTCAAAGGAGATGCATGTAGAATTTGCCATAAAATGACAGTTTGAAATCATGGAAAGCATACTAAGCCACATAAACACTTCACGAGCATGAATAGAGTACTGATAAGAGTTTGGTGACATAGTAGGATACAAGATGGCATAAATCAGTAGGTGTGGGTAAACAGAACAATTCACGGACATGGGACAAATCCAAAAAATTAAATATTTTAGATTCCATTAGTTGAGCTACATTAGATACAATATCTTATATGGGATAAAACTGTCAAGTGTCTGTCCATTACATAAATGTGCTATAGCCTAGGAATTACAAACAATATTCTATAGTCACACATGAGCACACAGAGGAAATGTCATTTTCTTTCAAGATGCAGGGCAGTTACATGAGGATATGATTAATTCACACATTTGTTAGAAATTACGAATATATATACAATGTAATTTTTTATTTCACTCTATTGTAAATGCCTGACTTGCGTATCTTGTACATTTCTCCTGTTGTATTTCTTACTTGTCTTTTGCTATGATTGATCGCAACTCATTAAACGGGAATACGAGTATGTTCCAAGCAACAAACAGTAGATACACAAATTGTAACATGCAAATGTTGCCTGTGTAGAAATGTCCCTTAGATTGTATATCTTATGTCTGAAAAGCAGGATGCAGCGGTGCGACATCAGAGCTCGAGTCGGGAGCCCCATTCTGACGAAAACGTGGTGATTAGGAAGCCTGTCGATTTTGGCGGCTTTCATCAATGCAAACTTTAATTGGTAAATCTGTACAATATGGTATTTGTTATCACCACCTACTAACTATGATACAACTGCTGCTGTATAAGAATGCCACATTTATAAATTCTTCTCCCAAACTAGGCCTTAGAGTTGGCTGGAATCACATAGAGAGAGGTTGGAAGGAGGGGTGTTGTGATTTGGTGTGCTTGGGTTGCCACTGCACTAGTTGATAGTAATGACATTTGTAGAGGTTGTTCCCATCATCACCACAGATGGAATAAGGGTCGCATCTGTGACATATGCAACCATACCCACAGTTAGGAGAGCTGACATGGATGGTTTATCTTGCTGAATATGGTGCACAGGTAACATTTTTTTGCAGGAGTAGAGCGGTCATGGCCAGTTGGTGTCGGATTTAATAACTAATTAACCAACAAGCTGGTGAGCTCTCGATAGATGATAAGGGTGGAACGAGAAGAGACGAGAAGAGAGGGTTTCCACCATCTTTTGGAAGTCACTTCTTAGATTGTTGAAACAAATTGCATTGATGGTGGCAAGCTCTAGAGGCTGTGCTCTAAAGAAGTGAGTTGGTTGCCAATTTGATTGGCTTGGCGATGGTAAGCAACGATCCTTGTCCCTCTTGCTTGAAGGTCTGCAGTTGGTTATTGAGTATGATCTGAATAAGAGGAGATCCATAGCCTTGTTCTAGGGATTAGGGTTAGGTAAATAAAACTCCTACCCATTTCCATGCCTAATCGAAAGGTAGTGGCTAACTTGGTAAGGATTGGGAAGGCAGGCAAACATGTCAGTGGAGAAAGATGCTAGGACTGTTCTAATGGAGTTGGAAGTAGCAGCTTTGGTAGCCATGCTTGTGGCTCTTTAGATGTAAAGAAAAAAGACTAAATGTTTCTATAGCAATGCTTAAATTGTTGTACATTATGAGGCACATATATGTGCGGATGCAAGAGTGCATTACCAACTAGAATCTATGTACTCAGTTCATGTCCATGCCAACTGATAGCTTGAGGAAGTCATCTATCCATTCTCTATGGTAACGAACTGGATCTGCTTTATGTGTGTCGGTTGTCGATCCATTATCTACAACAACTGGATTCGCCTCTTGTGTAGAGGAAGAGGGAGCAGACGACAAGGCTTCAAGGGAAGCCATCATAGTTGTTGTGTGGCGTGGGACTTGGTCAAACAGCAATCATGTGAGGTGTTGACCAATGCTTAAATATTTTTCTTTTTATTTTTACTATCTGTATTTTATAAAAGTTTCTTATGTTAGTTTGTATACTTTGTTGTCTTGCTGCAGTTTGTGTGATAGGAAGGTTCTAAGAAGGTTGGTTTCTCTCTATTTTACAGTGTGAGCCTGCAATCGGGAGGAGAAAAACCCAAGTCGATCATATTTGATCTGAGTACCAGCGTGACTAGAACTATGGTTCTTGCTGGAAAGGCTCATCAAAATGGTAAGCAAAAGTATATAATGTTTTTCAGCTTCTATGTCAATCTATTTTGGTTTCTTACGCACACTTCATTCTATTGCTTTCGTATTTCTGTCATTAATTTTCCTCTATTATTTTAGTGGATATGGGGTCGTATAAATCATTTATGTAAAATTGTTTCTTTGACGATCCATTTTCCATTTGTAACAGATTAATACAAAAATATTTGTGAGGCGTATCTCTTTGAAGTTGGATTGGACTATGCACTGAGTATTGTGGATGGAAAACTATCTCATTCACGTGACAAGAGAGATCAGCTGGTTACATAGAAACTGATATTTGGAGGCCTGTCATTGATGAAGAATACTCAAGTACCCAACCGTATGAGGCCTGACATTGACGGAAAACTAGCTCATTCACGTGACAAGAGAAGAATACTCAAGTATCCAACCGTAAGAGGCCTGGCATTGACGGAAAACTAGCTCATTCACGTGACAAGAGAAGAATACTCAAGTACCCAACCGTAAGAGGCCTGGCATTGATGAAGATCACCACACCATTTGAAGGAATATGGAGACATTATAGATCTTAAGAGTTTCTAGCATGATATGTTGATTGTCATCAATCTCAAATTTTAGAACCATATGTATTCGTTATTTATATCAACGTTGAGCACGCAATGTATGGATAATATTTTTCTTCATTAACAGAAATTGGTTTGAGGTGATATAACATTTTTATGTGTCATTTTGGTGTTGAAACTTCTTATGATGTCCTGTGACTCTTATAAAAATATTGTTTGAGGTTATATATATAAAGTTTTAATTCTAAATTAATTAACATTCAACAAATCATTCAATAAATCAATAACCAAATCATTTACAGTAATCCCTCACAAGCATATCAATGAAGGTCTTTAGTCCCTCAAAAATGAGATCCAGATTGGCCATCACAATTGCATTGATGACGACCACATAGCCCCTCAAAAATAATATTAATGAAGGCATTAGCCTTCAAAAATATATTCTCCAGGACCATCAAGTCCCTCAAAAATGTATTTATGAGAACTAAACATGCCCTCAAAAATGTATTTATGAAGGCTAAATAGTCCCTCAATATAACATTCTTGAGGGTCAGTTGGTCCGTGACAATTCTATTCGTGAGGGCCACTGGTATTTGTCACGTGAGTTCTCTTCACGGACCATTTGTGAGGGCCAGACTCACAACCGTCCCTATTTGTGGGGGCCTGTAGAGAGGGGTTTGTGACAGGACTCACTCGTGAATAATGGCCCAATTTTTACTAGTGAGATAAGCTAGCTAAAACCTATTTAAGAAAGGTTGTTGGACCTAATGTTCAAGGCTAAAATGAGTGGCCATTCACCTTAACCTTATTAGGTTTGAATATTGGGAAGAAATATTTTTTAGGAGGGGTGAACGTTACACCCTCGAAATTTGGAAATCTCAAGTAAAATTTAAGTTATGTTGAGAAGATAAAAAGGGAATAACGAGGAGAATAATAGGTCTCTATTTGAACCATAGAGTTATACTCAGTCTTAAATTCAAGTAATATTGTGCTTATGTGTTAATATAAAGCTTAATGGAGATAGTATGATTATCAAACCCTTAAATATGTAATAGAGTACATAATATATCCTATGGATCCTTTGGAGGACCAAGATATGGGCCATGGGCCCTAGAACCAAATCAAGAACAATTGGGCCAAATAGGATTTACATATGGGTCCCTACGATGAAAAATGTGAAAAGAGTATTTCATTCACATGATCAATGATCGTGATAATTTTATATGTAGATAATCCAAATATAGTATTATAGATGAAAACCCAGAATATCCTAACATATTATATTAAATAGGTAATTATTTAAGTAATTATCTAGATTTATTTTACAAACCAAGTTTTGGGGGTTTAAGGAATGATTTAGGTAATTAGCCTTTACCGCATGGTAGATAATGGTGAAATAAGAATTATCCTAAATTTTGGGATATATGGGAGTTATTTGGTCTAGATAATTATTATCCTACCATGGAATTTTAGGTAATGATCCTCGACTATAAGGTCATCTTTTAGCTAGGGAAACTGAAAAGCATAGGTTATCACACACGCTCTACTAATGACATGCCTACATCAGACAATGTTGGGCCAGAGGAGATCCTCAACAAGGAAGATATGGGCAACGAAGTGGTGCAAGCTGAGAAGGATATCCAAGATCTTGATGCTCAACCCCCTGCTCAACCCCCCATCTCCACCACCTTTTTCCCTCCTCATCTGACTTGTTCCAAGTGTAAGCTAAGAGGCATTAAGGATGCCTACCCCACCCATAAAGCCCCTCTTTTGCAAAAATACAAAGCTCTTGTGACCTCTGATCATAAGAAGAAGCATATGGAGGCCATCACGGTGGTTCTCACATGCTATGTATGCCTCAACACACTCTAGATCTAAGGCATCTATTACTCTATGATGCATATCCTCTATCGAGCTCACATTTTGACCTTCTCCTTTAATGTCTAGCTGGCCTTCTCTGAGATGACATTGTATTTTCCTATTTCAATCCAGAAGCATGTTATTGGTGATAAAAATGCACTTCATCCTTTGACATGTTTGGGAAAGAGAATTCATTAAACTCTAATCACCTCACCACCACCATCATCAATAGAAACACGCCATGGCAGGTGAAATTCATCAAAGACAATCACAAACACACTACAAAAAAGATGATTTACTACGATTGTATAAGTTGCATTTAATTTATGTGTAGTGAGAGCTATTTTTACTTATAAAATATATTTGTGTAACTTAAATAATTGTATCCACATCAATAAATAAAGATGTAGCTACAAATTTACTCCTTTTAATTATATCGAGAAAAATGTAATGAGATGACTAAAGGGAAAAACTCCCTCACTCTCTCCCCATAATCCCCCGTGCCTTGTACGAACGGTTTTGCACCTCCCAGACTCTGACCTGATCACGTGAAGCCAAGGATCCCTCATCGACGTCGTAGCTCTCCCGATCGCCTGCCTCCTTGACACTGTCAATCTGAGCCGAGCCTCCCCGACGCTGAGCACTCCATTGAACCCCCATCGGTGGACTACCCTTTCCGAGCCTCCCCGACGCCGAGTGCTCCATCGAACCCCCATATGTGGACTTCCCTTTCTGAGCCTCCCCGCGGCAGACTTCCCTTTCTGACGGCCACCTCCCAGCCTCCGACCCAATCACGCGAAGCATGATCTCTCGTCGACGTAGCGGCTCCCCCAATTTCCTGCCTCCCTCGAGCCAAGCCTCTCCAACACTATAGAGCTGATCCGAGCCGAGCCTCTCCAACGCCAAGAATCAAAGTAGGGGTATGTTCTCACCTGGAACTCTTTAACTCTTTTTAAGTTGTATCGACATGCTTCTCACCATTGGTGGAGCCACATTGGGACTGGGTGAGGCACTTGCCTCACCCGAAGTGTTACAAGACCCTGGTTAATTTATCACTGTCTGAATTTGCTGTGAGGGGAGAATCTATTCTTCATTATCGGCAGCCTAAATAGTAACTGAAACATTCACCTCACAATTTAGATTGTCAGTGACCACTATCAGCTTCCCTACAGCTAGGGAACTCAATATTCCCAAACAAAAACAGGCATGAATAGAATAGGAAACCAGACCATACCAAGGACTGTGAATATCTAAGTCAGTATTTAACTCAGAAAATGATTACACGAATACGAAGGTATTTTCCTTCTATGCCTTAAGTTTCTAGCAGCACCATTGTGGCAGCCGATGGTGGCCTCTAGCACCGTAGAGAGAGATAACAACTGATGAGACGTCTAGTGAGGCATTAGGGACCCTATGTTTTGTTTACGATGGATTGGTTGTTAAAGAATTAGTAGTGTGAGGCTAGGAGAAGGTCTTGTTCTGTTCCCCCTCAGTTAATTTTTTTCCAGGAAACGCTAGATTGCTGGTCGCTACTGAATTCTTTTAGTACAATATATGTTCTATCCATGTTAACAAAAGGATCATTTAGTAACATTACACGGTCATTCACATTGTTGCCTTTCGTACAATCATCTAGTATCCCTTATTATTACACTAATCTACACTAGACCGTTGTGGGAAGGCAAGACTAGAAATTTTTTGATTTAATATTTTCATGGGCATCATGCATCCGTTATAACTTTTGGGTGATGCTGGAGAAATCTCTCTGAATTTATGTAGTGGGAGGAAGGCATTTACAGTTCTCATCAAGTTTTAGGTATGTATATTCACTAGCCTCTCTTCTCATAGTTCTCGCATCTCCTTTATGATCTATGCTGCTTGATTAGTTCAGTCTTATTTGATTTTATACAATTGAAATCTATATAAATAGGAATCAATAAAAGATTTAAGAATGCATAACTAAGAAAATATTCAATGGAACCATCAATTAGTAGGATCAAAAAGATATTTGGTGCTTTATGCTCAAGAAAATATCTCTACAGATTTTGATATGGATGTTATTAGGCAATGATTTTAAGAAACGTAACCACAATTAATTGTTTTATGCTAATCTTCTTTTACATTTATATTTGGTTATTTTGAAATGATTATTCTTTGGCTTTTTTACATAACAGAAAAAGATCATAGTCATAAAATTAGAATTTAATATTATAGTCATAAAAATAGATTTTGAATTATGCCTCACCTACTCCTCATTTCTGGCTCTGCCACTACTTCTCATGTTGACTCTTCTTGGTTGAATTCGGTGTGTCTATGTTTTGTTTGCTAATATCCATATATTTATGATATACAAGCTTATCAGTTGGTCCAACATCAATTATTACATTGTATTGGTACATCTATTTAAGATTCTAGGCCATATGTAAATGATTACGATGAGCTAAAAAAGATAAGGTCTCAAACATTCTACAGTTATCCTTATTACCCACCTAAACCGTTAACCTCACTCTAACCAAAACAAATTTGTCTATTCATTTCCTTGATTTGGTCCAGTTAATCTTGAACTTTAATTGCATCTTCCAGGACCAAATCATATGCCATTGTTTCAAAAATGGAGCCATAGTGCAGTACCAAAACAAATATTAGATACATTAAATGTGAAATTGATATGATCAATATGGAAATTAAAAAGATATTCTTAAGGCTGACGAAATATTAATGATCATAAATGACACGTAGTACAACATTCACTGTCCCAACCCCGCCTAAAAAAACCACAAATCAAATAGAAAGTGTTCTAGGAAATGTTGTAAACACCTATAATATATTGGTGAGTTACGATGATGTCAAAACTGGAATATGAAACTGAATATGACAATCAACATTTTGCTAGTTCAGAGGGCCCATGAACTAGGGAGAGTTGTGACAAAACTATTGGGAATGGAAAAATAGTTAGGACCAAGATACATATACTTCACATAATTTTGTATGAAGACTATAGTATAGAGCATTAAAATTATGTCTGTTATGCAGAGCTTATTTGGTATTTACTATATTCTGGTGATTCGGTTTCTATGTTGTATTGTTTCTAAACACCGCAGCCACACAAGTCATATATGTGATAGAGTTGTATAAAATTGACTAAATCACTACTTTGGTAATGCATATATGTTCTAGATATACAAATTGAATCTAGCTCCCCTTCATCTTTTCATGGTCTCATATTCTCTTTGATTACATCCTTGTAGGCACCAATCATGGTAGATTGAATTTAAATAATCATACTAGGATTATATGGGACTTTTGGTTGGGTTATGATGTGCACAAATCATATCATCTTTTGGATCATGTTTGGTTGCATATTCATGTTGTTTTGACTCAATTATCACTCTCATTCATGCTAGATTCTATATTTTTAGCTATTCTTACTTGTCTCATGGTTTGGATTGTAGGTACTATATTTTGCAATGAAATTATGAGTAATATATCATATTATATCTTATTGGATCACTCCTCAAGTATCTACATGTTTTGGGGTTTGAAACTACGCAAATACCACTTTTTACGGCATGTAATTCGGACCTACACGCTGAAAGTTATGAGCATAATGCACAACAGCCCAGAACAGCCAAGTGCATGTCATGCACCTGGGAGAGTTGAGCAGACTTAAAGTTCTGGAAAGTTGCACGGCGTGCACCCGGGAGCTGAAAGTTTCTAGAAAGTTGCACAACATGCATTTCTTTAGTGCACGTCGTGCACCTGGGAGCTAAAGGTTTCTGGAAAGTTGCACGGCGTGCATTTCTTCAGCACACGCCGTGCACAGTGCATTCTGGAGCAAATTGAGAGTTTCTGGAAAGTTGCACGGCCTGCACTTTTGGTGCACGACGTGCATCTGACAGTTTCAGCATTTTGAAAAATATGAGTTTTTGTTCAAAACGAAGTGGGAACTTAATGGGCGGTTATGCCCGGTCATTTGAGGAAGTTCTCTCATCCTAGAGCAAGCCTAGAGCATAGGAGGGCGGTTTTGAGGGGAAAGGAGGTGGTTTCTTGCCAAAGAACCCCCATTCTTCCTCTCTTCTTATCCAAGCTTCTTCTCCAAGGTGCAGTAGAGCTTCATCACTCCACAAAGCTTCTCAGGAGGGAAGTTTGTCCGGTTTGGAGCAGCTGTAGAAGTGGTATTTCGTCCTCAAGTCGGAATTCTACCTTTATTTGGTTACACCTTGGGATTACTTAGCTTTTCCTTCTCTAAGCCATGTTCAATTCTGAAAATTCTGCACATTTTCTGCTGTACACTATCATGGATGAGTAGTTTCCTTTTCTTGGACATGGGAGAGTAACTCCCATGTCATAGCTTGTATGAACATATGAATTTCGTACTAAATGTTAGTTTCTTGCATGTTCCAAGAGTTGTTTCAGATCTGAAATGCTTGTTTGTGTGATTGGTCATCATACTTGCATGTTTTATGCTTTCTTTCATAATCTGAGAAGATGTGTTTGAGAGTATGGTGTTACTCTTTTGTCAACTTGTCCTTAACCACGAGAGTGGCTGGGATTAAGTTGAGGAGCAAGGTTTGTGATTCAAAATGAAATACATGCACGAGAGTGATGTATGGAGTTGGAATCGTCATCA
The DNA here is from genome assembly GCA_963693085.1 of Alisma plantago-aquatica. Classification (NCBI taxonomy): domain Eukaryota; kingdom Viridiplantae; phylum Streptophyta; class Magnoliopsida; order Alismatales; family Alismataceae; genus Alisma; species Alisma plantago-aquatica. The sequence goes on along the minus strand of OY856409.1, from coordinate 1,914,223,757 downwards.
CTTCACCGGGAGGTGAGTGATGACTACAAACCTCCTTTGAAAGTTAATTAACATGTTTAAATTCATATTTTAATATAAGCTATGATGTGACAGTGAAATCCCAAGTCTAAGATCCTCCTAAATCTGAATCTTAACCTTTCTTAAGTGATAATTTACTATTTTGTTTTAAATCTATAATTTAGTTGTTCGAATCCAATCATCTTGTGTACAACGATCTAGATTATTGAAAATCATAACTCTTGCGCCTAACTAACCAACGCTCCTTGTGTTCGACCTCGACTACAACTACTCTCGTATACTTATGGGAAATAGCTAGTTGAGTAAAAGATCATTCTTAATGATTGAAACTCGTTAGTGTAAACCACCAACAAGTTTTTGGCGCCGTTGTCGGGGAGCATCGGTATTCATGTTGGAGTAAGAGTTGTTGATAAGTAAATGAGACTAGATCACAACCTTCATGTCCACCATCATATCCATAAATCATAAATCATCATGATCATCATAATTTGTTGTATCTTCCATGTTTGTTTTTGTATCTCACTCACCTTGTTTATTTACAGGAGCATATGGGGTGTTCATAAAAAGATCCTTGAACCGTGCATATCTCTACTTTCAGAAAATGAACACATAATTTGCAGCCCTCATGGAGTAAGAAGGAGTAAAACCCAAACATGTATGGAGGAATCACAACCCACACGACCATCATCCATGTCACCATCATCCAAACGACATTCACCCATGCATCCTTCATCCACATCACCATCATTCACACCTAATTCATGACTAACACCCATACCACATTCTTCTACACCCTCATATCCATCACCTTCATCCATACCACATACACCACCACCACCTAAGCCACATCCACCTAATCCTCTGGATACACATGAAGAACTAGTCATGGAGTATGACCTTCCTCTTAAGGACTACTTTGGTACAGCTACAATGCATATGAGTGGGCCTATTAATATTTAAGAATTTGAGGCAAAGGAGTTTTCTATTAGCCCATCCATCATAAAATTGTTACAGTTGAACGCATTTGGAGGGACACCAATGGAGGATCCAAACCTCCACATTGCTAAATTTCTACAGTTGCTAAGCACCATAAAGATATATGGCGTTCCTACTGATGGGATACGCCTAATCCTTTTTCCATTCTCTCTTAGAGATAGAGCCAATGCATGGCTCTATACTTTGCCAAAGAAGTCAATCGACACTTGAGAGGAGCTTCTAAAGGTCTTTTTGGCAAGATATTTTCCACCTAGCAAAACTTTGCAGCTAAGAAGTCAAGTCATCAATTATTCTCAAAGGGATGGAGAGACCTTGTATGACACATGGGAGAGGTTCAAAGATCTTCAACATCTTTGTCCACATCATGGTCTAAGCAATTGGTTTATATTGCAATCTTTCTATAATGGTTTGTGCTACAATACAAGGATGTCTATTGATGCAGCTGCAAATGGAGCTCTAATGAACAAATCTTATAGAGAAGCCTATGCTATTATTGAAGATATGGCAGCAAATCATTGCCAATGGAATCCGGCTACAAGCTACCACCCATCCTTTTCACATACTACTTTCGGAAAGCAAAGGGAAGATCACACGGTTGGTGCTATAGACATAATTGCAGCAAAGATAGACACTTTATCACAATGGTTTGATAAGCTAAGCACACAGCCATTTCAAGCAGCCAATATTATTTGTGAGTCATGTGGGTTGCTTTGACACTCATCTTCTACATGTTATGCTTCTTCTATTTATTCTCCAATGGGCTACACTCCACCGGACTTCTACATCAATGCAAACTGAAATTTCATTCAGCCAAAACAACCACAAGTAACTTCTAGATTAGAGTCCATGCTTGCAACATTTATTTCAACTCAAATGCAGAAAAATGAGGAGTTCCATCAACAAAGACAATCAATGAAGGGTGCTATTTTCAAACTCTCTTCTAAGGTGGACGATATTACCACTCATGCACACATCTTGGAGAAACAAATTACCCAGCAAGCTCTTTTTAGCAAAGAAGCATTTCCACCTTTCTTGCGTAGTCCACCGGAGATGAATCCTACATATTTCAGGCCGATGACATTGAAGAATGGAGTTGTTATATAGGTATATCCTTCAAAGTATGATGATGTTGATACCCATGACGATTATGAAGTTTCAACTAAAGGGGAGAAAGCTACAACACATGGTCTACATGTTGATTCTTCAAGCAAGCCACATGTCCCTCCTCCTTACATTCTAGATGACACATTACTTTATAATGAGAACACTCTTCCCAACTCATATTTTGATGATGCTTCAAAGAAGAATGAAAAGACAAATAGTTTTGGCATACAAAAGACTATTCTTGTTGCAGCTCATAGGTGCTTTCGCTTGCCCCAAATCAAGGACATATTTGCAAAGAGGCATATATCTTTAGCGCAACAATTTCCAGCTGCAAATCGGAGCACCGGTCCTCCATGGACTTTGATGTTTCCACCATGATGAGGTACCCGGTTGCAACCTTTTTAGTTTGATTTATGCAGTGAGGACACTGCAGATTTCAAGCTTAGGGGGGAGCAACCGGATTGTAACCTAGTTCTTTTAGCTTTTCCCTTTCATGTTATTTGCTTCTTGTCATTTGCTTTTATTTTGTGTTCACATTTCAGTCTTTTGTTTTCAATTCTTCTCTTCTAGTGGCAAATCTAGTATGATATGAGGTTTATCTTTTATATGTGGATAGAACTCCTATGCTTAACTGATTGTCCTCTTTTGATGAGAAATATCATTTGGAGAAATTGTAAAAGGCATGCATTAATCAAATGAAACCTTTTGGCCATCAACATGTGCTTAACTCTGGTTTACGCTTCTAGCCTGAACATTCATCTTTCACATCCTTGATTGCTTAAAACATGTAATGGTTTCAATTTTTGTGATTAAATCAACTTCACAACATCATTTGGAATACGGGATGCCCTTGTCAAGCTCTTAGTGCATTTTCAACCACTCTTTCAATGAAAAAAATTCAAAACAAATGAATGAAATCTAGCTGATGTTGCAATTTTGTTGACTCTCCTATGTTTTGGAAAATTTTAAAATTTCTTTTGTCTTATCTCATCTTTATACCCCATAAAAGATGGCTACACTGCCCACATATCATGCTAGCCTAGTGTAAGTCCGATCTGGCCACGATGGTTAGGTGGTATGTCTTAAAAGAGGGTAAATACCCCAACCAACACTCCACATGTGCATAAGCCTACATTAGCAGCCGAGTGTCGGAACCCATAATCCATTGTCATATCATTTTTTGGAAAGAAGGAGAGTACAACTAAAATTGTTAATTTTAACTAAGATTTCATCTTTTGTATCCTTAATAGTTGAGAGTTTGAGTTGCACATCCACTAATTGCTTGGCTTGGTCATCCAAATTTTACTTAGTGTTGTTTAATTGATTCATTTATTTAATTGTGACCACCCCTACTGAACTAAAAATCTCTCTCTTGGGTGTTTAAGTTGAATTGATGTCTATGAGCATAAACATGTTGATCATGGTTGGTTTGGTCTTATACACATCTTTCATTTCATTTGATCTATTCATGAACTTGACAATTCTTCATTTGTGTTTCTATACTCTTTTTGCTTGAGGACAAGCAATGGTTTAAGCTTAGGGGGATTTGATATGCACAAATCATATCATCTTTTGGATCATGTTTGGTTGCATATTCATGTTGTTTTGACTCAATTATCACTCTCATTCATGCTAGGTTCTATATTTTTAGCTATTCTTACTTGTCTCATGGTTTGGATTGTAGGTATTATATTTTGTAATGAAATGATGAGGAATATATCATATTATTTCTTATTGGATCACTCCTCAAGTATCTACATGTTTTGGGGTTCGAAACTACGCAAATATCACTTTTTACAGCATGTAATTCAGACCTACACGCTGAAAATTATGAGCAGAATACACAACAGCCTAGAACAGCCAAGTGCACGCCGTGCACCAATAGTGCACACCGTGCACCAAAAATGCACGCCGTGCACCAAAAGTGCACGCCGTGCACCTGGGAGAATTGAGCAGACTTAAAGTTCTGGAAAGTTGCACGGCATGCACGACGTGCACCAGGGAGCTGAAAGTTTCTGGAAAGTTGCACGTCGTGCATTTCTTTAGTGCACATCGTGCACCTGGGAGCTAAAGGTTTCTGAAAAGTTGCACGGTGTGCATTTCTTCAACACACGCCATGCACAGTACATTCTTGAGCAAATTGAAAGTTTCTGGAAAGTTGCACGACGTGCACTCTTCGTACACGATGTGCACCTGGCAGTTTCAGCATTTTGAAAAATATGAGTTTTTGTTTAAAACGAAGTGAGAACTTAATGGGCGGTTATGCCCGGTCATTTGAGGAAGTTCTCTCATCCTAGAGCAAGCCTAGAGCATAGGAGGGCGATTTTGAGGGGAAAGGAGATGGTTTCTTGCCAACGAACCTCCATTCTTTCTCTCTTCTTCTCCAAGCTTCTTCTCCAAGGTGCATCAGAGCTTCTTCACTTCACAAAGCTTCTCGGGAGGAAAGTTTGTCTGGTTTGGAGTAGCTGTAGAAGTGGGATTTCATCCTCAAGTCAGAATTCTACCTTTATTTGGTTACACCTTGGGATTACTTAGCTTTTCCTTCTCCAAACCATGTTGAATTCTGAAAATTCTGCACATTTTCTGCTGTACACTATCATGGATGAGTAGTTTCCTTTTCTTGGACATGGGAGAGTAACTCCCATGTCATAGCTTGTATGAACATATGCATTTCATACTAAATGTTAGTTTCTTGCATGTTCCAAGAGTTGTTTCAGATCTAAAATGCTTGTTTTTGTGATTCGTCATCATACTTGCATGTTTTATGCTTTCTTTCATAATCTGAGAAGATGTGTTTGAGAGTATGGTGTTACTCTTTTGTCAACTTGTCCTTGACCGCGAGAGTGGCTGGGATTAAGTTGAGGAGCAAGGTTTGTGATTCAAATGAAATACATGCACCAGAATGATGTATGGAGTTGGAATCATCATCACTTCACCGGGAGGTGAGTGATGACTACAAACCTCCTTTGCAAGTTAATTAACATGTTTAAATTCATATTTTAATATAAGCTATGATGTGAAAGTGAAATCCCAAGTCTAAGATCCTCCTAAATCTGAATCTTAACCTTTCTTAACTGATAATTTACTATTTTGTTTTAAATCTATAATTTAGTTGTTCTAATCCAATCATCTTGTGTACAACGATCTAGATTATTGAAAATCATAACTCTTGCGCCTAACTAACCAACGCTCCTTGTGTTCGACCTTGACTACAACTACTCTCGTATACTTGCGGGAAATATCTAGTTGAGTAAAAGATCATTCTTAATGATGGAAACTCGTTAGTGTAAACCACCAACAGGTTACATTTGACTATTACCATGGCAACATTATTAAGACTTTTGTTTATATTGTAGAAGTTGTTGTACTTCAAATGAGCAATGACCTAAAACTACATGACTGATGGGAATCTACAATATTGCAGAGTTACAAAACATCTTAATGAACAGTTTATATAGGAGCATTTAGTATTGAAAATAAGTTATAAAATGATTTTTCAATACTTTATATTCTTATTCTTTTTTTTCTTGGTTGTTATAGGTCATCATGATAGATAAAAGTTGGATCCATGAAGAACATAGAACAAGCACAACATATTTACTTGGGGTGGTTAAATGTATAGAGCATGCATTTTCAAAATCGAGCAGAGATGGGACTATCTTATGTCCTTGTAAGCATTGCTTAAATGTGCATAGGCAGAATCGACAAGTCACAACTGAACACTTGTTATGGAATGGATTCTTGACCAGCTACACAAATTGGATTTTTCATGGTGAGGGTTCATTTGATAGCTCTAAGGATTCACAAATACAAAATGAAATTTCCAAAGATGACATGAGAGACATGTTGCATGATACGTATGGTGTATCACAGGTTGGAGAGAATATGGAAGACGACGACCATCAATTTGTATTTGTTGATGATGCAAAAGCTGAGAAAATTTACAAACTATTAGAGATTGTTGCACATGAATTGTACCCTGTAAGTAAGAAGTTCTCTAAATTATACACTGTTGTGAGGTTGTTTCACATAAAATGTGTCAATAATTGGAGTAATAAGTCATTTTCTGAGCTGCTTGAGTTTTTAAAGGAATTGCTTCCTGAGGGTGAGACGTTGCCTGACTCTTATTATGAATTCAGGAAAATAATCAGGAACCTTGGACTTGACTATGATAAAATTGATGCTTGCAAAAATAACTGCATTTTGTATCGAAAGGATTTTGTAGATAAGACTTCATGTCCAAAATGTGGTGTTTCTAGATATAAAGAAATCGAAATTGACGAAGCTGGTATAGAAAACATTCATACGAACAAGAAAGGTGTTCCTTGTAAAGTCCTACGGTACTTTCCCTTGACTCCTAGGTTGAAGAGATTGTTCATGTGTTCAAAACGGTCACCTCTAATGCAGTGGCACGATGAAAGTTGTACCAAGGATGGGATTCTACGACATCTAGCAGATTCTCCAGCATGGAAGATGTTTGATAATATGCATGCTGAGTTTGCTTCTGATTCTCACAATGTTCGCCTTGGATTAACTTCTGATGGATTTAATCCCTTTGGCCTCATGAGTCTATCATATAGCATTTGGCCCATCGTATTGATTCCATACAACTTGCCACCATGGTTGTGCATGAAGTCTCCCAATTTTATCCTGTCGATGATTGTTCCTGGTCCAACTCAACCTGGAATGGACATAGATGTCTACCTTCAACCGTTGATTGAGGAGTTAAAAGAATTGTTGGAAGTTGGTGTTGATACTTATGATGTTGATCGTAAAGAGGTTTTCAAGTTGCATGCTGCCTTAATGTGGACAATAAGTGACTTTCTTGCATATGGTTATCTATCTAGTTGGCAAACTAGTGGGTATCTTGCATGTCTTTTCTGCAACAAAGACGCGTGCTCATGGAGACTACCATATAGTAAGAAAGCATGTTTCATGGGTCACAGGAGGTTCCTCCCAACAGATCATAAATTTCGTAAATATGCTACATCATTTGACGGAAAAGAAGAATTTAGAAGTGCTCCTAAGATGTTGTCTGGAAGTCAAGTTCTAGATCAAACTAGAGATGTAGATAATTTACCGTACAACTGGAGAAAGTGAAGTATATTTTTTGAGCTACCATACTGGAAGCATAACCTTATACGTCATAATCTTGACGTAATGCACATAGAAAAGAATGTATGTGAGAGTTTGATTCACACACTGCTAGGAATGGAGAAGTCAAAGGACACTGAAAATTCTCTACATGACCTCAAAGAGATGGGCATAAGGAATAGACTTCACATTATCAAGGACGGAAATAAAAAAATCATCCCGCCTTCATGTTTTACTTCAAAGAAGGAGGAAAAAGAATTATTCTGTAAGTTGTTGAAGTCTGCTCGAGTTCCTGATGGGTATTCTTCTAATATAGCTAGAAATGCACGCGTCAAAGAAAGAAAGTTGATGGCATTGAAGAGTCATGATTATCATGTATTGATGCAACAATTTCTCCCATTAGCTTTACAAGTAGTGTTACCCAACAAAAATGTTAGATCTGTTGTAATAGAGTTGTCCAAGTTTTTTAAAGACTTATGCTCTAAAGTCATAAATCCAAATACTTTTGAGAAGTTGGAATACAGAATAGCAGTTACTCTTTGTAACCTAGAGAAGATTCTCCCACCATCATTCTTTGATGTGATGGAGCATGTGGTCATTCATCTTCTATGAGAAGCAAATATAGTCGGACCTCTATTCTATCATTGGATGTACCCCGTAGAGAGGTAATCTTTCTAATAATTATTTTTTTTCCGGCTTTGCATCCGATCGTATGTGATTTTCTTACAAAGTCTTTTCTTCTTATTAATGTAGACACTTACAAACTTTAAAAAGATATGTGTGAAATAAAGCTATTGTAGAATCTTCTATAGCAGAAGGTTACTTGGCAGACAAATTCTTAACATTCTATTCGAGATATCTCTCAGGAGTTGAGACAAGGTTCACTAAATTGTCTAGAAATGATGTGGAAGATGAAGATATAGATAATGATGAAGAGTGGTCTATATTCTTTCATAAAGAGCGTCATCTAGGAAAGAAGACTCCTATTATACTTGATAGCACAATGCTCAAAGTTGTGCATCAATATATTTTAGCCAATTGTGATGCAGTTGATCCATACGTGAAGTAAGATCGTTGTTTACTTTTCACTATGTAATTTCATATTTACGTCTAGGTGTGTCACACGTATTTGTTGGTAGGGAGCACATCCGATACTTGAAGAAAATCAATCCACGTGCACGACAATGGGAAATCAATAATCTTCATATGAACAATTTCAATGAATGGTTTAAGAAACATGTAAGTTTAAATAAGTTATTTCCATTAGCATAATAAAAAAATTATATAAATAATAAAATTCATAATATTTTCATATTGAGGAGAAGGAAAAGTCAACAACTGTGTCATCAAACCTTTTAGTGTTGGCTCGAGGACCGCAACAAATGACAATGCAATATGCGGGATATGTAACAAATGGTTATAGATTTCGCAACAAGGATCGAGAATGTGGTAGAAAAACAAAAAATAGTGGAATTATGGTGAACGCTCAGACCGAAAGTTTTGCCAGATCCAAGGAAAAAAATCCTACAAAGGGTCAGGTTACGTACTACGGGGTGTTAAGGGACATTTTCGAGACCAGTTATTACGAGCAACTTAAAGTTGTATTGTTCAAATGTGACTGGGTCAATACAAATAGAGGCATCAAAAAATCTAAAAATGACTACACAATGGTCAATTTAAAACGTATTGATGTAACTGATCATCCATTTGCATTGGCCTCCCAAGTACAACAAGTGTTTTATGTGAAAGACATAAGTCAAAAAAATTGGAGCTTTGTTGTGCAAACTACAACTCGTGATACTTATGACATGGAGGAGAAGCTTCATGATAATTTCATGGATGGAACCCGCTTATCAGAAGATAAATCTCCAAGTGATTTGGAAGATATCTTAAGTGATGTTTGTGATGACATTAATTTAGTCAGAGAAGACATGGAGGGTGTGACCTTTTATGAAGGGGGTCATGATCCCCATCATTGATCTTATGTAACTCTTTTTATTTTATTAATTGGGTCAATTACTAGAAACACTCACATTCTCCTTTTATTTATAAAATGGTCATTTATTCTTTTACATAATTATACATTTGTTGCACAATTTTTTTCTTCTGGGTTAATCTGCTTAATGAGTTCTCTTGTTGGATGTTGGCTTTATCAGCAAAATAAAAATATTATTGAAATTTTTAATTTTATTTGAGGAACACAATTATAGAATGTATGCCATGATTTCAATTTGTAACTGAATATTTTTGATATCAATTGTATTTTTAGGAGAATGAAAAGACGCAATCAGCTATTGTCTCCATTTACTGATGATGTCTACAATGAAGGATTAACTCATGGGGGTATGACAGGTAAAATAAAAAAATTACATCATTGAACATCTTTCTTAGAACCGCTCATATCATCATTTTAGTTGTAGGTATTTCTAAAATACCAAAAGGAGGGTATCTTGGTTTGATAAATGCTGATTGGGGGTGTTCAAATGTAAAAGAAGGACTTAGAAATAGTAAAACTGTGGCAGGATCAGTTGCAAACAACAATAGAAGTTCTTCTTTGAACCTTGCAAAAGAAAAAAAAATCCCTCTGTGTCAAATGATGGAGTTGGTACCGTTGGTAAAAGTCATGTGGTGGCATACTCAAATAATGTAAGAGAACGAAGTCATTCTAAAAGACACTTAGAAAAAAAAAGTCATCAAGGAGTGCATGTAAAAGCAAGTATGCAACGTTTGGTAAATGATGTCAGTAACAAGCAAGAGGTTGAAATTGATAAATTAGATAATGATCAACATTCTATTATTGATTCTCCTACAATTGATCCTGGGCAGAGTGAAGGTAAGGAAATTTAGATACAAAGATGCATCACATTTTTCACAAACTATTATTTAATTATATGTGTAATATGTATATCCTTGTAAATGCTTGCATCATATTCGTGATTTTGTAGGGGGAGATACAAATAAAAAAACAAGGGGATATTCTAAGTGTATCTGATTATGGGGTAAGACAGGGGATAAAAAGCTGCCAATTACTTTAGATGAGAATGGAGATCCAATAGGACCACATCAGAATGACATGTCTTCCTTTTTGGGAACTATTGCTAGAAATTCTGATCTTGCACCATTAAACTATCTTGATTGGCGACAAGTACCTATGGAAAATAAAATCGCTATATGGAATTATGTAGAGGTAATTCTAGTCTTAGAGATATAATACAATGCTGTGAATTTTTTATTTAAAAATTATTCTTTTGTTACAGACCAAGTTTGTTATCGACATAAAGGGGAAGAATTTAGTTTTCGAACAGTGAGGGATTGTTGGAGAAACTTCAAAGCGGATATTAAAAAAAATCACTACATGTGGCACAAAGAAAAATCTGACCGACTTAATGATTGCCCCTCCCATGTTGATCCTGATCAACGGAAATTTCTTGTGAATTTTTGGGATTCTGATGATGGAAAGGTAAAACAATTTAATCCTTAATTTTGTAGAATTTAATAGTGTATATTGTATATAATAATATTATAATGCATTGTATGTAGTTAAGGAGTGCTAAAAACGTTATGAGCAGAAAGTTCGTAACGACAAGACATACATCGGGATCAACGTCGTATGCTTGTGTGAAGGCTAATGTGAGTTATCTTCTGGTTGAAATGTGCATTACACTTTCTTACTACTATGCTCATATATGTTGCTACTGTTACAAACAGTTACAAGAAAAGAAAAATGGTGGCAATGTTAACAGATTAGACTTGTTTAAGGCCACCCATTTGAAGAAGGATGGTATTGTTGTGGATGAAAAATCTGCAGAATTGATTGTAAGCAATCATTTAACAAATTTATTTTTTATTTAATGAAAACATTCTCATTAATATTGTATGTAGGACAAGATGAATGCGTCACTTGCAAGTAATGATGAAAATCTCGATGAAGATGAGATATTTGATCATATTTTGGGCCCAAAGAAGATTCCTGTGAAACATGCGATTCATGTGTCTCATAATGTATATGAAAATAAAATCACAGACTTAGAACTGGTTGTTGATGCTCATACCCAGATATACGAGGCTCAACAAAAAGAATTGTTAGAAATGAAGAAAAAATTTGAAAATCTTGAAGCTATGATGCTGAGAAATTCTAACATGAGTGCTTTGTTCCAGCCCAACGAGGTAAATATTCAAATTCTTATAATGTGATTACATAATAAAATTGATTTTCTTATAGTAAACTATTTATTTTGCAGAATATCACAAGGACCACCAATGAAAGACTACCCAAACCAAATCAATCGAGTAGTGAAACACCCATTACCGAAGGACAAGTTATTATATCCAAACATTTATTGATTAATTTTTTTCAATCTGATTTTTAGGTATAAACAATGTTTGACACAATCTTTATAAATTTAAAGGTCATTTCCTTGTTAAGTTTTGAGGATGGGAATTCAATTGTAGCACAAGGACACATTAATTATACAAGTACAACTTATATAGTAGGAGGAGCACTGTTGGGGTCCTCATTTGTTGTTGTGTCCATTACTGTACCAATCCAACCTCAAGAACAGTTGATTAGGACTTTTGGTCAACACCAAGTCATTGAGGATGTAATTGGGACAGTGATAGCTTGGCTAAAGAAATTACTCAGTGTCAGTTAACATTTTATAAATTAATCTCAATACTAGAAGTGCACTTCTTAACTATTTATGCATCATTGTAGGTGAACCATTTGGAGATGTGGAAACCAAGAGTAGCAGTCATTTGATCAACATAGAGATTCACATATCATATGAATTCATAGGATTTAGTAAAAATAGAAGTCATCCATTCTTTATTATATTTAGTTGGTTTTCAATAAATGTGGATGTCACACATATTGTAGTACCATTCATTATTTCATTGTCTTGATTTTAAGTTCAAAGGAAAAATTCTTATAGATCATTCATTATCTATTTCCCATTCATCAAATGATTACCGTGTTATTATAGTTACTAAACAAGTGGCATGTATGGTTTTGGTTGAAGAATAATTTGTTGAGGCCAAATCGACAGTAAACTTGTTTATATGTTTGATGCCTATGATTTAGCAGTCCTACTGATCTCTGATTACATTTTTTCTTTCTGATGGCTTGGATGCTACATTTGCAAAGGATTTTTGTCTGATATGTTTATAGCACTGATGGGACTATACAACTGTGTTTGTTGGTTTCTCCCTGTTTGCTTCTACACAAAAGTAGTATGTCTACTTTCTAGTCTTGACATCCTTACCATCTGACCTCTTTAGTAGTCCTAAGCCTATACATAAGGCATATATAACTTTTGAATGAATGTGGTCCTTTCTATTCAAGTATGTGTATAAGAGAGTAATTGTTCATTTAAAATTCATTCTGTGACCCTTGTTGTTTAAGAATGTCTACAAGATAATTGGTTCATCACATAAATCAAAACATCTCAGGCTAATTAACCAATTAGCTATTTAACAACAATACGCCAGACATTCGCATGAGATAATGTGTTAATTGAGCAGGTTATGAAGTGCACTAAGTACCATCCTTAGAACACAAGGATGTTGCACAAATACACTGTGACCTCATGCAAAAAATTGTGAATATTTAAAGCAAGACCAAATTAGGTCACTCACAGAAGAAATGCACTCGCATTGGGCAGAACAAAGAAGGTTATCTGAACAGAAATCAAACACAGCATGCTACCAATAACGCCAGCGAGACTTCCATTAATAAATGGCACACTCAGCGAAGGAAGACATCTGCTAACATGCAACGCATCAATGAAAAAGCTAGGCATACAGAAAAGCAACAAGATAAACCAACGCAGACAAATAAGTTCCAATCATTGGTGGACCTCGACGAAGCTACACAGGACTCCGCGGCCCAGGAAGGAAATGCTCCACAGCATCAAGAAGACGGAAGAACAGATAATGAGAAAGACTATACTAAAGAAGGGAGGAGAGGGGACAAGGTGTGGAAGAAGAAACGTATCGAGAGCAGCGACGATAAAAGAAAGGCCCTGAAGGAAATCTCGGTTACTGAAGAGCAAGGCAAGAAGAACAAGATGGATCACACTGCTGTCAATCCAGACATTGATGAGGTTATAGAGGAAATCATACAGGTGGAGGAGAACGAAGAAATGACAGAGGTTATACAAGAGATGGATGATGTGAATGAGGACTTGAAGGAACTTTCAGGCGACATCCCACCTGTTGAAGGTGATATTTATATTGGGGTAAATGAGGTACATGCAAATGTCCTTGGCAATGGGACAATGCCACGTCTAGAAGATAATGTGCCTGCTGCAATCCCACCTCCCATTGTGGATCGGAAGAGCAAAGGGAGTATACCCAAACTAAAGCACACCAAATTCAAACCATCTAATGAGAACAGAAGAAAAAGCCAGCGACTGAAATTGGGCCTAGTTTCTATGTTGGAAGGAATTGAAGAGGAGGAGGCAGAGAAAGAGAACAGGGATCCACAGGAGAACGACCAGTAGGTACTGTTTAGTACCCTTACACCTTTACCAGTTGTTAATGATCAATACGATCTGTTGGAATTCTAGAGGAATCGACAATAAAGATACACGTCGTGTCCTCAAAGACATGATCTTGCAGAAGAAAGCAAAGCTTGTGGCCATTTTGGAACCCAGGATCAGTGGAGATGATGCCCTCGGAACGATCAGAAAGCTGGGTTTTGATAAATCACACAGAGTGGAGGCGAGAGGGTTTGCAGGTGGCATATGGGTGGGTTGGAAAGAGGCGGACTGCAAAGTTGAAGTTATTAATAGTCACAGACAATTCGTTACTTGTCTGGTGAATAATAGCACCTACATTACTTTTGTATACGCCAATCCTCATGTGCAGGTCAGAACTCTTCTGTGGAAGCATCTAGTAGCCATGGGTAAGAAATTTCATAAGCCATGGATCGTCTTAGGAGATTTTAATGCAACTCTAAACCATAGTGAAAGAAAAGGTTGCAAAGGTTTCGACTATAAAGAAGCTGAGTTATTCTCCAACACCCTCCTTGAAGCAAACTTAACTGACTTGGGGTTCTCAGGTATGAAGTTTACTTACAAACATGGAGCTACGCACACCAGGATTGACCGTGCAGTAGCTAACACGGATTTCATTATCAAATATCCACAGTTTGTGGTGGAACATCTTCCTCGAGTATGGTCTGATCATAGCCCTCTTGCAGTAGTGGACACCACTAGGGGCAAGATTCCCCAGCGTTTCTTTATCAAGAGATCCTGGTCGATCAACGTCAATTTTCATAACAGACTGAAAGATGTTTGGGACAACAATGTTGATTTTCACAGTGCTTTGAACAAAGCAAATTCTGGAATTAAGAAGTGGGCCGAGGATCATTCTTCTATTACTGCCAAGAAGAAGGCTAGGCTGCTAAGGAACATTGCCAACTTGCAAAGACAGATGGAAAGAAACTACAACGTTACCACCGACAGTCTCTATAGTGAGTTCTTGTCTCAATATCAAGCAATTCTCCAGGAGGAAGAAGAGGATTGGAAGAAGAAGAGCCACCTGCAATGGACTTGCGAAGGTGACCTTAATACCAAGGTCGACAATGCTTTTGTTAAGCAAAGAAGACGATCCAATAATGTGAAAACTCTGAGAATGTCGAATGGTAAGTGGACGATGAATGAGGTAGAAACTCAATAGCTCATAGTCGATCATTTCAAAACCAGTTTCACCGAACCTCATACTACTGAGCAGGAGAGAATTACAATTTTTTCTGGCAGGTTTACACCTCTGACAGCTGAACAACAGGCCGCTCTTAGTAGGGTACCTACCCTCGATGAAGTCTTTAAAATGCTGCAATCAACGAACCCAAATAAAGCTGGCGGCCCCGATGGAGTTGATGGCTCCTTTATGATGGCGAATTGGCATACTGTGAAGTTCTCCATCTTGCAGACCATTCAGAATGATCTTAGTGGGAGAAACCTCGATGATAAGATGTGTAATGCAAGCATTGTGTTGATTCTAAAAGTAGGCAAGCCGGACAATTGTGCACAATTCCGTCCTATTTCTCTTAAAAACTTGATCCTCAAGCTGGCCTCTAAAGTGGTGGTTGAACGGATTAAGAATCACCTGCAGACATGGGTTTCTCCTGCTTAGAGCACCTTCATTCCAGGTAGAAGAATCTCAGACAACATTGTAGTGGTCCAGGAGATTCTACACATGATGCGGCAGAAGGGAGGTCCTAGAACCATGGCCGTCAAGGTGGACCTCTCGAAGGCCTATGACAAAATGACATGGCCTTTTATAGAAGATACTCTGAAGAAGACTGGTATTCCGGGGACCATCGTTTCTTATATTATGAATTCCATATCGGATGGAGAAGCGACAATCATTTGGAAAGGAAAGGAGGCAGGTAGGTTTAAAGCCATGCGTGGACTCTGAAATGGGGATCCACTGTCCCTGTATATATTCATTTTGTGCCTGGAATGACTGAGTCAGTTGATTGAGGCTAAGGTGTGTAATAGAAATTGGACCCCTAGTAAGCTTACGGCTAATGGACCTTCTATTTCCCACCTGTGTTTTGCTGACGATATGATTTTGTTTGCCAAAGCAACGGAGGAGTAGATGAGGACTATTATCCAATGTTTTAAGGAGTTTGGGGAGGTGTCGGGACAATCCATTTCTGTCAACAAGTCATGTGTTCATTTCTCCAAGAATGTGCCTTCCAGAATCCAAAAACGCCTGTGCCATATCAGTGGTTTCTCAGAAGTGTCTGATATGGGGAAATATTTGGGCGTCCCTTTGATCCACGGAAGAGTTAGACACGATATGTATGGGGGTTTGCTGGACAGAATTAACAACAATGTCAATGTCTGGTCTGCAAGGTGTTTATCGTTTGCAGGTAGAGTAGCCTTGGCTAAATCCAGCTTGAGTGCCATTCCAGGTTATGTTCTGCAAACGTCAGTCCTGCCTCTTAAGATTTGTCATAGAATTGATAGTAGCATTCGATCCTTTGTCTGGGGAGGTTCTCACAAGAGCCATCCAATGTCTTTGGTGGCTTGGAACAAGCTGACGGCCAACAAAAAGAAGGGTGGCCTGGGTATTAAAGCTACAAGGGAGTGGAATCTCGCCCTCATTAGCAAGCACCATTGGGAGGCTGTTACAGGAAGGAACTCTCCATGGTACAAATGTGTGTACACTAGATTACACAAGCAAAATAACCAGCTGATTCCTAATATTTCCAGGCTTGGCCGCACAGTTTTTAAATGCAAAGAGTTTATAGAGGACAATTCTTACTGGATCCCTGTCAATGGAGAATCCATAAATGTATGGAAGGAGAAGTGGTGGGACTCGTCACAAAGTTTAGAAGGAAGGACTAAACAACCCATCCCAGATGATCTCATCAATCTCAGGGTTTCTAGCCTTGTAAACTTAATCAATAAATGGGATGAGGAGTTCTTAAACATATGGGTTTCAGAAGAGGACATTACCAAGATCAGGCAAATTGCTATTCCTGAGAACACTGCATATCACGACCTGAGGGCCTGGATTCATAATGAGGAAGGCAACTTCACATCCCAAAGTGCCTATTATTGTCTGCGTGATCCCATAAAATCAATACTGATGGAAAGTGGGATCTTATATGGAAGTCCAACGTCCCAGCCAAGGTTAAGATGTTCCTTTGGCTGGTGGGACACAATGCTTTTCTCACCAACAGCCGGAGGAAAATTCGTTATCTGACAGAAGATAGTACATGCCCTAGATGTGGAAGGGAGGAAGAAACTACTTTGCATGCACTGCGTGATTGCAGTACAGTTAAGCCTATTTGGAAGGAGCTACTGAACCAGAATCTTTGGGAGAAATTCTTTCACGAGATGGACGTATGGAATTGGCTATCCTTTCTACTTGGTCAGACTGACATACAGGGAGATACCATGACTTTGGGCTGCCATTCGATTTGGAAGTGTAGGAACTCTGAAATCTTTGAGAATACGAAGGAAAGCATTACGCAGAAGACTCAAAGAATTAAGGCTGTCATTAGAAGATTCTCGGAGGTAAGGAACCATATGGAAGGACATACGAAGACCTGGAAGACAGTCGTTTGGCAATCTCCGCAACATGATACTCTTAAGATCAATGTTGATGCCACCTTCAAAAACGGCATGACTTGTATGGCTGCAGTTTGTAGGAACTGGGAGGGGAAATGGAGAGGGGGATGGAGCCGTAGATCCAAGGCAGATTGCAACCTCATGGCTGAGCTTCAAGCGATCGAACATGAAGTCAACATTGCTGTGGAGTTAGAGCTTGAGAAAGGTAACATCGAGTCTGACTCACTTCTCGCCTGTGAAGCCTTCGTGAAGGAACCTAGGGATAGTCCCAAAACAGCCACCATTTGCAGGAAGATCATGGAGAAGATGAGGGCCCAATGGAGAATATCCCACACTAAGAGAGATGGAAATAAGGCAGTTGATGCCTTGGCCAAGTGCCACCAAAAAACGGGGTCACATTTCATCTATCATAGAAATGTCCCTTCTGAGTTAGAAAATTTAATTAGATCTGAATCTTGTAATGGTAGTAGTACTACCAGATTTCCTTTAGCAAACAACAATGTATCTTGTAGCTTTGACAATGTTTTTGCTTGCACGAGGGGGGCGAGATGAATAAAAACCTCCTGGCTTCACCAAAAAAAAAACTAGGTTTCCAATTGATCTCATCTCCCTTAATTGCATACTACTGCTTTCATGATGATCTGAGAATTCAGTTCAAGAATGATATTTTAAATTTGCATCACTCTTGCCCGTAGGAAAACTGAGTTTGTAAATTGCCTTGATTTTCTCTTCATTTGTAGTTGTTAAGGTGAAACCCCTTTGGGGCAAAAACAAAGTAGCAAGTGTGTGGATGTGTTGAAGCACTCTGGAAAACGAATGATGCAGAGTGGTTAGAATGAGAAAGCAACATCGTTCTTGAAGAATGAAGGAAGAGAAGTTTTTTCATGGTTTCTTTCAGTGAGAGACATAGTTAGAAAACCATGGAAGTTTTCCTCTATTTTTGAGGGTTTTACCATGTACTTTTCTTCCATATCATGATACATGGAATTATGGTATCATCTTCTATTGCAAATCTATCTACTTGTTATAACTTGGTTCATGCATATTTATTGCTCAGGGAACTTATTGCACTAACAGGCTAAAGCTGAGAAAGTGGTACATGGCACACAGACTTCTTCTTATATACATGTTGGGGAGACCACTAGACTATGGTAGTGGTGGTATTCATGACTAATAACCACAAGGAATTATATGTATAGTGTTTTATGTTACCCACTAAACAAGGATGAAAACATGGCCATGGGTAGTGTAGGGAGTATAAGAACAAAATATGTACTTGTATCATCCCATATTGTATGCTGCAATGCAGGAAAGAGTTTGGTACTGACAGCATTTTAGAGGTAAAAATGAAAATTGTGATTGCATTGTTTTGGATTGATTATAGTGTTATCATCCCGTCGATTACTTGATGAACAATTCTCTTGCTTCAATTGTTCTATTACTTGGTAAATTAGCAAAATGACTAATCAAATGCTTACACATTTGAGCCTTCCTTGTGCTAAGTCATGGTTAGGCTTCCTGATCTGAAGTACAAAATTTTCTGAAGCTTGTTGGCCATTGGTTTTGACTTCGGAGTATGCAATCTTGGTTATGCTTCTCTGACTATGATGTTGAGTCTTTATCTTGTAATAGTTTAGCTCTGTTTGCAAAACTCTCATATTTCCTAACGACATAGTGCTGAATATGAAGTCGGGTTCAGTTTATTGATGTACCTAGTTCATGTCATTGATGTTATGTGATCCTCTTATCACTTGGAAGGTACAAATGAATTGCAGAGTTGCTTCAAGTTCAATTAGTTTCAAATGTAATGACAAGTTTGGGAAGCCTCATGTATCACTCCAATGACCATCAAATTGACTATCATTTTTGATATCATAGCATTTATATAAAAAGTACAAACTCATATTCAGAATTGCTAATTGCACTTGAAATGAAGATGCCTTTAGGTATGTATGGCCTTTTATTTAACCATGTTAAGATATAAGTCCATTTACATAAAGCTACTCAGCGCCAACTATCCAGGAGCTTTGTCGATAAGTGGAACCTTAAAATGTAGCAGGAACTATGTGGTAAGACTTGTGTTCACAAGCTACGAACTACTATTTCCTAGGTTTTGTACAAGTATTGCCATTAGTTTTTCTACCACCCTATGAAGGAGCCTCAAGCTTGACGCTTGTGTGTGAGAATTGGTCTTTTTGCTTTGATCTCACATTTTGGTCATTTTTTGCATACATTATACTGAGTTGGGCGTTCACCTTGTTCTTCATGCAGTGCACTATAAGCAAATTGATGAAATTTACTTGAATGTTGTTTTTTATTGCTTGACTCGGGTCATAAATGAATGTGGTCAAGTATTATCCTTGTTGGAGAATCTATATGCTACTGGAAGCTAGCCATCATGACTCACTCTCCAAATAATCAGTCCTACTAATGGACTTCTTATCTTCTGCAAGCTAGATATCTCTACTCCTCCAACTTTATTCTTTGTTGATGTACAAAAGAAGGCTAAGTCCATAAGTAGGTACGAAGACCCTCTACACCTTTAAAGCTCCTGACATGTAGTTTTTCTGGACTAGATAACATTTTTATTTTATAACATCTAGAGAAAATATAAATATACCTATGGATGTAGGGTATTCTAGATTGCTTATATTTTGAATATGTTGTGGATATAGAGTCAATCGCAGGTCCTTTGACTAAGATGGAAAAAAATGTATGACTAGAAGACATGTACTGTAACTGGTATCGACATCAATCTGAATGCCCTTTTTACAGATACAAGAAACTAAAGGTATCCTTTTAGTTGGTTGATTATTTCCTTAATATTAGTCTTGTTGCAGGAAAGTGTTTTGAGGATGATTTTTTAGACATCTATTAAATATATGTGTTGGAGTTTCAATAATTAAGGAGGAGTTTAGATTGGTGGTCTTTATTCTTACCTTTTCTTTTGATGCCTTTGTGTTTTGATGCTCCTTGAGTTTCTATGTTGCCTTAGTGTTTTGATGCTCCTTGAGTTTATGATTTTCTGAATTGAAGGGTTTTCCATATCTCTAATTTTCTTGAGCTCCTTCTTCTAAGATTGTGTTGTAGAGGGTATTTTATAAGTGCTAGAATATCTCAAGGCCTTATTCTATTGTTTCTAAAGTGCTAGAATATATTGTGTTCATGCTTGACTGGTCTTTTATTGACCTACTTGGCTCAAATATGATGAGTTTTGGACGTGTAAATCATGTATGCTTATGGACTATGGACTGATGGGAATGTACATTAGTGAAGTTCTCAATAGAGGATGCACCTGAAGTTTTTCATGCTTTCTTTCTCATCTAAAGGTTGTCTTTATTTCTAGTTCTTTCCTTGAGATGGATTCAGGGATCCAGGTTGCTATGTCAAAGTGACCTGTTTGGTATCTGCTGGATGGAACCTGAATTTCATGTGAGACTGAGGTTTTGATTTTCTGCTATATGAATCTTTGTGTTCTGAAGTTTCTAAGAAACTCTACAACGGACAGGAAGCAAGATTAGCAATATTTATACATTTTCTATGAATTTGAATAGCTATAGGGAGTGACAATACTAGTTGGTGGCATGGCAAAAGGTTCTGGGATTAGTCCGAGTAAGTTGACACGACACTGACACATAATTTGTTGCTTTTTCATATCTAGGATTTCTACTTTGTATAATAATTTAGATGCCTATCTTTGTACTTGCAAGTGTTTTGTGTATATAAACCATGATCCTCATGACCATGTTCCCAGTCTTATTTTGGATTGGCTGCTTCTTGTGATCAAATTTTCCATCACCGATTTTCCTCGACAAGTTTTTCTAAGTCCTCAGTTTTCTTTTGCATGATTCTATTATCATTTACTATCAGTGTCCTCAATGACCAATCGCCTTTATTCTTGTGAACTTGAAGATGATGTGATTTGTTTTTTCCTCTACTAGTAATGCATCTACGTGACAAAAGGGGTTTAGTGTGTAAGTGAAACAGAACATGGTACGATGTTTCATGTTCAAAACTGCATGAGCAGCAAGAAGGATCCGTTGTGTGCTTGGTGTAGGATTAAGGGTTTGTTCTTTGTGGGTATGTGACTAGCACATAGTCTCTAGAGAAATGTTTATGCTTAGGTGGAAGGGGAGGTTTCCAAACATCTGAAGATAAGTTTGAACGTTGCAGGAGCAGCTCCAAATAATTAGGTACTTAACTATTTTTGCCTAAGTAATATAGGTTGAACGCCCAAAACATATCATTGTGTCTTGCTGATGTCTCTTGTTTGGATTATATCTTTGTATTCATCATTCAAGTTTCGTGACCCTTATAATATGTAAAGGTTGAGACTAATATCCTCACTACTTGAAACTAAGATGTTATATAATATTAACTCCATAAGAATTTAGAATTTCCTTCACAATGATGTGTACAATTTTGGATTGCTTCTTGAATTTTAGCATAGATAGAAGATGTCATAGAATGCATTATTACTTGTACTTTTTTATTTAGACATGGATTTGGAGAAAAGTTCTTCAGGATTTTACCCTTTCTCCTTGCTCTTGAAATCCATAAATATTTCCAAATAGGGATGATAAATGCCATGAAGCATTTCTACTATCATTTCCAAGATCCAACCCATTCTTAGAGCAGTTGCAGCAGTTTGCAAAAATTGCTCCTCCAACTCAACTACTTCAAGCTCCTCTATCTCTCTGCCTCCAACTCATCTTCATCAAAACCAGCTGCCGCAACAAGTGGAATAGATTTGTTTCATGTTCTCAGTTTGTTCTTTAATTTCATCTATTGTCTATCTACATCATCAGTATTGGCGGCTTTACTGAGTATGATATCTATCCCAGTTGAATGTTTCACAAGTACCCTAACATTCATTAAAGTGCTCATTTTGATCCTAAATTCTGCATGTTTGTATACTATCCAGTTGTTTTATTGCTAGCACAATACATTGGTTGACATCATAGTTGGTTAGTAGCTGATATATAATATATTCATCTATAGTGTGACTTGTTTCTTATGAAACCCTCATTATTTAAATGAAAAAGTCAATCATACTTTTAGAGAGCAACCATTGTCTTTGAAAATTATACAAATAATATCACATTCTACATCACTCTGCATTTGTATATATACACACCAGCAAAGTGAACCTCCATATGGATTTGTGTTCACATGTACACCAAGGTGTGCACAAAACTATTGTTTATATTCATGCAAACACATGTGACCAAAAATTATGCATCCAAATTTCTACATCCTTTCATGTAGATGCTTAAAAACCCCTTTCATAACTACTATTTATAAATATTTATTGTGATGTTAAGCTAAGATAATCTATTGATTATGTTCCCAGATTGGAATTGTTATTAGGATGTTCTCCTATGGGTCTGCATGAGTATTTTCTTATTATGGAGTAGTGGTGGTGTCCATCTTTGTACTCAAAACAAGAGGTAAAAGAAATTATGCTTCCAGACAACATATCTATTTTGTTGTTTCTGCAAACTTATTCATGGATCTTCAAATGTCAAGTTCATGACCACACTACTGCTTCCACCCGATGATGCCCATCGTCACTTTGTCAATATTCAACTGGGGATTCATCTTTGGGTTGCTAGGATGGGCCAGTTGAGTATGCTGCCTTGTCACTAATATGCTCATCACCTCCTATTGATAGAACCTTCCCTCCATTGTCATATAGTAGTAAATACCAGTGTAGAGATCAAATTGGACGCTCCAAGGTCATGGCATACTATCTTAAATCAATTTTGTTTATCCTACTAAAAACTTATAAATGTATATTCAATTCATATCTTTCAGAATGCTAATACTACTTTTGTAGCTATGTATATACTCTGAAAAATGATGGTGGGACAATTGAAATACTCATCTCTGTAGATGATGATCTTCTACTGTTATGTAGGAAATCATCAGTTGTATTGTCAGGAACCAGATATCATCACTTACAATTTGATTGCAGGCTATTGTCACAATGGGAGGGTCATAGGAGTTGGCAACCTCTTGAAGAAATTGATGTAGATGGGTCTGAATCCAAATAAGTTCAGCTACACTCCTCTCGTTCATAGGTATTGTCAGGAAGGCAATATTCTTACCACTTTTAATCTCCTAATTGAGATGGCAGAATGAGGGATTCAGCATGATCTAGTTACTTATGGATCTATTCTTCATGGTCTTGTCACTATAGGTGAGGTGAAGGAAGCATTAACGGTGAAAGAGAAAATGGTAGAGAGAGGTTTGTTTCCAGACACTGCTATATACAATGTCTTGCTTAATGGGTTATGAAAGAAGCAAATGCTTCCTACTGCCAAGATGCTTCTTTCTGAAATGCTGGATAGAAACATACATCCAGATGAGTTTGTTTATGTGACACTTGTTGATGGCTTCATTAGAAATGATGAATTGGGTGAAGTGAGGAAGATATTTGGCTTCATGGACAAAAAGAATATCAACCCAGGGATTGTTGGATACAATGCTATGATAAAGGGTCTCTGCAAATTTGGGTTGCTAAATGAAGCAATTTCATGTATCAATAAAATGAGGAGTAGAGGATTCTACAGTGATGAGTTCACCTATACCACACTTATAGATGGATATGTGAAGCAAAATGACCAAAAAGGTGCTATAAGAGTGTTAGCTGACATGTTAAAGAGGAAATGCAGACCAAATGTAGTCACTCACCTTCTCTGCTTTGATAAACGAACACTACAGACAGGGAGAGTTCAAAAGAGCAGAGAAGCTTCTTAAAGTGATGTGTTCCTGGAGTCTCCGTCCTAATGCATAAACATTTGGCATACTTAGGGCATGATTGTTTACTGGTATCTGGATGGATTACACAAACTTCTAGATTCATTTCATCCCAGTTGCAGTAGCTGTTGGATAACAAAGATGCAACAATATCAAAAATTAGTTTTGGTTTATCGAGACCAGTATTCTATTACATGGGCCATGCACTGACATAGAACCTGAGTTATTTGCTACCAACTCTTCTATGGTGGGACCCAGACTATAGATAACTCATGATGGCAGTAAGTACAAGGACACTTTTCAACATCCATAGCCGATTAATGGTGTGCCATAGGTCACTGGGATTGGCTGGTAGCTAGCGCTACTTGTGCCTCCTTTGCCGCATCTCGGTGTCCCACACTTTTCAAATGGAAATAATAATCCAGCACTTACTGCATGTTAAAAAGTCCTGGATTGTTTCCAATCTCCCGCTCCAGTAAATCAAACACAGTTTTTATGGTGTTGGATATTGGAATACAATCCAATCCAGCCACATACCGCAAAACAAATGTGCCCTTATTGGAAGCTACTGTAAGGCTGGTAAAGTTGAAACTGTTGCGATGCTCTTTGAAGATATGCTGTGTAGCAAGTCTCCCCTAAATGATGTTATATTCCATTACTTGATGAATGGACTGAATAAATATAAAAGAAAAATCAAGATATAAGAAGATGTGCATGATCATGTGGCATATAGAGTCTGTAGTGGATAGATGTAGTCAGAAGAACATATTGTATACATGTGTCTTTTTCCCATGCATATTGTAAAACAGGGGCCAGGTTAATGTACTCCCCATGTGTACTCATTGTTCAAATATAAATAAAAGTATCATTGTTGACATTGTAAGCATAACTCGATCTTGATTAACATTCATCTGTTTTCCTATTGAAAACTCCGCTATATTGGCAAGCGACTGACTGGATACATAATGTCTCTCACTACATATGTATGTATAGTACATGGTGTCTTTCACTACACACTAGCTATAATTACATGTGTAGCAAGTGCAAATTTTTGCTATACATGAACTACAAATACAATTGTAACCAATGCCATCTCTCCCTACATATTATAGGTACAAATTGAATTGTAGTCATACATTTGGCTACAATGGAAACTACATTTTTATGTGTAAGGACATTTTTACCTACAATTAGTGTTACAAATGAATTTGTATCCAGAGGCATAACTAACTAAAAGTTTTAAAAATGTAGCCTAAACAATTAGCTACACGGGTATTAGCTATATATTATAAATGTAAGGATAATTGTATCCAAAGCTTTTGGATACAAATTTTGGGGTTTTCGCTACAATTTGTTTTTGTACTTAAAGACCATATTTTTTGTAGTGACACCCATATGAGAGGTACAACGATGCCATGTTATAGGATGACATCACCCAGAAGCTCTCCTCCTTTCTTCCTGATGCTAAGGCATCATGCATCCACAACTTGGTGGTGTGCTACCTTCATCATAACCTCTCCTTCACAATCTTCATCCAAATGGGTTCCCTTGGTGTTATCACCACTATTGACCTCTATTGCCTTTGATTCTTGATGAATGATGAACCCTACAACTGGGGCAACACACTTATCGAGCATCTTCATAATTAGTAGCACCAGAGCAAGACATCTAAGTTCTTCCCGGGGTGAGTCATCACTTCCATCTCTATATACTTGGGCTACATTGACATCCCCTTCTCTATGATGATGACTCAAAAGCCAGCTAACTTGATCGACATCAAATATTTGGTGTTATTGTGGAATCTAAAGATTGCCAAGGAGCATGTCATATTCCACTAGTTGTCCAAATACTGGAAAATCATGCTCTCATTGCCTACTCACTCTTATTTCATGACAACAAACCTTGTCTATTGCCTCGTTGATCTAGATGCACACATCTAGTGTTACATATGGGAACATCCACATGTTGATGGTGAGGTTCATGAGCCAAATGTCGAAAGATGCAATGCCTCAATGAAGGTGAATGAAGAGGAGATGGGTCCACCACCTTCCCCTCCTGCACGTCGCACAAAGTGACGCATGCTCGAACTATTTGGCCATCATGGCCCTATGACTTCAATGCTCCCCATTAGTAGTTGGACCATATTAAGGCCTCCTAGACCCACATGGAGTGGGACCATTATAAATAGGGGCATCTTTTGAACCACACATATATCATGTACATGTGATGATTGGCATGTGAGTTGTGGTGACTACATCTAGACGTGGACTCACTATGAGCATTTCATCACAAGCCATACATATCCTTTCCCTACCTATGAGTAATGGGGAATCTACTACTCTAAGCCACCTCTTGAGGTACCCCTACATTGAAGCGAGCCTTGATTGGTCTGAGAGGCCAACTTGGGAATCCCTTTAGAGCCAGACTCCTTAGTATATGCCCCCTACTCCACAACAACCCACTACTACATAATGGGGATATAGTGTCGGTTATTTTTGGCATTCGGTGTTGGTTTAAGACCGAAGATCAAGTGGGAGATGCTCAAAGTTGGACATTTCTTTGTCAGTTGCATTAACCAGTGAAAAAAAGGTTCCATTTTGGTTCTTTGTTAGAGAGAAGCCTACAACCAGTGAGTGTTGCTCTAACATTTCCTCATTGGTTGTTTACTACCAAGCAACCGATGCCAAATAAGTTGATGTTGGTTTTATCGGTGATGGAACTAAATGTTTAGGTATTTGTCAGTGGTTACTTGAAAGCACCAATGTGGAAATCAAATGTAGTCATTTTTATGAATGATGGAATAATAAATGTTTAGTTATTTCTGGCGCTTACCTGAAAAGAACCAATGTGGGAAACAAATGTAGTCGGGTTTTATATATAACGGATGTGAATAAGTACATGCCATTTTTACAGCAGGTTTGCAGACCTATTGTCTGACTTGCTAGCCTATCTAGATCCTTTTTCTCTTTAGAACTGGAATTCTGAAGAACAACAGGCTCTCTACAAGTATTGCGGCCTAACAACAGGCCAACACACCTGTAAGAAAATGATAAATTATACACATTTGGCACAAAAGTGCCACATTCTATCATTTCTTTCACTTCAAGTTTGCACGCAAATCCATGAACTCACATCTCAAATTTTATTCATCAACCACACTTCAATTTCTACATTAAATCATCATTTCTCTTTCTCATGCCTTCA
The DNA here is from genome assembly GCA_963693085.1 of Alisma plantago-aquatica. Lineage (NCBI taxonomy): Eukaryota > Viridiplantae > Streptophyta > Magnoliopsida > Alismatales > Alismataceae > Alisma > Alisma plantago-aquatica. The sequence goes on along the minus strand of OY856409.1, from coordinate 1,914,196,491 downwards.
CATTCAAATTCACACACACATATGCACTTAACATTCAATTCACAAGCACAAAATGCATATCAACATCAGCTTCCAGCTCAAATTAATTAAGTTTAGAATGTATTTTACATATCAACAATTCACACTCAAAAATACATATAATAAGTCTGACATCAAAGTTCGAACTAACAAAAAATATCAATCAACTGTCATATTTTTCATTCAAATCCACATTTTCAATGAAGTAGGTTTCCCACTATTTACGTAGGTCATTCAACTTCTCCAATATACAAGGTTCAATATTCAAAAAATACTAAAGAGTCAATGAGACTTCTAATTAGATTTATCAAAAATGAGACTGCTTTCTTAATATAATATGATCCAAGACTAATAACTTACATTCACTATAGACTTGTAATCTGTGTGATTGGAAATCACCTTCATATACAACATCACGTAATATGCACATGCCCAACCATTGTCTTGTATAGGGGCTTGTAGATTTACAATTTTACATTAATATGTAATTAAGCAGAGTTGATCATAATATATTATGCAATTGAAAACGAGAAGATTATGCATCAACACTCCTCCAATTTACTAATTTCTTCTTCTTATCTACCTTCCCTCCACCGGTACAAAATGCTTTCACACCCCTATAAGTTAAATTAACATATATGTTGCATTACTAAACTTTCAAGTGCAAACATTAAGAAAATATGTTGGGAACCGAAAAACTATAATTCTGCATGAATCACCATTTTCTTTGGGTGCCCCTCATTTGTTGGCAGTTTTTCATAGGAAAGATTAATTAAATACACACTCCAAGACTCGGGAATAATCACTAACAATTGTCAATGCCTATTTCTAAAATAGAAGCCAAATAAAATAAAAAATTAGGTTACGACATATAAACAACAAGACAAAAACTTACCTAACATTAAAGGGAGTTAAGATCACGTTCTCGGAAGTGCCAAATTCTTACATCACAGTAGTCACATATTCTTTGATGCCACACAGATCTCTAAGTACATTGCTAATCAATGATGGCACTAGAAATCCCAAATTTTCTATTCCGCAATAATGATTTGTGAAATAAAAATGACTCAAAATATTATATATAAACCAATACTTAGTCTATATGAAGGAAACAATTAAACAATTTTCACATATGTCGGGGTATTCACACTAATCATATGTAAAGTTCTATCACTGATGTGTCCAACCAATCATAATTATATAACTCAATGACATCTGTCAACACAATAACGTTTTCATGTTGTATACCTACAACTTCCTCCCCAAGGTGCATCACAATGATATCAATTTGGTCTATAGTTTCTAATCATCTTGTCAACATCTGGCATTTAGGGCCTAAGGAGTCGAACAACTCCTGTGGAATAAAATGAGGGTCGGAGGCTTCAGAACCTTAGGATGGCTTCTTAGATATTGTAGACTACATGCATATATTCTAATATTATCTTTCAATTATTTTATATAAGTTTCATTATACATTGGTCATACTTCAAGAAATATAAATGGGTCATTTGGGCCACCCAGTAAAGTTGCCTTATACCTCCTCGACTACAGTGCCATATGGGTTCTCATATGGGAAAGGTATGTCCCTCATTCCAGGAAATACACACATTATTCTCACACGATAGTGATCAGTGGGAATGGGAATACTATGAACCACAATGGTGTTATTAGCCTCGACATCCGCCACTATGTTGCATGTTGGGTCATCGACAACAAGACGACATTTTCTGGCCTACAATTTTATGAAACATAAAATTTTAAATTCAAAAAACATACATATTGATTTGAGGGATTAATTTTATCATAAAAAATGACTTGAATTGAAATCTTACCTTGGTTGTGCCCTGTGGGTCCAAAGGGCTCCCAATACACTCTATGGTAGAGTTATGCACAGGTGTTGTGACTACTGTAGATGCTACTTTGGTGTCGCTTGAGAAGCATAGCGTTTCTCCAAGGCTCCATCTACCAATCTCTACACATACTCTAGGTCCACTTCCCCTTTCTTTGTTTGCTTGCACTTTTGTTGGGATGAGCCAAAAAAGATTTTATACCAAATCCTACTCCAGCACCCCTAACACGTCCTGGATGCTCTTCTATCCCTAGAGCAACTATCAACTCATTGTGTATGCCTTAAGGTGTCCACTTGCCCTCCTTTTCTTGGGTACGCAACTCCAATTAATTAATCATTAAAAATTGACTATTCTGTAAAACTTAACAACAGTGAAAAAACAACAAGGACATTATCAATAGACTAAGAAATTTACCATTTTTGCAGCCATCTCCTGTGTTGCTTGGATGGGGATTTCTCTGGCATTGTTTTTCCTCACATCTATCCACTCAACATAGAGGGACAACCATCTAGAAGCACTAGAAGACTTAGTTGTAGGAATGGATACAAAAGGCCCTTGCTCTTCTTGCTCTTACTCTTGCTCTTGTTGTTGTTATCTTAACTGGAAGCGATACCAATAACCACCTAAACCCAACTAGTGGTTGTGCACATTTTGCCATGCCTATCTTTTTGAGCTTTGTGTAGGGCCTGATTAATTCATACAAGTGATATTGTTAAGTAACAATAAGAAATCATAAGAATTGTAATTAATTCAAAACATGGAACTCTTATGTTTGTCTCTATCAAACAAACTCCTTCCAATCATCTTGACAAATATAGTTCCATTTTTTCCAGGGTTCCTTCTTGTCTCCAAAGACATAGTGTTTGGCGAGGATTGTTTTCTAATCTCTATGTCTTCTCTGGACGATCTACATAATAGACTTGTGATGCAGCTTTACATCAAGTTCATACTGACTCTAAAAAGGTTCAACATTCAATACTGTTTAGGAATGTTAAAAAAAGAACAGAAAAAAACTATAAAATGTAATTGCACTTATCTCACCTGTAAATCCTTCCAGGTGAGGTCTATACATACTAGACTCACTTATCTACAATCCTCAGAGAGGAGAGGAACCTTGCTTCGAACAAGGACCCCACAATATCTGACAAACTCATTATTAAGTGGCATGCATGATTCATTGAATTCAATAGCTATCTTCTTCCCTTACCAATATGCAACATCTTTGATCACAATTATCCCTCTAACTCCCTTATGCTTTTGGTTCTGAGCACAGTCAATACCCTGATTAGGATGTCAACATTCTCATGCTCATTATCACTTTTCCCCTAGTCAGATGTCATCTACAGAATAAAAAGTGAACAAAAAAGTCAGATCACATATAAAAAGTCAACAATATAATGAAATAAGGTCACCTATAAATAAATTAATATATTATATAATGCAAAAAAAGTCAGATTACATATGAGGAGTATACCTTAAACTAATATCCCTTCTATGTGATCTTCATGTTTATACTCATCAGTGTTAGATTCAATATTTACACTTGGTAAACCAACATATAATGGACTAGAGTCATCATACTTGTCATAGTACTCTTCTTCATCAATAGGATCTAAAATGAACTGTCTTTACCCATGAAGAATGACAAACCAATTTTCTTTTATAGTATCGTTGACATAGAATACATGTTTTGCCTATGATGCCATGATGAAGGGTTCATCCTTCTCTCTTGTCCACTCAAAATTCACTTGTGTGAAACCGAGTTCACCAACTACAACTCCTTTATTGTTATCAACCCCTTAATACTTAAATAATGGAACTCTAAACTCTATGTAATCAAATTACCATATCTATTCAATGATACCATAATAAGACATCTTTCCTTCATGTCGACTCTTATCCTTAACACTAGAAAAATACAATGAAGACACCTGAAAGGTGGCCCCACTATTTTGGATGGCACTTTTATCAACTTGACATTTTGTGTAGTATGAAAATCCATTTATGTCAAACCCTTCGTAAGATGTAACATGGATCTTTGGCTTATACACGATCCATTTGATAGTTTTTGCTACATTATTTGGTGTTTGAGATAGTTGATTGAATGCTTCCTTTTCAAACCACCTAATAAATGTTAGATTATGCTCTCTAGCAAGCCACATTGAACTAGATCAGGGATGACTTCTCTTGATCTCATTGATGTGTTCAGCGATATAAATACCCACGTCATCAATGTTTTGCAAAAGATACATGTGTGCTTGTTCCCATCATTCACGACTGATATTTATCTGTCGTTCTCCCAAAATACCTTTGCCGGAATAAACATCAGAGTTTTTGGCATTAGCAGTAGTTTCATTGCAACTCAAAAACTCATTGCAAAAGTCCATAACCTCCCTAGCAATATAGCCCTCAATGATACTTTCGTTGGGTCGATAATGGTTTTGAACATCACCTTTAAAACACTCATGTGCCGCTTAAAAGGATACATTCAATGCAAGAAAATTGGACCCAATATTTTCACTTCCCTAGTCAAATGGACAACTAGATGTACCATGATATCAAAGAATGAAGGGGGAAAATATTGTTCAAATTGATCGACAATGACCACTTCTCGTTGCAACTTATTTAGAATCTCAGAATCAATTACTTTTTTGCAAAGAGTGTTTAAGAAGAAGCAAAGTCTAGTGATGGAAAACCTTACATGCTTAGGAAGGATAGATTAAATAGCCCCATACAATATATGTTGCATTAGAGTGCGACAATGATGAGATTTAAGACCTATCAGCTTCAGATCTTTCTTTGATACCAATCTATGGATATTGGCTGAGTATCCACGTGGTACCTTAACATTATGTAAGCACTCACAAAAGGTTCTCTTCTCCTAGGTAGACAAGGTGTAACAAGTAGGAGGTAGTATATGTGGAGACTTTTGACAACTACGTTTATTAATTTTTTTTCTTTTTACCCATTTCACGTAGGTTCATTCTGGATTTGATGCCATCTTTAGTCTTACCAGGTATATTCAACAGAGTGACAATAATGCTATCACAAACATTTTTCTCAACATGAATGACATCGATACAATGTCAAACTATCAAAGAACTCCAATAAGGAAGATCCTGAAATATCGACCACTTTTTGAATAAAGACATTTCATCTATGGGAATAGTACACAGTCTCTTACCAAAATGATTTACAATGTTGTTTACCCATGCATAAATATCCTCCCATGACATAGGTTTAGGGGCACTCAGTTCCACAGTTGAACCATTGAATGTTTTGCACAACTTTCTCTAAGGATGCACCCTTGGTAGAAACCTTCATTGACCAATATATACAGTCTTACCAACATGTTTCATTCTGATAGAATCTGTATTTTCCTCACATATAGGACATGCCTTGGATCCTCTGACGTTGTATCCAGACAAGTTCCCATAAGCAGGAAAGTCATTAATAGTGCAAAATAGCATGGAACGTAAATTAAACATCTCTCAGTGTAAAGCATCATAAGTCTTCACACCTTCTCCCCATAGTTTCTTTAGGTCATCAATCAAAGGTTCAAGGTAAACATCAATATCATTACCAGGTTTTTTGGGGCCCGATATCAGCAACGATAGCTTGACATACTTATTCTTTATACACAAACATAGAGCAAGATGTATACAACAAGCATGACAGGCCAAGTACTATGTTAGATGCTTAATGTTCCATATGGATTCATCTCATCAGTACAAAGTCCAAGTCTTAAATTCCTAGCTTCTTCACTAAATTCATGATACAATAAATCAATCTTCTTCCATTGTGGGGAATCAAACACATGTCATAGCATACCATCATTATTTTTCTTTACCTCTGCATGCCAAGATAAGTTGTGTGCTTCTATGACATTAGCAAACACATGTTGAAGATGGGGTATTATAGGAAGATACTACATCACCTTGGCAGGAGACTCAATTTTTGTCTTAACTGATGTCGTCCTTTTATACAAAGACGCCACACATTTCAGACATTCTTTCATATAAATATAGTCCTTTTAAAACATCACACAATCATTTGGGTATGCATGCATATTCTTAGCCTCCATTCCCATTGGGTACGACCTCTTTTTCTTTGTGTATTTTGAGATTGGAAGCTTGTTGCCTTAAGGGAGAATATCTTTCAACAAAGACAACAAATAAGTGAAGTTTTTATCGCTCCATCTATTGTTAGCCTTCACAGTATACAATATCAACACAACGCTCAACTTTGTAAACTTAGTGCAACCTAAGTATAACAGTTTCTCAGCATCATGCACAATGTTTCTAAATATGGGAGGTGGGTCTGTAACATTTACTCAGCAAGTGTCCAGCATCACATCAACCATGTCTGTCCCAATTTGTTCATTCTCATCAACATCGTCGGCCATTTCTACTTGGACACAACTACCACTACCCACATATTCCAATCCCATACTAGGAATCTCTCTATTCCAGTAGCATTATGTATAGCCTTGTACAATCCCATTACACATGACATGATCTTTGATCATGTAAACAATTTCAACTTTCAAGTTGTTGCTATAATTCATACACGGGCAATAGAACCTATCTCTAGGTTGTTTTCTATATTCCTCTACAAATCTTATAAACTCATCGAGACCATTAATAAACTCTGGAGTGCAGCTATTTGGTATCGACATCCATGATCGAGCCATTTCTATATGATTATATGGGAGAAGAGTTAATTTTAGGAAAAAAATATGTTTGAATAATTGAGCCCTAATCATCTAGTAGCATTCAGATTCATAATTATGTACCACCTATCCATTCTTGAGCACTTCATCTCACTAATAAGTGTATAATGTGTGTTTGATTTCAACAAATTTTGGCAGCATTTACCTGCAGTTCTCCAAGTGCACCAATGTAGATGGACAAATACCCACCTACATATGTACCCAGAGAACAAAGGGGAAATATTGTCAAAATTTATTGAAATCGAGCACACATTATACACTTACATCCTAAGTGAGATGAAGTGCTCAAGAACAGACCCAAACTGGGGACTATCCAAGGTTTACTCCTAATGATTAAAAGTCGGATGGGTTTCTAGGCCAACGACACAGACTAGGTTTATAGACTAGACTTTATAGATTTAGAATTCACAAATTAGGGTTTACTCACATATAACCATGTTACATCATACACCATGAATTATAAACTAGGTCGTGCATGTTCATTACCATGTAAGATTGCTAGAGACATCTCAACTCAAACTACATTAACTTGATCATTTTAAATGCAAAACTACGTACATGAGCTCTTATAAGGAAAATATAGCATATTAATATGAGATCTTGGTTCAAATGGGTACATGACACAAGTTGAGTTACTGATTTCAAATTTCAATCATTTAATGATGATAAATTAGGTCCAAAAATAACATATGATTGAGTTGCAACACTTATAGTCATGATATTACATAACAAGGCATATAAATGGTCTAGGGCATCAATTACAGTGTAGTTTACTAATTTAGGGATAAAAAATAATCATTTTCCAATATGAAACAAGAATGAATGGAAGATGAGGAAGAGGAGAAGAACAAACCTAAGGAGGAGAGCAAACAACAAAGGAGGAGGAAGAGGAGGAAGGCTGACGACCAACAGCGATCAACAACAGAGCATAGGAGGAAAATGGTGGTGATAAGTAGCAGAGCAACGACGGCAAGCTTGGACAGTGGTGAGCTTTGGCAGCGATGACCAACAGTAGTGGCTAGAAGCAATAAAGAGATAAACTATAGGTGTTTAATTCTATGGCATAATCTTTTTCTCCATTGGCAACTCATAGATCCACCTCTCTTTATTGTAAGGTTTGACTTATTTTTAGATACTGCATACTCGAGCATATGTGAGACACACATCTGGTATCCAATACCCAAGATGTAGAAGTAGATGTGTTTATCTCTATAACATATATACTAGTAAAGGAGATCTATATCCACTTCTTCAGCTCCTCAGGGTAAAAAGGGCAATGTCTTTTCCAATGTCCAACCTGGTGACAACAGTGATAGTTGCCTACCTAGCCTACTTATCTTTTAAATTTAAGTGCAGAAGACATGGACTTTTAGCTAGCTTTAGAACTCATCTTAGTTTTTCCATTTCCCTTTGACTTGTGATTTCCTTTGTTTACCATCAATAAATACTTCGGCTTGTCTTTTCTCATTTTAATTTTAGCAGTTCTCAACTTGCCAAATGACTCCAACAATGGTCAAACATAATTGTTCATATTATACTTTTTGGCAAACAAATTGTAAGAGTTTTGCAATGATTGAAAGATTACATTCGTAGACAAATCTTGGACTAAGGGGAATCCTACTCCCTCTAAGCTTTCCACATACCCTATCAAGTTGGTTACATGGGGCCCAACTAGATCACCTTCAATCATGTTGACTAAAATAGGGCCTTGGAGATAGCATACACTCTCTTACCTATCTTGTTCTCAGAAGATATTCCTAAGTTGTGATAGAATTTCTGGAACTCCCACGTTCTAATGTTTCTTCTAAAGATCATTAGTGGAGATGAGTCACAAGATGTCAATAGCATCATGAGTATGCTTAAGATAAGCTTTCCTTTCTACTGTAAGTGCATTTGGAGCTGGTTCCTTTGGTTCTATTATTTCCTAGACATAGACCTTACTCTCATGAGTGATATTAAATCTCAGTGTCCTATACCAATCATGGAATATATTCCCATTAAAATTTTCTTTAATAAGGATTTATTTCAAGGATAAATTGTTGTGTTTTTGCCAATATATCTATAAGGATAATATTTCTATGCATCAACAATTTGATTTGAAACTTAATTTTATCTGGTGATTTTAATTTGGACTGTAACCATTAATGATCATGCTATTTTGATCAAATTCATATACCTCATAATTATTTCATAAGATTACAATGAGAAATCTTCTTGTGAACCAAGATCCATGATACATGAAGTTATGAGTCAACTTTGGTTGTCTGCTCACACTTAACTATTTGGGTAGGTAATAATCACCAATCTCATTGAGTGCAACTAACTGGTAGATGGTTGCACAACCTTGTCATAAATAATCTTATGAAGTATATGACATCATTATTCCTATAGGTGATCACTCCCATTAAGATCATCTAGCCAAGTCCAACCCAAAGGCAAGTCCAATAAGCTATGCACACTGCATTGGCATACTCACATACTTATTATCACACCTCCCCAAGATAGATGGTGTGCCATGCTTTTGTTTACCTACATGTTGTTGATCGGGGTTTTTATGTGTATTTCACAATGAAAGTATCTTACAATTTGATATTATATTGAATAATTTGATGTAATAGTCATCTGTAGACAATCACCATTACATATACTATATTATATCGTATACTACAATAACCATCACAAGAGTTTAAATAGGATATAGCAACTAGTACAACATCTTGAGCCAACAAGAGTTGTAGTAAAACAACCAAGAGATTCACATCTAATGTAACCCTAAATATTCCTTTATAGGGTTTTTTAGTTAGCCGACGGGCAAGCCGATCACTAATTGGATTCTCTATCTGAGTAGTCCTTTGGTTGTCGATCGAGTTGTCTCTTCATCTTCATCATGAGCCTTCCAAGGACCCTCCTTGTTGGTGTGGGATTCTAGTCCTCTCCTCATCTCCTTCATTGTCCACCAGTGATGTCAACACCTTTTTCTTATAGAAAGAATGGAATTTTATGTAGAGAAGGTAGGGATAGTGAGGCATGGTATGCAAGACATGTACATGTTACATTATTTTTCACAATAAAAAACATGAATGAAATTATTCATTCCATAAGAAATCATTATAGTGACCTTGTTTCCATATCCACATCCACCAAACATATCAATTTCAAAGGTATCACATTGATTTATAATAGTTGGTGATTAACATGGATATACATTTCTCAATATTACTCCAATGGATTATTTAAGTTCACAAGCTAGAATCAAGTTAAAACCATACAACATGGGCTCTGATACCATTATAGGATTTTGAGGAAAGGGGAAATAGTAGGAATACAAAAGTTTCCCAACAAAACTCTAGAAATAGGTTCGACATAGCAATAACATGTCGGTACATAAAAGACATAGAAGGGATATCAAATATACCTTTGCATAAACAATTGTTCAACAACTAGACACATCTTATGTAAGTATAGAACTTACAGTTCCAAACTCTGATCCAAATAGGTCATATTTGTTGTCTCCTTGCCTTCGCACCACCACTGTGAGAACCAATTACACTAAACAAGATTACTCAAAACATAAAATACAATCAATCACTAATCAATCACATACCCAAAAATATGGGTAAATTAAAACTGATTTCAACATCAACACCCACTCAGAAAAGTTTGAATAAGATCCCAACATCTTTCTTGTATCCATACTATTACAAGAATTTGATACTAATTGTTCTATCTCCTTATCCACACCATATATACACAGGAGAACAATATTCATATATGACACACAAATAAGCATTAACATGCTAACAAAAGTTTGATTTGTTTGAAACACCATATACAAACTTTTCCTACCCAGACCTGAGAGTAAATTGACGACTCTAGGACACACTAGACATCTAATCAACTTTCTCAAAGATTCATTACTATAGCTCCTCTTTACTTCCACGATTATGTTGCCATCACTGTCGATTACCTAAAAAGATGTGGCGAACCACAAGAATGAGACCCATGTCCCAGCAAGAGATATAACCTCCAACAACGCTTATTGATCAAAACATTTTAAGTAATTAAATAGTTTAAGTAGTTTAATTAGATATAACAATCGGCTCAATAGTAGGTATGATTGAAAGAATACATAAAGGAGCATATAATAATTTTCATCATTAGCCAGACTATCCCCCTTTATCTTGTTGACAATATAAGAAATTTAGTAGCATATGCATATCTTGCATCATGAGCAAGTCTAGTAACATAGAATCTCTATCATTATGAATAAGTCTAGCCACATAAGCATAGCTAACAAAATTAGCATGTCTAATAGGTCAAACATATTAACATCATAAGAAGAGCTAACAACATAAGAAAAACTATCTGCATAAGCATGATTAGTAGTATATGCATCTCTAGTAACAAAGGCATGGCTAGCATGCTAAACATAACTATCAACATGAGATATCTAGCATCATGATTATAATCAACAATAGCAGTATAGTTATCAACATAAACATGGCTAATGTATGTATGCATCTACAATCTTAAGCATATCCACAACATAAGTATATCTACTATCTCTTAATTACACTAAGAATCATCTTAATGTAAAGATAACAAACAAGGGTTATCATCCAATGTGAAACGTTATGTATAACCCTAAACAAATATGCTACACATATGTATTACATATTTTATTACACCCTAGGGAATTTGAATCGTACCATTCAAAGTCCAACCGACCCCTGTGAAGGGATATTCGGTTCCGTACAAGATCTAGGAGTGTTGGTATCCTAAGATATCTTCCCCTCAGTCAGTACGATTAAAAGGCAGTGACACATCAGTCAAAGAAGCCACCACAATGAAAGATAGTCTTATAACTAGCCCACCTTGGTACAGGTCACGATGCTAGAATCAAGGGTATTCAAACCCAATCACTGAGGTATAACCACAGTTGTCCTCTAATCACATCATGTTATAATCACCGAGACATGACCACATCTATTCTCAATCACATCAGATGTATGAGGCATGAGCATAGCCAACCTCCACAATCTGCATTGTGGATGACAAGGATATATCCTAAACCTACCACATACAATACATTATGTGCTCTGAGTTTCCCTTAGGAATACTCGTTTCACCATCCAACAAGTTCTAACACTGAGGATGGTTCTACGGCACATGACACTACATGATTAGAGTTGCACTTGATTAGTTATGCCAATTGGGTGAATTAAGGCTGCCTCAAACAAGCAGACATACAAACCCTAATTCACTTCTATCAAGCATATAAATATCACAAATTTGAAAAGGTATAAACCATGTGAAACATAATTTCTCATCTCATCATTACATGGTACCATTCACTTGCCATTCATGAGACCACACTAGTCATCATACTATCACAAGATATAAATCCTTTTCACAATATCACAGGGCATCAACCATTATCAACATAAGATCATTACACCTCATTCCGGGCTCAACCATGCCCAAAGGTCATTAAGACCATCATACTATTCCCTGCAAGATCATCATTATCTTTGCATGCCTTATAACAAGGCTTAACAACATCACTTACATATAATACACCAGATCAGCACAATATTGCATTAATGAGCTAGGAGATATTAAAAACCAATCATAGTAGGTTTATATTAACATTAATAACATTCCTTTATTACATCAACATGCAAGGAATCTAGATATGATTAACTCTCATCGTATTCATAATGCACATGTTTCACATAAGCAAGTATCAACCATGTGGTTATGACAACCACCAATTAACACATTAAGGTTATGATCATGTTAAGGAGGTTATTTCACCATCATGCCATCATATAAGAATGTTAAACATGAATACTCATCTTTATCTATTTGCATTAGAGTTGGGTTCATCAAGATAAATTATATTAATGTTACTAATGAGCACTTATACCCAAACCCTAACTCATGGCATCCCCATTGGATCATAGATGCATAAGGTGAAGCATCACCATCACATTCCATACTATTCTCAAGTATGAACCCACACATAAATCAAGGTGTAACTATTGGTTTATATCATACTAGGGTTTCAACAACATTAACATAGTATTTCATGATTGTATTAGTCATTCAAGGACTATTCATACCCAATTACCATCATTTAGTTATATTAAAGCTAGGTATAACAAGCTATACCTCATTAGGGTTACATATCAACACAATATGATTATCATCCCTTCTATTCATATGAGTTAATAGGTACACTACTACAGAAATAGCGTTCAGTGTCACTTTTCTGGGCGTCGGTTATTTTGGACAACCGACGCCTATAATATTCGACGTCGGTTATTTATACAAACCGACGTCTATATTCGAAGACCAGCCAGACACGGGTACCTCTTTGTATTCAGCGTCGGCTGAGTGTAACCAACCGATGCCTAAAGGCGCCCGCGAAATCCAATTTTTGAGCGAATAAAATCTGGGTCACATACAGTGTCGGTTGTTTAACAATTCACCGACGCCTATGTGAAATGAAATTTTGCGCGAAAAGTTCCACTTTCGGTGTCGGTTATTCTTGGATAACCGACGCTGATAATAGTTCCCGCCAATTAATTTGGGGTAAAGATTGTCTAATTGGACGTCGGTTATTACGATCAACCGACGTTGAAGATAATAGGCGTCAGTTGTCCTAGATAACCGACGTCGTTGACCAACTTAATAGAGGCCTGATCACCCGACTCTTCCCCCTTTCTTCCTGTTTCATCGATTCTCCTGTGCGCTCTCCCAAAATCGCCGCCTGGTGCCTGGTGCCTGCTGCTTCTCGCTCGCCGCCGTCGATCCCTACTGCTGCTCTGCGTCGCCGCCGCCGCCCGCCGCCTTCCTCCTTGCGCCGCCGCCGCCCGCTCCTTCCTCCCTGCTCACGCCCTGCTGCGGTGTTGTCTTCTTGCTTGCCTCCGCTGCTCACAAGGTATTAGCTGTAGCACCTTCTTCCTTGTCTTCTTCCTTGCCACCCGCTGCTATGCTCTGCTTGCTGCTCTGCTCTGCTTGCTGTTCTACTTCTTTCACTGAGAACTGAGAAGAATGGCCTACCACGACCGTGTTTGATTTGATTTAAACCCTAATTTGATTTAAACTTGTCCATTCTAGCATCCTAATTTGATTTGATTAAACACTAACATTGATGAAACCCTAACATCAATTGTGATGAAAGCCTAACATGTACATATCTATTATTGTGTTTGTTGGCCTAGAAACTCGTCCAAGATTGACTCATTAGGAGTAAATCTTGGATAGTCCCCGATTTGGGACTGTTCTTGAACACCTAATCTCACTTAGGATGTAAGTGTATAATGTGTATTGGGTTTTCGAGAAAATTTCGGTAGCATTTCCCCGTTTGTTCTCTAAGTACATATGTACTTAGAGAACAGCGGGGAAATACTGCCGAAATTTTTTTGAAACCCCAATACACATTATACACTTACTAGTGAGATTAGGTGTTCAAGGATGGGATAGGTGGTACACATTTATTATATATAAGAATGACATCACATGTGTTTGTTGGCCTAGAAAGTGAACAATCATTGTTCTTTATATTACTTGTACATTGGTATAAATTAGAATGAACAATCACTAAATTATATACTATTTGTATGGAGTCCGACTTCATTGTAGATATCTATTATTGTGTTTTTTGGCCTAGAAACCCATCCAAGATTGACTCATTAGGAGTAAATCTTGGATAGTCCCCGGTTTGGGACTATTCTTGAACACCTAATCTCACTTAGGATGTAAGTGTATAATGTGTATTGGATTTTCGAGAAAATTTCAGTAGCATTTCCCCATTACAGCGGGGAAATGCTGCCGAAATTTTCTTGAAAACCCAATACACATTATACACTTACTAGTGAGATTAGGTGTTCAAGGATGGGATAGGTGGTACACATTTATTATATATAAGAATGACATCACATGTGTTTGTTGGCCTAGAAAGTGAACAATCATTGTTCTTTATATTACTTGTACATTGGTATAAATTAGAATGAACAATCACTAAATTATATACTGTTTGTATGGAGTCCGGCTTCATTGTAGATATCTATTATTGTGTTTGTTGGCCTAGAAACCCGTCCAAGATTGACTCATTAGGAGTAAATCTTGGATAGTCCCCGGTTTGGGACTGTTCTTGAACACCTAATATCACTTAGGATGTAAGTGTATAATGTGTATTGGGTTTTCGAGAAAATTTCGGTAGCATTTCCCTGTTTGTTCTCTAAGTACATATGTACTTAGAGAACAGCGGGGAAATGCTGCCGAAATTTTCTTGAAAACCCAATACACATTATACACTTACTAGTGAGATTAGGTGTTCAAGGATGGGATAGGTGGTACACATTTATTATATATAAGAATGACATCACATTACACACTTAGGATGTAAGTGTATACCCTAATCGTTTCCTAATATATACTTATTTCCTAATATATACTTGTTTTCTCTGATCATAGAATGGATAGATCATGGATGTCCATTCGTAATCGTTGCACCCCAGAGTTTATATCTGGTCTTGATCAGTTTATTAGATTTGCCGAGGAACATAGGAAAAAACCTACAGATAGGTTCTACTGTCCATGTAGGCATTGCGGTAACAACTTGAAAGTCAACACTGGTGAGGAAATCAAAACTCATGTCATGTGCAACGGGATTGTACAAGGCTATACAGAATGGCACTGGCATGGAGAGATTTCAAAATTGAAACCAGTAGATGTCGATAGCAGTGCTTGGGTGGAAGAAGAAATTGCCTCCGATGACGTAAATGTGAACGAACCAGTTCCAGCAGACATCGTTGATGCGATGCTGGATAGTTGTAGGGTAGAGCACACCGATCCACCTCCTATCTTTAGAAACATTGTGCATGATGCTGAGATACCGTTATACACAGGCTGTGCTAAGTTTACGAAGCTTAGCGCTGTGTTGAGATTGTATAAGTTGAAAGCTAACAATAGATGGAGCGACAAAAGCTTCACTTCATTGTTGACTTTATTGAAAGAAATGCTTCCTGAAGGAAACGAGCTGCCAATCTCAACATACCAGGTAAAGAAAATGTTGTGCCCAATGGGAATGGAGGCCAAGAAGATACACGCATGCCCGAATGATTGTGTATTATTTCAAAAGGACTATGTAGATTTGAAAGATTGTCCAAAATGTGGTGCGTCAAGGTATAAATTGACGACTTCGGGGGAGTCCAAAACTGGTTCTCCTGCAAAGGTGTTGTGGTATCTACCTATAATATCACGGTTTCAATGCTTGTTTGCAAATCCGAAAGATGCGAAGAATTTGAGGTGGCATGTAGATGTTAAGAAAAATAATGATGGGATCCTACGACATGCGTCTGATTCCCCACAGTGGAAGAAGATTGATCTATTGTACCCCAAATTTGGTGAAGAAGATAGGAATCTAAGACTTGGGCTTTGTACAGATGGGATGAATCCGTATGGGACATTGAGCAGCCAACATAGAACTTGGCCAGTCATGCTTATTATATACAATCTTCCTCCCTGGATGTGTATGAAAAATTAGTATGTTATGTTGTCGTTGTTGATATCGGGCCCTAAACAACCCGGAAATGATATCGATGTTTATCTTGAACCTTTGATTGATGACTTAAAGAAACTTTGGGCTGAAGGTGTGATGACCTATGATGCTTCAGCAAGAGAGACATTTCGTTTGCACGCTATGTTGTTTTGCACTGTTAATGACTTTGCAGCATATGGGAATTTGTCTGGATATAGTGTCAAAGGAGCTAAAGCGTGTCCTATATGTGAAGAAAACACTGATTCAATAAGACTAAAACATGGCGGCAAGACAGTATATCTTGGTCATCGAAGGTTTCTTTCAAAATTCTATCTGTATCGTAGGAAGCACAAAGCATTCAATGGATGGAATGATGAACAGAGTGCACCTAAACCTATACCAGGGGATGTTGTTTATGCAAGAGTAAAAGACATTGTCAATGAATTTGGTAAGAAATCACAATGTAGTATGACCACACGGAGTGACAATTCTTCATTCAAGAAGAAGTCAATATTTTGGGATCTTCCTTATTGGAGTTCTTTGACAGTCAGGCATTGTATCGATGTAATGCACGTTGAGAAAAATGTCTGTGATAGCATCATTGGTACTCTGTTAAAAATACCAGGTAAGACTAAAGATGGGATAAAATCTAGACTGGACCTACGTGAAATGGGAATAAGGTCAGAATTAATAGAATTACGTGAAATGGGTAATAAAAGAACATACTTACCTCCCGCTTGTTACACGTTGTCTAGAAAGGAGAAGAAAACTTTTTGTGAATGCTTGGTAAATGTTAAGGTGCCACATGGTTACTCATCCAACATACGTAGATTGGTATCAATGAAAGATCTGAAGTTGATAGGTCTTAAATCTCATGATTGTCACACTCTAATGCAACAAATATTGCTCGTGGAAATTCGATCTATATTGTCGAAGCATGTAAGGTTTGCAATTACCAGACTTTGTTTCTTTTTCAACAGTCTATGCAGCAAAGTTATTGACCCTGATACTCTCGATAATTTGCAAAGAGAAGTGGTTGTTACCCTATGTCAGCTTGAGATGTATTTCCCTCCTTCATTCTTTGATATCATGGTACATCTTGTTGTCCACTTGACTAGGAAAGTGAAAATGTTGGGACCAGTTTTCTTGCATTGGATGTATCCCTTTGAACGATACATGAGCGTTTTCAAAGGTGACGTTCGAAACCGTTATCGGCCTGAAGGGAGTATTATTGAAGGTTATGTGGCGAAAGAGGTTATGGATTTTTGCAATGACTTTCTCAGTGGTAATGACACTCCTGATAATGACAAGAATATTGAGGATGGCAAAGGAATTTTGGGATCACGGGTGAAAGTAATCAGCCGTGAGCAGTTGGAACAAGCTCACTTGTATATTTTACACAATATAGATGAAGTGAGTGTTTATATCGAGGAACATACCAATTTCATAAAGAGACAACATCCTCGAGCAAGTTCAATGTGGCTTGCTAGAGAGCATAATAAGACTTTTACTAAGTGGTTTGAAGATAAAGTCTTACATCAACTATCTCAAACACCAAATGATATTACAGAAACTATCAAATGCCTCGCCTTTAAACCAAAACCGAATGTTATGTCTTATGAAGGGTTTGACATTAATGGATTCACATATTACACAAAGCGCCAAGATGATAAGAGTGTCGTCCAAAATAGTGGGGTCACTCTTCAAGCGTCGACTATGTACTTTGCAAGTGCAAAGGATAAGAGTCCACGTGAAGCTAAAATGTCATATTACGGTGTCATTGAAGACATTTGGGAGTTTGACTACATAGATTTCAAAATTCCACTCTTTAAATGTAATTGGGTTGATAATACCAAAGGCGTTATAGTGGATGAATTGGGTTTCACTTTGGTGAACTTTGAAAAGATTGGCGAGAAGGGTGAACCATTCATATTGGCATCACAGGCAAAACAAATATTCTATATCGATGATCCTGTAAATGATAAATGGTCGGTTGTTCTTCATGGTAAAAGACAGTTCATTGAAGATCCTATAGATGAAGAAGAGTACTATGATAAGTATGATGACTCCAGTCCATTCTCAGTTGGGTTGCCAACTCCACAAAATATTGAAGCTAATGATGACTTATATGTGCGCGGAGATCACAATGAAGGATTGTTAATTGATAAAAGATCACAATTTTAGAGACACGTATGTTTATACAAATGCTAAATGTTTGCCTTTTTCTTGTTAATACAAATGCTAAATGTTTGCCTTTTTCTAGTTAATACAAATGCTAAATGTTTGCCTTTTTAATGACATTTTCAGATGGCTGACCATGATGAGCATGATGTCCATGATGAGCATGAAGTCCATGATGAGCATGCTGTCCATGACGAGCATGGCGAGGATACCAATGTAAGTTCTAAAAACATATCCTATATTTCTATAAAATTCATTATCTTCTAGTTATGTCATATATCTTATATTTCTATATTGGGCTAATTCAGTGTGTTTATTTTTGTCAAATTTTAGGTTGATGATGCACATGTACCCACTGAAGCACTGGAGCAACTTGATGCGCAGCACCAAACACTTAACAAGAAAAGGGGCATCACTCTGTTGAAGAAGTTAATAGCGCTTAGTGGCAGTGGATCCAAATTAGTTGTGGAGTTTGATAATGGAGGAAATGCAATTGTAGTGAACCGCAATAATTTTGTAAACTATCTTGGGTGTACCACTCGGAGCCATTTTGGTGTTAAGTATGATAATTGGCATAAAGTTCCTTAGGGGAAAAAAGACTTGATATGGAAGGATTTATGCGTGAGTTATTATTATTTGCAATTCTATTTTGTAGATTACAAATTCTATTATTTGCAATTCTATTTTGGATACTAGTTAATAACATTTCTATTTTATAGAATCTGTTTGCATTGGATGAGAAGTTGCATCGTAAAAGTGTGATGCAACGCGCTGGAAAGATGCTTAGGAATTATAGGACAAATCTGAACAGAGAATACATAAAAGAGGGTGATAAGAAAAAGAAGTCAGCCCTTGAACAATGGAACTTCTTGGACAAAGAAGATTGGGACAATTTTGTTGCTTCAAGAAAATATGAAGAATTCAAGGTATTAGGTGTCACTCCCAATTTAATTAATATACATTGTATTCACCTATTCAAGATTAACATTGAGTGATACTAACCAAATCATTAATGTGCATACTAACTAGGCCCTCAGTGACGTACAAAAAGCAAGGCGTGCACTGAATGTGCATGACCACACTATGGGTCCAAAAGGCTATGCAAGCGTTCGCCAAAGACTACATGCAGAGTCTGCGGCTACTCAGGAGTCTGCCACACCCATGCCTCACCATGATATCTGGATAGCTGGGTGGCAAAACAAGAAGGGTGAAATAAAGAAGCCCGTAACTGCTGAGGCGGCTGCGAAAATGGTAAAATACAACTCTTAAAGCAATCGTTTGAATATTGATTATTTGTGGTGTTAACTTACCAATGTCTGTTGATGGTGATTAGCGGGAGCTGCACGAGCAACGGAAACAAGGCACATTCATCCCTCAGGGCACAAGGGATGAATTGACAGTTGCTCTGGGTAACCCAGAGCATCCTGGACGTGTTAGGGGTGCAGGCACTGGTGTGGGCATCAAAGCATTCTTTGGGCCATCCCAGCGCAAACCCAGAGCGGGACTTTCTCAAGAAGAGGTAACCTATTCTTTTTTTAGTATGTTATTGCAAAAGGAAATTCAATAATAAGAAGAAAATGTTTCTTTTATCCATGTATAGGAGAATAAGAGAGTCGAGGATATAGTTGCTAAGAAGGTCAACGATGTAGTTGCTGAGAAGGTCAAGGAAGAATTGTTGCGGTGGCAGGCATCTCAGGCTTCCAATCAGCCTATGGCGACCCAATCTTCTCCTGATGCACAGACTGTGAGTAATCCTGGAGACCCATCGCCTAACACGTCTGCTGTAAGTATTGTTTATGACATTGTAGCTAGTCTTTTCAAGATGATATGTTTTCAAGATGATATGTATATATGTATACCATTCTTTTTGTAAATTTGTAGGCATTGAAGCCATGCCGCTTAAGAATACAAGACTATGTTGTTGCAGAGGCGCAGGCTTACCCGTCCCTTCCTTGGGAAAGGTTTCACGCGACTCCAATGCCACAGGGCTACGTTCGTGTGGGCCCATTACATGTGTTACCCGATTGGAGGGAAGCTACATTGCCATATCCCCACCCGGATATTGATACACTTGCTGAGGCAGAAGGCGGGGTCATATTGTGGCCCAAAGCAGATGTCGTCTACACTACTGAAATTGTAAGATAAATTTACATTGATTTAGACTGTTAATGTGTATATATGATGTCAACTGATCTGAAATTATATATACAGGTTAAAAAGAAGACACCAGGAGCACCTAGGCCTCCACCTCCACTTCCTGCATTACCAACTTGGGTTCCAAATGACCTAACATACCCGTTAGGTCCTGCTTGTAGGGGAATGGCATGTTGGCTACGGGCACATAATATACATTGTCCGATAATTGTTTCTTTAGATGCAGATTATGCAGGTCAATCATACGATAGCTCTTTATTTATACAAGATATTATTGAGTTGTTTATGTATGATTGGCTGAATACATCAATGATAGAGACATGGATAAGGTGAGATCTTGTTTATACATCCATATACCTTGTGTAAGATCCAGTGATCTGGTTTCTTATATATTAATGCATACGTAATACATGTTTTGCAGCTACTTAGTCGAAGATCATTGCAAACAATTTGCATTTGATCATGTGGGATTTTTGATTCCATCATTGATTAGTATGGTAGCTAAAGACCCTGATAATGTTCAACAATATTGTATAGATGCTTTTACAATTTTTGGTCATCAAAAGAAGATGATAATAATAGCTCCATTCAATGTCAAGTAAGTTTACTTTATTTATAATTTGGACTTAAGAAAATTCCATTTTTATTGTGCATTTTGAGTTATTAATTGTTAACTTTTTACCTCTAGCGGTAAACATTGGGAGTTACTAGTTATTGTCCCATGGACGTTCACTGTTTATTATCTAGATCCCGCGGGAAGTACATTAAACACTAAAATTGGACACGTAATGAGAATGCCATCATTCTGGTGAGAAATATTTCATTTTTGTATCTATTAACATATGTTATTACATTACTATTTACTTATGTAATTTACTGTGTTATATTAACATGTAGGGGTTTAGATGCATTCAAAAAGGCTGGAGGAACGGTCCCAAGGAAAAAGAACCAGCCAATAAATTGGGAGAACGTACAAGTAAGTTCCCGACTCCAATGTATATATTATTGATGTGAATTGTGCTTAGTTATATTATTTTGTATGTTTCAATTTATAGTGCGCTACACAAGACAATGGTTGGGCATGCACATACTATGTGATGCGATTTATGCAGATGATTATCAAACATGCCGCATTGGACATCGATACCATACATGAGGTATTATATATAGTCTCATTAGTTAGTATGAAATATATCAATCTTATTTTTATATTATTACTTATATATATACATCATTCTCTTTGCATGTGTTTAAAACTGACAACACTACAGGTAAATGCTTAAAAAATATACATGCTCCATATACGATGGAAGCATTAAATGAAATAAGAGAAGAATGGGCAAAAGCCATACAAGCAGTGGCAACTGTAAGATATAATTGGGATGTTGATAGCGATAATGAATGATACTTTGTAAATGAACATTTCTGAATGTTAATACATGTATTTGAATGTTTCTATATGTGTGAATGTGAGAATTGAATTGATGTCTGAATGTATCTACTTGTGTGAAATTTTCCTTGGGACTTTTGTAGGTTTGTGGCCTGTTTGTAGGCTGATATCAATGGATGTTGTAAACCTGCAGTTCAGAAAACTGAACTGCAGGTTCTCATCCTGCTGACCAGCCACAGCAGGCCTGCAAACTGATATGAAAAAAAATAGATATAGGCGTCGGTTATTTACAGAAAACCGTCAGCAAAGACCTACAGCGTCGGTGATTGGATAAAAACCGACGCCTAAT
The DNA here is from genome assembly GCA_963693085.1 of Alisma plantago-aquatica. Classification (NCBI taxonomy): domain Eukaryota; kingdom Viridiplantae; phylum Streptophyta; class Magnoliopsida; order Alismatales; family Alismataceae; genus Alisma; species Alisma plantago-aquatica. The sequence continues at coordinate 1,914,174,267 of OY856409.1, read as the reverse complement.
AGTACAAACAACCCGACCGTGCAGGAAAGCACGGCCGTGGTGGAAAAGGCGTCGGTTATTCATATAAAACCGACACCTATAGTACTAAACACGGCCGTGCAGGGAAGCACGGCCGTGTCGTCTTGAAGTATGGCGTCGGTTTTTTATAGATAACCGACGCCAAAAGGGTTCGCGCCACAGAAAACAACATCATCTAGGACTCTTTCTGCATCGGTTACCAAGTAAACACCGACGCTATAGTCCATATAGGCGTCGGTCTTTGAGTAGATAACCGACGCAAAATGTGTCCTTGATGACGCCATTTTCTGTGGCATGAACCCTTTTGGCGTCGGTTATCTACTAAAAGACCGACGCCTATATGTTAAATAGGCGTCGGTTAAAAAACTGACGCCGAAGTGTTCGACCTTTAGCGGCGCCCACATAGGCGTCGCTCAGAAACCGACACCAAAGGGGGTTAAACAACCGACGCCAAAGGCTGTTTCTGTAGTAGTGGTAAGACTACTTATTAAGGGTAACCCTCCATTTGTTCCATCATCATTCAACCCATATCACCATACCACAATGTCACACAGAACCATTGGACGTTTAAAAGGTAAGACCATTGATTGTTTACATAAGTAAACACCTTGGATAAACCACCTATGAATTCCTTGATTTGTTCTCTATAATGAGTCACCATATAATCCTAGACATCCCTTAATTAATGACATGACTTTACTGTGCGTATAACGCAAGTGTACACGGCAATGTAATATAGGCCTTGTGAGGCCCGAGTCGAACACAGGGAAATGTAACTATTGGTAGAATACTACTAACTACTCGTGATCAACTAAACTGATTATAAAAGTTTAGAAGTTGATTTGAAAAAGAAAAATAAAAACAAAAGGAAACAAAGCAATCGATTAAATGGTTGGTTTAATTAATTCAAAAGAAATCTCTAGGATTGTGGTTTCACCGCGGGTTCTCGTTGTACTAATTTCTTCACAATTATCACAACTCGTCTCCCTTTCCAGATAGTGGCCTATAGCCAGAATTGCTCGCCTCCATGATACAGTTCACTACTTTAATCTAGGTTGGTTCCATGCCAGTAGTAACCTATGCCCTAAACTAGGTGCATGAAAAACATGTCTCTGGGTTCCCACCATTAACCGTACATCGCCTTTTTCAAAGGATTTATTAGTTATTGTGATTAATGCCTCTTTTCAGCCATTAATTCTTCATCAAAAGTAGTTAAAGGTATTAGATTACCATTATGGTGATCAAGCACAATGATAGAAATGGAGAAAATGATATCATACCACAAATTTGAGGGACAAATTATTATAAACTATGTAAGAAGAGTCATACAACGATTGCTCAGGCTACTCCCAATCCTAGAGAAAAAGGGGATTAGCCCCGCATGTTCATCTTAATGCAACACACCATGAAGGAATGAGAAAACATGGAGAAAATGTGGATGGAGATGGTGTAACCCCTGAACGGAGAAGAATTGGGTGATCCTCGGCGTGGGATGAGTGTTCTCTGTGTCTCTGGAATCTCCCGGGGCATAGCTCTCGGCTCTGTTCTTTGCTCTCTCCTCCTTCGAGACTTGTGTAATGGAATAGAATGTGTATCTTGGCTTTGGGCCATCTTTTCCTAGGTACAGGTACAACTTACGGCCGCCAAAAGAACACAGCCGTCCGATTGAAGTCGTGTTGGACAAAACTCTGATCCGACGGTGTCGATACCATCGATGAGGTTTCGATGGTATCGACACCTTAGGGTACCGATGCTTTCTTCAATTTCTGGAAACCGCCTGATGGCATCTCGATACCATCAACCGTTCCCATCGATGGTATCGACGGGATGATATTTGGCTTGTTGCTGGACTTTTGCGACCATCGACAAAGTGTCGATGATATCAAACTATCTGCTTCCTCTCCAGCTTTGCTACTGTTGCTCTGTCGATTCTATCGATAGGTCCAAAATTGTGAATTGCCTAAAAATGAGAGAAAAGAACAAATCAAATCTGAGAAATATGATAATCTATACAAAACAATGTAAAACAAGATGAATTTGATGCGGATAAGGATAATTGGCTAAAGGAATTGAATCATGTGATATTAACCACAAATATGACCAATAAGCGCATAAAATGAGTGTAAAACTAGCCTATAAAAGTGACTCAAAACCGCTGCATCAAACTCCCCCAAGCTTGAACTTTGCTCATCCTCGAGCAACAAAACTATGGGATAAAATTGTGAGGATCAACTAAAGAACATAATCACATAAAAGACATCACAGTATGATTCCCACCTGCAAGGCACATACTGTCTCTCACTAACCATGGAACGATAACTACCCTAAAGGTGACAATTATCATCCATGAGAGATGTCCACCCCGTAATCAATGAACACAATAAAATAAAGAAGATAGTATAATAAATTCCTCTGTTTCATGCGTGGTGCATCTTGTGATCTCCTATCTACGTTGCTCAAATCCTAACTACCATTTACAATGAAAGCAGATCTCCTGATATACAAGAATGAGGAGATAATCATGGGTGTCCTACTGTTTTGAGCAATGGGTGGATGGAATGGGCGGCTGTGAAAGAACAAAAAGCACAATACAGTTTAACATGCAAAAACAACAAAAATGACCTAAATGATGTGTATGCATATGAAAATGACCTAATGCCTACATTTTAGGTGGAATGATGCTTGCTCACTACAACATTTTTGGCTAGTAACGTCACTGCCCATAGCGTCATTTTTATTAGAATAACCGACCTAGTAGACTATTGCATCAGTTTTATCATAAAAACTGACCTTACAGGTTTCCCGCGGAAAAAATTCACACGATTTTGGCTTCGTGCGTCGATCTATAGTGTCATGTTTGCCAAATAACCAATGCTATAGCGTCAAATAAAAACGCGGGCACCGCTTTAGACCTCTAGCATCGGTTTTTAAGGATAACCGACCTTATAGACACTGACATGTAGGGTCAGTTTTTTAAAATAACCAACCTTATAGATGGTTTACGAAAATTCGGGCGCCACTTAGGTTGTAGCGACGATTTTTTTGGTTTAGACGACGCTATAGAGCACGACTGTAGCGACGATTTTTTCAGTTAACCGACGCTACAGGTCGGGCTGCTAGAAAATACATGCATGACCTAGGACCTATCGACTACTATTTCATTTCATTTTGCTCGAAAGCACGGCACTAGAGACCCCTCCTTCCTATGTCGGCGTCCATCTCCATGTCCAAGGAGCTCATCTCCGCTTCCGATGCCGCCGCCCTGTCCAAAGAGTCCAGCAGTGTGTCGTCGTCGTGCACTCCTTCACCGTCGTGCCGTCGTGTTGTGTGCCTCCATCGTGCAAAGGTCGTGCACTCCTCTGTCGTGCAAGGGTCGTGCACTCCTCTGTGCAAGTCGACGACGACGAAGCCTTAGGTGTTGCAAGGGTCGTGCACATCTCTCTGGTTCTTTTCCCGCACAAGCTCCCTCACCGATCGGTTCTTCTCAAGGTATTATCTCTGCCCCCTCACTCCTCCGTTTACATATTACATTAGGGCTGGGGTCGGCGGTGGGTAGCGATGGGTGTTGGTGGTAGTAGCACGATCGTGCCATAACCACAACCATTTTTCTTCTTATTGTAATTCTGCGATTGAGGAAAGGTTCGGAGTGGAGGTATTTGTTAGGTAGCACGATCATGGTGGTTGTGGCTGAGTGTATGTTTTTGTTAGGTAGCACATCCATGTTGGTTGGTAGCACGGCCGTGCTGGGTAGCACGGCCGTGGTGGCTATGTAGCACGGTCGTGCTGGGTAGCATGGACGTGTTGGCTGAGTTGCTGAACTGCATTTGTTAAAATCTTTATGTTCCTCTAATATTGATGTATATTGACCCTAATGCCTTACATTATAAGAGAATTGTGTAGTCTCAAATTGACACTTTAGGGTTTATATATGAGATCATCGAATGCATGATGTTTAACTTAATATATAAATAAGACAATAATACATTTATGCATGTATCAACTTAGAAACCCGTTCAAAATTTACTCATAGGAGTAAATATTGGATAGTCCCCAGTTTGGGACTATTTTTGGATATTTAATCCCACTTAGGATGTAACTGTATAATGTATGTTTATTGTTGAAGAAAATTTTAGTAGTATTTCCTCATTTGTTCTCTGGGTACATATGTGAGCGGTTATTTACTATTTACATCGGTGTACTTGGAGAACTTAGGGGAAATGCTGCTGAAATTTTCTTCAAAACTAAACATACATTATACAGTTACTGTTGAGATTAAATATTCAAAAATGGGATAGGTGTTACACTTTAGTATATAAGTAATGAACTTCCTATCAATAAAAACTTACATCTTATAGTATCAATATTAAATGCTTAGTTTTATAATTAATTTTTAATGTGATATAGAAAATGGATCGAAGTTGGATGTCTATCAACAACCGTTGTAGTCCAGAGTTTGCCAAAGGTCTTGATGAATTTATCAGATTTGCTGAGGAACATAGGAAACAACCTACACATAGGTTCTATTTTCCATGTAGAAATTGTGGTAACAATTTGTAAGTTGATACTACTGAGGAAATTAAGGATCATGGCATATGCAATGGGATCATGTAAGGTTATAATGAATGGTATTGGCATGGAGAGAACATTAATAATGGATCAGAAAATGTCGATACTAATAGTTGTGGCATAGAAGATATAGATAATGATGATAATTTCAATGATGAACCGATTCAGGATGACATGATTCAGGATGATATGGTTGATGAGATGCTATGAAGGTGTCGGGACAATGTCATTGATCCACCTTCTTTATTTGCAAACATAGTCCATGATGCTGAAAAACCTTTATATAAGGGTTGTACTAAGTTCACGAGGTTGAGTGCTGTTATGCGATTATATACTCTTAAAGCTGAAAACCAGTGGAGCAATAAGAGTTTCACTTCACTGTTGTCTTTGTTAAAGGAAATTCTTCCTGAAGGCAATGGGCTTCCAATTTCAACATATCAAGCAAAGAAAATAATGTGCCCAATGGGAATGGAGGCTAAGAAGATTCATGCATGTCCAAATGATTGTGTGTTATTTCAGAAGGACTATAGTAATTTAATAAATTGTCCAACATGTGGTGTGTCAAGGTATAAGACCACAAATTCATCTAAGGCTAAAATGGCTCTCCTGCCAAGGTGATGTGGTATCTACCAATAATACCACGATTTCAACGCTTATTTGCTAATACAGAATATGCACAAAATTTGTCTTGGCATGGGGAGTTAAAGGCCAATGATGATGGCGTCCTACGACATGCATCTCATTCACCAAAATGGAAGAAAATTGATTTATTATACCCTCAATTTGGTAAAGAACCAAGAAACTTAAGACTTGGACTCTGTACAGATGGAATGAATCCCTATGGTACATTAAGCAGCCAACATAGCACGTGGTCTGTTATGATTTTTATATACAATCTTCCTCCTTGGTTGTGTATGAAAAATAAGTATGTCATGTTGTCAATATTGATATCAGGGCCTAAGCAACCTGAAAATGATATTGATGTTTACCTTCAACCTCTAATAGATGACCTAATGAAACTATGGGAAGAAGGTATTATGACATATGATGCTTCACGCAAAGAGACCTTCAGTTTGCATGCTATGTTGTTTTGCACGATTAATGACTTTCCATCTTATGGAAATTTGTCTGGATATAGCATAAAAGGTTACCAAGCATATCCTATTTGTGAGGAAAATACTAATTCAATCAGACTGAAACATGGTGGTAAAATCGTATATCTTGGTTATCAGAGATTTCTCCCACCAGTGCATCCTTATCGAAGGCAACGCAAAACCTTTAATGGGTTAACGGAGGAACGAAGTGCTCCTAAACCTATACCAGGAAATGTTGTATATGATAGGGTGAAACATATTGTTAATGAATTTGGAAAGAGTTCAAGTAGTCATACACTCACATGTGACAATTCTCTATACAAGAAGAGGTACATATTCTGGGATCTTCCTTATTGGAGATCTTTGGCAATTAGACACTGCATTGACGTCATGCATGTTGAAAAAAAATATTTATGATAGCATCATCGGTATGCTATTGAACATACCAGAAAAGACTAAAGATGGCATCAAATCTAGAAAAGATATAGAATTAATGGGTATAAGAAAAGAATTACCAGTGGAGATCAGGGGTCGCCGCACATATTTGCCACCGGCTTGTTACACTTTGTCAAAGAAGGAGAAAAAGACTTTCTGTGAGTGCTTGTATAATATTAAGGTTCCACAAGGATACTCTTCTAATATTTGTAGATTGGTATCAATGAAGGATCTGAAACTGATAGGTCTCAAATCTCACAATTGTCACACCTTAATGCAACAACTTTTACCTGTGGCTATTCGATCTATATTGCCGAAGCATGTAAGGTTTGCAATCAAAAGACTCTGTTTCTTCTTCAATGAAATATGCAAGAAAGTGATACATCCTGATACTCTCGATAAATTACAGAAAGATGTAATTGTTACCATGTGTCAACTTGAAATGTACTTTCCTCCTTCATTTTTTGATATCATGGTTCATCTTGTAGTACATATTACAAGGGAGGTGAAGATGTTGGGTCCAATTTTCTTACACTAGATGTATCCATTTGAACGCTACATGAGTGTTTTTAAAGGTGATATTCGGAATCGTTATCGTAATGAAGAGAGTATTGTTGAGGGTTACGTGGCTAGGAAGGTGATGGACTTTTGTAATGATTTTTTAATTGCAATGAAACTTGTAGCGATCAAAAAAATTCCCATCACACTGGATCTTATTGTGGCAAAGGAACTCTGGGAGGACGAGTGAAAGGAATCAGTCGTGAGTTGTGGGAACAAGCGCATTTGTATATTTTACACAACATCGATGAAGTTAGTAGCTACATCACATAACACAATGATCTTATCAAGAGAAATCATCCGCGATCCGGTTCAATGTGGCTTGCAAGAGAGCATAATCAAACATTTATTAGGTGGTTTGAAGAGAAAGTATTTAATCAACTACCTGAATCACCGAATAATCTTGCTGAGAACATAAAATGGCTCGCCTTTAAGCCAAAAACGGATGTCATGTCATATGAAGGTTATGACATAAACAGATTTTCATACTACACAAAGCGTCAAGATGAAAGTAGTGTAGTTCAAAATAGTGGGGTCACTGTTAAATCTTGTTCATTGTATTTTGCTAGTGCCAAAGATAAAAGACCACACGAAGCTGAGATGTCATATTACGGCGTCATTGAGGACATATGGGAAATGGACTATACAAATTTTTGAGTTCCTATATTTAGGTGTAATTGGGTTGACAACAACAAAGGAGTTTTAGTCGATGAGTTGGGTTTCAAATTGGTGAATTTTGAAAAGCTTGGTGAGAAAGATGAGCCATTCATCATGGCAGGCTGAGCAAAACAAGTATTCTATATTGATGACCCGACAAATAAAAATTGGTCTGTCATTCTTCATGGAAAAAGACAGTTTATTGTAGATCCTATAAATGAAGAAGAATACTACGAAAAGTATCATGATTCCATCCCATTCTTAGTTGGTTTTCCAAGTGTAAATGTTAAAGATAACACCGATGAATATTATAAACGTCAAGACCATGCTGAAGGAATTTTCCTTAACTAACAACTCAACCAATACTAGAGGCATGTATTCCTTGAATTATTTATTTTATTATCATTCAAGCTCGTATACCTTATCACTTGTGCTTTTATTATCACTTATTTTTTTATCATGTATACTTGCAGGTTCTAAAATGGTGAGTGAAGATGAACATTTTGAGCATGAGCATGAGCACCATGAGGATGGTAGTGGTGATGCTAAGAAAAGTAGAGGTCCCACACTAATGCGTAGGCTGCATGAGCTCAGGGCTAAAGGGGAGAAATTGCCACTCCAGTTTGATATCACAGGAGCACATGTTAGGGAACATGCTAGTGCTTTCAAGCATTACGTAGGGGCGACCGCACGCAGTAAGGTGCCAATAGATATAGAAAATTGTCATGATGTTCCTAATGCCAAAAAAGACCTCATATGGAAAGATATATCTATGAGTGGAAGTGATATTATTTTAATATGTTTTTTTATCTATTGATTCTAATTTAGTTTTCTTGGAATTAGTTGCTTTTCAAAACAACATTATTAATTGCTTCTTTTGTATGTATAGGGTGTTTTTCATCTAAAAGATCACAAGAAAAGAGTGCTACAACGTTGTGGTGTACGATGGAGGGGTTTTAAGACATATCTCGCAAGGGAATTTATAGATAATCCTAAACAAAAGAATAAAGGAATAGATGTATATATTTTTATAGATCCTGAGGTGTGGGAAAGATTTGTTGCAACTAGGAGATCGGAAGAGTTTCAGGTAATAAAGATTGTGATGTATTTTATGAATCTTTAATTTTATACAATTAAGGAGGTGAATCTTTTTATACATGTTTGCCAAGTCTAAATTGCAATACTTCATTTTAAATTATCAGGCTATCCACCAGGCTCAAAAGGAAAGACGGGACAAAAATGTGCATGACCATCGCTTGGGGCCCGGTGCTTATGCCTTCTGCCACCAACTACAAGAGAAGCAATCCTCTTCTAGAGAAGAATCTAGTACAACTCAAGTTGAGCGTCCACCCCGACACTTGACATGGATTGATGCTAGAAAGAATCGAACAGGTGAAATTGTCAACCCTGCAACTAAGGAGGTGGCACAAAAGATGGTAGGTTTATCCCAACTAAGTAAAGAGTAACTCCCACAAACTTAGATTTATTTATATCTAATTGATATTGTGTTTTAATATTTTTATCAACTTTGAATAGATTGATCTCCACGAGAAAAGGAAGGAAAGTTCATCCCAACTGGCCACATGGATGAACTATCAGTTGCGCTTGGTACGAATGAGCATCCTGGCCGTGTTAGGGGATTAGGAGCTGGCATAGGATTCAAGTCTTATTTTGGCCCTTCACAATCTAAAAGAGGTCGTGCAGGAGGTCTTACACAGGAGGAGGTTGAAGTATTAGTAGCGCAGAAAGTAAAAGAAATAATTTCTTCATATCAGCCTACTCAACCTTCTCAACCCTATCATATTGTGCGTCTCTCAAGTGATGAGGTACAAGCCCATGCTCTAGTTGCAGAAGGTCATGGGACCACTCCCGATGACCCACCACAACAATCTGCAGTAAGTTTTTGTTCTATATGTTGTGTTATTAGTATGATATATGATAATATATATAGTTGTAACAGGTATCTGTTCTACTTCTTCTTATATAACCTATATTATTTCAATCTAGGTTGGTATGAACTGTGAACTTGCAGTGGAGGTTCCAGAATATAATGTTGTGGCAGAGGGCAAGGTGTACAACTTTGGTGGAACATTGCATTGCCAACAAATTACTGATGACATTTGCTGTGTGTCCATCCATCTTGTGTATGACGGAATGGGGGACAAACCACTACCCATACCTAATCCTGAATATAGTACAGTTGAAGAAGCAGAGGGTGCTATGGTGGGTTGGCCTAGACACTTGGTTATCAATGACAAGGTATACTTGAATTCTATCATGTTTTTCATATTTGACTACATATATGAACTCGTCTAATAGAAGTATGTAATTTAATTAACAGGTTTGCAACCCAAAAAGTAAAAAATCTACTAGTCATCCTCCTATGCCCAAGGCATCTATTATTCCAGAATCCACATTCGACGAGTTGGGAAGTAAATGTAAATGTTTGTGTCGATACTTAGCCAACCAAAGCTCTGGACTACAAATGTTGATCAATTTAACAGAAGATGCAACTGGGAGGAACTTTGACAATTATATTTTTCTTGATGATATTATAGAGTTGTTCCATTATGATTGGTTGAATACTTCAATATTAGAAGTATGGATAAGGTAAGGATCTATCAATATAGAAAAATCCAATACACATTTTTAGCTTATTTCTACATATGAAAATAATTACAAATGTTTAACAACCATTTATATACTGAGACCACAAACTTTGATATAAAGAATGTTGGATTCTTAGTTCCTTCGGTCACTAGTCAGGTGGAGACACATATTGACGAAGTGAGTGATTACTTCTCTGATGCATTCAAATATTTTGCTACTGTGGGAAAGGAAATTATCCTAATTCCTTTTAACATCGAGTAAGTATTATTATTCAATGTAATTTTAATAATGAATAAATGTATTTTATTTTAATGTTTGTTTTATTCTTACTCAGATATAGACATTGGGAATTAGTGGTGATTGTCCCAAAATTGATGACTCTTTATTATCTTGACTCAATGGGAAAAACAACAAGGGGTCACAAACTGAAATTGCCAGCTATGGCGTAAGCATAAATATAGTCAATGCTTCAACATGATATTTTTGTTTAGAATTTCTATTTTACCAACTATCATTTAATTTGATAGGGGTATAAAAGCTTTTCGTGAAAGCGGAGGACAAATACCCACAAAATTAAAGACATTGACTTTGAAAAATGTCAAGGTAGCTACTTTGACAACTGCTTAGTCTTATATGTATTATTTTTTAACTCTTATATGTCAACTCTTATAGTCTTCTGTTTATAGTAGTTACTAACATTAAGAATAATTCGTTATTTGTAGTGTCCTATACAAAATAATGATTGGGCTTGTGGTTACTATGTAATGAAATATATGCAAGCTATTGTCAAACAAGCATCAAATGACATTCAGACTATAGATCAGGTAATAAAGAATAACACCATAAATTTACAAATGAGTTGTAGTCATTTTATAAAATATTAGCATGTGCATTTTTTGTTTACAGATCTTTACAACTCAACCTTACACACGTGAGGACTTAAATGAATTCCAAGAAGAGTGGTCAGATGCTTTTCTAAATGAAGTCAATATAGAATTGGAATAAACATGTCAGTTACATTCCATTTATGTATGTGGTTTCAGTACTCTTTCATATTACTTTTATATCTGACATTTTTAATATATATCATCTCAGACTTGCAATCTATCATTTTGTAAATTATGATGTGACTATGTATACTCAACTCAATATATATGAATCATTTTTGTTATGAATGTGTGGTTTGGAATGGTGACGGTTGAGCATCAATGCTCCCCTCTCCCATATATTATATATTCTTGTTCTTCTGTTTTGTTATGTTCAGTTTCTGCAGAAATTAAAAAATAATCCGGCCCTATAGCGTCGGTTTTCTTAAAAAACCGACGCTATAAGTGTTTTGGCCGTTCAGCGTAGAACGGTCGTGCTGCATAAAACGACCGTGTTGGGAGGAGGTAGAACGACCGTGTTGGGAGGAGGTAGAATGGTCGTTCTAGTGTGCATGGCCGTTCTACCTCTTCCCAACACGGTCGTTTTATGCAGCACGACCGTTCTACGCTGAATGGCCAAAACACCTATAGCGTCGGTTTTTTAAGGTCCTCTGTAGAGTCAGTTATTTATTAAAAAACCGACGTTATAGGGTTCAGGTACAGTTTCATTTCTCATTTGGGTTTAGTTTTTGAGAACCTATAGGGTCGGTTGTTTACTATACAAGGTCGGTTGGTTTTTTTGGGTTAAAAAAACTGACGCTACAGAGCAATTACTGTAGCGACGACCACTTAGGCGTCGACTGAAAAGTGACGCTATAGGCTTAAAAAAACTGACGCTATAGACCATTTCTGTACTAGTGGCTCTACTATTCCATCTCAATGTGAGATAGAATGTCTACAAAACTACATCATGTGCTTTTTTTTCTATTATGTAGGTGAAACAAGTTCCTTTCTCCCTCTGATTTCTACTTATATGATTTTTTTTTCTTCTTTTTCTTTCAAGCCCCAATTTTCTCAATTGACTACGGAAATATTTACAAAACCTAAATTTTTTTTCGGACTTATTTTCACATAACTACTACAGTTGATGCATTACAATCTACTTTTCAGATAGTATAGAACAAGTTACCCACTTTTCTTATTTTTTCAGAAGAAATAAGGAACTTAATGTCCTATATGCTCAAAAATATGCAAAGTGCAACTACATGAAAGTAATTATGCAACTACAGTGGCATGCACTCTAGAATGTGTGCATGCATAACTGATCTACAAAAAAAATCATTTTTATGCAAAATCTAGCTATACTGCAATCCTATCTAAATGGCATGCAATCAAGAGATGAAAAATTGTAATGTACTCCCAGTTCTTTTTGGTGGAGCATGAATAAAGTGAGGTGGATAGATCACAAGACTAAATGACAGAACCACTGGAAAAGATTATATGTCTCTCCTTACTGACATGTACATAGGGTAACTAAGAGGTTTCTCTTTCTCACTTCAAATTAAAGTCCCATTATCGTTTGGTCATTTAAAGCTCAACATCCATATCCTTCCTCATTTCTTGAACCATAAGGATATACAGTTATGCTCATATGTTTTAAAGTTGACCTACCCAATTATTTTCATAAGTTATGTGCTCAATTTCAAACAATTCACACATCAGCCCCATATTCAAAACATTGAGATGACACACTTACATTAGACACCCACGGATTACACTAGATAGAAAGTGGGTCCTAGAAAGCCGTAAATAAAACAAATTACAAAACTAGAAGAAAAATTGCAAAAAGATAAGAAAAATGCTCAAATAGAAGAAAATAAAATAAACTAAGATAGAAATTGTTCCATCTCCCCCCAAAGCTTGAATTCGACTATGGCCTCATAGTCAAGAACAAACTCAGAAGGTGGAACAGTGATACCCTGTTGCTGCTGAGGTGGTGGGTGTGGCAGGTACTAGTGGGTATGGGGGTTCCACTCTGGATACTGCCCCTGAAAGTTGGGATCATAGGGTGGAATGGGCGGTGGTTGTGGATATCCCCCAAAGTAGTCTCTGCTCCAGTAATGATCGTAGAATGGCTGCTGCTACTACTCTATCCTACCCAACCTGTCGTATTCCTACTGCTGGTTGGTGAAGAGCTAATGCTCGTTCTTGAAGATCGCCTGCTGGTTTTCATAAAGCCTATTCTGTGTATCCCGAATCCCTACAAAAGTTGTCTGATGTGACTGCAGCATTGTCTGTTGGGACTCCTGGATCGACTGGAGCATGGTATACATCTCCTACATAGAATAGGGGTCATCACCATCGTGCGAGGGTTGTGGTGGTGGTGGCTGGGAAGAAAAGGATGCTCCATAGTTTCGCGGATGCTTTCTCGAAGCAACTCATCATCGAAGAGGAATAGTGGCTTCCTCCTATCCTTCTTCATCATCGCCACCCTATAGAGCCTCTGCCTCTTGAGCTGCTTCTTCTTCCTCATCATCAACATCAATGATCGGCCACCTGTAGCTTTGGCCCGGTCTGATGTTGAAAGCAGGGTCTGGCAATTGCACTCTTTGAAACACACCTTGCACATGACATGTGGCATAGGAGATGCCATGTTGGACTTCAAGGAGGTTGGAGTTGATAAAGTGAGAGAGGTTGAGCATGTTTCAACTCTCTATCTTGTTGAGCCCAGAAAGATCAAGCCCCAAGTGCATGGAAAGATGAGTAATAAGGCCCCCAAAGTAGATTGGAGCCCAATGAGAAACATTCTTCTTTACCGCCATCATTTGCGTGAGAAGGAAGGCTCCAAAATTGATCGGTGTCCTCTCTAGCAGACAATGGAGGAAGAAGAGATCCATCTCTAGACAAAAGGATGCTCAAAATCAGCTACAACAGTGTGGTGCCAGCTGATAGAATACCCCTCGGGTATGGTGACCATCTTGGCATACATCACTTCATAATCAGCATTTTGTGGTGGCTGACGTAGATCACCACGGCACCACCCATATATCCTATTGAACTCACAGAGGGTAACATTGTAGTCCCTATTGTAGAGGCGGAAAGACACACGCCCCTCCTTCCATGTTGTCCGCACTGGCAGTAGTTCATTGGGAATTACACATATATCGAGTGACACCAGGAACTCGATTACAATTTCCTTGTAGGTAAGCCATCCGCTGAAGAATGGATGCCCGTCCTCATGGTCATGGTAGAGCATGGGGGACTCTCTTCATTGTCCCTGAAGAACATAGGTGAGATTGTCCTCAAAACTCATATCCTTAATAAGCTCGCGGTCACCATACTGGGTTGGCTCAATTGGCCGCTTCCATAACTCTTCATAAACCTTGTTTATCTCCGCCGATGGGGGAACTAGCCTCGGCAGAGAGACTAATCCTTGCTACGGGGTGGGAAGTGCAGGTGGTGCATCCCTAGATGATGACGCTCCCGATCTCACCATGGTTGCACAACAACGAGTGAGGAAAAGAAAAGAGAATGGAGCATAGAGAAGACGATCGGGGCACTCGGAGAAGATTGAGATCTGCAAAGCCGAAGAAGATGCCTGGAGACAATCGTCGGTGGTGATCTTGGTTGCTCTTGGGTGCTCAGGGATGCTAAGCCTCGGATGTGGAGGGTAGGAAATGAGATTGTGTGATTAGAATGAAGATTTGCCCTCCTATTTATAAGGGATGGTCGGGTCTATTGTCGGTGCGTCAATACCATCGACAACCCCATCGATGGTATCGACGGCTGTTGGAATCTGCCCCTCACTACAATCGATGGCTATTGATGGCTCGATGTGGGGACCCGCATCGGCCTCATGTTGATGGTAGCGATACGGTGTCGATGCCATCGACACAATCCATGGATAGGAGTTGTGGACCGCTCGATGAAGACCTCAGATCGCTGACGTTTCATCGATACTATCGACCCATGTGTCGATAGTATCGACACTTGTATGTTCCTTCAATCCCTGCTAAGTTTGACCAATTCAACGTTGTTGTAGGCATGTGGATACCATCGACCAGTGTGTCGATGGTATCAAAATCACTGAGACAATCTGTCTGAAAATCTCCAGAAAACTCGCTACCATCGACGACGAGTCAATACAATCGACGCCCAATCCTTTTTCTACTTGTTCCAGTTTCGATACCATCGACGAGGCCGTCGATGGTATCGACATAATTAAATTTTAGTAGAATTATCCATTGTTCCAAATTCGATACCATCAACCCAAATGTCGATGGCATCGACCGTTCCCCAGCCTACACACTCAACAAACACATCAAGGTATCATTTTTAGAGACTAAGTGCTAAATTCATGAAAATTACCTAGGAATGTGAAAATTTTAAAGAAACAAACATGTACACTACCAAGGTTGGGTTGCCTCCCAACAAGCACCCTTCCTTAGCGTCTTAGGCGAGACAATATGGATACCTTAACCTGGGTTGTCAAAGGATGTCTGTGATAATTCATTTGCCTATTTGAATTCAACTCTATCATTACCAATCCCTAGCGTCGGGTAGCCTCACCCAATGGCAGTGATTACATCAGTCATAGCTTGCAATGGCCTTCCAAATAACATCTCACATCCTTCTATCTCATACATGTCCATTACCAAAAATTCAACAGGGAAGATGAATTTGTCGACTTTAACTAGAACATCCTCATATATATCTTGTGGCTTAACAATGAATCCATCTGCCAACTCGATTGTCATGGAAGTTTGTGTTGGCTTCTTCAATCCCAGATTTTGAAAAGTGGCAAGTGGCATAAGATTAATGCCTACTCCTGAGTCACACTTTGCTTTTGGAAAATGTTGGCCACCTATGGAACATGGGATGTAGAAACATCCTGGATCTTTCCTTTTTTTTGGTAGTCTTCCTTGAATTATAGAACTCACTGTTTCGTCGACACATACAACATATGTATCTTTGATCTTCCATTTCTTATTGATGACATCTTTCATGAATCTTCCATATGAAGGAAATTGGTCTATAGCTTTCACCAATGGACTGTTGATGTGGAGCTTCTGGAAGATCTCAAGAAATCTCTTGAAGTGCCTTTGCTCTTTCCTCTGCTTCAGACTATCCAGGAATGGCACGCTTGGCTCCTTAATGTGCTTGTACGGTGGAATATATGTAAATTTAGGGATCTCTTCCCCTAAGCTTGCTTCAGCGCCACTTTCTAGGATAGGAATCAGTACATCATCTGTGGATGGCATGGCTTGTGGTTGCTTCTCCGTATTGCTAGTGGCTGCTCCACTATGAAGTATAGCTTTCACCTGCTCTTTCAGCATAGGAGTCTCCTCAACAGTATGAGATGTGGGAACAGTAGTGGTGGAATCTTGGAGTGATTTAAATGGTGTCCTACATCCTCCTGGAAAACCATACAAACTGCAAGGGTATGGAACTTTGAGTTTGTTCTCCAAGTTTATGTGCATGGTACTCTACTCATTTACCTCCTCAACAGGAAGCTCTGATGCTTTGCAGACTGAAATATATTTAACATGTTGATGTGGCTGAGCGGGCTCTGCATTCCCAGTTGGTTTTTGTTGAATGATTTGCTTCATCGCAACCACCTTAGTTGAAATTTGGGTCATGGTTATCTCTAGAGTCCTCAGTTGTGCACCATGACTCTGTAGAGTCAGCCCAAACTAATTCATAAACTCTCCTTGTGACTTAATTTGCTTGCTGAAAGTGCTCATCAACTCTTGATTTTGCTTTATTACTTGGTTGAGCAACTCATTGCTCTTGTCCTCCGCACTAGGCTGTGGCTTGGCATCCAGATCCCACAGAAAGTTATTGGGATCCTTCCATGAGAACTTCTTATCCTTAATCCAAGAGTAATCATTATTCCCGTGGCCCTACTGTTGGCGCATAAATTTGACATGTACCTCATCATCAGATCCTTCATCCTCTTTTGCTAGCAATCTCTTTGCTATCAGGTCCATCTTCTCATTTATCTCTTTAATTGCCTTTGATTCCCCTACAACTCTATTTTCTTTCAGTGCATCTCTATTACGCCACGACTGCTTCTTGGCCATGTTCTTCAAGATCTCCCTACACCTTGTACCTGTGTTGTTCAAGAAGAAACCCGAGCCCGCTGAATCTAAGTTGCTTCTGTTGTGCTCATTGATAGCAAAGTAGAAAATTTTAACTTGCTTGTTCTTGTCCAGCCCATGATATGGGCACTTCCTTAGCATGATCTAAAAGCGCTCCCATGTCTCTAAATAAGTCTCACCGGCCTTTTGACAGAAGTTATGGATCTTTCTCATGAGGTCATTCATCTTCTCGGGCAAAAAGAATCTCTTGAAGAAAACCTCTACCATCTGGTCCTAAGTCTCGACGCATTTTTCATCAAGATTGTGCAGCCATTCACGTGCATTTCCCACTAGAGAACTAGGAAAAAGCTTTAAGTAGAGTGCTTCTTGCGGGAACCTATCAATCTTTATCATATAACAGTTTTCCACAAATGTGCTGATGTGGGCCACTGGATCTTCATTGTTCAGTCCATGAAATGCATTAGACTAGACCAGGTTTATCAGTGCCGGATCAATCTTGTATGTAGGAATGTTGATCGCCTGCTTTATGATCGGCCCCTTAGCTATGGATGAGGAAGAAGCCTTCATCTTCTCTCATATTATCTGTTCCTCATCCATTACTTTAGGTTCAAAATCTATGTCTAAGTCTTCGAGTTGATTGTGGATATGCTCCTCCTCGTCACCCGATCCCGAAAGTGGAATCTCAGGTGTCGATTGTGCGTAGTCAGTACTACGCGTCTTCACCATGCACTAGTACCTGAAATGTGAAAAATTGATTCAGTGCTAGACGAATAAAGAATTTGAAAGATAGATAATTTACTCTCAATTATTAAAATTATTAAAAGTGGCCTAGAATGGCCACTTATAGCACTCGTAGTGTCGAAAATTTTCATTTCCCCGACAATGACGCCAAAAACTTGACACAACTTTACCGTGTGTATAATGCAAGTGTACGTATCAATGTAATATAGGCCTTGTGAGGCCCGAGTCAAACATAGGGAAATGTAATTATTGGTAGACTACTACTAACTACTTGTGATCAGCTAAACCGATTATAAATGTTTGGAAGTTGATTTGAAAAAGAAAAATTAAAACAAAAGAAAACAAAGCAATCGATTAAATGGTTGGTTTAATCAATTCAAAAGAAATCCCTAGGATTGCGGTTTCATCGTAGGTTCTCGTTGCACTAATTTCTTCACAATTATCACAACTCATCTCCCTTTCCGGATAGTGGCATGTAGGTAGAATTTCTCACCTCTGCAATACAATTCATTACCTTAATGTAGGTCGGTTCCACTCCAGTAGTAACCTATGTCCTAAACTAGGTGCATGAAAAACATGTCTTTGGGTTCCCACCATTAACCGTACAATGCCTTTTCCAAAGGATTTATTAGTTAATGTGATTACCACCTCTTTTCAACCATTAATTCTTCGTCAAAAGCAATTAAAGGTATTAGATTACCATTATGGTGATCAAGCACAATGATAGCAATGGAGAAAACGATATCATACCACGGATTTGAGGGAAAATTTTTGATAAACTATGTCAGAAGAGTCATACAATGATTTCCCAGGCTACTCTCGGTCCTAGAGACAAAGGGGATTAGCCTCGCATGTTCATCTCAATGCAAAACACCATGAAGGAATGAGAAAACATGGAGAAAATGTGGATGGAAATGGTGTAACCCCTAAACGGAGAAGAACTGGGTGATCCTCTGTGCGGGATAAGCGTTCTGTAGCCTTCTGATGGTAAAAACTCCATCTGCATCTCTAGAATCTCCTGGGGTGTAGCTCTCGGATCCTTTCTTCGCTCTCTCCTCCTTCGGGACTTATGCAATGGAATAGAACGTGTATCTCAGCTGTGGGCTGTCTTTTCCTAGGTATAGGTACCACTTACGACCGCCAAAAGAATGCAGTCGTCTGATTGAATTTGTGCTGGATAAAACTCTGATCCGACAGCGTCGATACCATCGACGGGGTGTCGATGGTATCAACATCTTAGGGTACCGATGCTTTCTTCAATTTCTGGAAATCACCTGATGGCATCTCGATACCATCGACCGTTCCCGTCGATGGTATCGACGGGACGATATTTGGCTCGTTGCTGGACTTTCACGACCATCGACAAAGTATCAATGGTATCGAACTATCTGCTTCCTCTCTGGCGCTGCTATTGTTGCTCTGTCGATACTATCAACAGACCGTCGATGGTATCGAAGGGTTCAGAAGTGTGAATTGCCTGAAAATGAGAGAAAATCACAAATCAAATCCGAGAAATATGTTAATCTATACAAAACAATGTAAAACAAGATGAATTTGATGCAGACAAGGATAATAGGCTAAAGGAATTGAATCATGTGATATTAACCACAAATATGACCAATAAGAGAATAAAACGAGTGTAAAACTAGCCTATAAAAGTGACTCAAAACCCTTGCATCAATTAACAACACAAAAAGTTCCATTGAAAGTAGGGTAAAACCCACAATCGACTGTTCATTTAAAACAAGCCATCCATTGTGAACAAGTAAGCTCCTTAAGTTCATAATACAAAGGAAACCATATAAATCACATTATTAGGACCAAAATATTACATTAGTCATCATTTCACTTTATTGGAGCAATAAACATTATATCTTGACCATTGGGTCAAGTTCATATATTAAAACCATCAATTACAGTATAGGTCTGATCATTGCATCAAGTTACCCAAGAAACCATTGGTCTAAGGCTTAATTGATGCTAAAACTATATGATTAATTCACCATAGGTTTTGGAGATATGATCCACCATCATTAGTAACCATTAAGTCAACATAGGTTATTAGATCAACACTATTTTATTAATCAACATCAAATATCAAACTATATCACCATTGATTGATACCATCATTAGGGTACTTAGTTGTTAATCACTAGGCTTCTAATTAGGATAAAACATGACCTAAGGGGTGAACTTAAGTTGACACCCTGGGTTACCACCATAAACTATCATGAAGACAACACCATAGGGTTGTTGCAATAGTACCATCATCGGGTCATGGGTTTATAGAAGAAATCAGCTTAAAACCCTAAAATTGACCATTGGTTGATAGGTGCTTAGCACCATAGGTTGTCAAACCAACCTGATCCAAGTCATATTATACATTAGTAATAACATAAAAATGATCACAGGTTCATCTATATCTGAAATAAGAATAGGGAACATTATAAAAATCAAAATCCAAGTCAGGCATAGCTTTTTAGTGCATGGATCATCATTTTCAAGCAAGAACATGATCTAGAAAGCTTATGGTAAGCAATAAACATGGAGCAGGTTATAAAACATGCCTCTTATGAGAATATTAAACCCCACACAGAAGAAATCTCGATCAGGTAGGGTAGAAAATCCAAGTATAAGCTATGAACTCGTCCATCTAACACATTTCTTCATCAAATGAGCAAACCCTAAGCATAAGGAGCAAGAAAGGTAGGGTTTTAGAGCTTTAGAGAAATTTCTACCATGGAATAGAAAGGTTAAAACCTGGAGGAAGGTCTAAGGAAGGATAAGAGAAAGAGAAACGGAGAAGGAAGGAAGAAAATAACTTGCCTTGGTCGAAATCCTTAGAAGATGACCTTGGAAACCCTAGGTAGGGCTAAATGGAGCTCTAGGAGACCTTCTTCTCCAAAAAGAGGTTGTCTTCTACCTTAGAGAACTTTCTTCCACAGAAAAACAGAGTGGAGTCGTTGATACATGTTATGGATAAGAGAAATCAATCATATATTCATACTTGGGCAAGGAAGAGGTAAATATAGCCCATGGATAAGGATGGAAGCAAGCATGAGGTGTAAAAGTAGCTTCCCCATGTTTCTATGGCTTTAAACTATTAAGAATATACAAGCACACACACAAGAATATCCCCCAAAGTCCTTATAGACCTTCTTAGCTTTACTTTGTCGAATTTCCTAGCCAATCACATAATTCATTAGTTGATAGCTACTAAAGGTAGCTCATCCATGAAGGGGTAAACCCTAAAATACCCTTAGAGAAAACACCTTCAAACCAAGGATTAAATAGGTGTCCCATGGATCAAAAAGCTCAAGAATGATGTGATAATATCCAAGGAACATAATTTAAGTGATAAATTGCAAATAAAACCTCTCAATTGGGTAAATTGCAGAAAAGTCCAAAATGTGCATAAAATTGCATAACTTGCTCAAAAAGTGTCCAAATTGGACCAAATTTGAAAATTAAGCTTGTATTATGATTTAAAAGCATATCACAAGATTATATCAGGGTTATAAGAATTATATTATCATAATTAATCTTATTCAACTCATTAAGCAAGTTCAGGGGCCTTACAACCACCTTGTCTTCTCCAAGAAAAAGTTGCTTGTCCTCAAGCCTCCTTCCAAGAGCCTCATCATCTACATCCTCCAAGAAGATGAGGGAACTCTTGGTGCACCACCTTGTTCATAATAGGAAGAATAACTTAGATTCCTCGACATACTCCCTCACTCTCCTTCTCCTATTATAGGTCATGTATTTGGGGTGAGTTTTTACCTCCCCAAGAGGAAGAACTCTTAGACAGCTTGTCTGACAATGCGTGTCTCCCCATAGATATCCACCCCTTCAGATAGGAGACTCATAGTTTTCGATGTCCTAAAACATCCAATCTTTTTATTGATCACAACTCATAATTAGTATCAAAATAGAAAACTCATAAAGACTTCCTAGTCAACCAGTTCATTATTAAATCGTATGATTCAGTAACCCAGTCACTCGGTTGGGCCATCCAATTGCCTAGTTCATTTAGTTAGCAAATCCAATTCTGATTTTAATTGCAAAAGTTGATTCCAAATCAATTGAGTCTTTCCAAATCTTGCTCAACCCTAGCTTCACCCATCCTCTATACCATACTCACAAATTAGTAGATTTTGCTCAATTGATCATTAGTGGGTCAGTTGACACTCAATTCAACTAGTTGTCCAAACCATCTGGTTGGCTCACTAGCTTGCCTGCTCACCTGATTGGGCATTAATCACCCTTTACACAATTCAAAATCATTCTAAGCATTTGTGTGATCACAAATTTACTGAATTAAAAAAAAATTATGTGTGTGACCCTGTAGGTTCCTTTCAATATTAGAAGTGATGTTTTAAATCTCACAAGTAAAGTTTGGCATCTAGAAACATATAATTTCCACCAATGTAATATGAATAAGTTGGAGAGAAACTTTAAACAGTAAAGTGACCAATGTTACTTTGACTATATGATCCCTTTGTCATAGATAAACATACTGAAATAAAAGCATGCAGTTATCAGCCTCATAACTTCTAATATATGTTTCTTGAAACAAAGTAGCCTATGCAAATTGCCTGAGGTCTATAATATATTGACTTGTATGATCATGGCCATGCATTTAAAAATCTTATTTATCAAGTGGCAGGGATATAACTCCAATGGAGGGACAAATTCTTTCTACAACACTCACAATAATCCACAAGTATCACATTATGCCAAACTACTACATGTATGGAAACCCTTATTTAGAGTCACATTGGGTAATGTCAAAGTACAAAAAATAACATGTGGTTCTATATAAAATTCAGGTCCAAGGATCATAATCACCATTGTCATATTGAAATATGACCATGGCTACCATAACATGGATTCCATGTGTCATTTTCAAAGTAGGTCTTGCGATTATAATTTGTTCTCTAACAAGTAACCATGAAGTTGAACTGATATCTAGTATCATGAATAAAGAAACATGGTCACAATCCTGATACACACTAGTCTTATTTATTATTATTGTCCTATAATATCCACAATAATAACTAATTATGGACATAATAAAAATGAATACTCTAGGCACATATAATCCCATGTTAAGGTCGTCAACTCAAACCATATGTTGTTGAGTCAAACATTCTTAGGACATCATTATATCTATCTATCATCTCATTATTATTGAAACACACAAAATATGTGGAATTGCCTTTATTAATTATATAATCATATACAATTATCCCTAGTCAAGTGATGATGTTATGTCTCTCAAGGCATACCAAGCAACACTTGATATTCTCCAATTTTAGATAAAACTAATGCTAGGATCTAGTTTTGGTAGTGTATTTTTTTTGGCATCAGTCAAAATAGGGACGCAAGGAGGATGGATTCCTTCAACATTTAGGTTTATAGTTTTTTCTTAAGACACAGGGAGTTGTTTCAAATTACCGTGGAGTTCCTTTAAATAATGAGTAGATACCTTTTTATTGACTTTGATGCAAATACCTATTTTTAAATTATGCTCTACATCCACCAGTGGACAAACGAGTCTATTCTTCCCAATCTTTTGGTGTATTATCTCACATTTGTTCTTTTTATTTCACAAGAATAGCATATGTACGACCCTACTTTATTATTTTTTTCAACAACCATATATATTTTATTTAATTATTGCAAGTGTACTCACTTATATCTAGATGCATACCAATCTTTCAAATCAAAACCTAATGTTGTTAACGATAGATTTGAATATGTGAACCCTACTACTCTTCAATTTGGGAGAAACTAATTCTAGGATCTAGTTTTGGTAGTCTAAGTTTTGTTTCCCTATGGAAGCAACCATGATCACGACACAAGGAGTGTGGATGTCCTCCATTGTTTAGATCCATAATATTTCCTTAGACATGCGGGTGTTATTTTCATATTATGATGGGGTTAGTTGTGTATATGATTGGATCTTTTTTTATGGACTGTAATACATATACTTGTTTCTAAATATGGTATGCATCTATTAATGGCGTAATGAGTCTATTCCACTTAGTTTCATGGTAATAACTACATTTTTCTTTTTATTTCACTAGAATAGAATATGTATGGACCTGATACTTTACACTATTTTTCTTCTAGAACAAGTTGTTGTTTTTTTCATTATTATTTTCCTTAAATTTTCACATCTCTACTAACTTAATCTGAAATTCCACCAATATTTCAAAATTGAAATCTAAGGAATAAGTCAAATCCATAAAGTAGATGATGCTTTTACACTCTGCAATACTATTATGTTGTGGAGAGTAGCACATGGACATTGATGGATGATTCTCATATCCCCACAAAAAGAAGAAACTAAGTGTTGGGTGTATTCAAGGGTGTTATCAGTGTGCATGGTCTTAATAGGCATTGAAAACTAAACAACAATCATTTTATGAAAATATGGATAAAGATAAATACCTCATCGCTTGTTTGAAGAACATAAAGCCATGCCATTTGAGATAAATCATCCAAAAATGTAAGAAAACATTTGAAACAATTATAACTTTTTTTTACAAAAAGGGCCACATATTTCAATGTGTATCAAATAAAAAGGGTTCAAAGGTTGTTTAACAATATTAGCTAGAAAAGATACACAATGGTGTTTTTTCATATGACATGCGTCATACTAAATAGAAAAATGATTAGAAATATTTATGTAAGGTCTTGAGCTTGTCCAGCGAAGGGTGGCCTAATAAGAGATGTAGTTGGAGATGAGAAATTGCAACAAGAGAAATGTTCTAAGGTAGTGGAGGGGCAAATAAGTAGTAAAGATTGACAGCGCACCCCCTTTCCAGTCATCATCAAATTCCTCAATGTCCTAGAGTACAAAACCAGTTGATCGAAAAGTAACAAAAAAATAAAGAGATATTTTGGAAAATTAGGAAAAAAGTGAACAACATATAATTTATGTTTGTATCAAAGTGGAATAGTGCCACACATGGTGGCCTATTCAATGGGTCCATATACCAAGGTGATAATGGAATATGGAACATAAGATTCATAAGAGGTAAGAAGGTGTGGTATATTGGTCATGTGTTGGGTAGCACTGCATCCACTATTGACTTAGAATTGGCAGCATTTGTAAAAGACCTTGGGTTACCTTGGTGAGAAGTCAGATGGTATGAAGGCATCACAATGGGTGGGTCACTAATATGCCAATCAAGGGTTAATGTTCCCATCTTTTTGTGAAGAGGAGATCACCATATTGGTGTGTAGTTTGATGAAGACGTTCATACTCCTCCTTTGTCAGCAAAATATGTCTTGGATGTCTAGTCAAAATAGAAGCCATCGCTCTTTCCAGAGGACCCGGGCCAATGGTTGGTTTGGAACCTTAAGCAACATGTGTATAACCCTTGTCACACCTTGTCCATAGTGATCAGGGCAGACATAATGACACACATTCTCAAGATGGCCTAACTTGGCACTGTAAGTGAAGTTTTGGTCGTAGTCCAGTGTGTGAATTATGACCCCATATGTGTCCTATGGAAGCATCAACAATTGTGGTTTGGGCTTCAAACACCTCATTGGTACAAGTTGGAGTAGAAGCCATCATAGACTGGGATAGGCAGGCATAAGCCTAATCCATGGATGGGATAGTGGTGCTAGAAAGAAGAAGTTGACATAGTACAACATATGGGGGATAAAGAATGCTAAGGAAGTGTTTGGTAGTACAAGTATCTATCTCCTTGGTAACTTCAACATATGTGGTAGGTGAGAAGAAAATTACTTGATTTATAAGAGATTTCATGTAATCGTAGTATTTGGACAAGGAATGATCACCTTAGTGTTTAAACAATTTTTTTATTCATAGTAAAGTAAGATACATACTATTTTCCTCCAGTGTGTAAACATGTTTATTTGTCCCCACATGAGTTTTGCATTCCTATGCCACATATATTTAACAGTTACATTAGGCTCCATACATCCATAAAACCAAGAGTTAACCTAGTTATTTCCCATCATACATGCATCATCATGTTTTGTATGTGAAGCTTCTTTTATAAATTATCATATCCCACGTGACTCCAAGAAAGTGTGAATATCATTCATCCATAATAGAAAGTTATCACCATTGATCTTTATAGCAATGACACCATACTTGTCATTATATATAACAATTTTATGTTCAATCATGGTAAAACTAGACTGATAGCCCAGTATACAAATAAGACATCATGGTAGAAAAGACAAAAGGCATTACCAGAATAATGGCATAGTAGAAAGAACAAAAGGCACTAGCTATATATAGGTACAATAAGAAAAATATAAAATCACTTGAATAAAGGATTTTTGATGTGCAACATAAATAGAAAAATTGAACTTGAAAAAAAGCACTCAACTATGTGGGCCAGGGGAACCACACTGAGAGAAAGAAGAAATAAGATGATGCCTCTTCTCTTTGTTTTGGTGCTTCATAGATTAGTATGAGGTTTGTTGCGTCTCTTTTTTTGTTTTTTTTAGATCTATGAAAGACCCATTAAAGAATGAGAGGAGGGGAAGGGATCCCACTAAGAGGTGGGTAGAGGCTTTCTATGGCATGTATCCTACCAGTTTGGTGACTGCTAGTGGTACTGACTGGATGGCTATCGCAACCTACATCTAGGAATGTGATGAGGGGATGCTTGCCTACTACCATGATGGTGGTGGGTTGCTAGCTCACTGCCACCACTCATTGTTGTGGTCGATGGTTGGTGGCCACTGGCACTCGTGCCACCCGCATTTGTTGCTTCTCTAATGGGTTTCTAGTGGTCATTGCTATAAATGATGGCTGGTATTCAACCAATAGAGAGGAGAAGAGAAAGAAAAAGATAAAAAAATAAAAGGGAAGATTAGATTTCAGAGAGAAATTGGTTAGGATGCTGCATCTAATACCATGTAGAAAGAAATAACACTATTCTTATTAGTTTATAAAGAGGTTTTGGATCTGATATATATAGGAGTCCAGGGATACACGGGTAAACTTAAGTAGGTAATGGATCCTCACTTAAGTGTACATATATAATAACATGAACTACATATACAATGGGCCTAAGCCCAATTAAAAAATTAACCAATTATTTTAACACTGTCTCTTCTTTACATAATCAATCTCTCACCATTCATGCTAATCTCTCCAAAAATCTTGCACAAATGTTGTACTCACAACATGTTTTTTAATCAACAGACAACCATCTTTAGTTCTCAAAAAGTGGACTCATATTTTAGTTTTGTATCTGCAAGACATAGTGTTTTCTTTACCACCTTGGGTATTTGGATGCATTACTTTTGTTAACAATTTTGATCCTAAGGCCTACCAATGCAATAATAAAGGTTATGTTGGGATACTACTTCTCTTCATTTACTTCACTGTCTGCACCCACACATGATTTGATCTTGCTTCTTGAACCTTATCATCCAATCCCATTATCAAAAAACAAAGAATGTTATCGGTGTATGTAAGTTGATCCCCAACCATGAACCCCACAATAATAATCTATTTTGGTTAAATATGGTTGACAAGTCATGCTCCACAAAGTTAACACTTCACACCATCAAACATCCAACTTCTATCACATGTTGTTTGTCTTGTCTATCTCCTACTACATCTATCTTTGCCACCATTTTGGATACCACTTTTATTTCAAAACATCCAACTGATGCCTTGAGATATCATAAGTGAAAATCTTCTATGTTGAAAGAGATACTAGATCTACATGAAAATCATATTTTGGATTGGTTGATCTACCACCAGGAAAGAACATGGCTCTATCAAGAGATTGAAGGAGCAGCTAGTTGCTAAGAGTTTTACTCAAACCATTGAAATGTATTATTTAGAGACTCTCTCTCCTATGACAAGGGTTAATTTAGTCTATATTCATATTTATTTGGTAGCTCATTTTGACTTGCTACTCTTTTAGTTACATATCAAAAATGCTATCTTATATGGGGATATTCTAGATAGGTCTATATGCAACAACCTCTCAGCTTTGTTTCTGAGGGGGAGTTTTCTCAAAAAGTTTGTCACCTCAGAAGATTTTTATGGAACTAAGCAATCCCTGAGAGCCTATTTCAATAAACTCATCGCAGTTCTTGAGAAAGTGGGTTTTTAGTGACCAGTTACATATATTGATTTTTCTTACCAAAATCCTCAAGCATGCATAATCCTCTTTCTATCTATGTTGAAAATGTTGGAATCATAGGCATGACAAAATTGGAATCAATACATTGAAATGGTTTCTAAAGCCCACTTCCATACAAAGGATTTGGAAATTTGTGATACTTCCTTAGGATAAAAGTCCTTTGATCCTTCACAGGGATCAGCTTATCCCAAAGAAGTTATGTGTTATACCTCCTTTAAAAGACTGAGATGACTAAGGATAGTAGTTGTGAAGATATGTTGCAGTTTATACCAAAACCATAACCACACCATTATAGAAAATCAAACACCACATCCACCAAGGTTTTTCATATGAGAAACTATATATGTATTGCCAAAAGGTATGATTAAATGCACATCATCACACCCGGATAAGACCACATTGGGCAAAGTGTTTCATTAATTTTGTAACGTTGTATGAATTCATTGAAAAATAACAACATAGACAAAATAAAAAATAGTGCAATATTCATATTACATAACAAGAAACACCAAATTTTTTCATTTGAACAAATATTCTACCTTTTTTACCAGTAAACACAACATATATATAACATACACTTACCCATTTAAAGTTCAAATAGCACGCTTCTTCAAAAATAGCTTTTGAAGTCTTGTGTCACTAATATACATTCTTTATTTTTTTAAATAATATTATCCTATTTAAATAGCACCTCAAGTCTCTCTCACCTTTGAAGCCATCCTTTCCATTTTCAAACATTAAGGTATCTTTCATTCCTCTATATATTTATATATGATAAAAGAAAAGTAAGATAATACTCAGAATTAAATGAAATTATATATTTTAGAAGAGGGAGATGGAAATTTAATATTTTTGGGTGTAGTAGGGTGGTCAAATATTTGAATTAATTATTGACAAGTATGGCTACTAATAATTAATAGTTTTCTCTTCTTGATTCTATCTCTCTATTTATGTCTTCCCATACTCTTTTCACCTTTTTTATTTTCCATAACTTGATCTTATTTTCATAGATAACTATATTTCTAAATTCTCATATAAAAATTCACATATAATAATTACAATACTCTCCTTAGTTATCTATCTCTCCTTTCTAATTTTTGCACGTTTCTATTCGAGATTTGCATAATACAAGTCAAGGAAAACTAAATCAAATAAATTAGATGATTCTTTTGATGACCCCAATTCTCTCTGCCATCATTATAAAAATAACAATATAAGTTTATAAAATTTCACATATATATCATGTGAAAAATATATAAAGGTAAATATATTTAGTTATATTTTCACATGCAAAGGGCATATGTATATTTACTAGTTCTAAAAATAGGATATCCACATGTCTAGTATTTGTAAAAAGTGGAATTTCTTACTTCTCTATATATGATATGCACATAATAGAGAAATCATAATCTATGTGATAAAAAAATCATAATTAGTATTATATTTTATACACATATATATCAAAATAATATATATAAATTATTTGTTGTGAGGTTTTAAGGTGGTTTTTTTCAGAACTGTAACCACACCATATCACAATAGTTTAAAAATCTAAAACCACATCTGCCCCATAACCACTTGGTGAGGTTATGTGGGGTAAAATGTAGTGTGTTTATCTATGGATACAATTGTTTACTACACCATTGCCATCCCTAGAGATGATAGATGCTAAACCTATCTCCACTCACATGGATTATCACACCAAGGATCTTCTTCAGGGGGACTTATTTTTGGACCCAAAAAAGTATCATCTTGGTAACTGGAAAACTGATCTATTTAACAATTACTAGACTGACATAACCTATGATGTGGGAGTTTTTAGTCATCATATGAGTGAACCTCTCCAACAACATTTGTGCAACATTTAGTGTGTTCTTCATTACCTTAAGAGTGTCTCAGCAAGAGGATCATATACAAATGTCCTAAAGAGAAGGTCATTATTATTTCTAAATATGCAGATGTAGATTGGGAAGGAGATGCCATCAAAATCCACCTATGATTTTTGTATTATCTTAGGAAACCATCCAATAGCCTGGAGAAATAAAAAAGCAATCAATGGTAGCTTGCTCTAGCACTAAAATTGAATATCGTGCAATTGGCCCAAGCATTATGTGATCTACATGGGTTTTATCCATTTTGATTGAATTTGGAATTCATATTCAAATTTGACCTCTTTAGCATTGTGACAATAAGGATGGTAACCATATTATCAATAATCAGGTGTTCCATGAGCATAGAAAACACATCAAAGTAGATTTTCATTTTGTACGTGAACCGGTGAAAGCCAAAAAGATTGTGACTCCTTACATACAGATTGATGATCAAATTGTAGATAGCTTGATATTACCACTTCATCCAACACTTTTTTAGTATATGGATGCCAATTTGGGACTACACAACATCTATTATCCATCTTGAGTGGGAGTGTTAGCATAAGTGGTTTTTATGTTAATTGGAATTAGGCCCATTGTATCTATAGTTCATGTGTAATTACATTAAAGTAAGGATCAATTTACCCACGTAAGTGTACTAATGTAGTTGTAGACTCTGATATAAAGGAGACTAGGAACCACTTTACAAACTATCGAGAATATTTTTATTTCTTTATAACTTATATCCAAATTTATACTTATATTTCAAAATCAAAATCTAAGGTGTTTGTGGTACGTATGAATATGCAAACCCTAATCCTCTCTACCTTCGGAAAAACTAACTTTAGGATCTAGCTTTGGTAGTCCATGTCTTATACGCACATGGCAGTGACCATGATAGGGACATGATGGAGCTAGGACTTACACCAAAAGATTTTCAGTCTTCCAATGGGAGTCCCAGAATTCTATCACCAAAAACCCTAGAGAGGATTGATGTCTTCCCTAGGTTTACCTAGAACTGGTGCTTAGATAACAACTCCAACCCCATAAGAGTATGGAAGCCTTATCATAGTATAGATTTAGGATCGAACCCAAAAGACAACGGTCTTGTTGCAAGCAACAAGATGGAAAACGTACAACACTTCACTTAGTTATTTTACTAATTGGCACTTATATCAAAAGGTTGGATTTTGATTGGTTTTTAGACTAAAGCATGAAAAGTAAATAAAGCAAGTAAAACTAAGATTTAACAAATGATGATGAATCACTGGGGTTAAGCAGGTATTTACCACCGCTACACATGCATTGTATATGTACTAAGCAAGCAAGACTTATAAGCTAGATGCATGGATGTTCCACAAGACCGATGCCTTATAAGACAAGAGCGATGCATTGCATCCAAGGATGTTCCACAAGACCGATGCCTCGTAAGACAAGAGTGATGCATTGCATCCTTCGATGTTCCACAAGACCGATGCCTTATAAGACAAGAACAATGCATCGCATCCTTCAAGGGTTAAGTAGCTCTCATTCGGTACATTTCTACGTGTCAATGAAGATATGTAGTCTTCCAAAGAGAGAATCTTACTCAACCTCATGAAACGTGCATCTAAAACTAACAAGCGAGCGATAATTATCAAATCGAAAAGTATCTTTGTAGGCCTAGTCTCCTATTCGGATAACCTAGCTATGAGAAGTGCGGGAATGTTGCAACGCCAGCCATTCCCGATCAAATGGTCACATGCTTTACATCATTCCCCTCGCAAAGCGTGTTCCTCGACTTACCAAGGTTACTTCCATACAGATGGAAGTGCAACGGATGATAGTGAGTTTACTCCACTCTTTGAGATACACTCCTAGACACCGAAACGGATGCGTGGTGGATACACACACCAGAAACCAACACTAAATCGGTATTCAAGTCTCGAGAGCGGTGGTAGACAAACCACAACAAAAGACAATAGATGCATACAAGAACGTGGCCATCATTCAAGCATGTATGGAATGATTTAGTATTAAAATGAAAGGATAACATCTTTTTAGTACAGAGTACAAGACATGGGCAGCGGGGCTAGTCCCCGCGCCCCAGTGGATGGAACTACTTGCTCCTCATAGAGGGAGCAACAAATGAGGAGGCAAGAAGAGATAGAAAGAACATCATCTCCACTGAGGAGAGAAGGTTGAACCCTTGGTGGAGAGAGCAACGATCTCCGCCCTTCGTGGCTTGCTTGACGACGGATCTTCTCCTCTCACCTTCTTTGTTGATGAGAGAGAAGGTAGCTTTGTAATGGAACGTGAGTCTCAGACCGGCAGCCTCGGGCGGTGGATGGAGTTGTTCTGGTACTAGAGAGGCAGCCTCTGGACGTCTGGACCCTTCTCAGGGATGGCCCTTGAGGTCTTATTTATAGGCCTTGAGTGAGGTCAAACGGTCTGGAGACCGTTTGGGTTCAAACGGTCTTGAGACCGTTTGGCGTCAAACGGTCTTGAGATCGTTTGGCGTCGAACGGTCTTGGGACCGTTTGAACTCCATGCGGTCTTGGGACCGTTTGAACTCCATGCGGTCTTGGGACCGTTTGGCTTCATGCGGTCTCGGGACCGTTTGAACTCCATGCGGTCTTGGGACCGTTTGGCTTCATGCGGTCTCGGGACCGTTTGGCTTCATGCGGTCTCGGGACCGTTTGAACTCCATGCGGTCTTGGGACCGTTTGGCTTCATGCGGTCTCGGGACCGTTTGGCTTCATGCGGTCTCGGGACCGTTTGGCTTCATGCGGTCTCGGGACCGTTTGAACTCCATGCGGTCTTGGGACCGTTTGGCTTCATGCGGTCTCGGGACCGTTTGAACTCCATGCGGTCTTGGGACCATTTGGCTTCACTCGGTCTCGGGACCGTTTGAACTCCATGCGGTCTTGGGACCGTTTGGCTTCACTCGGCCTTGAGGTTGGTTTATTCTTTTATGATTTTTTTGTGCTATTTCTGCAAGTGTAAAAGGAAAAGGTTAGTTTGATGATGTATTTACAAAAAGGGGGAAAATTAGGTTTATGTACCGTATAAACGTAAAAAGAGTATGGAAAACTAAAGAAAAAGACTAAGATAAACTACTAAAATAGGAGGTTATCACCCCCCCTAACTTAGAGTCTAGCTTGTCCTCAAGTTAGATAGAGCTGAGACATGAAATGGCGAGGCGATCTTAATAAGGGTCTCCATACTCTTGCTTCAATTCTTGACCTGAGTTCCCCAGGGGTCATATCGAGGCTTATTGCATGCCTTGATTCTTTTGGATTTCGAGAGTTGCTTGGATCTCAGGGTTTTTCTGTATCTCAAAATTTGCCTTGGGACCACATTTATTTTGTGCATGTCGTTGACTCTAATCAACTTTATACCTCTCTGGAAACCTACTGGAAGCTAGAGAGGGTATGAGGGTTGGCTAAAGGCTTTGAAGTGTAGCTCCCCTTCGAGTGGGGGAGGGGCTGTCTATGCTTTTTAGGATCTCACTACCGGGCACGACACATCTGCCTTTATGAGGGCAGCTGAATGTACCAGCCGGGCAAGTCCTTTATGAGCCTTTTCATATACTTGGAACTTTTAGGGTTTCACTACCGGACGCGACACATCTGCCTTTGTGAGGGAAGCGGAATGTGCCGGCCGGGTGAGCCCTTTATCAGTTCTTCATATAGGTCCTTATGCGTGGCACAACTCTCATGATTTTATTCGTCTCTCTGGCTTTTATTCAAAAACTCACAGGCTTGGGTTTTGGAATGAGGATTTATTTTGGGCGGCCAAGCCTCTTTTATTTTGAAGAGAGGAAAGTTGTTCTTAAAGTTTTTCAGCATGCACTTATTTGGTTTGTGGTCCACTTGCAGAACTTTTTGATTCGGAAGTTGCCTAATTTCCCTCTCATCCTCGAGATCTCGGCTTATTTCTGCCCTGATTTTGACCTGTGGAGAGTCAGATAAAGAATTAAAGCAAAAATACGGGATGCATAGTAGGTGGAAATTGATAAATCGACATTTGATGTCTGAGTGCTATTTACTTGCAGAGACTAACATGATTCTAGGGTTAGTTGAGGTGGCTATTTTTGAAAAAGAATTGTGAAAAAAAAAAATTTAAGAATGAAGAAATGTATGGAAAAAGGAAGTATAGAAGTTGATACCTAGCCCTTGTCTAATGTATCCCCCCCTAACTTATCACACACTCTGTCCCCAGAGTGGCAAAGTGATAGGTTGAGAAATCATTAGAACAAGGGCTGCAGGTTAAGGTAGATTTTTGTTTGCCCCTGGAGAACGGAGTAGTGTAGATGCGAACTGCCCACGTAAGGCGTGGTAGTCCACGTCAGTCATTTCCTCCACTGGTCTTTGGAGAACGATTATGGTGTACATCCAGTAGAGGACGTGGAAGCCGCAGTCGTTGGATTGTCGTATTTGCTGGGGGCATTTGTGGCAGAAGGCGGGGCGATTGAAGTGTTCCTTACTGTATGCCTTAGTGTGCTGACTCAGAAGCTCTATTAATTTCGCAGCGCACTCTTTTGCCGTTTCTTCTGTTGGCGTCTTGGGCGTTACGACGTAGTGTCGTTGTCGGGCGTTGAACTGGCTGTCGGAACTGTTGTATATTGTAGTTGTTCCGTCTTGGAGGTTAGTTGCTAGAAGAATCCAGTGCTCTTGATGCAGGATTGGTAACATGATGAACTTCGGCGTTGTATGTTGGAGATATGCGATCAACGCTTCCGTTGTGCCGAAGTTTTTGAGTTTGAGTAGATCATCCTTCATGTATGGGGACGCCATGTATGTATCTGGATTATGTTGGCCAATCTGAGACTGGTAAGCTGTCATGAGACTGACAGAAAGTTTCCCCTTATCTTGCAAAGTCTCTCGCAGTGAATCGGCCATCACGATAATGTCTTGAGACATGAATACTATGCCATCTTTTTCTGCGGAGAGATTCGCCATGATGATGCGCATTTCAAGGTCGGTGAGACCTTTGCAAGAATCACGATCAAAATCAGGAAAAGTTGGTTTAGTGGTGTAAGAAGGATCGTTCTTGCTGGTATCTTCGTCTGGCGACTTGTGTTGTTCAGACTCTTTCAGAATTTGGCGGAAGGGTCGCCGTTGTCGACGTTGTACAGCTGAATAGAGATACCTTGGAACATCATCTGGTGACATAGTCGGATCATTGAAATATCTTCTGTCACAGATGAGCTCCATGGCGTAGCGTCCTCGTAACGAATGGAAGTCTTCAGCTGCCAAATCGGTGAAAGGAATTTCTTGGTTCATCGCTTGGATATGTCGGATGGTGTAGAAAGCGCTGTCCCCAGATCCCCTGGTGGCTTGAACTGGAGGGTTAATGATTCTGAACCAGGGTTGGCTCCAGTCTTGACGAAGAGAAGGGCGTACAGCCCAGATTACTTTGAGCAGCCGGAAGGGTATACACCGGGCTTCACCTGCTGCGTCTCCGACGAATTTTATTATGCCGGCTGGTAGCTCGGCATTATTGAAGTTGTAAACTTTAGCGTCCCTTGCTTCGGTATCCACTATCATAAAAAGCCAGTGGTCTGAGACTTGGAATGGCATTGTGATATAGCGTGCCCGACGCGCTAAACCGGCACGCAGGCGCTCAATCGACCGCGCGCGCAAGATTTTGTGTAAAAGGCCAAAAGACAATGCGGGTGAAGTGTTGAAGGCTGGTTGTATCCGCTGTTTACTTCTATAGATTTCTATACATTTGGCGAGGAGGACACGGAAGATTGGCATTGGCATTGTAGACCGGGGTCGGAGGATGCAACGAAAATTTTCACGTGTCAACGTACGCCTGGTTTTTGTATTATTGTAAACTATGTCGTCCCCCACTTTTGCATCGTCTACTATAGTGTTCAGGATGAAGATGTCCTGAGCATCTAAAGTAGAGATGGCTGTCATATCAAGATCGTGCATTTTTTGTGGGAGAGGAGGTGGCGGGGGGAGGTCGTGTGGTGGATGGGAGGCGTGCTGTTCGGGGGCCTCTTCATGGCCTTTGAGGTTGTCGTCTAGATCGGAGGTGGAGTCAAGATCTGCGTCAGTATCTAGACTCACTCGGTCTGCCTCGTCTAGGTAAGGGGGAGAAGGTGTTGAGGAGGGGGGAGAAGTTTTTGGCGAGGTAGCGCTGGCTCCTAGTATGCATTGTTGGAGCTCAACGAAGGCCGCATCCTTGGCAGCTTCCCCCATTGACCCCATAGCGGAGTAATCAAAGAATTGGTCCCCGTAAGAGATGTTTACGTTGTCATGCTGTGGGGACTTGGGGTGGTAGTCACTTTCCTGGTGACCTTTATCAGACCCTTTATGGGAGGGTCCTGCTGCGTTCCCGGGGTCTTCACCGTCATCGTGCTTGTCTCCTGAAGATGTGTCTTTATTGGAGTCGGCAGATGAATCAGATTCATCTTCTTTTTCATCATCATCGTCGTTGTCGGCCGCAGCTTTGTCGGTTGTCTTCTTGTTAGTCGACTTTTTGTACCGCCGGTGAGTGGCTTGTAGCTCATCGAAAGCCACTTGCAGATGCTCGTGTTTCTCGAGTAGTGCGTCGTGGGCTTCTTTGAGATCTGTGTATCTGCCCTCGGCAGAGAGGAGGCGTGCTGTCAGATCTGTGACTTGGGCACGCAGTTGTTGTGTTTCATTGATATTAGCTTCCTCTTGATGATGATGGAGCTGCGTAATTGTGTCATCGATGGTGGCCAGGTGCGTGCTTAGCTCTTCTTGATTCTGCTCAAGCTTGCGGAGATTCTCTTGCAGAGGGTGAGTCTGGTTAGAGATCTCATCGACTTTTCTTGTCGTAGCTTCTTGCTGGCGCGTTGCCCCAAGGATCAGGTCTGGCAGGTTGTTAGTGTGGCTGTTGATAAGCTCAACTTGCCTAGCCACTTCATCCTGTCGTTGCTGGATGCCTTGTAGGACGACAGGAAGAGCTCGATGTTGGTTGTCGATCCTGGTTACATGTTTAGATAAATCCTGTCCACAAGAAAAAATAGAATGTAATAGGTTAGAAGGATCAGTGAGGAGGTTTCGGACAGCGTCAAATTGACGGCCGAATTCCTCACCGATGTTAGTAAGGGGGGCCCCAGAGGCGGAAGGGTGATGTGGCTGGGGCCTATGTG
This sequence comes from Alisma plantago-aquatica, assembly GCA_963693085.1. NCBI lineage: Eukaryota > Viridiplantae > Streptophyta > Magnoliopsida > Alismatales > Alismataceae > Alisma > Alisma plantago-aquatica. Next base: position 1,914,137,479 of record OY856409.1, on the reverse strand, counting down.
GGATGGTGGTAGTGTCTTGCGGAAGAGACACTGATGATGGCCCGAACTGCGTAGTGACTGTTGATGAAGTCACCAGCGGTGTCGGGGTGGTGGCGGATGTGAAGAGTGGTGGTATTTGTGGCGAAAAAGGTGGCACTGATGATGAAGGGGTGGGAACTGTGGATGTGAATGGAAAGGTGGTGAAGTCGGGCATGGAGGTGGAGAAAGGGAAGCCCGATGTTAGGGTGGGTGAAAAGGTGGATGTGAATGCTGGCGTGGATGTGGGGAGGAAAGTAGTGGTGGGGGCAGCGGAGAGCTGCTCATTTAGACTCTGGATGAAAGAGTCAAATGAGGAAGTTCTTAAGATTTCATCGTTGAACCGCTCGTCCTCCGGGTTTGGGCGGGACGTTGGTGTCCCCGACAGCTGTTGGGCCTGCAGCAACCTCCTAGAAGGTCGTTTGACAGGGATTTTTGTAGGTCGAGCTGTCGGGGCTGTGATGCTCGTTTCAGTTGGGCCCGCAGTTTGTTTCTTTGCAGCGGGTGTGACCGAAGCTAGTAGATGAGTAAGCTCCTTGTCAGAAAAGAGGAGCTGTGTCATATCATAGTGTGCTAGCTCCGGTAACGGAAGGAGGGTTCTTGATGACTTAACCATCGGGCAGAATACATAGTGTAACTTTCCATCCTTTTCTTTGATTATAAACGAATTTTTCAAAGATTGTTCGTTTGTAAGGATGTCGCCCTTTATTTGCGTGCATTGGGGTAATAGCCTGTCCATCTTAAAAAATTTAATTATGGATGTGACATGGCCCCCCAAACAGATCTCTTTCCCTATGAAGGCGGCGGATAATTTCTAGACCATCAACCGTCTGATGTTGACTGGCCTTCCGTTGAGGAGAGACCAGAGGACAAAGAGGTCTGATATTGTAACGTTTCCTCCTTCCGTTCTTGGAAAAAGTGTGCCAGCTAGGATTTTGTGCAGAGTGCGCACAAATCCGGAGTGTATGTTGGACGCTTTGCATGTTTTGGCGTCGTATGTGGGAATCCCAGTTAAGCTTTTCCAGAATGTGTGGCGGTTGAATTCTGGATGATCAGTTCCCACTGATTTGGCCTTTTTTAGCTGCTCCAGGTCGTCAATGAATATTGAATTTAGCATATTCTCTATTAAGACAACGTTGCTACCGAAGATTTGGGTGACAATCCTTCTATCACCCCCATCCCGTGACCTATCTGCAATGTCGACGGGCTCCTTTGTCAGGTAGGAGAAGAATTCCGCTGTGGGCTCAATGTAGGATATTTCAGGTATTAAGCACAACTTGGTAAGGTTGGCTTTTTGTAGCGCTTTGAAGATGCGCTCGTGAATTCCCATTTTAGCTAGTATGCTGGAGCAAACATACTTGGTTGGTTTAAGGGTTTTATCGGTGGTGATGGAGGTTTGGATGGATAGGTGCTCTGGTGGTGGTATTGGGGCGGTGATGGGAATGAAGGTGGTAGGGATGGTAGCTGTAGGGGTGGTAGTGGTAGCAGCAAAGGTGGATGGTTTGGCGAAGGGTTGGTCCATGGCTGATAGAGGGTGGACTTGTTTTCTTGCCCTCTTGGGGGGCTGCCCAGATGCAGCCTTTGCAGCTTTGCGTTTTCCCTCTGTCTCTTGGGCAGAGGAGTCTTCATCGGGATTCGGTATGTAGTCCGATCCTTCATCATCGTCAGAAGAGATGTGCTCGATGTCCTCTTCAGGGGCCTCACCCAAGCATTTGGTGAGGCGAGTTATCTCACACAGGACGTCGATGATCTTGGTCTTGGGAGGGACGGCGCTGGTGGTGTTGTAAGTGTCCCTGATCTGTATGAGCCTGTCTCGCTCTTCCATCATCTGCTCCCTTGTCAGAGCAGGGGCAGTTCCTGAGCCGGAAGTTTTGTTTGCTGGTGACGCCATTTCTGAAAAAGAATAAAAGTTTCATAATTAGAGAAGATTTGAAACAATGTAAATTTGATTTGTAGTTATATCTTTTATATTTTGTGAAAGCAAACGGGAAACGAAAACCAAACGGTTTCAAGACCGTTTGGTCCCAAACGGTTTGAGGACCGTTTGGTCCCAAACGGTTTCGAGACCGTTTGGTCCCAAACGGTTTCGGGACCGTTTGGTTCCAAACGGTTTCGGGACCGTTTGGTTCCAAACGGTTTGAGGACCGTTTGGTCCCAAACGGTTTCAAGACCGTTTGGTCCCAAACGGTTTCGAGACCGTTTGGAAAGCGAAGAGTCGTAGGTCGCCGGCGCGGGAGAAGGTGGAACGGCGCGAAGGTGAAGAACGTGCCGGCGCCTTCGAAAACGATGAGAAGAACGGCGACGGCGATGAAAACGGTGGGAGAGTCGGTGAAATCTTTTGACAGCGACGGCGATGGCGGAGCAAGAGACGTCGTGCGATGGTAAAGGGAACGGCACTGGCACCATGATGGTGGCGACAGAACGGCGCAGCGACGAAGGCGACGGGTCGGTTGATGAAACCATTCGATAACGACGGCGATGACAGCGTAAGCAGCGACTGGCGATGGAATGAGCAGCGTGGAGTCGCCGGACTACCTTGCGGAAGGTGGACGGAAGGGTGACTTTGCGCGGATGCAACAGGAGCAAGAAGGGAAGTTCTTCGCACGAAAACTCTGGAGAATTCGAAGATTCGAAGAGAGGAAGACGGAGGGGTAGGGTTGATATTTATAGTGATTGGTTGGTGACTTTTTGTATTCCAAACGGTTTGAAGACCGCTTGATCCCAAGCGATCTCAAGACCGTTTGGTCCCAAACGGTTTCAAGACCGTTTTGGTCCCAAACGGTTTCAGGACCGTTTGGTCTCAAACGGTTTCAAGACCGTTTGGTCCCAAACGGTTTGAGGGCCGTTTGGTCCCAAACGGTTTGAGGACCGTTTGGCTCCAAACGGTTTGAGGACCGTTTGGCTCCAAACGGTTTGGAGACCGTTTGGCTTCAAACGGTTTGAAGACCGTTTGGAGGGGCACAAAGGGTTTGTATATTTTTATGTTTGTTTTTGAGTATGTATATTAATTTTTTGTATTTTGGTTTATGAATTTTTATGAAGTTTGTTTTATGTATTGTTTTTGTAGTTTTGATTATGTCGATTTTTTTTTTAGATTAATGATGAAAGAACTTAAAGAAAGCAAAACAAATTCAAAAGAAAAATAAAAAACTAGAAATTAGAGAAGGTGATACTGAGGTCTTGGGTTGCCTCCCAAGAAGCGCCTTAGTTTTATGTCGCTGGCTCGACGAAGTTAAAACATTATTATGCTTCTGTCATAGTATTTGATTGCTCATGTCTATTTGGCCCATGTTTAGGGTTCGATTCAGGCTGCCCAGCGAAAGTGCCTGTTGGGGGTTTCAATTGTGCAGCAATCTGGGCAAGCTGTGCTTCAACTGCCTTCTGTTGAGCTTGTTGGTTGGCCAGCATGGTTTGCTGAGACTGAAGCATTTGTTTTATCAAATATAGCTCATCTTCCGGTTGTGCAATGACGTTTTTCTGAGGGTTTTGTTGTTGAGACTGTTGAATATGCAATTGCGGGTGAAGCGGGGAATGAGTGTACTGATAGTAGGCTGATTGATTTCTAGGGTAGTTAGCCCTAGGGAAATTGTTCCTTGGGTTCCCTTGATTTTGGTTAAAATTGTTTGGAAATCCAGGAGGCAGCCTACTGTCAAGTCCCCCTTGTGTCTGATTTTGCGGATTCGCAGTTCCAGAGGGATTCCCATACTGGAATCCAGGATGGTTCCTTGGTTGACTGGGATTATAATAAACTTGTCCGGGAATAGTATGGATGGAGTTGACTTGCTCTGGAATCTGATCTTCAGCCTGATTAGTGATGGCCTCATAGGATTGTGGTGGTGGATGCAGATCCATCATCACATTATAGAGCATTCCGCAGGAAAGAGTCGGATGATCCGAAGCATGACAAGCTTCACAGGATCCTGTGACGGCTTTGACTTGATGAACCAGCGGGGTTTTCTTCTTATCAATTTCCCCTAGAGTTGTTTCGAGGGTTTGTTGTTTATGAGCGATTGTCATCAAAGCCTCGGCTATTGACTTTAGTTCCATAGATTCCTCAGCTTTAAAGACTTTAAGGACGCCTTTTCCGGCTGACCGCCCCCAGTTAGACTGGTTTTCAGCTCCCAAAGTAACGATTTTCCAAGCATCTTCATAGTTTTTCCTCATGAAATTTCCTCCAGACGAGGAATCTAGGAACTGTTTAATGTCATTGCTTACCCCCCGATAAAAAGTTTCAATCAATTGATTCTGTGAAATTCCATGATGAGGGCATTTGCGTAGAAGTTCCTTGAATCTTTCCCATGCCTCAGCGAGGGTTTCTCCAGGTAGCTGGGAGAAATGGTTGATCTGCCCTCTGATTTCATAGGTCAGCGAGGGTGGAAAGAACTTCTCCAAGAATTTTTTCTCTAGAGGGGCCCAAGTGGTTATGATGGGTTCTCTGTCCAATGAGTTGTACCAACTCAAGGCCCTTCCAGATAAGGTGAAATGAAACAGGTGGAGCATTATTGCGTCGAAAGCAATACCAGCTTGCGGGACCAGGCGGCATAATGCCTTAAACCGTTTCAAATGGTCCATGCAATCGTCTCCTGAACCTCCTGAGAAGGAAATTCCTTGCATAATCTGGATCCACTGGGTCCGAATCTCAAAGTTTGGGATGTTGATGATCGGAGGCCGGACCGGGTGGTTGTCTTCGTAATTCTTCGGGACAACATAGTCCCTCAGTTGCTTGTTTCGTAATTCGAGCTGAGCAGCCTCGGTCTCTGCTCTTATGCGGGTTTTCTCTTCTGCTCGTATCTCCGCTTGTATTTGGGCACGGGTGTCTGCAATGAGTTGTGCCCGTTGTGCGGCGATAGCAGCATTGACTCTCTCCATCACCAAAGCGGCTTGATGCTGTTCGTCAGCCATTTGACTAGCGCGTTGGCGATTGAGACGGATTCTGCGGTGGAAACTTCTCTCTACCTCAGAGTCGAACTCCGGATCAGGGGAGAATCCTTGATTATGCGGTGATTGCATATACGGGTTCTACCTGAGTAAAGAAAAGAGAACACCTTTAGATAATAGAGACAGTATGGAAGCTTCAAGAAGATGATGAGTTATGATTCAAAAAGAAAGTGTAAAAATCCTAACCAACTAAAAAATAAACTAAGTGAAATACTAACGTTCCGTTGTCCCCGGCAACGGCGCCATTTTTTGATGGAGCTAGGACTTACACCAAAAGATTTTCAGTCTTCCAATGGGAGTCCCAGAATTCTATCACCAAAAACCCTAGAGAGGATTGATGTCTTCCCTAGGTTTACCTAGAACTGGTGCTTAGATAACAACTCCAACCCCATAAGAGTATGGAAGCCTTATCATAGTACAGATTTAGGATCGAACCCAAAAGACAACGGTCTTGTTGCAAGCAACAAGATGGAAAACGTACAGCACTTCACTTAGTTATTTTACTAATTGGCACTTATATCAAAAGGTTGGATTTTGATTGGTTTTTAGACTAAAGCATGAAAAGTAAATAAAGCAAGTAAAACTAAGATTTAACAAATGATGATGAATCACTGGGGTTAAGCAGGTATTTACCACCGCTACACATGCATTGTATATGTACTAAGCAAGCAAGACTTATAAGCTAGATGCATGGATGTTCCACAAGACCGATGCCTTATAAGACAAGAGCGATGCATTGCATCCAAGGATGTTCCACAAGACCGATGCCTCGTAAGACAAGAGCGATGCATTGCATCCTTCGATGTTAACTCCAACCCCATAAGAGTATGGAAGCCTTATCATAGTACAGATTTAGGATCGAACCCAAAAGACAACAGTCTTGTTGCAAGCAACAAGATGGAAAACGTACTGCACTTCACTTAGTTATTTTACTAATTGGCACTTATATCAAAAGGTTGGATTTTGATTGGTTTTTAGACTAAAGCATGAAAAGTAAATAAAGCAAGTAAAACTAAGATTTAACAAATGATGATGAATCACTGGGGTTAAGCAGGTATTTACCACCGCTACACATGCATTGTATATGTACTAAGCAAGCAAGACTTATAAGCTAGATGCATGGATGTTCCACAAGACCGATGCCTTATAAGACAAGAGCGATGCATTGCATCCAAGGATGTTCCACAAGACCGATGCCTCGTAAGACAAGAGCGATGCATTGCATCCTTCGATGTTCCACAAGACTGATGCCTTATAAGACAAGAGCAATGCATCGCATCCTTCAAGGGTTAAGTAGCTCTCATTCGGTACATTTCTACGTGTCAATGAAGATATGTAGTCTTCCAAAGAGAGAATCTTACTCAACCTCATGAAACGTGCATCTAAAACTAACAAGCGAGCGATAATTATCAAATCGAAAAGTATCTTTGTAGGCCTAGTCTCCTATTCGGATAACCTAGCTACGAGAAGTGCGGGAATGTTGCAACGCCAGCCATTCCCGATCAAATGGTCACATGCTTTACATCATTCCCCTCGCAAAGCGTGTTCCTCGACTTACCAAGGTTACTTCCATACAGACGGAAGTGCAACGGATGATAGTGAGTTTACTCCACTCTTTGAGATACACTCCTAGACACCGAAACGGATGCGTGGTGGATACACACACCAGAAACCAACACTAAATCGGTATTCGAGTCTCGAGAGCGGTCGTAGACAAACCACAACAAAAGACAATAGATGCATACAAGAACGTGACCATCATTCAAGCATGTATGGAACGATTTAGTATTAAAACGAAAGGATAACATCTTTTTAGTACAGAGTACAAGACATGGGCAGCGGGGCTAGTCCCCGCGCCCCAGTGGATGGAACTACTCGCTCCTCATAGAGGGAGCAACAAAGGAGGAGGCAAGAAGAGATAGAAAGAACATCATCTCCACTGAGGAGAGAAGGTTGAACCCTTGGTGGAGAGAGCAACGATCTCTGCCCTTCGTGGCTTGCTTGACGACGGATCTTCTCCTCTCACCTTCTTTGTTGATGAGAGAGAAGGTAGCTTTGTAATGGAACGTGAGTCTCAGACCGGCAGCCTCGGGCGGTGGATGGAGTTGTTCTGGTACTAGAGAGGCAGCCTCTGGACGTCTGGACCCTTCTCAGGGATGGCCCTTGAGGTCTTATTTATAGGCCTTGAGTGAGGTCAAACGGTCTGGAGACCGTTTGGGTTCAAACGGTCTTGAGACCGTTTGGTGTCAAACGGTCTTGAGATCGTTTGGCGTCAAACGGTCTTGAGACCGTTTGGCGTCAAACGGTCTTGAGATCGTTTGGCGTCAAACGGTCTTGAGACCGTTTGGCGTCAAACGGTTTTGAGATCGTTTGGCGTCGAACGGTCTTGGGACCGTTTGAACTCCATGCGGTCTTGGGACCGTTTGAACTCCATGCGGTCTTGGGACCGTTTGGCTTCATGCGGTCTCGGGACCGTTTGAACTCCATGCGGTCTTGGGACCGTTTGGCTTCATGCGGTCTCGGGACCGTTTGGCTTCATGCGGTCTCAGGACCGTTTGAACTCCATGCGGTCTTGGGACCGTTTGGCTTCATGCGGTCTCGGGACCGTTTGAACTCCATGCGGTCTTGGGACCGTTTGGCTTCACTCGGTCGCGGGACCGTTTGAACTCCATGCGGTCTTGGGACCGTTTGGCTTCACTCGGCCTTGAGGTTGGTTTATTCTTTTATGATTTTTTTGTGCTCTTTCTGCAAGTGTAAAAGGAAAAGGTTAGTTTGATGATGTATTTACAAAAAGGGGGAAAATTAGGTTTATGTACCGTATAAACATAAAAAGAGTATGGAAAACTAAAGAAAAAGACTAAGATAAACTACTAAAATAGGAGGTTATCAGGACACAAGAAGGTGGATGGATGCCTTTTGCTTTTTAGGTCTATAAATTTTCCTTAGACATGTGGAAGACATTTTCAAATAAGCATGGGGTTCCTTCCATATATGACTAGATACTTATTACTGACTATTATACATATACCTAGCATTGGTGTAAAGACTCACATTTTTTTTCATTGGAACAACATATATACAACCCTACTTCTTTACAAAAAAATCTTCAAGAACAAGCTAATATTTTTTCATTCGTATTTTCATTTGATTTTCACATCTCTACTAACATATATTTAGACTTCTACTGATATTTCAAAATCAAATATAGAGTTTTCAATAATATGTATGAATACGTGAACCATGATCCTCTTCAATTTAGGGAAAAATATTTATAGGATATAGTTTTAGTAGTCCAGATCTTATTTGCTATGGCAGCGACAATATGATGACACCTGATTATTTAGTCTCAATAAATATTACAAATCATTGCTATTTAGATGTTTAAAACCCAAACCATTTATATAAATTGAAGTTGCATTAGACTATAATGGGTGAAATCCCAATCTATACAAAGAGAATCATGTGTGGACCTACCAGACACATTTTTCATGTTCTGGGTGCAAATGTGGTTTGCATCCAGTTTGATCAAGATCTAGACATCAATCAGTCATGAACTCTAACTACGAAGTTTATATGCTCTCTAGGATGTAGTTGAGATTTTCACAGCTTCAATTTTACCCTACAAAGTTGGGCACAAATCAGGTATGCTCCCTTTGAACACATGTTCAACATTGTCCTACCAAACATGCCCTTGCTAAGTTCAGGTGGGAAATGGATTCACACCCATATTAGGAAAAAATTAGAGCCCATATCCCTTATGGAACATTTGGAGAAAGAGATGTAGTTTTGGTTCCAGTGTGATTTGCACTTGAATGTATCAAACCAAGCCACACATATTTTTTTCTTCTAAAAAATACACCTGAGCTCCAAAAGATTTGACACATGTTAGGTTCAACTAATGCACGCTCATACGTGTAAGCCATACTACATAGATTTTGGATTTTTTCCATAAATTATACATGGGTGTCAAACCCTTTCATGACCGTGAGTGTCTATTGAATCCATGCCCACCTGAATCATGTTGGTCCTAGAAAATGTGAGAGATTTATAATTGGCACCCAATGACTATCATTAGAGAGAGTGGGTGTTAGTTTTGAGGTATGGAGAGAAAAACCACCCCCACAACTCCCTTCACTCTAAAAATAAGAGTGGAGGATAGCATTTTAAACCCTAAAGATACAACCACCAAAAAAGGATCAGAGAACAAAGAAAGTGAGGGACATACATAGCCATTATGGTGTGTGAAACCTTTTATTGTCGTTGGTTGGTGTGAAACTAGTTGAACCTTTCCCCTAACCCCTCTAGATAGTTGATGATAGCCTGAAGTTGGATAAAAAAATATGTGAATTGGATTGACATCATCTCCTGACCTTGATCTACTATCAATGACTTCCTAGATCCAACTTAGCATATGCAAATCCACTTGTCACCCAGAAGTGCAAAACACTTCTACACATAAAGTACAAAGCAAAGTGAGAGCTACATATATTTTATTTTTCCTTGTGAATCATATAACCAACAATTTCTTTTGAATCATATACAATACTATTTTAAGAGATGTATTGGGGTATTCACTCATAACCCTTTCTTGATCTATAAATGGATGTGATGGGTTCATAATTTCATTCACATTCCCCCTTTTCCATGCACAAGTCACTTCTTATTTTCAAGGTTTTCATGGTTTTTTTTATATAAAAACTAAGTGGTGACTCCAAACCACCTTCTTCATTTTTAATTTATAATGAAAACAAAATGGTGAGTCCACTAGGGATTAGTCACATTTAGGTTGCAACTATTTCTTTTCCAGATCCCCTGGTGCAAATCTACTTGGCTTATGTAACTACAAAATGGTTTTCTAGAAGGAACAACGTTCTTTTTTTAGTTAGAAGTGATAGGGAACATAGTTCATGCATGTCGACGGTCCTTCCATAGACAACAAAATGACATCTAATAGGTGCAAATCCTCTTCTCTTCTATCAGTGTAAATGATTTTGATCCAGTCATTTTTTTTCTTGAGTCACAAGTGATAAGAAATAATTCCATTTATTTCCATGGTCCTTCCATGGCATGCAGAATGATGTTTCCTTGGTGCAAATGTTCTTGAATTATATCAATCAAAAGTTGTTTTACACAAGGAGCAAAGTTTAGCTTTACTAGTCAAATGTGATAGGGAACTAATTCTAATCATGTCCATGGTCCTTCCATGGCACAAAAAATAATGTTTATTTTGATCGTCCTAGAGTTTTATAATTACTCTAACTTGCTTCGTGCAAGTCTATTTGAAACATAGATAATTTTGGCACAATCCTAGTGCAAAAATATTTGGCATGTGAAACTATCTCTCTCTACTATTATGTCAAATCTAACACAAATTTTGTTCACATCCAAGCTCTTGATGCATGAGATAAGAGTTATTTCGATTAATAGATCGTTCTAATTACATGCAATCCTTAACTGCTGACTCCAAATGGGTTTGGCACGTGGGAAAAAATCTTTTCTTCAAGATTTAATATCTCATAAGGCATGGATTTTATTCACATCAAAATCTTTACAAGTTAGAAAAATGCAAGGTTCATGAATCATTTATGTTCATTAGTTTCAAACATTAAATGTTGAAAGCAAAGAGGTTTGAACTTGGAACATGTAGAATCTTCTATTGATTAAGTGATGCCAAGGTCTTATCAAAATATAGGTACATTTATTTTAGCATGACTTGCTCGGTATAAGTATGCTTGAAACTCATATTTTTTTGGCACAACCTTGGCCCAATCCAGTGGGCACATGGAACAATTTTCTTTTTTTAGTCCTATAAGACATGAATTATATGCATATCTAAAATCTTTATGTGTAAGATAACAACTAGGATTATAAATGACTTATTTCAATTAATTTCAAATAACTACCAAGATGAAATGGGTTTGACACATGAATTAATGTCCATGTAGAACTCCACACATTTAATTCAAATATGGACTATTTATGTTTGGATCTTTGTAGAGAATGCAAACTTATATTATTTTAGTATTTTTATCAAAGCCTAAAATGCTACTTGTTGATTGCAAAAGGGTTTGACACCTGAATAACTATCCATATACATTTGCATGTTTTAGTCAAATATAAACTATTTAAGTTGTGGATCTTGATCAAGAATGTGAATTCATATTGTCTTTGTTTCTCTCAAATACTAAAATGATAAGTGTTGAGTATAAAAGGGATTGACACATGAATCATTTTCTAAGTACAATTTTGCATGTTTAGTCAAATCCAGACTCATTTGAGTCAAGACTTTAATAAATCATGTGATGTAAATTTTCTTTTGCATTTCTATCCAGTCCTAAAATGCTAATTGTTAGTGCAAAAGGGTTTGACAGTTGGATAAATGCCCAGGTATAATTTCACATGTTTCAAACAAAATTGGATAGTATAAGTCTATATCTTGATTAGACACATAATAAAATATTTTCAATGTTTTTGCCAATTTTTAAAAATTCTAATGGTTTAGTGCAAAAGGTTTGGGTACTTTCTTAGTGCAAATCTTTTTTTGACACATGATTTTCTTTTCTTCTTTCTTGAATGTAAACTTAGTGTGGATCCTCTTTCCACATGAACTAAAATACAACCTAAATCAATCAACACTTGCATATTGCCAATAATCTATTTGATGTTATATGATTAGCATGATCATTTTAGGGAGAGAAATACTTTTTCAATTAGGGGAATTTTTTTATTAGGATTGACTTCACCTTATTTCCCTTGGGTTTGAACATCTAAAAGGATGTCTGGTGCTTTTTATATCTACGACATGGTCTCTTCCCCTTCACTATTCCAACTTCTCTTTGGTTGAACATATCTACTTGCATGCTTATTTATTGTTCTATTGGGATATCAAACATACAAAATCACCATATTGCATGTGTACATGTCCCATTTCCCTATTAGACATGAGTAGTAGATTGTTGGCACTCACAGTGACACTCCCAAATGGGAATGGGGATGACTTGTATGGGTACTGTTACCACATTTTTGGGTATGTGCAAAGGCTCGAAGTGCTTCCCCCTCTCCTAATGACAAAGACCGGATTTAGACAATATAATCATGAGGTATATCTGGAGTAGTAAAAACCTAATGAATCCGGATATTACATGAGAGTAAAGATATCTTAGAAGTCAGTAGAGAAAGTAAAGACCACCCATTCTAGTGTATGTATGTACCTTCCTAGGTGAGAATGAAAAAATAGAAAATTAAAACATTGTCTAATTTGGGGTATTTATATTGCCATCTTAAATTCTTTATTGAGATATTATTTATGCTATTAGATAAGATTCTAAGCAATCTTCCCCAAATCACAACAACAAGAAACTTCAGTTGCGTCAAATCCAATAAAAAGCCAATCATCTAAAATTTGATAAGTTAAAAAAAGATGCCTAATCAATTGAGGTGTTGATTAGACATGCACACATATGGGAATAACTCGACTCTATACTAGATTGACTGCAAATTCTTATTACGCACTCAACAAAGATCATTTTTACACATTTCCGCACATAACCTTCTCAACATGTGAGCATGTATCCTTTTTGCACTAAGATTGGCTTTATATCATACCTACACCAAAGTGGAAATATGTCATATTAGCTTCAATCAATACACATACCATACAAACCCAGATGATATGGAAGCTTTTCCTGAGTTTTAATCTGGTGAATACAATATCATACAATCCCATATTACATGGAAGATCTACCCTAGTTTCAACCTAGAAAATCCAAGCTATACAAATCTAGATTGCATTACTCACATACCTATATTGCATTAAACCTCTACTAAGTTTTGACCAGATAAATCATATATCATACAAACTCATATTTTAGTAAAGCTTGCCTCAATTTTGACTCGATAAATCAAACATCATCCAAGCTCTGCTTGAGTTTTGACATGGTAAATCTCATACCATACAAACTTGAATCACATCAAATCTTTGTTTGAGTTGAGACACATTACAATCAATCACTACTACAGAACAAATGTTTAATGTCAGTTTTACTGACGTCAGTTCCTTATAAAAATTGACATCAATCTACCAATAATGTCAGTTCTTCATGCCAACTATCACCAAATGTGAAATCCTATCAATTTACAAAAGACATGGGTACCACTTTCACTTTAGCATCAGTTTCTTTTCATAGAATTTACGTTTAAAATTTCCCGTGAAATACAAATATTCAGGAAAAAAATTTCCTCCAAATTTTTTAGTTCGGCATCAATTTTGTAAATAATCGATGACAAAGTGTCCGCGCCATGTCCCCCATGGAAATATCCCCACATTATTTTTTGGATCTACCAAATAACTGATGAATAAGTCCCCCTGGTGAGACACAATTTTTTTTCAGAGATGGGTCTATATCATCGATTTTTTTAGAAGAAACTGACGATTTTTTTTTCACACCATGCCACCATGAAAATATCCCCTCCCCCAAATTGCTTCTTCATCATTGGTATTTTGTGCTAAACTTACAACTGTACACAAAGGGCAATTTCCTCCTAAGAGCAATTTTTTTGTTTGGATATGTAGTTAGTCATCAGTTTTTTCAGACGTAACCGAGGACTATGACCCTAAACTGGTGTCTATTTTTTTGTTTGATTTAGGAGTTAGTCTTCAATTTTGTATTCATAACCAACAACTATACCCCAAACATGGGGACAATTTGTTATTTGGATATGTAGTTAATCGTTGGTTTTTACAGACGTAATCGACAAATATGGCCCTAAATCGGTGTCTATTTTTTGTTTGGTTTAGGTGTTAGTCATCGATTTTGTATTTTTAACCGACGACTATACCCAAACCCGAGGGTAATTGTTTTTTAGATATGTAGTTAGTCATCGGTTTTTACAAACGTAACTAACAACTATGGCCCTAAACCAGTGTCTGTTTTTTTATTTGGATTAGGTGTTAGTCGTCGGTTTTGTTTTCTTAACTAATGACGATGTACTTATTCATCGGTTTTTCATAACAACCGACGACTATGGGTAACATAATAATACTCGTGTGAAATAGAATTTCTCCCTATTCTCTATTTCATTACAATTCAACCTAGGTCTCTAGAAATTTTCCCTGTCGTAGCTCTTCCTCCAGCAGCCGCCACCCCATTTTTCACCAGCTGTCGCTCTTCCTCCAGCTGTCGCTGATGTTGTTTCTTACCTTTGCTCGCTTGGGAGGGGTTGTTGCTTGCCAGAGGAGTTTGGGCCTGAGCCTGCCGTAGCCACCTAGTGAGATTGGGTCGGAGCTTCTACTAGTGAGATTAGGTGCATGTTACCCCTACTACAAGGTAAGAGAGCTCCCCTATGCCACCATTTCATCCATGACCAACTAATAGGATGTGATTCATTATGTACATTACTCCTTGTTGTTTTGCTTCATAGCTTAAACTTTGGATGAATGTGCATGAATATGACCCTTAAATATGGTTGAAGGTTACATATCCCCCAAACTACCCACTATTGTAGTTACCTTGTTGATAGTGAATCACTTTTTTATGGTTCGTTACTTATTGCTCTTGCATTGATTAGTGTTAATTAGGATTGATATATCTTAGTTAATGCAATTTGCCTTCTTTCCTTAGTTTTTTAACCTTACTTTCAAGTTTACCTTAGGTCATCTCTCCCTCCCTAGATCATGAATAATTTATTTATAATGATTATCTTGATGATGAACATGCATGTATATTGGAGATGTTGAAATCAATGTTATAGAATATAGTACCTAGACTAGGGTATGATTAAGATTACAAGATGTCGGTATTGTAAATCAACTCATACATTGTTTTTAATCTTATAACCTCTTTGAGGGACACTTTTCAATGATCTAGTCAAGAATCTCAAATCAAGGTGCCTAATCTAGTTCTCTTCATTAATATTAATGTTTGCTTTCTTTGTTGATTAACTAATCTAAATGGAAGAATACATTTAATTAAATGATGTTACATAAAACCCAGGATATGAACAATGAAACTAGGATCATAGGTATAGGAATGACAACATGCATGTATTTTGTTGGCCTAGAAACCCATCTGAGATTTACTCATTAGGAGTAAATCTTGGATAGTCCCCAATTTGGGTAAGTGTATAATGTATATTTGGTTTTTAAGATGTTTTGTCATCACTTCCTCATTTTTTCTCTAAGTACATATGTTGGTGGACATTTGGCCATCTACATCAGTGTACTTGCAGAGTTGCGGGGAAATACTGCTGAAATTTTCTTGAAACCCCCATTATACACTTACTAGTGAGACTAGGTGTTCAAGAATAGGATAGGTGGTACACACATTCCTTACTTCACCCTAAACCCTAATATGTAAATCATAAACCCTAATATTTAAACTCTAAATCCTAATCTATCTATAAATCGTTAACCTGATTTGTAAACCCTAAACCCTAATACTTATTTTATCTTTGATCATAGAATGGATAGATCACGGATGTCCATTCCAAATCACTGCACCCCAGAGTTTATTACTAGTCTTGATCATTTTATAAGATTTGTGAAGGAACATAGGAAACAACCTAGAGATAGGTCCTATTGTCCATGTAGGCATTTTGGTAACAACTTGAAAGTCAACATTGGGGACGAAATAAAAAGTCATGTCATGTGCAACAAGATTGTATAGGGCTATACAAAATGGTACTGACATGGGGAGATTCCAAACTTGAGATTAGTAGATGTTGATAGTAGTACTTGTCTTGAAAAAGAAAGTGCCACCGATGATGTAGATGTGAATGAACCAATTTTGATAGACATGGTTGATGCTATGCTAGATAGTTGTGGGGTAGAGCACACCGATCCACCTTCCTTATTTAGGAACATTGTGCATGATGCTGAGAGACTATTATACATTGGTTGTACTAAGTTTATGAAGTTGAGTGTTGTTTTGAGATCGTATAATGTGAAGTAAAAATAGATGGAGCGACAAAAGGTTCATGTCATTGTTGTCTTTGTTGAAAGAAATCCTTCCTAAAGGCAACGAGCTTCCACTATCAACATAAAAATTAAAGAAAATATATGCCCAATGGGAATGAAGGCTAAGAAGATACATGCATGCCTGGATGATTGTGTATTATTTCAAAGGGACTAGTCCATTTGAAAGATTGTCCAAAATGTGGGGAGTCAAGGTATAAAATAACGACTTTGGAGAAGTCCAAAATTGTCTCTCCTACCAAGGTGATGTGGTATCTACTTAAGAAACCCCTTAGAGCTCATCCTCCTCCACCTCCACCTCCTCTTTGATTACTTGGTTGGCTTTCACATGACCCATTCAACTCGATAGGTCCTCAATGCAGGGGTATGGCACTATTTATAGGCAAACATGAAGAAGATTCACCTATGATGGTTTCTATTAAGGAGGACATTGTAGGTCAACGTTATGATTCTAGTATACTTCTACAAGATGTGTTGTATTTGTTTCATTATGCATGGTTGAATACATATATGATAGAACATTGGATTTGGTGACATCTTAAATAGCTATATGCCTCATTTTAAATATGGTGATATGTTTTCTTATATATTAATGCATACATGATATATGTTTGCAACCAGTTACATAAGGTCTATGTAGAATTTTCAATGACCCGTTTGGGATTTCTAGTTCCATCCTTGATTAACCGTGTAAGTAAAGACCATGTATCTATTACCCCATACTACTCTACGACGTTTAAATATTTTATGAGTCGTCAAGGATACTTCCTCTCCCCGACCCCTCATTAACCTATGTAGGCCCGACGCAGGAGGAGTATGGTAAACCAAGTTTGCAACACATTAGTTCCAGCGCAAACCATGTCAGACATAAATCCCAATTTATTCATCCCCATGAGGATGCAAACCTGAGACCTCTGTATGCGTTCATGGTCCAATCACCAGTGAGCCACATCCTTGCAGGAAACCACGTTTAAATATTTTGTTAGAAAGAAAAAGAGTGTGATATTCTCTCCATACAATGTTGGCTAAGTTTACTTACTTTTCATATAATTTTGACTTAATAAATTTCAATTCATTGTGGATTTTGAGTTATATTTTTTTTCCTTCTTATTAATCAGGAATAACCATTGGATCTTATTGGTTGTTGTCCCCACGATGCTAACTGTTTATTATCTAGATCCTAAGAGTGACAAAATAGATGATGGGGGATACTATTTAAAAAATGCATTATTCATGTCAGTAGATATGTATATTTATATCCGCTAACATATATATTACATGACTATTTACTAATGGAAATTCAATGTGTTACATTCACGTATAGGGATATAAAATTTTTCAAAAAATCTTGAGGAAAGGTAGAAACAAAAAATAAAATGGTAGTTTGAGATAATGTTGATGTAGTTTTCTGAATCCAATGCATATTTATGCCAACGATGCTTAC
Source organism: Alisma plantago-aquatica (assembly GCA_963693085.1). NCBI lineage: Eukaryota > Viridiplantae > Streptophyta > Magnoliopsida > Alismatales > Alismataceae > Alisma > Alisma plantago-aquatica. Next base: position 1,914,120,110 of record OY856409.1, on the reverse strand, counting down.
TTTTATTATATAACAATTTGTATGTTTAAATTTATAGTATTTTGTATAAGAAAATAGTTGGTCATGCACATACTAAATGATGCACTATATGGACATGATTGTCCAATATATGGCAGTATACATCGACGAGATTCATAATGTAATCCATATATATAGTATTATAAATCATAAGTATATACTCTCATTACATAATATGAACATATCAAACTTATTAATTAACTAGATGAGACACGAGAACAATGGGCAGAAAAGCCTTCAAAAGGGAAGTGAACTTTGAATTTATTGAGATGAAGAAGAATGATTTTTCTAAAGTTTGATGTCATAAAGTCTATTATACATGTGGTGCTTATGACTTCTTGCAACTATAAATTTGATGCATGGATATGTGAATGATGATCGATATACATGTGTGTGAATGTGAAGATGAATGAATGAATGTTTATACATGTCATGACATTGAAATTGGTATATATGTAAATGAAGTAGCATGTGTGTGAATGAATGTGAAGATTAATGAATTATGCTTGCACATATGATGAAATGGAATTGGATAATGAATAAAATTATGTGCATATTATGTTTGTTATTGTAGGTTTGGTGGCATATTATTAAGATAAACGCAAAGGATGTTATTAACCTACAGTTCAAAACTGAACTGTAGGTTCTACATTACGCTGACTAGCCGGGCAACAGGATGCAGGCCTGCTATTTAAAAAAACCAAAACTTAGTCGTCCGTTGTATAAAAAACTTGGCACTATAGGCCTAACTCATATGTTTTAGTAAAATAACTGACATTAAATGACAAAACCAAAATGGTCATGCTGGACAACACGACCTCACTGGGTAGCATGTCATAGTCATCAGTTTATTAGATATAACTGTCACTGTACATCAAAATCGTCACTTATTTGGTCTAACAATCGACACTGTATATCATTATAGGTGTCAGTTTATATAGAATCGATGATGTAGGGTCCTTTACAAGTTACATATGTGACCTGGTATGGCTCTTTCGATATCGGTTTTAGGCATGCAACCGACACCTAAGACTCATAATTGTGTCGGTTTCTTTTATCCACACAACTGATGTTGGATCTCTAGCATCAGTTTTGCCATCCACAAAGAACTGATGTCATAGACCTATGGTTGTAGTGTCACCCACTTAGGTGTTAATTTTTAACCAACATTATAGGGTTTTTGTAACTGACACCAGAGATATTTTTGTAATAGTGAATACATGAAGGTCCTAGATTACATCTAGGGTGTTCTCAAGTTTTGAACCAATAAAACCATTGCCTTACAAAACCTGAACTAAGACAAAATTTTATCCAGAAAACTCTTATCATTCAATCTATCTTCCATGTGCAAACTTTTCCCAAACCATAATAACCAATCATGTTAGAATACAAAATGTATCAAAAAATTTCTTGATATTTAGTCATATGCTACACCAATTTGACTCATCATACTTGATACCTAGATAGGTTTATATACAGAAATACATGTACAAGGGGACATTGAGATGTCCCCTTTCCAACATATTTTACTAGTTTATCGATATAATCATCTTCCATCTCGTATGTAAGCCCTATAACTTATTAGTTATCACCATTCAACCCCATAGGTTGTCCATAGACTAATGTGAGTTTCTCTTCTAGTCACCATTAATGACTAGTAACTAGAAAATTCAACTTGTAACACCCCTTTCAAGCAAATATGTAGCAACGAAAGCAACACCCACATTGTCTATAATATGGGGTACTCTTTCTCAAAAGGAATGTCACAATCATAATAATCATTGCAAATAAAGTAAACAAACACCATGCATTGATATTGAAATTGATTTATACATTGTTCACAATTGGTTTCTTGAATTGAAGCTAACTAGGATATACATGATTAAAAATAATTAATACATAAAGTTATCTATAACATCAGGATCTTCTATTGTAGATGGCACCCCACCATATGTGTCCTTTGGAAACCTTGATCTATTTCTTGATTTGATCTTCATATGATTTATTCTTGGAGATGTTCTGTACCTGCGGGCATCGCGCCCCCATCCATGCATGCAAATAAAAATCACATTAGAGTAAGTGGCATTGAGCATTGTTATAAAAACATAATAACTGGGCAATAAAGGAAAACATGAAACTTAATTGAATAGTATATTTGGATTCACATAACATAATCTGGGTGGTCGGTTATAGTATCCTCGATATTATTGCACCAATGGTGCTCATAAGGCATGTAGGATCAACATTAACATGATGAGAACAAAATAATACAGCCTATTTCATGATTCATCATTAACTTGACATAATTAACTTTAATTGGATTTCCATAGTCATAAAATGAATTCTTGGAGACAGAACTTGAAAGCATAAGAATCATATAATAACATTATAGCAAGAAGTATCCCAATTGAAGTACATGGCTATGCACATAGTTTAACTTGATCATCATGATTCAATAAATATAAAGCGATTGAACACTCATATTAAATGCTCAAAGTGTATGAATCCTCTTACCTGATCCTGAGGAGGTACACTAATAGTAGATGAAGTCCTGATCAATCCTAATGTCCTGTCAATAACATAATTATACATTAATTTCATTTTCTTAACATACGTGTATGATTCTTTAATTGAATTTGGAAATTGGGTCAGGATTCTAGGTCTGAAACTAGGACCATGTGATAGATCTCAAAAAAACTGATCAAAAATCATATATGGATCATCCCCATCTGAGCTATATATTATTTTCTATGAATTTGTCAAGATCAGATATATTCTGATCAATCAGAGGCGAGGAAAATCATTTAAGACATTTTTTTGAGAAAATCCAGAAATCAAGGTTCGAAAGATGACTTTGCCCTCACATTATCAAACTGAGGCAGGAGGCATGACAGGGCACAACGGTCAAAAGTTCATCAATATGAATATGCGATTGATGTCAAAATAACCCTAGATAAATACATAATTACCCATGGTAGTGTGACACTCATATTGACATCGTAAGGGGGTGAGGGTAATTTTAGCGTCTGGTTTCCTCTCTGCTGGCCATGGCGTCGATGGTGTCACTGGAGCTTGACCTCCAAATCAGAAGTGAACGAAGGGTGACTGGGGAGGAAGTGGGAAAACTCACTCGATTCGTCATGACCGTGCGAGCTCAATGAACCATAGCTCAGGCTCTGTGAGGATGGGAAACCCCATTCCCAACAATACCACCATGGACGGAGAAGTTGAGAAGGAACGGAGGCAATTGACTGCATTAAGGTCACAAACTGAAGGATGGAAATGATCGTAATCACCAGCCGAAGGAAACAAAACAACCAGAGTGTGGATGTGCTCGTGTACTCGGAACCAACCTTGAGGCCGCCGGAAAATTGAGCAAGAAGCTCGAACTGGAAAACGACATGACAATGGTGATTTGAGTAAAACAATTGTGTCATCATCTTTGTGGGTATCCAATGAATCTAGACAACTAGTTCTAGTGGCCTTTTCGTGGCCGAGAGACCTAGTCAGAAATCGAGCTTTACCAACCTGAACTTGGTTAGTGGGTGGAGCAACCGAGTAGAATGGACATGCTATAGACATAATGGAAACAAAGAAGAGTGGATGGGGATGCTTACTGGAGGTTCAATTGAACTGAGAAGGCCAGAGCTCTATGCTCGAGCTTGCCGACATCACTGAGGTAGATCAGATCTGTGGCGGTTCCTCGCGTCGGCTCTGGCAGAATTGGTGGATGGGGATGGTTTATCAGGGGCCGTAGATGCTTTCTGGATCTCTTTCCCTCGGTCCGATGGACCTAATTGGACTAGGGACGGCGTCGTCGTGGACTGGAGGGAGAGGTCTTTTGGGCGTTTCCGCTGTGGGCGCTTATAGGGGTCGATCTAGGGTTTTCTAGGTTCACAGTGATATCCCGTAACCGTTGGCGTGGAGATAATGGCAATATGTTGAAGAGGGAGAGATATCACGGGCCAAGGATCGGGGTATCATTCCCCCTCTCGTGCGGGTACTGCGGGAGGTAGGGGATGAAGGCCATGACCTCAGATCCCCATCCAATGGCTCACAAAGAGCTGGGCTCACTTAAGCTGCGTGTGACGCACAGTTTTCCCAAATCTTGGAAAAATGAAGGATAATCACAGAGATTATCAAGTTCATTAATCAATGAAAAGTCATTACCTTCTATTTCTTCATAATGGCATTTGAGGCATCTAGGATTATCCAAATCTAACCAAATTTGGTAGGGAAGCTAATTCGACCATGAGGAATCTAATTATCCAATCAGGTTTCAGATATGAATTAGGGAAATAGGTGTTTTAGCTATTTAGGGTAATTAATACATTAATAATCACTGAAAAGGGATTCTAACACCAAATTCTGAGGGAAGATCTATTATTATATTATCTACTCATATACCAATCAATGGGATGCATTTTACATGTATGTGTGCCAAAATTATCAATTAACCCCTAACTAGTCACCATTTAATAATTAGGGTTAGGTTTTGTGCGTTAATTGACATTGATGTGTTTAAGTGTTGATGAATCAAAATAAAAGTTCACATACTATCCTGGTGTAGTCTAAACTCATTTTGGCATACTTCTTAAGCATTGTCTCCACTTAAATGAACAAATGTAAGAAAAATTCATTCAACCTAGGGTTTCACCTTTATTAAACATCAAGAATTTTTGGGACTGAATTTTGAGGGTCGTTACACAACTCTTGAAAAGAAACATGCTCTACAACAAACTCATCTAAAGAAGAGTGTAATCTATGCATCCAGCCAAGATTTCTAAATTAAAGGAAATATAAGATACCCATCTAGTCCATGTAACATATTGTAGTTAGATGGTTCTTAATCCGTTGAAGAGATCTACTCATTGCATGGTTGATATTCTTTACATGATAAATGAGTCTTCCAACTCACTCCTATGTAATCAATAGTGGCACATTATTCTTGACTTCCATGTTTGATCATTCACCTTATGACAATGGGACCTTGCTACATAATGGGTGATTTCATGCCTTTCTCTTCCATATCATATTCATGGAAACATATCAATTCATTAAATAAAAAAGACGTATTCTTATTCCAGGTTCAACCCCTGTCAATGAGAATCATGTTCCAGTATGTGATCTTAGCCCCTTACTTTGCAAGGGTGAAATCTTTTTCTTTTCTTTATTTTTGTTTCTTCCATGAAGATTCCCCCTTAATTCATTCCCTAGGTCTCCATTCAAGAAAATTCTCAAGAACATTATTTGGACTACATGAAGAGTGATAGTTATATGCCAGTGTATGTGTATAATTCTTGATATATGATATGTATGTGTTTCAATGTGTTTGTCATGAGGCCTACCAACAATAACTGACCCTATCAATGTAGTCCTTATCTTCTGCGTTCTAGAACACAATTCATCATGAAAATTTCTCATATGGTGGGAATACACATCCATAAAACTCAGTCTGACCTTAATGAGTTCATCATTCAGTATGCTTGTCATGGATGTTAGCATCAAGAATACTTGGAAAGCAAGTCAACCATGGGCCTTTATGTACAAATATGTTTATATAGTCTCAATCATCTTCATCTAACACTATTATTAGTGTGAGAATTTGAAAAAAAAAATCCTAAAATTAGAAACACAAGGAATCAGCTCCAGCTATAGTAGTCAAGATGCACAGTTCTGATGGTGAGGATGATGAATAAGATGAAAAATAGCCACAATCCAACAGCCACCATACATTACCAGTGGATCATATTAACCCCCATCTTTCTTTCCTCATGCCTTCCCGTATGGAATGCCTATGATGAACCTTATGGTAAGGGAATCGTCATGTCCAAGGTACCACTGAACCTTTATTCATGGTCAATCATGGCATGCCCAAAAATGTAATATTGGTCCCAGAAAGAAATTTCCAATCAAGATATCAATACTTGTTGCAATAACCATCCCCCAAAATCCCTGAACATGTAGATACTGAACAAAACAAGAACAAAAAATAGAAGAGCCAATCCATGACTAGGTTTTTTCCCCGTTGCACCCTATGCCCCATCTACTAAATATACTATTGAGGTCTTTATGATTGGAAAATTTAGGTGCAAATACAAGCTATGCCCAGAATGGATAAAACATATATGTTGGTTCCACATTTGATTCTTTTTATATATATTTGGATTTCACTCACTCTAGTTTGATGCAACTCAGATTACATATATTTTTTGGGTTTGAAACATCCAAATAAAAAGATGTATACGATTTATAGAGATTCAAAGTGGAGATGTCAATAGTTTTCCTCTTGCAATATGGGGTTAGGTTGGTGAATCTACCCATGATGAGGGTTTCTGTCTTAAGACAAAATAACACCAATTTTTTGTTAGAAATCATGTTTTGTTGACTGAATCGATTATGAGTGAACTCATTGATTGAGAAGACTAACAACCTAAAATCTTGCAAAAGCATTGATGCAGTGAATTTGAGTCGCATTTATAGGTTGGTTTCATACTTATTTTGTGTGGTTATGTGTCATTTTATGACTATATATAATAGCATAATTCATATTCCTTTAGCCTATAATCATCATATGCATCAAATTCGGTTTATTTTATATTATTTTGTATAAATTATCAGACCTATTGGATTTGATTTGTGTTTCTCTCTCTGTTTCAAGTACTTTGCATATCTAGACCCATCGATACCATTGACAAATCTATTGATACCATCGACATGGCGTCAGTGCCCAGGCCAGAGGGAGAGCATCCAAGTCGATACCATCGACCAAAGCTATCGATGGTCTCGAGATCACTTCAGCGGGAATTAAGTCAAGTGGTCGATACTATCAACAGCAACATTGATAGTATCGAGAGTTCATAGGTTCTAGTGATGGATTCCTTTATTTCTAGCATCGGAAGTGCATCTTAAGGTGTCGATACCATCGACACCCCATTAATTGTATCGACGTCGTCGGATCTGAGTTGCACCCAGAATTGCTACGATTAAATGGCTGCGATCTTTTGGGGATCGTAAGTCATGCCTATACCTAAGAAAAGATGGCCAGACCTAAGAAGGATGCTCTATTCCATTGCATGAGTCCTAGAGATGAGGAGAGCAAATAACGGAGCCCAGATCTATGCCCCAGATGTTTCTAGAGCCTTAGATGGACGATTCTTCCGTCGGAAGGTTGCGGAACGTGCGTCTAGCACCGAGGATCATCTAGATCTCCTCCGTTTCAGGGGTTACACCATCATTTCATTTGTTTCTCCATGTTTCCCTCTTTCTTCTCCATGTGTACTGCTGAGTTGAACATGTAGGGCTAATCCCCTCTATCCTTAGGACTGGGAATAGCCCGAGAATTCACTGTATGACAATGTTATATTAATTATCATAATTTATCTCACTTTTCCTTGATATGTTATCATGTTTCTATTGCAATTTACTATGCTTGATCACCATAGCCGATTTCTAATATCGTTAATTACTTATGATGGAGAATTAGTGGTTGAAAAGGCACGATTAACACATTAATCAATAAATTCCTTAGATAAGGTAATGTATGATTAATGGTGGTTCCTCAGAGAAATAATCAAAGCACCTAGATTTAGGGTATAAGTTACTACTGGCGTGGAACTAACCTAGAACTAGGTTGTGAATTGTATCATGGAAGCGAGCAATTCTGACTACGGGACATAATCAGGGAAAGGGAATGAATTATGTTAATTGCGTAGATTTTCATACAGTGAGACCTAGTGATGAAACTGCAATCCTAAGGATTCTCATAAAATTCGATTAAACTAAACATTTAACCACTGATCACTTTTGTTTTCTTTTCACTTTATTTTCATTTTAAAACCAAACAATCAACTTTTCCAATCGGTCTAGTTGATCGCGACCAGTTAGTAGTAGTCTACTGAAATTTCCATTTCCCTGAGTTCGACTCAGGCCTCACAAGGCCTATATTACATTGATATGTGCACTTGCATTATACACATGGTAAAATCGTGTCAAGCATGAACATAAAACAAATGATTATGATTTAAAAATCAAAATACTATGGAAAATACCCTACCTTTGTGTGGTTTGAAACCATGTCTTCCTTAGTATATTCTATGTTTTATTGCATAGGGGATATCTACTACGTAGGACTTTATGACAAATGAAATATTCCAAAGTTGGTATGTACCGGCTAAGTAAATTTTGCTTCTTATGAGGGCTTTCAAAATTATGTTTGGGTTAAAGAGATATACATACCTTGACATTTAGTTTGAAGCAACCTGAATCCAAAAATTATCCGAACATATATGTAATTATACTACTAATGATCAATTTATTCAATGGGAGAATGGTAGTATTTTGTAAAATCCTGACATGATGCCATCCCATAAGATGATCAATAAGAACACAAAATAGCATCCAATTTTTAATGTTCTAAACTAACCTAGGTTCCCTTAGAATTGGTTGAACATGTCCTTATTGATTAAATATATTTGAAGATCTTAGTAGGGTTTGAAATCATATTTACCATGGTAGAATGTGATTTAACTATAGATGAGATGATAACTATATTAAATTTTTATTGCTATTATTTAAATAGGTTTGATACTCATTTTTAGACTCAGGTAGGTTTTCTATTTTTTCTGTGTAAATAGGTCTGATGGTCATTTTCTCTCTCTAATGTGTATGTCACTCATAATTTTTTCTTCTATGTAAATGGGTTTGATGTAAGTTCTCTTTTCACTATGTAAATAAGTTAAATGTGATGTATTGTTGGTTTTTTATGAGAAGGATGAGGCTTTTTGGTGGATTTATTATCCTTCCACTCCCAAATATGTCCTTTATTTTTACACAAAGGATCCAAGAAAATTTGAAGCTTGGTGTACAAGATGGAAATCCACATTGCATGTCTTCGACTGACATGGACCAAAAGATAGCATGATATAAAAATCATCAAGTTGATCCTCTCCAATGATTGTCATCTGTAGTTATGTGAGATTTGGAGTCACTATCTCCCCGATCAGCAACATATCAAAATTTGCATTGCAATTTGCATAGCCAAGTCAATGAGTTGGAGAATCATGAGCCCCTGGATAAAATTTGTGCATACTGACACCCATGTATTGTAAAAGAAAAAAGGACCCAGAGTATTAGGTAGGACCTATTGGGATAGCATCAATTTCCAACCCAATTGGGCCTATTCTAGTCAAGGCTCATTAGGGTTTTGTGCTGCTTCCATTGACGAGATATAAATCCATGCTGACTAGAAAACAAATTTGTAGAAACCAAAGAATTGACATTCTATAATTGAAAAGGCAATTAGCGAAGAAGCTGCCATGTTGAAGAGAAGAAAGGTAGTGTCTGTAACATACAGAATTATGGGCATTTTGCCTTTTTGGTCCTCTTTTCCATCTTTTCCTTTCATTTATATCCTCTTTGGCCTTTCTATTTAATTTGTGGAGAATATAATGGTCTAATAAACATTTGTTCACCTTTTATTCCAATATTTGGGTTTATGCACAAATACCTCAGTAAAAGTTTAGAAATGGGCTTAATATGTAAAATGTCCACTTAAGTGATAAAAAGAATAAATAAACTCATCCTAGAACTTTCTAGTGCTTTTTAGAATATGAAAAAGAAAGGAAATCCCGAAATATAAATAAAGGAGATGATAAGTGCAATAATTGGGGATAATATGGAATATTTTGGATAAAAGAAGATAATGAGGAATATATTGTTCCAAAAATCATAAATAGAAACCCAAGAAGATAATTTGGATATTAATTTCGTTTCCTTGAGCAAAAATTAACTTAAGGGCCAAGTATCATTTAAAGTGGAACATAATATAAATATTAATGACATTATCAAAAGAAAATAGGAAATATGCCAATAAAGTGAAATAAAATACTTAATGTTCTCAAATAAGAAAAATAACTCCAAATTCGTATTATAAACATAAAAATAAGCCTTTGGGAAAATTTGCATTTAATTTGGTCAATGTTTAATGTTTTATTTTAATCTGGAGAGAGAAAATGACTTAAAAGAAAAAAACAATAATAAATATATGGCGATAAAAATTAATTAATGGCAAAATCGTGTTCCAAACGTTTATTATTGCTTATAGGACAAGTTTTACATTTTTAGAAGGTTTCTAGATGCCTCTAATAAATTAAAAGGTTAAATAAGTGATAAATTTTAAATGAATTAAATAAAATAATAAAAGTCTTCAAAAAATTATATTAATGCCAAATTCGTGTTCTACATGTGAAAATAAACCTTTGGATGAATTTTGAATCAATTTGGAAAATATTTGTTGAGAAGATAAATTAAGGAGAGAGAAAGTATACAAAACTTTCAAATTATTATTTAAAATAACAAACGACTTCAACAAATGTAAATAATACCAAATTCGTGACTAACATACTTAATATGAGTTAAGGGTGAAGTTTTGTATTTTTTGGATAATCATAGAGTCATAAATAAATGAGGAAAGAGAAAATGTATTTTGAATTATTTAACACATTAAACATTCTCAAAATGCAAAGCTAATTCCATATTTGGATTCTACGCGTCAAAATAAGTCATAATATAAAATTTGGTAATTTTGGATGTCGTTTGGGCCTCCAAAAGAGGATAGAGAAACATATTAAATCATTTGAACGAAATTTTATTAGGAATAGAATTTTGGGCTGGGCCTCCACCCGTGGGATCAGACGGCCGGGATCCAATAGTGGACCCGCGTCCACGGGATCGGACGGCTCCCAGCCGTCTCCTACCTTGGATCGGATGGAACAGGTTGCTCTACTTTCCAAAAATTCGAATTCATTTATCTCGAGATATAATCGATGAAATCTCGAAGTTTTTGGTTCCTCGGACTCCTCTCACAAATCCGCACAAGTTTATCCAAATGTTTTTACGTTTTGATGAAGATTTAAGAAACCCCCATTGCTCCCCAAGCTTCGACGGCCCACTATGAAAATCCTAACCCACGTCTCCTTGCTTATATATACCAATACCCATACGTGCGCCAGCACCTTTGCAACTCAACCATGCTGTTAATTTCAAGTTTCGTGAAAGTTTGGACCATCATCTAGCCGCCATAGGCTCCTGACCTTACGACGCCCTTTGCTCCCTCCTCACTTCGTCTCCGGTTGAATTGAAGAAACCATCAGGTTTGGATTTCTTCAAACTTTCTTTCGCATATCTTAACGTCAGATTTGGTCTGGTATTGTGGTTTTGCCCAAAACCGTAGCCAAGCAATAGCTGCTCGGTGCCATGGAGATGGGGCTGGGAGGGAGATGACTCCCCGCATTTTTACTCTTTTGCCCTTGGCCCGTTCTCTCTTGTCTCTCTGTTTGATGCAAGTGCCTACGTGGCAATTTCTAATTGGTCAGATTTAGAAAAATCATATCTTTTTACTCAATTATCCAAATTTAAAACCAAAATATGTTTTGAAATCGGGAGAACGAGATCTATCTAACAAAAATATTTTTGTGATTTGATTCTGAGGTTTTCGAATATGTATTTTTCGAGTTGATTTAATTAACTAATAAATGTGGAAAATACTCGAAAAAGTCAGTAACTCGAAAATATACAAATATATATGTTATTTTGATCAGAAGATTGTAACTAAGACGGTAGTGAGGTTTTTAGAGTCTAAATCAATTGTTTGTGGAAAATGTCGATGGTTTTGAGGTTTTAAGCCTTTAATGAATATACATAGATCTAATACGTGGATATAATGATGAAATTAGGGCAAGTGGATCTGATCTCGTGTAAAAGTTATGAAAAGTGGTTCTAGGATTCTAAAGAATAAGGTATGTGCATCTACTCTTCAGTTGGAAAAACTTTATACCATTACCTATAATTCCTTATGAGGCTTAATCTGACCTAAATCCTTAATTCTTGTAACCTAAATTGTTTATTGCCTCAAAATTAGTTGTAGTATTATCTTATTTGGGTTTTTATACCCCACTTCCATGTTATATAATCTTTTGATTAATCTTGCCATAACTCTTTTATCTATCATGTTGATTTTATTAGACTAATTAACTAGTGTAGTGGTACTTGTATGTACAACCACCCATAGTTGGGGAATGTGTTATTTCTCCCCTGGGGAACGTGTTACTCTCCCCCACACACAACATGTGTGTAAGTGACTGGGAATGTCTTATTCTCCCCTCACCCTTTGGTTGAATGTCCGGTAGGTGCCTCAACCCTACATAGTTAAGATATTCAATATTAATCATACATGCAATGTTGTTGTTTGACTTTGATTATGGCAAGCATCTATTGAAATATTCTTTTATATAAATGGCCTCATTCTCTTGTATCATCATCTTTGATGAATCCCTAGCCTGATTTTTTGTTTCATTTATCATTTCATCTTTAGTATAGTTTTATGACACATACTTTTATTTTCCTTCCCTTTTGCTGGGTGTTTTCCCAACCACCTAGATGTGGAGCAAGGTGATGGATAAGGCTTGAAGATTTTGGCTTTAGCTTGGGCTTAGCTGATGGAGTTATGCTTTGGGAGACAAGGTTGTCGTAGTCTAGTTCCCTCTACTTAGATCCTCTTTTTGTATAAAGCATGTACACCCATATTGGGGAAATTTTATGTACACTTTATTTAAATTGAATATAGTCAGAAATTTTATCTTCCGCTGCTATTTCAATTGGATTTTGTTTACCATTGTTATTAGTATAGAGGTGGATTGATTTCACTTCTTTACAGCATGGTATCATAACCAATGGTAGTCGGTTCTTTGACTATTTCAGTTTGTCTCCCTAATTAGAACCCTAGACTTACATAGTTCCTTTAGGTGACATGGTTATCGTAGATTTGATCTATGCTGATGATAGGTTGATTTAGGACCCTATAGTTTCACCTTAGAGTCTTGATGAATAAAACTCTAATATGATCATAATTAAAATATGCATAACCTAATGTTGTTTAGGTTTGCCTTTAGGCAACTATCAGGGCATGCAGTTGAAGCAAGGGTGTCTAGAAAGGATCAGGGTTTCGGGGGCTAGCAAAATTTTCCCCCGCACCACTAGCTTGGTATATGAGGACTCCCGTGCCCATATGATACCAGCCTGGTTTGCGCAGATACAAATTGCCTGAAATAGTTTGCTTTTAGGCAATAGTAACCTTAGACTTTTATGTTGTATATCTTTGGTAACCCTAAGTTGATTTGTTTGAGGATGGCTACCAAGATGGTTTCCTTATGTCCCTAGAACCTAGACCTTAGAGTTTGGGTGTTTGGGAAGATATCAGAGTGCATAGTGGAAGCATGCTGGATCTTGAGAATGGTTTAGTTAGACTTATCCTTTAACCCTAGTGTAGTAGGTCGAACTCTTTAAGGGGTGGAGTATGGTTAGTTGATGATGTTTGAGTGGTTAGATTTCGAGGACGAAATCCTATTTAGGGGGATGGAACCCTATAACATCTTGATCTATCTTTAGAAACCCTAACTCCATAGATAGGAGGTTAGTATGCTCGGATCCTTAGTTTTGACCAAACAAGTTAATAGTTGTAACCCTAACATGCTTGTTTATATATTAATGAACACATAATTATCATCTAAGGAATAAATCATATGCTTGAACCCTAATGAATATCCAATGCACATAATATGAATATCAATGCTAATTGTCAATAAGTAAGATGTTAATAATGTCATGAACCAATAAACCCTAATGATATGATAATAGTAACCTAATATTTAACTTAATGCATGCCAAGAAATGAATAAGTGTAATATAATGGTCATGGTGACCTAAACCCTAATTTGTAATCATCTAACCTTAATATATACATCTTTAATGCCTTTCATGATACATTAATGATGTTAAGAGCCATAATTAGTTAACATACTTTGATACACATAAATTATATATATAATCATCTAATCACATATTAATCAAGTCACAAATATAAAATGCAAGTTACCTTGTTATCTAATACACATGTGATTAGTCACTTAATGGAATCAATTCATTGATATGTAATATGTCTCACCTTGATCATTAAAACACATGTAATGGCTTCAATGTGAATATGAAGTAATTGGATTCACATAAGTGTGCAAAAATGAATAATATAAATGAATAATGAGTAATGGTGACATTAATGTGAGCAATAAAGATAATGTGACATGTGACAATGTTTAATATGAGTATAAGTAACAAATGTGACATTAATTGGAATAATTATATGCTTAACCAAAAATTGAACATAATGTCTTATATTCATGTAAAATAATTTGTTATAATTAATAAAGTGGTAATATGAGGATAATGAAGTATAAATCTGAATTATTAAGGACAATGATCAAATATACTAATGAATGTGGAGATAATTGAGTAACCTCTAATTGTGCATAATAATGAAATATAACCCTTTTGGCAATAAAGTATATATGGCATGTTGTAATTAATATAATGATGATAATGTGATATCATAAAGAGTATAATGTTAATGAGCCAAAAATATAAATAATGTTAAATCTCCTAAAAAGAATATCTTAATAATGGACCCTAGGTGATCCTTGAGAACCCAACCTATGATGAGCTGTATGTGAAGTTTATGAACCCTTAGGTGTAGTTGAAGTATAAGTTTTTGTGGAAGTGGTATGGTTGGAGGAACAACCTAAAGTTTTGTGATGTGAGGTTGCACACTCACCCTTCCGTAATTGCTCGTGATTTTGGGGACGAAATCCTCTTTAAGGGGTGGAGTGTTGTAACATACGGAATTCTGGGCATTTTGCCTTTTTGGTCCTCTTTTCCATCTTTTCCTTTCATTTATATCCTCTTTGTCCTTTCTATTTAATTTGTGGAGAATATAATGGTTTAATAAACATTTGTTCACCTTTTATTCCAATATTTGGGTTTATGCAATTATACCTCAGTAAAAGTTTAGAAATGGGCTTAATATGTAAAATGTCCACTTAAGTGATAAAAAGAATAAAGAAATTCATCATAGAACTTTCTAGTGCTTTTTAGAATATGAAAAAGAAAGGAAATCCCGGAATATAAATAAAGGAGATGATAAGTGCAATAATTGGGGATAATATGGAATATTTTGGATAAAAGAAGATAATGAGGAATATATTGTTTCAAAAATCATAAATAGAAACCCAAGAAGATAATTTGGATATTAATTTCGTTTCCTTGAGCATAAAGTAACTTAAGGGCCAAGTATCATTTAAAGTGGAACATAATATAAATATTAATGACATTATCAAAAAAAATAGGAAATATGCCAATAAAGTGAAATAAAATACTTAATGTTCTCAAATAAGAAAAATAACTCCAAAATCGTATTATAAACATAAAAATAAGCCTTTGGGAAAATTTGCATTTAATTTGGTCAATGTTTAATGTTTTATTTTAATCTGGAGAGAGAAAATGACTTAAAGAAAAAAATATTAAATATATGGTGATAAAAATTAATTAATGGCAAAATCGTGTTCCAAACGTTTATTATTGCTTATAGGACAAGTTTTACATTTTTAGAAGGTTTCTAGATGCCTCTAATAAATTAAAAGGTTAAATAAGTGATAAATTTTAAATGAATTAAATAAAATAATAAAAGTCTACAAAAAAATATATTAATGCCAAATTCGTGTTCTACATGTGAAAATAAACCTTTGGATGAATTTTTAATCAATTTGGAAAATATTTGTTGAGAAGATAAATTAAGGAGAGAGAAAGTATACAAAACTTTCAAATTATTATTTAAAATAACAAACGACTTCAACAAATGGAAATAATACCAAATTTGTGACTAACATACTTAATATGAGTTAAGGGTGAAGTTTTGTATTTTTTGGATAAGCATAGAGTCATAAATAAATGAGGAAAGAGAAAATGTATTTTAAATTATTTAACACATTAAACATTCTCAAAATGCAAAGCTAATTCCATATTTGGATTCTACGCATCAAAATAAGTCATAATATAAAATTTGGTAATTTTGGATGTCGTTTGGGCCTCTAAAAGAGGATAGAGAAACACATTAAATCATTTGAACGAAATTTTATTAGGAATAGAATTTTGGGCTGGGCCTCCACCCGTGGGATCGGACGGCCGGGATCCAATAGTGGACCCGCGTCTACGGGATCGGACGGCTCCCAACCGTCTCCTACCTTGGATCGGATGGAACAGGTTGCTCTACTTTCCAAAAATTCGAATTCATTTATCTCGAGATATAATCGATGAAATCTCGAAGTTTTTGGTTCCTCGGACTCCTCTCACAAATCCGCACAAGTTTATCCTAATGTTTTTACATTTTGACGAAGATTCGAGAAACCCCCATTGCTCCCCAAGCTTCGACGGCCCACTATGAAAACCCTAACCCACGTCTCCTTGCTTATATATACCAATACCCATACGTGCGCCAGCACCTTTGCAACTCAACCATGCTGTTAATTTCAAGTTTCGTGAAAGTTTGGACCATCATCTAGCCGCCGTAGGCTCCTGACCTTACGACGCCCTTTGCTCCCTCCTCACTTCGTCTCCGGTTGAATTGAAGAGACCATCAGGTTTGGATTTCTTCAAACTTTCTTTCGCATATCTTAACGTCGGATTTGGTCTGGTATTGTCGTTTTGCCCAAAACCGTAGCCAAGAAGTAGCTGCTCAGCGCCATGGAGATGGGGCTGGGAGGGAGATGACTCCCCGCATTTTTACTCTTTTGCCCTCCGCATGTTCTCTCTTGTCTCTCTGTTTGATGCAAGTGCCTACGTGGCAATTTCTAATTGGTCAAATTTAGAAAAATCATATCTTTTTACTCAATTATCCAAATTTAAAACCAAAATATGTTTTGAAATCAGGAGAATGAGATCTATCTAACAAAAATATTTTTGTGATTTTATTCTGAGGTTTTCTAATATGTATTTTTCGAGTTGATTTAATTAACTAATAAATATGGAAAATACTCTAAAAAGTCAGTAACTTGAAAATATACAAATATATATGTTATTTTGATTAGAAGAATGTAACTAAGACAGTAGTGAGGTTTTTAGAGTCTAAATCAATCGTTTGTGGAAAAAGTCGATGGTTTTGAGGTTTTAAGCCTTTAATGAATATACATATATCTAATACATGGATATAATGATGAAATTAGGGCAAGTGGATCTAATCTCGTGTAAAAGTTATGAAAAGTGGTTCTAGGATTCTAAAGAATAAGGTATGTGCATCTACTCTTCAGTTGGAAAAACTTTATACCATTACCTATAATTCCTTATGAGGCTTAATCTGACCTAAATCCTTAATTCTTGGAACCTAAATTGTTTATTGCCTCAAAATTAGTTGTAGTATTATCTTATTTGGGTTTTTATACCCCACTTCCACGTTATATAATCTTTTGATTAATCTTTCCATAACTCTTTTATCTAGCATGTTGATTTTATTAGACTAATTAACTAGTGTAGTGGTACTTGTATGTACAACCACCCATAGTTGGGGAATGTGTTATTTCTCCCCTGGGGAACGTGTTACTCTCCCCCACACACAACATGTGTGTAAGTGACTGGGAATGTCTTATTCTCCACTCACCCTTTGGTTGAAGGTCTGGTAGGTGCCTCAACCCTACATAGTTAAGATATTCAATATTAATCATACATGCAATGTTGTTGTTTGACTTTGATTATGGCAAGCATCTATTGAAATATTCTTTTATATAAATGGGCTCATTCTCTTATATCATAATCTTTGATGAATCCCTAGCCTGATTTTTTGTTTCATTTATCATTTCATCTTTAGTATAGTTTTATGACACATACTTTTATTTTCCTTCCCTTTTGCTGGGTGTTTTCCCAACCACCTAGATGTGGAGCAAGGTGATGGATAAGGCTTGAAGATCTTGGCTTTAGCTTGGGCTTAGCTGATGGAGTTATGCTTTGGGAGACAAGGTTGTCGTAGTCTAGTTCCCTATACTTAGATCCTCTTTTTGTATAAAGCATGTACACCCATATTGGGGAACTTTTATGTACACTTTATTTAAATTGAATATAGTCAAAAATTTTATCTTCCGCTGCTATTTCAATTGGATTTTGTTTACCATTTTTATTAGTAGAGAGGTGGATTGATTTCACTTCTTTACAGTGTCTTTCTTCTATTTGTTGCTCACAGAGATGGGAAGAAAAGCAAAGGAAGAAGGAATAAAAAGGAAGGAAAGAAGAAAGGAGTAGGGTAGGACTGCTAAGGCATTCAAGTGTCATCTTTAGACCATCTATAACTATCATCCGAGTGTTTTCTTTGGACCATATATAATTGTTCATTTTGTGGAAGAAGGCATCTTCCTAGGATGTTATGGGGTGGTATAATTGGAGAGATCTCCCCCTACAGTGGTATCTTCTTATTTCTCCTTCTTGATATATTATCTAATTTTTAGAGTCAAAACTCAAGAAGAAAAATCATATCTTTATGTCTGATAGTGTATTTGATCATTTTTGTCCCCGTGGTTTTATCCTCGCACATTGTAAGGCTAGACTTTTATTCTATCTTCTTGTGGTTATTATCTTGGATTTACACACTCATCATTAACTCTTTCGTATATATTTCTTTATGTGGCATTGTGGTTGCATAGTATACATGCACATATTCCCTATCAACAAAACTATCAAGTGGTATCAGAGTTGTAGGTTATTCAGATTCATATCTAGATGGAGAAGGATGATAATGCAACGATGATAAAGTTGATGAGAAACATTTGCAAGTATGAAAACCCAAGATGAAAGGAATTCTATATTGTAAGGATTTGTATGATCTGATATAGGGTAAATGCTAGAGAGTGTGTCTGATGAAGATTTAAAGAAACTAAATAGGAAAATTTTGGGATAGTGCAAAAGTGGCTCATATTTTCATGTTCCATCATGTCTCAGAGGAGGCTAATGTCAAAAATCTATGTGAAAAGCTCAAGAAATCATATGAGTGGAAGACTGCAAAAAATAAAGCTTTCTTGATTAGGCAGTTGGTGAGCTTGAAGTACTGATATGGTACAAGAATTTTCAAGCACATGAATGAATTTCAAAGCCTTGTAAACAAAGTGTGGTCCATGAAGGTGGCTCTTGATAATGAACTCCAGGAGATACAACTTTTGGGATCATTACCTAATATTTGGGAGACACTCATTATGATAGTTAGGAATTTTGCATAGGAAGGAAAGTGACACTTGATCATGTGAAGAGCAGTCTACTAAATCAAGAGACTCAGCGACGAGCCTCGGTCAACAGAGGATCATAGGTGCACTTCATAGAGAGCAAAGGCATCAACATAGTGAGAGATTGTGGTGGATCTCAGATCAGCGGTGAGTCTTAGGACCGTGGATAGTCTCATGGTATATCCAAGTTGAAGCAAAGAGGATGCTTCCACTCCAGAAAGCTGGGTCATTTTAAATAGGATTGCATAATTTAAAAAAATAGAAAATAGGATTTGAAGCCAAAGACAATAAGGATGACGACAAGAATGTTATAATGGAAACCTCATATGATAGGGATGATGATGAAGATGTGGTCTTAACAGTTCATGAGAAGTGTTTGCATGCTGAGGATGATCATTTCTGAGTAAGTGGTGGATTCTGCAACTTTTTATCATGCTTCACCTAGTAAGGAGCTCTTCACTTCATACCACAATGGAGACTTAGGGAGGGTGAATATGGAAAATTCTAGTTTCTCTAGAATTATTGGGATTGGAGAATTTGTGTTCAGACAAGTGTCGGTTGCACGCTCACACTCAAGGATGTTCCTCACATTCCAGATTTGTCACTGAGCATTATATTTGATTCTTTCTTTGTTAAAGAAGGAGTCGTCTGGACTATGGTGGTGGTAAATATAAAATTACAAAGAGGTCCTTGGTTATTGTATGAGGTAAATTGTGTCACACAATATACAAGACCCATCTTAAAGTGCTCAAAGGTGGTGGTATACATGCAATTGAGGATCACCGAGTTAATTTGTAGCACAAATGGTTAGGGCACATGAGTGAGCAACTCTTGCAACTCCCACCAAATCAGAGATTGATTTTTTGTGGCAAAGATAACAGTCTCAGTTGATGTTATTCATGTCATATGGGAAAGAATCAATGAGTTTCTTTGAAGACAATATCAACAGTGAAGCCAAATATTCTATAGTGGGTTCATTCGGAGGCATGTAGTCCATTTGGTGTGGCTTTAGTGGGTGGAAATAGGTATTTCGTCATGTTCATTGATGATGCATCAAGTAAGGAGTGGGTCTACTTGCTGAAGACCAAGGATAGGGTCTTTCAATATTTTCAAAATTTTCATGCCATGGTGGAGCGGCAAATAAAGAAAAGTTTGAAGTGTCTTTACACATATAATGGAGGGGAGTACACCTCTTGGAAGTTCTACGACTATTGTGCATTGAACAACATATGAAATGAGAGGATAAAGCCCATCACACCACAACACAATGGTACAACTAAGAGGATAAACTATACCACAGTGGAAAAAGTCAGATGCATGTTGAATAGGGCACATTTTCCAAAGATATTTTGGGATGAGGCAATGAGTATTGCATGCTATATGATTAATAGATCTCCATCAATTTCTCTGGGGTTTGAGATACTTGAGAAGTTACGGACAAGCAATGACACATCTTATTTTCATTTGTAAGCATTTGGGTTCAAGGTATTTGCACATGTTCAAAAAGAAAAGTGGAAACAACATGATGATAAAGTGGTGCCATGCATCCTTATTGGCTATGGAGAGCAGCAGTTTGGATAAAAGTTATGGGATCCTATGAAAAAGAGCATGAGAAGACATAAAGATCTGACATTCAATGAGACTCAAACAGTGACAACTTGAGAATGATGATGTAGAGGTTGTAGGATTAGCTGATAGTTCTTTTGATGATGAGTATGATGATGCTTCAACTTATTCACATGTGTTGTCTTCAGATGACAAAGAAGAGCAACATGATCATCTTGAGAAGTAGAGTGATAGCAAATCGAGTGTTCCTATTCCACATGTGCAGTTGAGTGATTTACATTCATAGTTAGAGACTTCTAGGTAGGGGAGAGATCATCACCAGGTAGAGTCCTCATAGCAGCAGTTGAGGATCTCTAGCAAAGTTCATCATCCTTCATCTAGATATTTGACATCTTAGTATATTCTTCTTATTGATCAGGGGGAGCTGGACACTTTTCAGGAGGCACAAACTCGTAGAGATATAGCACAGTGACATCAGATGATGTAGGAGGAGATGTCTTCTTTGTATAAGAATAATATTGATGAGCTGGTAGCGCTTCCCAAGGGCCAAAGAGAACTAAAGAACAAGTGGGTTTATAGGATGAAGAGAGATGATAACAAAAAATATACCAGATACAAAGCCAAACTAGTTTTCATATGCTTTGGTAAAAGATCAGGAGGTGGATTTTGATGAGATACTTTCTCCAGTTATGAAGTTGACTTCTATTAGATTGGATCTAGGCTTGATTTCTAGCCTAGATCTATAGCTCGATCAAATAAATGTGAGTACAAAATTTCTTCATGGCGACCTAGTTGAGGAGGTCTACATGGAGCATCTAGAAGGTTTTCAGGTAAAGGGAAAAGTGCACTTACTGTACATATTGGAAAAAGAGTTTGTATAGTTTGAAACAAGCTCCTAGGTAGTGGTACAAGAAGTTTGATTCTTTCATGTAGAGTCATGAGTACCAAAAGACAAGTGAATATCCATGTGTTTACATTAGAAGGTTTCCTAATGACAAGTTCATCACTGACTACACTATGTGGATGACTTACTGATAGTGGGGTACGATGTCAGTTTGATCACAAAACTGGAGACAGAGCTTTCCAAAGCCTTTGAGATGAAGGATTTGTGTAATGACCCCGCCTTCCAGTAACCCCCAATTAAGGGAGACCAGGAGGTCAGAGCTGTTATCTCAATTTTCCAGATCAAAAGTTTGACAAATAAAGATTTATAATTATCAAACTTTACCAGACTATACTGAAAAGATGTAATAAATAAAATTTTGCATACCTTTGAAAAGTTTCGATTTCTAAACTTCTATCCATGTATGAATTCTATTCTAACTAATTCTCCTTGTACTTTAATTCATGTATTCACATTATGCCAATTTACTATTTGTCCTTTTGGGTTTGTACCTAAAATGTCGACAAACAAATCGTCGGTCAGTATAAAGCTGGTATGTGGGGGAAACAATAATCATGCAATTAATAACAACATATTGTAGTCAATTACAGTTTAACAACCAACTTTATGTTTTAAATATAGCTGCACGATCCATACATACCCTATCCTCTGTGCTATCCCTACAGTGGACTTGGATTCTACCTTCCTTATAGTAAATCCCCATTAAACCCCTCATGATCCTACCTAACCGGTGAATCAGTTTCTAGGGTTGAGTCACATGGAACTACCCGTAGGTAGCCCACTCCTTAACTCATGTCGTGATATAGAGTCTCATGTCACTACATGTGGGTAGCCAAATTTCTAACTCATGATATCCTAGACCTTACTCTAGGTTGCCCTTCTTAGGATTTGCAAAGCCACAGAGGAGGATCCAGATCTAAGCCAGTTATATATATATATTTATAGTGATAATCATAGTCACTATATAGTTGCATGAAATAAAAGTCTTCCAAGCAGTTTATTTCAAACAACCGATAAAATCTTCGAGAATCGTCGTGAAACTAAGGTGGTTAATCATAAACGTAACCACATACTTGTGATTGCATATTTTGAGACAGAATCAATCAGATAGAGAAATCTCAACCAAGAAACCAATTATGCAGGAAAAATCCTGAAATAAATATACAAATTATCTTTTATCAAGATTTAACCAAACTCATCTTATTTCTTAGCATTTCTATTCCAAATTTAGGGTTTCCTTTGAAATTAGGGTTTTGTTTCTACTTTTAACATTATGAACCCTAAATCAACAAAACTACATAAAAACCTTAAATTTCTTATCTTAATAATTCCTATCAAACTTAGGATCATTATTTAGTAACTTAATTCCTTAATCTAAAATAAACAAAGTTGTTCTCTTCTTTTACCCTAAATTAGGGTTTCCATATGTATTAGCCTTCATATAAATATTAAAACCCTAAATTAATCAACTTTTCATTCAAAATGGATGAAAACTCTATCTTAATAATCAACAGGTTAATACTCTTCAAATTAACCTATTAATCCACAAAGATTCACCCTTTATATTCAATTAGGGTTTCTAATTACCTTTTAATACCTTTTTCTACCAAATTAATGTACTTTTGCAAAAAGAGATAGAATCAAGTCACCAAATTATTTTTATCATGTTCCTCATATTTTTCTAAGCAACTTTCATGTATAAAAATTTTCTCATCGGAGTTTTCTATCATTAGATATGATTTTTCTAAGAAAATGCATTTTACTGGAATTTCGTTTAGAGAAAGGAATTACCAAAATTTCATAGTCGTTTGATCGATGCGCCGCTGGTCCACTGATCAGATCTGACACTTCGTGTCGATCAGCTCTACTACGCAGGTAGGTTATGTGCACTGGTCCAAGGATCGTTCGATCCCTCTCAAGTCCACGATGGACTCCAATCGCACAGATGTGGCTCGTCTTCTTCCTCTTCTCTTGTTGTTCTAATCGCAGTGGCACAACGGCAGAATCCTCACCGCAGAGAGGGAAATCGAGAGAGAGAGAGAGAGAGAGAGAGAGAGAGAGAGAGAGGGTTTGGGAACATAGGAAGTTGTCGTCTGAGTTCATGAGGGTGAGAGGAAGTGTGTGAGGGCCTTTATATAGGACTAGGAGGGGTCCTTCTAGGGTTTCCTAGCCCTGCCCCCACCTGTTCCTCAGCCCAATTGGGAGTTTCTCCAAGTCACGATGGGAGCCTATCATCTTAGGGTTGAGAAGGTTCATCTCCCTCTCCCCGACCCAAAGGAGAGCCTTCCATGAGTGCACATGCACTGATTTGATTGGAAATCAAAGGGGAAAATCCCCCTTGTACTCGGCCTAAGTCCCTGTCCCGCTGGGACTTTGACGATGAGTGGTGCATGCTGGATCAAGATCCAACGACCCACATCCTTCAAACTCAAATAAAAAGAAACATTTTTTCCTATTTTCAATATAAATCACATTTTGAGGATATTTTGAAAAAGTCATAACTCCCAATTTATAACACCTTTTATCCCAAATTTTAAGGGAACCTCGTTTATGATTTTATCTCTCATCATGCAAAAATTGGTATCATTATCTAAAGAAAATGAGTCCTTTTATTCAGTTTCCATTTAATACTTAATTATTCATATTTTCCACATATTTTCTCTTTCCCTAGCCTTTATATTATTATCTTGAGTTCCTTGAACCTCAAGGAACCTTAATATCTCAAAATTCCATCTTGGAAAATATTCCTTAGCCTTTTATTCTTCTTTTATCTATTTTCTTGTTTATTACTTTATCCAATTGGATTCCTTTTCCTTTTCTTTTTCTTCCAATTGGTCTCAATAACCAATAAGGCCCATTAAGAAAACATACAAGGCTATTATACACGAAATTCATTCAAATCAAACCATTAAATCAACCATTGATTTCATTTATCTTTTAAAAGGAGATTTACAAATCTCATCACATGATTTTAAAAAATGGAGTTATAACATCCTCCCCTCCTTATAGGAATTTTGCCCTCAAAATTCAACAATCAAACAAACAAATCAGGATATGCTTTTTCCATATCCGTCTTCAGCTCCCATGTGGCTTCATCCTCTCCATGGTGCTTCCAAAGAACCTTTACCATCTCTATATTCTTATTCCTCAACTCTTTCACCTTGGTATCTAGAATCCACAAAGGTAACTCAGGATAAATTAGCTTCCCTTGAAGCTCAATGGGTTCAATGCTCAGCACATGGCTCGGATCTTGCACATATCACTTCAGATTGGACATGTGAAACATACCATGCATCATAATATATTGAGGGGGTAATGCCAAATGATATGCGGCTTCACCAATCCCTTCTAACACTTCAAATGGACCCACGTATCGGGGACTCAACTTTCCTCTGTTCTTAGCTATAGCTCGGAGTGCTCAGATTTTCAGAAAAACATGTTCTCCCACAGTGAAATGCACATCAGTCTGCCTTGCATCAACATACGAATTCTATCTATCATGGGATCTCTTTAGCCTTTTCCTGATTAAAGGAAACTTATCAACATACACTTGAAGTTCATCTAACCTCAACAAGGTCCTTTTACCAACATCATCCCAATGAAATGGTGACCGACACGGTCTCCCATATAGAGCTTCATACGGAGCATCCCAATACTAGCTTGATAATTGTTGTTGTAGGAAAACTCAGCTAATGGTAAGTACTACTCCCATGATCCACCCCAATCAAGCACACAAGCTCTTAGTAGATCCTCTAAGGTCTGAATTGTCCTTTCTGACGGACCATCTGTCTGGGGGTGATATGCGGTATTGAATTTCAACCTTGTACCAAGTTCCTCTTGAACTTGCTTCCACAGCTTGGAAGTAAACTTTGGGTCTCTATCAGAGATTATGGAACGGGGTACTCCATGCAAATGCATTATCTCTCTGATATATAGCTCAGCTAAATCTTCCACCTTGGCAATGGTTTTCATGGCAAGGAAGTGTGCTGACTTGGTAAGGTGATCTACCACAACCCATATAGCATCATGACCTTTCCTAGTCCGAGGTAGACCCACCATAAAATCCATGGTGATCTTCTCCCATTTCCATTCTGGAATCTCTATAGACTGTAATAGTCCCCCAGGTTTTTGGTGTTCAGCCTTCACCATATGGCATGTAAGACAACTGGGCACATATGCCGCAATGTTTCTCTTCATTCCTAACCACCAGAAAAACCTCTGCATGTCCTTAAATATCTTGGTAGCTCCCATGTGCACCGTGTACTTAGAACCATGAGCCTCTTGTAGGATACGTTCCTTTAATGGTGAGTCTTCAGGAACCCATATGTGATTCTCAAATCTGATCCCTCCGTCTATTCCCAATGATAGACGGGTATGTGGCTTCTTCATCAAGCCCTTCATCTTGTCAAGTTCTCCACTGGACAATTGTGCTACTACAATCTCACCCAACAATTCCGACTGTATCTGGATGTTGGCCAATCGAACTCGATCATCAAACGGTTGAGGAGACCATTCTACAAGCTCTTCTAAACTCTTTGACTGACTGGACAAAACAGTTGCACATCTGATCTGTTTCCAACTCAAAGAATCTTCTACGACATTCGCCTTTCCTGGATGATAAACAATGGTGAAGTCATAATCCTTCATGTACTCCATCCATCGTTGTTGTCGTAGGTTCAGGTCTCTCTGTGTCCGGAGGTATTTCAGGCTCTTATGGTCAGTGAGGATCTCGAAAGTAGCACCATACAGGTAATGTCATCAAATCTTTAATGCATGGATGATAGGAGCTAGCTCTAAGTCATGCGTCGGGTAATTCACCTCATTAGGCTTGAGTTTTTGGGAGGCATATGCAACCACATGCCAATTTTGTTCCAACACATAGTCAAGTCCGATCTTTGATGCATCGGTGAAAATCATGAAACCCTCATTGCCTGACGGTAGAGTCAAAATTGGTGTAGTGGTTAGCTTCTCCTTCAGCTCCTGAAAACAAGCTTCACATACATCGGACCATACAAACTTCACATCTTTCCGAGTCAACATGGTCAAAGGCAAGGTGGTATTTGAGAAATCCTTGATGAAACATCGATAGTACCCTGCCAACCCCAAGAAACTACATATTTCTGAGGGATTCGTTGGTGCAGGCCAGTCTCAAACTATCGACACTTTAGCCGGATCTACAACGATTGTTCCTCCTGAGATGATGTGTCCGAGGAACATGACCCGGTCTATCCAAAACTCACATTTGGAGAATTTCCCATAGAACTTTTGCTTTCTCAAGATATCAAGGAATTTACTTAGGTGGTCTCGATGTTGATCTATGTCATCCGAATAAACTAGTATGTCATCTATGAACACTATGACAAATGAGTCAAGGAAGGGTTGAAACACACCATTCATAAGGTTCATGAAAACACTGGGTGCATTGGACAACCCAAAAGGCATAACCACAAACTCATAGTGGCCATAACGTGTTCTAAAAGCTATTTTCGGGAGGTCCTCATTCTTGACTCTCAACTGGTGGTAACCTGATTGTTACACCCTGATCTCACAATTTCCTCAAATCATGAGATTAGGGCATAAGATAGGACTTATATGTAACACAAAGAACACCCTTAACTTTTTTCTTTTCTTTAAAACTCTTGTTTCCCCGCATTGAACCACATAACATCTTAACAAAGAAATCTGAACATTTCTTTTACTAATCAGACTTTAATAGTAAAGGTACATGTATAAACATTCATGATGTCTCTCACACCTTATGCACATAAAACTTGCTAATTAGCATACATATCAAAAGAGGAACAATATTACACATCGTAATTACAACTCCCTCTCTTATCTCTTACTGAGGACCTAGAGTGACAAGGACCGACTGACTCAACTAATCTTGTACTTAACTCTTGTAGCAGATCTACACTGATGCTCTGACCATCTTCAAGTCCACGCGGTTAACCCTAAAATGTTTGAGTAGAGGGGTGAGCCTACTCGCTTAGTAAATGAGTACTTCAAGGAAACAGTCTAAGGCACTAATGTGATTATAGATATAACTTTGAATAAAAGTTATGAAATTTAACAACAATAAATACTACACTAAGCAGTTCTAAAACAATATAATTGAAATAACAAAGAATGTAAATATTGCATCCAAAGAATAACTACTAGAAGACTATGCTCTAATCTTCCTTAACTCTTTCATTTATAAGGAACTCTGTGAACCTATATGATCATATTTTAGCTTATGCCCTAATCATATGCAGTGTACTCTGCATATAAAGATCTGTAGCGAACTACGATCCCACCGTACAAGACTTAGCGACACACCCGGGAAATGCTAAGTCTGACACCAGCCCTGTTCTGCCACAGGACCCCAGGCTCTCCGGCCTGACTCATAGGCTCTCCGGCCTCAATGCACTACTTCGAGTGCTCTAGACTCCTCCTCTAACCTGAGTACACAGGCGGAGAGTCTCACGGGGTTACCTCCATGACTCCGCACGGATCTTGTTGCAATAACCCCTATTTTCTCCAGTGCCACCGTGACTCCGCACAGATTATTGTTGAACACTGCCTCTCTGTCCTCGTGCCACCATGACTCCGCACGGTTAATGTTGCAACACAAGTTTCACCCCTAAGAAGCAGATCTCTCGAAGGGGTTCTACGGTGTTAGGGCACCTAAGTCTAACATTAATATTATAGATACATGTAAAACAGAAATCATAACTCATTTTACATTTCTCACAAGGCGCACACGGCCTGCCATATCATATCATATAAAACATCATAGCTCATGTATTCAACATATACCATGTCTCAGTAACATCCCTTTCTAGGGCATGTCATATCTCATCACCTGCAATTTATGAGATATGTATTGAAATATAAGAAGCCCTACAGTATGTAGATATCAACTCAGAGAGAACAAGCATATAAAGTTAAATGCACTAGAAGCATACAATTCAACAGTTCAGTATCACCACATCTCATATCGAGATCTTTCATGTCACCATAACATGATTCATTGAACACCCTATCCTTAGGGTTTCATTTGCGTTATTCATTCATCACATGCCAACACCCTACTCTTAGGGTTTCATTCGCCTCATTCACCTTTTCATTTACCTCATTCACTTGTCACATGGCTCTCATAAGGATTTCATAGGATATAAGCATTCACTAAATAAAGATTGTTTTCAACAAATCATATGCAATCGATATATGTATGAAACCATGGAAATTGAACTAAATTTAGGTTTCGATGCTATTCACTGAGATATCATGCAC
Source organism: Alisma plantago-aquatica (assembly GCA_963693085.1). Taxonomy (NCBI): domain Eukaryota; kingdom Viridiplantae; phylum Streptophyta; class Magnoliopsida; order Alismatales; family Alismataceae; genus Alisma; species Alisma plantago-aquatica. Next base: position 1,914,091,199 of record OY856409.1, on the reverse strand, counting down.
CAAGGATAAAATTCAAATAAGGTAATCCATGAGGTACATCCTAACCACTTATAAGATTACTAGTCCTTTTCAATAAGGTTGAAACTCTAGAGATATCTCAATTAGGTTAAACCCTAATTACATCATATGGTATAAATCTGAAAAGCATTCCTTCTAGGATGTGTTGTATACGTTTCTGATGTGGATCTACCATCAAAGAGTCATTCAAATAGAGAAGGAATCCATATCATATCAATTTGCAACAACTTAAATTAAACGAACATTTCAGGGTTTAGAATCACATACCAAACAATTAGGGATTTGGATGCTATAATCAAATTTCGTGCATTATACTGTTTAAAGGAAGAACCCACTCACCCTAAGGTGTGAAAACACCTCAAAACTGCAGCTCAACTCAGGAGATCTCGAACTCATATCAAATCCCTAGCAAATCTCCCAATTCTTCTTCCATTCAACTAGGAAACCTTGAAAATGAGGGATTATGAAGAAAGGGTGAGAAAAGAGGGAATTTCGACATCATCTTGGATCAAATCAGAGCATGTACGGAATCTTGACATGAGAGAGAAGATTCACCATAAAAGTCTATGCAAAGGATCCAAACTTACTTGATTTCACCATTCCTTGGACCGCAAAACCCTAGGTCAGCAATTCCTCCTCTTTCTCCACTCAAGCCCTAACTCTCCCTCTCTCTCTAGATGTTTGTTTCTCTGGGGTGGATGATGAAGAATGAGAGCTGTGTGTGTGTGTGTTCGATCATATAAGTCAATTTGAGCTGCTTGGGTCAATTGCATATTGACCCAACACTCAACTTTAATTATATTGGTTGAATATTCAGTTATACAAAGTTACTGTAATTCGTTTATTTCAGAGATCAAACCTTCTCCAACAATTATGGAAATTTAGCAATTTGTTTATAATTTATCTATAAAGCTTCAGGTAAAATTTGAGATCATTTGGAGTTACCAATAAATAATTAAAAATAAAACAGTGCACTGCTATATTGCAGTCTGCAGCAGATTCGGTCGAGTTTGTCCTGCACAGAACTCGACCGACACCCTCACTGTAGAGATCAAAAGTCATCCAAAAATTATGCCAATTTAACAGAGTGTCTAAAACTGTGTTTTTCAAGCACAGTTAAAATTTGAGATCAATTGGATATACCAATAAAAATATAAATTCAATTACCACACTGCTGTATAAATCTGGAAATATGATCGGTCAATTTTGAAACTCGACCGATAAACAGGTCAGATCATTCTTCAAAAATTCTGATATTTTCCAATGTTGTTCAAATTTTATATATAAAAATCATATCCAAATTTTAAGTAAATCAGAGTTACACATAAAATACTAAAAATCATTTAGTGAGACATTCTACTTATCAATTTCTGTATTCATATGTCATTAAAACCCTATTTTGGGCCGATTAGAGTCTATGCTTCTCAAACCCTAATTCTCAAGGCAAACGAACACTTAAACTTCTTATCATAGTTAAAACATCCTAATTGTGTTATCGTCATTAATTAGATTTCAAGAATGATTATTCCAATTAATCTTTGCAATTGTCTAGGTAAACCCTAGTTTACCAGTTAAGCTCAGATGGGGTCGTAACAACTCTCCCCCCCCTTAGAATGTTTCGTCCTCGAAACATAAACCCACAAGAAAGATACATTCAAGGTTATTTTAAGCTTCTAAAGCCTTCCATTTCATTATATTCTTGTATTTCATACCTGAATGTAGTTTTCAACATTAGATCTTTTAATTCTTTACTAAATCACAACATATTTCAAATAGTTCTCAATGATATCAAGCAAATTCTTTATGCCACAGTCAAACATAGAATGCAAAGATAAACCACCACGCTTTCGCTGCGCAACTCTGATACTCTGATACAACTATCTCAACTTATGCGGCTCAGAAAGTTCTATTGTTCTGTATCACCTTTAAGTGATAAAAGCAAGTTCACCATGCTATTTTAAACTTTAATAAAGTGCTATCCAAATAGCAAAACAGTCTTGAATTAAAAGACTAGATTCAACAATCAATTGCACAATACTACTCTTGGCATCCCCATTGGGTCATGGATGCATGAGGTGAAGTATTACCACCTCATTCTATACTATCCTGTTTCGATCCTGGGACCTGTGGGTTATGGGCCCACACATGATTCAAAGTGTAACCATCGTATTATATCATTTTAGGTTTCAACCATAGTAATAAAGTAATCCACAATTGTATCAGTCATTCAAGCATTAATCATACTCAATTACCATCACTCAGTTATATTAGATCTAGGTAAAACAAGCTACACCTCATTAGGGTTACTTGTCCAGACAATCTGATTATCATCCCTTTCTATTAATATGAGTGAATAAGTATGACTACCTTGTTCAGGGTATCTCTCCATGTGTTCTGACATCATCCAAACCGTATCACCATATCACAAATACACAATAGTAAGATGCATATCAGGTATGAATTACTACAACTATCATACGTCTTTAATTAACATATAGCTTACACAAATACACTGAAATCATACATAGAACCAACTTTCATACCTTAATATGCCTTCAACAAATCATACATGTAAAAACAAATTCACATATTACACAAAGCTAGTGTTTTCCCATATCTCTCTACTCATTCATTACTTCTTTACTTTTTACTACCTATCCTTTTCATATGATTATATACAATAAACATCATTAACATTGAAGTATTTAAGATAGGAATAGCTTATTCATCATTCTTGCTATCACACAAGAATTTTATTTCTTATCGCACTTCATCATAATGTATGTCACTATTACATTCACTAGATGACCTCACCAAGGTAGTTATGCACCGTATATGATTCATTTTCTCTTATCATTTCATTCCCACCTTACTCTCATTAAGGAATATATGAAAGAGAAGATGATTTTAAGACTTGGAATACTTGTATTCAAACATTCCCTTAATACATTCTCGTATGTAGATTTACTTAGTTATCAACAGAGATATTTGATTAATTAGCACTTGCTTGAATCTCACAACCTCTTTATTTATAACTTTTCCATCATATTTCAAACCCTTTCTTACGTTTCATAGTCCTCTTACCATATACTACTCTTTAACCTGTCATCTTTAATTCTAATTTTTTTTTCTTATGACCATGTTGCTTATTCATATGTATGATCATGTATACCATGTTGCACATATTTCCTCCTTTATCTTTATACTATTGCGAAGTTAACGTTCTAAATTAATATCCCTTCTATTAGTTTTTCCTCATGTTGAATACATTACATATTCTTCATTTTTAAATCAAGTGGATCATGCATGGGTCAAACATAGTTTCTCTTTCAATCAAGTTTTTCTCTCCTGAATACAGTCTACCTTTGTATGACTTATTCATTCGTTAAACTACACCTATGTTCTTTGCTTAGAAACTAGTTTGTTGTTCTAGTCTTATGAATTACATGTTCATACGATCCTCTTCCCTTTTACTCTTTTGAAGACTCTTTACTTCTATGGACCTATTGAATGCTCAACCCTATTCTCTACTTAGCCTTTGCTTTAGAGTTCATAAAAGCATTATACTCTATTCTATGATTCATTCTTCATGATTGATTCTTGCTATCTTGAACCATACATACATTTCACATATCTTTTCTATATTTCATATGTATAGTTCATATAATATTAATCAATAAACTGATTATGAACTTCATATCATGTTCCTTTATTCCCAATTAAGGGTTTCTCATATGAGGCCCCAAAATTGAACCTCAGATATCAATTTCAAATAATTCTTAGTTGTTCTGATCTTGCCCATATGTTTCAACATCTTACTGTATGTACATTCTCACTCTAATGTGGGTCTAATTATCCAGAGTCTATTCTTATTATACTATTAATAGGAGTCATTAGATCCCGGTAACACATCCTTCCAGCCGGACCAGGCCAAACCTGAAGTCCTGAAGCCAAGGACTACAAAGGATTACTCAACTCCTATTCATCTCAGAAGTGTGGAAGAAAACTTATCCACTAACAAAAGCTCATTCAAAGGTCAATTCTAGTCTACTTGTTACAAAGAATGAAATCAATAAATGCTACAACTGCATAGTGTGCAACAAATCTTAAAGACCCATATATATATCAAACTACTGAACATTTCAATTCAAACATATAAGAGCATTTCTATACATTTCCAACAAAAACAACATTATGAAATGTAAGTTCTATCTGCTTTTACATTTATGCTCTTAATTCTTGTTTCTTTTCTCATTTTCTAACCCTAACATTTCTAGGGTTCCTCTCTAGCCCATTCTTCCACTGTATACCTGGCCAGGGTATACGTGAGAGAATAGACAGAGTAGCTTGTACTGGTTGATCCAAGTATTCAGATATCAGGCCAGGATATCCAAATACTCAAATCCCCAAAGCTAACATCAAAACATCTCCTATCTGCCACACTTATGACGCTAACTTACTAACTTAATGGTCCTTGACAACTCACCCTAAGCTCTGATACCAAGGTGTTACACCCCGATCTCACAATTTCCTCAAATCATGAGATTAGGGCATAAGATAGGACTTATATGTAACACAAAGAACACCCTTAACTTTTTTCTTTTCATTAAAACTCTTGTTTCCCCACATTGAACCACATAACATCTTAACAAAGGAATCTGAACATTTCTTTTACTAATCAGACTTCAATAGTAAAGGTACATGTATAAACATTCATGATGTCTCTCACACCTTATGCACATAAAACTTGCTAATTAGCATACAAATCAAAAGAGGAACAATATTACACATCGTAATTACAACTCTCTCTCTTATCTCTTACTGAGGACCTAGAGTGACAAGGACCGACTGAATCAACTAATCTTGTACTTAACTATTGTAGCAGATCTACATTGATGCTCTGACCATCTTCAAGTCCACGCGGTTAACCCTAAAATGATTGAGTAGAGGGGTGAGCCTACTCGCTCAGTGAATGAGTACTTCAAGGAAACAGTCTAAGGCACTAATGTGATTACAGATATAACTTTGAATAAACGTTATGAAATTTAACAACAATAAATACTACACTGAGCAGTTCTAAAACAATATAATTGAAATAATAAAGAATGTAAATATTGCATCCAAAGAATAACTACTAGAAGACTATGCTCTAGTCTTCCTTAACTCTTTCATTTATAAGGAACTCTGTGAACCTATATGATCATATTTTAGCTTATGCCCTAATCATATGCAGTGTACTCTTCATATAAAGATCTGTAGCGAACTACGATCCCACCGTACAAGACTTAGCGACACACCCGGGAAATGCTAAGTCTGACACCAGCCCTGTTCTACCACAGGACCCCAGGCTCTCCGGCCTGACTCATAGGCTCTCCGGCCTCAATGCACTACTCCGAGTGCTCTAGACTCCTCCTCTAACCTGAGTACACATGCGGAGAGTCTCACGGGGTTACCTCCATGACTCCGCACGGATCTTGTTGCAATAACCCCTATTTTCTCCAGTGCCACCGTGACTCCGCACGGATTATTATTGAACACTGCCTCTCTGTCCTCGTGCCACCATGACTCCGCACAGTCAATGTTGCAACACGAGTTTCACCCCTAAGAAGCAGATCTCTCGAAGGGGTTCTACAGTGTTAGGGCACCTAAGTCTAACATTAATATTATAGATACATGTAAAACAGAAATCATAACTCATTTTACATTTCTCACAAGGCGCACATGGCCTGCCATATCATATCATATAAAACACCATAGCTCATGTATTCAACATATACCATGTCTCAGTAACATCCCTTTCTAGGGCATGTCATATCTCATCACCTGCAATTTATGAGATATGTATTGAAATATAAGAAGCCCTGCAGTATGTAGATATCAACTCAGAGAGAACAAGCATATAAAGTTAAATGCACTAGAAGCATACAATTCAACAGTTAAGTATCACCACATCTCATATCGAGATCTTTCATGTCACCATAACATGATTCATTGAACACCCTATCCTTAGGGTTTCATTTGCCTTATTCATTCATCACATGCCAACACCCTACTCTTAGGGTTTCATTTGCCTCATTCACCTTTTCATTTACCTCATTCACTTGTCACATGGCTCTCATAAGGATTTCATAGGATATAAGCATTCACTAAATAAAGATTGTTTTCAACAAATCATATACAATCGATATATGTATGAAACCATGGAAATTGAACTAAATTTAGGTTTCCATGCTATTAACTAAGATATCATGCACCAAGGATAAAATTCAAATAAGGTAATCCATGAGGTACATCCTAACCACTTATAAGATTACTAGTCCTTTTCAATAAGGTTGAAACTCTAGAGATATCTCAATTAGGTTAAACCCTAATTACATCATATGGTATAAATCTGAAAAGCATTCCTTCTAGGATGTGTTGTATACGTTTCTGATGTGGATCTACCATCAAAGAGTCATTCAAATAGAGAAGGAATCCATATCATATCAATTTGCAACAACTTAAATTAAACGAACATTTCAGGGTTTAGAATCACATACCAAGAAATTAGGGATTTGGATGCTATAATCAAATTTCGTGCATTATATTGTTTAAAGGAAGAACCCACTCACCCTAAGGTGTGAAAACACCTCAAAACTGCAGCTCAACTCAGGGGATCTCGAACTCATATCAAATCCCTAGCAAATCTCCCAATTCTTCTTCCATTCAACTAGGAAACCTTGAAAATGAGGGATTATGAAGAAAGGGTGAGAAAAGAGGGAATTTCGACATCATCTTGGATCAAATTAGAGCATGGACGGAATCTTGACATGAGAGAGAAGATTCACCATAAAATTCTATGCAAAGGATCCAAACTTACTTGATTTCACCATTCCTTGGACCGCAAAACCCTAGGTCAGCAATTCCTCCTCTTTCTCCACTCAAGCCCTAACTCTCCCTCTCTCTCTAGATTTTCATTTCTATGGGGTGGATGACGAAGAATGAGAGCTGTGTGTGTGTTTGGTCGATCATATAAGTCAATTTGAGCTGCTTGGGTCAATTGCATATTGACCCAACACTCAAATTTAATTATATTGGCTGAATATTCAGTTATACAAAGTTACTGTAATTCGTTTATTTCGGAGATCAAACCTTCTCCAACAATTATGGGAATTTAGCACGTTGTTTATAATCTATAAAGCTTCAGTTAAAATTTGAGATCATTTGGAGTTACCAATAAATAATTAAAAATAAAACAGTGCACTGCTATATTGCAGTCTGCAGCAGATTCGGTCGAGTTTGTCCTGCACAGAACTCGACCGACACCCTCACTGTAGAGATCAAAAGTCATCCAAAATTATGCCAATTTAACAAAGTGTCTGAAACTGTGTTTTTCAAGCACAATTAAAATTTGAGATCAATTGGATATACCAATAAAAAGATAAAATTCAATTACCACACTGCTGTATAAATCTGGAAATATGATCGGTCGATTTTGAAACTCGACCGATAAATAGGTCAGAACATTCTTCAAAAATTCTGATATTTTCCAATGTTGTTCAAATTTTATATATAAAAACCATATCCAAATTTTAAGTAAATAAGAGTTACACATAAAATACTAAAAACCATTTAGTGAGACATTCTACTTATCAAATTATGTATTCATATGTCATTAAAACCCTATTTTGGGCCGATTAGGGTCTATGCTTCTCAAACCCTAATTCTCAAGGCAAATGAACACTTAAACTTCTTATCATAGTTAAAACATCCTAATTGTGTTATCGTCATTAATTAGATTTCAAGAATGATTATTCCAATTAATCTTTGCAATTGTCTAGGTAAACCCTAGTTTACCAGTTAAGCTCAGATGGGGTCGTAACACTGATCTTAAGTCAATCTTAGAAAAGACTCGTGCAGACTTCAACTGGTCAAACAAGTCATCTATTTGGGGTAAAGGGTACTTGTTCTTAATGGTAGCCTGGTTGATCATCTGGTAGTCTATGCACATTCGGAGAGAACCATCCTTTTTCTTTACAAAAAGAACCGGTGCTCCCCATGGTGATGTGCTAGGGCGGATAAAACTCTTGTCTAGTAGTTCCTACAATTGTTTCTTCAACTCGAGCAACTCCGCAGGGGCCATTCTATAAGGTGCTCATGAAATAGGGCTTGTCGCAGGATCTAGCTCTATGGAAAAATTTACCTCTCTCTCGGGAGGAACCCCGGGTAGATCATCTGGAAAAACATCTGCATAGCTCCTGACTACCTCTATTTCCTACAAGGGTTGCACCCTAGGTTATGGCTCAGTAACTACTGCCAGGAAATCTTGATAACCTTTACTCACCATCTGCTCTGCTTTCAAGGCTGATACATATAGGATGGTGGTGGCATCCTTCCTACCTCTAATGACAAAATGTGGGTGACCTGGTTTCTTAATGATCACTTTCTTCTCCCTACAGTCAATATTGGCCCTATAAGTATAAAGCCAGTCCATACCAATGATCACATCAAAGACATTCATATCAAGAAGGATAAAGTATGTAGGAAACTCATGATCTTGATATTTCACAGGTATCACCGGAGTTTTCAAAAGAGATGTAAAGATCTGACCACTCGGGGTTGTAACGTCTAAGATATACCCTAAATCCTTGATATCCAAACAACGCATGGTTGCGAGATTTCTTGAAATGAAAGTATTAGTAGATCCAGAGTCAAACAAAGCTTTTACATTGTGTCCCATGACTTCAAGCATGCCTACATTGTTTTTCACCATACATTAGGCCATTACATGCTCATCTTAAAACATAAAAGAAAACTCTAAGGGTTATTACCCTCGATCAACCGATTAGCATTTGCTTGAGCCTCCTCATTGTCAATGGCAAACACCTGAGGTTGTCTTCTCTCTCCAGTAGGTGGGGCTACAACTATAGGTGGAGCTGTCATAGGTGGGGCTGCTATTGGTGGGGATGCTACCAGTCCTGGTCCTCTTAGATCTGGAAGAGGGCAAATAGATTGTAGGTGTCCTTCTTGATGGCACCGAAAGCATGTCTTCTTCTTATAGCGGTACTCACCGGCATGCCCCTTTCTGTAGGTCCGACATTGTAGTCGGTTGTTCTCTTGACGGGGTTTCCCTTTTCCTCCATGTCTTCCTTTAGTATGATGGCACCCTGGACCTTTCTTGTGGTTCTTCTTCTGACCTTGAGTTCCTTCAATGAAACCCAAATACCCCTTAGGTGGAATATGGGCAGGCGTCACAGTCCTCTCCATGTCTAAAGTAGTGTTGTAAGCTTCGGCGAAGGTTTTAGGTTTACTTGCCATCACATGGGGCTTGATGATAGGGTGAATATTTTCTATGAAGTGATCCATCCTTCTTTCCTCATCCATCTTATACCCAAAATTCTCCAGGATTCAAAACTTGTACCCAAAGTCTACCATAGAGGAGTTTCCTTGAGTCATGTTGGTGAACTCCATTTCCTTTTCCTTCTTAGCTAAGTCAAGAATGAATCTGGCGGTGAAGATTGTCTTGAAGTCAACACATGCCATTGGTTCCTCAGTCAGATCTCGGCCTATGATGTGTGTCTCCCACCATATCTTGGCTGCTCCTTGCAGGAGGTGAGCAACAAAGAGGACCTTCTTTCTCGACTGTACCTCAAGCATGCGGAATCCATTCTTGACTGCAAGCAGCCAAGCTTCTGCCTTATTGACCACTTTTGACTTATCTTCTCCCCAGAACCTCTTGATGTTCTGCTTGACGAAGTCCAAAATGGGTTGTCCCATAGTGGGTTTCTTTGGCTATGCTAATTCTAGTGTGTTCTGGTCCCTATTTCTGTGTTATATTGGTTCCTGCTCCATCCTGGGTTACTCCTTCTGCATTTGTTCTTTGCTCTACTTCAGCCTAGTTCTCCTTAGCATCTACATAGCCTCCTTGTTCTTTGTGTCACCACAGTGAAACTAGATGGGTCTAATTCACCTCTGGTTGGCTTCTTTCATTCTGTACGTGAAAGTGTCAAGCCGCTACTCTCATATCATCACCAACCCTTACCTGCTCCTTATGATGCGGCGGATGAAAACACCAAGCTGGCTTATGCCCAATGGAGTAAAGATGACTCGGGTGTTATGTCTTGGATAGTCAATAGCACTGAACCATGGATCAACTAGTCATTACTATGCCTTCATGATGCTAAGGCAATGTGGGATCAATTGTCTCATGTCTACTCCCATCAGCAATATTCAAAGAAAGTCTTTGAGATTTAAAAAAACCTGGCCAAGGAGTTCTCATCTAACACCTCTATTGAAGATTACTATAATATTGCTCTGCTCTTTGGAACGAATACGAGATTTATCACCCTTATCTGCTGACATCAAAGAAGCCCAGAGACAGCGCAATGAACTGCAACTCATCTAGTTTCTTCCTGGCCTCGCGTCCTTTTCTGGGTCACAGAATAAATTATCTCTAGTGATCCCCTGTCTACTCTTCTGGATGTCCTTAAAAGAGTTCAATGTTTACCATCTGTCACTTCTACCCCAGCGGTGGAACATCCTGCTCTTGTTGTCTGTACTACTGATTAGAGGTCTGGCCGTAGACATAGTCGTGGCCGCGGTGGTCACCATTCTACTACCGTAGGACGCACACCTTCTACTGCAACAGATCGGGGGCAACTTGTTGGTCCTCATTTCTGCAACTTCTGTGGACAAAACAATCACAATGAATACAGATGATGGATCAAACACGGAAAGCCCTCCTAGGCTAACCAGGCCTCTGCTGATACTTCTACTGATACTGCTACACCTGATCAACTTCCAGCTACACCCTCACCTTCTTGGCTTTGCTCTGAGTTCAAGAAATTTTTTCAGGAGTGCATATCTCAGCTCCCATCTACATCAGAGGTTGGATCATCTGCAATGCTAGTTGCTCCATCTACTGTAAAAATAAATGGTGTATTGACTTTGGTGCCTCGATCCATATGGTCGATGACATTAACTTATTTTCTGCTCTTACTAAAACCACTCAGATTCCTCCGATTACAATTGTTGATAGTTCTCAAACTTCTGTTCATGACATTGGAATTGTTCCCTTATCTCGTAATCTGCATCCGAAATCTGTTATATATTCTAAAATTTCCTGTTAATCTTCTTTGTGTTTGTAAGACTGTGAAAAGCCTTAAATGCTCATTTAAATCTGATCCTTCTGGTTGTGTTTTGAAGGATCTTCACACGAAGACAATGGTTGGTTCAGACCATGAGGGACCAGATGGACTCTACTACTTTGATGGACCGACATCAGTGACTGCTTTTCTTTCGACGTCTGTGACTGGACTACAGTGGCACTACCACCTTGGCCACCCCTCTCTTGTGAAGCTGAAACATTTATTTCCTTCTTTATCTGAAAAAACTTTTACTTGTAAATATTGTCAGTTGGGTAATCAAACTCGCTCTATGTTTCTTGCTAAGAAAGAAATTTGTTCTAAATGCATTTTTGACACTGTTTATGCGGATATATGGGGCCCTTGTTCTGTCACTAGTCATTCTGGAGTTAAATATTTATGACTTTCATTGACAACTATTCTCGTGTTACTTGGTTATTTTTATTGAAAGATCACAGCACTATTTTGGACACTATCAGCACATTTTTCTAAAATTCAGACAAAGTTCAGCAAACCCATTAAAGTTTTTCACACCAATAATGCTCTTATATTTATGCAAAAATTTGTGACATATTTTTGTTCTTCCCGAGGGACTCTCCACCAAAGTACATGCCCCTACACTCCACAACAAAATGGAGTTGTTGAGCGGAAAAATTGTCATCTATTAGAGATTGCTCACACAAGCCTCCTTCATTATCAAGTTCCTCAACGTTTCTGTCCTGAGGGTGTTTTTACGACTTGCTATCTTATCAATCGCATGACAAAAAAATCCTTATAACATTCTTTTTCCTGATGTACAACTCTTTTTTGTTCCACCTTGTATCTTTGGGTGCACCTGCTTTGTCAAAAACCTCTGCCCTGGGTTAACAAAACTTGATCCTCGCTCCACCAAATGTATTTTTCTGGGATATTCTCGAACCCATAAAGGATATCTCTATTATGATCCTATTATGAGACAATGGTATGTAAGTGCAGATGTAGTTTTCTTTGAGCATATGCTCTTTTACTCTGATAACGGGGCATCACTATCAAGTAACATTTCAGCACCCACACCACTGTCTGATATTGTGGATATTGATCCACCTTCTAAGCCGACACCTAAAGATAGCCATTGCACATTTACAAGAAAAGACCCAAGAAGACGAATCCCTTCATGGCCCCTCCACAACCAATTCCTCCTTCAACAAATGATCATCCCACACCTGAGGTAAATTCTAGCTTACATCTGCCTATTAGTCTTCAGAAAGGTGTTTGTTCCTATACAAAACATCTAATTCGTCATTTCTTTTCATCCTCTAATCTGAGTGCCAGTTTTGCATGCTTTACTACTGCTATCTCTGATGTATCCATTCCCAAAACTGCTAAAGAAGCTCTTATTCCTGCGTGGAGACAAGCCACAGAAGCTGAAATGCAGGCACTCTCGGATCGTAAGACTTAGGATCTTGTAGATCACCCTTTCTCCTGTCCGACAGTTGGTTGCCGCTGGATCTTTACAATCAAATATCAACCGGACGATACTATTGAACGTATGAAAGCACGTCTGGTAGCTAAAGGTTACACACAGACTTACGACGTCGATTACTTTGAGACTTTTCTCCAGTCGCAAGGCTCAATTATGTTTGTATTCTCATTTTTGTTGATGTTAACAAAGATTGGCCATTGTTTCAGCTGGATGTCAAACATGTGTTTCTATATGGAGACTTGTAGGAGGAAGTTTACATGGAGCAACCACCAGGCTTCGTTGCTCGAGGGCATCCATCCTCGCAAGTTTGCAAACTAAGGAAAGCAATTTATGGTCTTAAACAAAGCCCTCGCCCCTGGTTTGACAAGCTAAATTAGATCTTATCAAATTTAGATTTTGCCTCTCTCACTCAGATCACTCTGTATTCATCAGGAAAACTACAGCTGGCTTAGTTATTCTTATTGTCTATGTAGATGACATTATATATCTAGCGGTGATATTTTGGGCATCCAGGCTACTAAAGCATATTTAGAAAAATACTTTGTCACCAAGGATCTTGACAAGCTGTGATATTTTTTGGCCATTGAGGTATCCAGATCATCTACAGGATTATGTCTCTCTCAACGAAAATATGTTCTAGACCTCTTACAGGAAACATGTATGCTTGGCTGCAAGCCAACCAACACTCCTCTTGACCCAAATATTGATTGGGATGATGACACTTCCCCACCTTATGATAATCATCACCAATTCAGATGACTGGTTGGTAAGCTCATCTACCTCACAGTCACGAGGGCTGATCTAACTGTTGTTGTGTGTTTTGTGAGCATATATCAAGATAAACCTAAACGGGATGTTGTCTGTCACATTTTGTGATACCTTAAAAGCTCTCCAGGGAAAGGTTTATTATACAAGAAAAATGGGCATTCTGGTTTCTCTGAACCTGATTATGCAGGAAGTTAATGTGATCAGAAATCCACTTCAGGAACTTGTTGGTTGCAACTTAGTCACTTGGCATAGCAAAAAGCAAATTGTGGTAGCTAAGTCAAGTGCAGACGTTGAATATCGAGCCATGGCTCACACTACCTGTGAACTTCTCTGGGTGCAAAGCCTTCTTAAAGAAGTTGATATCATTGATTCTAAACCTATTCCAAAGTTCTGAGATAACAAGGCTTCTATTTTTCTTGCGAGCAACCCAATCTTCCAAGAACGAACAAAGCATATAGAAGTTGATTGTCACTTTGTTTGAGAGTGTTCTTTCTGGCCGCATCTATACCCCATACCTCAACATTGAAAACCAAGTGGCGGATATCTTGATGGAGCTTCCACTTAAGTGGAATTGCGTGCACCACTAAAAATCCTAAAGATGGTAAGTCTTTAAGTTTAGCCTTGCTTATACTAGATAGAAAACTCCACCCACGTGTATGTGGAAGTCTTATCGCAGTATAGTTAAGGGTCGAATCCACGGGACAACGGTCTTGTTGCAAGCAACAAGATGGAAAACGTATGGAATTTCACTTGGTCACTTACTAGCAGGCACTTATATCGAAAGTTGGATTTTGATGTTTTTAAGCTAAGAACATGAAAAGTAAAGAAAGTAGGTAAATATGATGAGTTAAACTATGATAAAAGATCACTAGGGTGTGATCGGTTTTTCACCGCCACTACACATCGATCGACACATGCAAAGCAAAACTTAACCTGCAAAAAGAGTCCAGTCAGTTGGTATCCTTGTAGACTTAGCCTCCTTTCGGAGAATCTAACTACGAGAAGTGCGGGAATGTTGCAACGCCAGCCATTCCCGAACAAATGGTCACATTACTTTACATCATTCCCCTCGCAAAGTGTGTTCCTCGGCTTATCAAGGTTGCACTTCCATACGTCAACTGATTCCATTTCATAGTATGAAAGTGCAACGGATGATAGTGAGTCTACTCCATTTCTTGAGATACACTTCTAGATACCGAAACAGATGCATGGTGAGTACATGCACCAAGAACCAACATACAAATGAGTTTCGAATCTACTAGTACAAACGTAGACAATTCATTCTAAAAGATAAAAGATAACACAAGTTGGAGATCAAGCAACATGCATTCATTAATCGTTTGATGTCGAACTAACAAAGATAAGAACTCTATATTAAAACCTAAGGATTACATTTACATGATATGAAAGAATGGGTAGTGGGGCTACTCCCCGCACCCTAGTGAGAGAGTCTACTCGCTCATAACTAGGACAAAGAAGGAGGCAAGAAGAGAGAGAGCGGCATCCCCACAAAGGAGGGAGGAAAGTCAACCCCTTGGAGAGAGAGAAACGATCCACCAGCTTCACAGGTTGCTTGATGACGAGATCTCCCTCTTCCCACTTTCTTTGGCAGAGAGAGAGAAAGCAGCTTCAAGATGGAGTGTGGGTCTCAGACCGGCAGCCCCAGGGCAGAGGATGGAAGTAACAAGAGCTCTGGAATGAGTGTGGCAGCCTTTGGACGTCTGAAACTTGATATCTTGTGATGGACCCTTGGGGTATTATTTATAGACCTTAAGTGAAGTCCAAATGGTTTGGAGACCGTTTGGACCTCAAGACCGTTTGGTCCTCAAGACCTTTTGGCTTCATGCGGTCTTGAGACTGTTTAAACTCCATGCGGTCTCGGGACCAGTTGGCTTCATGCGGTCTTGAGACCGTTTGAACTCCATGCGGTCTCGGGACCGGTTGGCTTCATGCGGTCTTGGGACCGTTTGAACTTCATGCGGTCTTGGGACCGGTTGGCTTCATGCGGTCTTGGGACCGTTTGAACTCCATGCGGTCTCGAGACCGGTTGGCTTCATGCGGTCTTGAGACCGTGTGACTTCATGCGGTCTCGGGATCGGTTGGCTTCATGCGGTCTTGAGACCGTGTGACTCCATGCGGTCTCGGGATCGTGTGACTCCATGCGGTCTCGAGACCGATTGGCTTCATGCGGTCTTGGGACCGTTTGACCCCATGCGGTCTCGGGACCAGTTGGCTTCATGCGGTCTTGAGACCATGTGACTTCATGCGGTCTCGGGATCGTGTGACTCCATGTGGTCTCGGGACCGATTGGCTTCATGCGGTCTTGGGACCGTTTGACTCCATGCGGTCTCGGGACCGGTTGGCTTCATGCGGTCTTGAGACTGTGTGACTTCATGCGGTCTCGGGATCAGTTGGCTTCATGCGGTCTTGAGACCGTGTGACTCCATGCGGTCTCGGGATCGTGTGACTCCATGCTGTCTCGGGACCGATTGGCTTCATGCGGTCTTGGGACCGTTTGACTCCATGCGGTCTCGGGACCGGTTGGCTTCATGCGGTCTTGGGACCGTTTGATTCCATGCGGTCTCACGGTTGACTTATTCTTTTTTTTATTTTTTTTGTGCTTTTTCTGTATGTATAGAAAGGAAAAGTTAGTCTGATGGTATATTTACAAAAAAAGGGCAAAATTAGGATTATGTATAGTTTAAACTTAGAAAGAGTATGAAAAACTAAGAAAAAGGACTAAGATAATCGTTCAAAATAGGAGGTTATCTCCCCCCTAACTTAGAGTCTAGCTTGTCCTCAAGTTAGATAGAGCTGAGACATGCAATAGCGAGGCGAACTTATTTAATTAGGATTTCCATACTCTTGCTTCAATTCTTAACCTGAGTTCCCCTAAGGTCATATCGAGTCTTATTGCTTGCCTTGACTCTTTCAGATTTCAAGAGTTGCTTGGGTCTCAGGTTCTTTCTGTATCTCGTAGTTCGCATTAGGACCACCTTTATTTTGTGCATGTTGTTGACTCTAATCAGCTTTATACCTCTTAGAAAGACCTACTGGAAGCTAGAGAGGGTATGATGGTTGGCTAAAGGCTTTGAGGTGTAGCTCCCCCTTCAAGTGGGGGAGGGGTTGTCTATGCTTTTAGGATCTCACTACCGGGCACGACACATCTGCCTTTGTGAGGGCAGCTGAATGTACCGGCCGGGTGAGTCCTTTATGAGCCTTTCATATATTTAGATACCTTAGGGTTTCACTACCGGGCACGACACATCTGCCTTTGTGAGGGCAGCGAAGTGTGCCGACCGGGTGAAACCTTCATCGGTTCTCTATATAGATCCTTATTCATGGCACAACTCTCATAATTTTATTCGTCTCTCTGGCTTTTATTCGATAACTCACAGGCTTGGGTTTTGGGGTTTTGTTTGGGAATTTATTTTGGGCGGCCAAGCCTCTTTTATTTTGAAGAGAGGAAAGTTGTTCTTAGAGTTTTTCAGCATGCACTTATTTGGTTTGTGGTCTACTTGCAGAACTTCTTGATTTGGAAGTTGCCTAATTCCCCTCTCATCCTTGAGAGCTTGGCTTATTTCTGCCTTGATTTTGACCTGTGGAGAGTCAGATAAAGAATTGAAGCAAAAGCATGCAAATCAATAGTGGAGTGATATTTATTAAATCACCATTAAATGTCTAAGTGCTATTTACTTTTGGGGACTAACATGATTCTAGAGTTAAATGAGGGTGATTTTACTCAAAAAGGGTTAATTAAAAAGAAAGTTAAAAAGGGAAAGTGTATAAACAGAGAAAGGAAAAGAAGGAAGAGGGATGTAAAAATGATACCTCGCCCTTGTCTAATGTACCCCCTCCTAACTTATCACTCACTCTGTCCTCAGAGTGTCAAAGTGATAGGTTGAGGAGTAATTAGGACAAGGGCTGCAGGCTAAGGTAAATCTGCATTTGCCCCCGGGGAATGAAGTAGGTTGGATGCGAACTGTCCTCGTAGAGCGTGGTAATCCACGTCAGTCATCTCCTCTACTGGTCTTTTGAGAACGATGATGGTGTACATGCAGTAGAGGAGGTGGAAGCCGCAGTCGTTCGATTGTCAGATTTGTTGGGGGCATTTGTGGCAGAAGGAAGGGCGGTGGAAATGCTCTTTGCCGTACGCCCTTGTATGTTGACTCAGAAAATCTATTAACTTGTCGGCGCACTCCTTTGCCACTACTTCAGTTGGTGTTTTCGGTGTCACAACGTAGTTTCTCTGTCATGCGTTGTACTGGCTATCGGAACTGTTATATATTGTGGTTGTTCCTTCTGGGAGATTTGTTGCCAGGAGCATCCAATGTTTATGATAGAGGAAAGGTAACATGATGAACGTCGGCATTGTGTGCTGTAGATAGGATATCAGCGCGTCAGTTGTGCTGAAGTTCTTGAGCTTTAGAAGATCATCTTTCATATATGGGGACGCCATGTATGTTGATGGGTTGTCTTGGCCAAGTAGAAACTGATAGGCGGCCATTAAACTTACAGAGAGCGATCCTTTGATTTGTAAAGTCTCTCGTAGTGTGTCTGTCATTACAAGAATGTCTCGAGACATGAATACGAGCCCATCTTTGTCGGCTGAGAGCCGCGCCATAATGAGATGCAACTCGAGGTCGCAGAGACCTTTGCAAGCATCGTGATCAAAATCAGGAAAGGTTGGTTCGATGGCAGACAGAGGATCGATAGTTCTTGTAGCTTGCTCGGTATCGGCGACTGCCATATTGGTCTTTTCTAACTCCTTCAAAGTTTGTCGGAAGGGTCGTCGTTGTGGTCGCTGGATAGATGAGAAGAGGTAGCGAGGAACGTCATCTGGTGCCATAGTTGGGTCCTTGAAGAACCGCCTATCACAGATGATCTCCATGGCATAACGTCTGCATAAGGAATGAAAATCGTCAGCAACCAGATCGTGAAATGGGATTTCCTGGTTCAGCGCTTGAATGTGACGTATGGTGTAGAATGCGCAATCCCCAGATCCCTCGGTGGCTTGGACTTGAGGGTTTATGATATTGAACCAAGGTTGGCTCCAATCTTGGCGAAGAGATGGGTGGGCAGACCAAATTAATTTAAGCAGCTGGAAGGGTATACACCGTGCTTCTCCTGCTGCTTCACCGACGAAGTTTATTGTGTCGGCTGGTAGCTCGGCGCCACAGAAATTATACACCTTGGCATCCTGAGCCTCGGTATCCATGATCATAAAAAGCCAGTGGTCCGAAACTTGGAAAGGCTCGGTCAGATAACGTGTCCGACGTGCTAGACCAGCACGCAGCCGCTCGATCGACTTTTCTCTTATGTCTTTGTATAAAAGGCCAATAGACAGAGCGGGTGAGGCGTTAAATACCGGTTGTTGCCGCTTAGAACTTCTGTACATTTCTATACTATTGGCGAGGAGGACACAGAAGATTGCCATAGGCATCGTGGACCGAGGTCGGAGGATGCTGCAGAAGTCTTCACGTGTCCACTTACGCCTAGTTTTTGTATTATGATAAATTATGTCTTCCCCCGCCTTTGCATCGTCCACTATAGTGTTCAGTATAAAAATATCTTGAGCATCTAAAGTGGAGATGGCCGCCATATCCAGGTCATGCATTTTGTGCGGCAGAGGTGGTGGTGGGGGAAGTTCTTGTGGAGGGGGAGAAGCAGGTTGTTCTAAGGCCTGTTCATGTCCTGGTAGATCATCGTCTGAGTCGGAGGCAGAATCGAGGTCTTCATCGGTGTCTAAACTTACTCGTTCTGCCTCGCCCTTGTCATAGGGAGGAGGTGTGGAGAGAGGTGGGGCAGTTGTTTGTGGTGGGCTGGTGCGGGTTTCTAGTATACACTGGTGGAACTCAGCATAAGCCGCGTCTTTAGTAGCTTCCCCGATGGACCCCAGTGCGGAATAATCAAAGAATTGGTCCCCGTATGACATGTTGACATTATCGTTGTGTGGGGACTTGGGGTGATTGTCACTGTCGTGGTGACCTTTGTCGGATCCTCTATGGGAAGGTTCTGCTGCATTTCCAGGGTCCTCTCCGTCATCATGTTTATCACCAGAAGAGGTGTTATCTTTGTTTGAATCCGCAGATGAGTCGGAGTCATCTTCTTTGTCATCATCGCCATCCGTGTCGTCCGCTGCCTTGTCTACTTCTTTTTTTCTTGCCGATGTTTTGCACCGTCGATGGGTAGCTTGTAACTCATCGAAAGCCACTTGCAGATGCTCGTGTGTTTTGAGCAGTGCATCATGGGATTCTTTGAGGTCGGTATATCTGCCTTCGGCGGAGAGGAGACGTGCTGTAAGATTTGTAACTTGAGCAAGTAGCTGCTGAATTTCATCCTTATTGGACTCCTCTTGGCGATGTTGTAGCTGTGTGAGCATGTTGTTGATGGTGTCCAAGCGCGTGCTCAGATCTTCTTGTTGTTGCTGGAGCGCGCGCAGAGTCTCTGGAAGAGGCTGAGTCTGCGTGGAGATCTCATTGACTTGCTTTGATGTTGCTTCTTACTGACGCCGCGCTCTAAGGACCAGGTCTGGCAAGGTGTTGTAGTGACTGTTGATGTGCTCAACTTGCTTAGCCACCTCATCTTGTCGTTGCTGGAAGCCTTGGAGGATGGTAGGCAAGGCTCGGTGTTGTTCTTCGATCGTGGCCACCAGTCGTGATAAACCCTGCACACAAGAAAAAAATAGAATTTAATATATTAGAAGGATCGGTGAGGAGGTTTCATACAGCGTCGAATTGACAGCCGAATTCCTCACCGATATTGGCAAAAGGGACCCCAGGAGCGGAAGGGTGGGATGGTTGGGGTCTGCGTGGGATGGTGTTAGTGTCTTGCGGAAGAGACACTGATGATGCCCCGAGCTGCGTAGTGACTGTGGATGTAGTCACCAGCGGTGTCGGGGTGGTGGCGGATGTGAAAAGTGGTGAAAGCGGTGGTAGCGATAGTGATGGGGTGGAAACTGCGGAGGTGAAAAGGAAAGTGGTGAAGTCGGGCATAGGGATGGAGAAGGGAAATCCCGAAGGGAAAAGGGGTGATGAAGAGGATGTGAATGGTTGCGCGGATGTGGTGGGGAAGAAAGGAGTGGTAGATGTTGGAATGGTGGAAGGTGGAGTTGTGGCAGCGGTTAGCTGCTCGTGTAGACTCTGAATGAAAGAGTCGATTGAGGAGGAGGTTAAGATTTCTTCATGGAGCTTCTCAGCCTCATGATTTGGCTTGTATGTTGGTGTCCCCGACAGCTGTTGGGCCAGCGACTACTGTCTAGAAGGTCGTTTGATGGGTATTTTTGTTGGTCGAGCTGTCGGGGCTGTGATGCTCAGCTCTGTTTGTCCTGCTGTATCTTTCTTTTCGGTTGTTTTAACCGAAGCTAGTAGTTGTGAAAGCTCCTCATCAGAGAAGAGGAGCTGTTTGGTGTCGTACTGTGCTAGCTCCGGAAGTGGGATGAGTGTTCTGGATGACTTAACCATAGGACAGAAGACATAGTATAGTTTTCCATCCTTTTCCTTGACGATGAAGGAGTTCTTCAGAGTTTGTTCATTGGTAAGGATGTCGCCCTTTAGTTGCGTGCAGCGGGGTAGGGGTCTGTCCATCTTGAGGTATTTGATAATAGATGTGACATGCCCCCCCCATGCAGATTTCTTTTCCCAGGCTGGAGGTTGATAGTTTCTGGATCAGTTGTCGTCCGATATTGATCGACCTTTCGTTAAGAATAGACCAGAGAACGAAAAGATCTAAAATTATAACATTTCCCCCCTCTGTCCTGGGGAAGAGTGCGCCAGCGAGAATTTTGTGCAGGGTGCGCACAAAGCCAGAGTGTATATTTGACGCTTTGCACGTCTTCGCGTCATAGGTGGGGATCCCGGTTAGAGATTTCCAGAATTTGTGTCTATTGAACTCTGAGTGTTCGGTCCCCACCTCCATAGCTTTCCGCAGCTGGTCCTGGTTGTCAATGAAGATTGTGTTCAGCATATTTTCCGTTATGACAACCTTGATGCCGAAGATTTGGGTGACGAGCCTTCTGTCACCCCCGTCCCATGACCTATCAATGATGTCGACGGGCTCTTTAGTCAGAAAAGTGAAGAATTCTGTAGTACGTTCGGAGTAGGAAACTTCAGGTACTAGACACAACCTGGCAAGGTTGGCTTTGTCTAGCACATCGAAAGTGCGGTTGTATATCCCCATCCTACGCAGTATGCTGGAGCACACATACTTGGTGGGTTTTAGGGTTTTGTCAGCGGGGAGGTTGATTTGGATGAAGAGGTTTTCTGGTGGTGGTGTTGTGGTGGTGATGGGAATGAAAGTGGGGGTGGTAACAGGGATGGTGGTGGTGGTAGCAGGAATGGTGGTGGTAGTGGTGGTAGTAGCAGGGATGGTGGTGGTAGGTTTTGCAAAGGGTTGATCCATGGCAGAGGCAGGTTGAACTTGTTTCCTTGCTTGTTTCTTGGAGGGTTGCCCAGATGCAGTCTCTAGGACCTTGCATTTCCCCTTTTGTTCTTTAGCAGGGGATTCCTCCTCGGAGTTAGGATTGTACTCCGAGCCTTCATCATCAGAAGATGAGATCTTGACTTCTTC
Source organism: Alisma plantago-aquatica (assembly GCA_963693085.1). NCBI lineage: Eukaryota > Viridiplantae > Streptophyta > Magnoliopsida > Alismatales > Alismataceae > Alisma > Alisma plantago-aquatica. Next base: position 1,914,069,260 of record OY856409.1, on the reverse strand, counting down.
TTCAGGTGCCTCAGCCAGGCACTTATCGAGGCGATCAAGCTCGCACAGGACGTCCATTATTTTGATATTTGGAGGTGCCTTCCCGGTCCTGTTGAAGTCAACTCTTATCTTCTGGAGCCGAGCTTGTTTTTCTAGCAGTTCCTTTCTGTTCCACATTTCAGGGTCTTTGAACCCGATGATGTTCTTTGCTGGTGATGCCATAGCTGTAGAATGAGAAATCAAGAGTTAGAATAACATTTTTAGAAAGATTTGATTTTATTAATATTTATGTATTTTTGTCTATTTATGGAGATTAGATGAATGTGCAAGGTCAAACGGTTTTAGGACCGTTTGATCTCAAATGGTTTCAGGAATGTTTGGTCCCAAACGGTTTCAGGACTGTTTGGTCCCAAACGGTTTCAAGACCGTTTGGAGAACGAAGCTTCGCGTGGCCATCGACGAAGGCAAAGATGAAGGTAAAACGGCGTAGCGACGGCGGATGCGTTGGCGACGACGGCGAAAGCGGCGGTGATCATAAGTGATAAGGGCGATGGTGAAAACGATAAAAACGATGGTGAATCTGGTGGTAAAAACGGCGATGAAGGCAGCAAAGAAAATGGCGGTGGCTCTTTGTGATGGAGACGGCGGGGAAGACAGCGACTGTGGGCAGGGTTGTTGGTGAAAACGGCAAAGACTCTGATCGTGAAAGTGGAGCTGCCGGTTATAAAAACGAAGATGAAAATGATAGCGGTGGAACCGGCGGTGATGGAAACGAAGGTGGCGTCGGCATTGGAGAAGAGGGAACGCTGTGGTGGCGTCAATAACGAAAATGGCGGTGCGGGGGGGGCTGCGGAAGCGAAGGATGGTAGCATTGCTGGACTACCTTGCAGTAGCTGGTAGCGTCGACGGTGAAGAGAACGTTGGAGACGGAGGTCGCGCGGAACAGGGGACGCAGAGTTCGTCGGCGAGTCGCGCGGGAACTGGGAGGCAAAAGCAATAGAACAGCACTGCGCGAGAATTTCATAAGGCTCGGGAGTCGAAGGAAAGAAAGACAAGGGGGGGTTATATTTATAGGAAACGGGGGGTTGACCGGATAAAAACCCTAAGTCAAATGGTTTAGTGAGCGTTTGGACTTCAAACAGTTTCAAGACCGTTTGGCTCCAAACGGTTTCAAGACCGTTTGGAGTCCACACGGTTTCGAGACCGTTTGGCTCCAAATGGTTTCAAGACCGTTTGGAGTCCAAACAGTTTCGAGACCGTTTGGCTCCAAACGGTTTCAAGACCGTTTGGCTCCAAACGGTTTCAAGACCGTTTGGCTCCAAATGGTTTGAAGGCCGTTTGGAAGGGCAAAGGTAGAAAAGATAGTATATTTTTATGTTTGTTATATATATATATATATATATATATATATATATATTTGTTTTGGTTATGTGAATTTTTTGTGTGTATTTTCATAAGATAAAACCAGGAAAATAAAGGAATGGATAATATAGAGAAAGGTTGAAATCTTGGGTTGCCTCCCAAGTAGTGCCTTGGTTTAACGTCGCTGGCTCGACGAAGATGTAATGATGTCATGCTGCTTGCATAGCATCTTTGATTTCGATGGTTTGTCTTGGTTTTTTGTCTTCTGGAGCGTAGTATCTTTTTAAACGGTGACCGTTGACCGTTCTTTCTCCTCCGTTGTTGTCAATAATAATGGTTGCTCCAGTTGGGTGGATATGTTTTATAGTGAAAGGCTCGGACCATTTTGTCCTAAGTTTTCCGGGAAACAACTTGAGCTTGGAATTAAAGAGGAGAACTTTGTCACCAACGGCAATATCTTTTCTCTTAAGGTGACCATCGTGCCACATTTTTGTCTGCTCCTTATATATTCTGGCGCTCTGATAGGCCGTCATGCGGAGCTCTTCTAGCTCCTGTAGTTGAAGTTGTCTGTTTTCTCCCGCACTTTTAAGATCAAAGTTTAGCTGTTTTATGGCCCACCAGGCTTTGTGTTCCAGCTCCACTGGAAGATGACAAGACTTCCCGTACACCAAACGGAATGGGGTTGTCCCGATTGGTGTTTTATAAGCAGTTCGGTATGCCCAAAGGGCATCAGGAAGTTTGGTGGACCAGTCAGTGTGGTTTTTGTTCACCGTTTTTTCAAGGATCACCTTTAATTGTCTATTAGATACCTCCACATGACCACTAGTTTGTGGATGGCAAGGCGTGGTGACTTTGTGATTGACTCCATATCTTTTCAGTAAAGCCTCAAAACTTCGTTCCAAAAAATGGGTCCCGCCATCCGATATGACAGTTCTTGGAACTCCAAATCTTGGGAAAATAATATCTTTGAACAATTTGATGACAGGCTTGGAATCGCTGGACACTGTGGGAACAGCTTCGACCCACTTAGAGACGTAGTCCACCACGACCAAAATGTAAGAGAAGCCATAGGATGAGGGGAAAGGGCCCATGTAATCTACCCCCCATACATCAAAAAGCTCAATTTCCTGCCACATGGTGAGTGGCATTTCGTCTCTTTTTGATATATTGCCAGATAATTGGCATTTGTTACAGGCGTTCACGAAATCATAAGAATCCTTTGATATGGTGGGCCAAAAGAACCCAGATTGTAAAACCTTTATGGCGGTTTTCTTGGCACTCATATGCCCCCCCGTGGGTCCGGAATGGCAATGTTCTAGGACCGGGGTTATTTCTTCTTCTGGCAGGCAACGATGAAAAAGTTCGTCGGCGCAAAGGTGGAACAAGTAAGGTTCATCCCAGTAATAGCGTTTTATGTCGTGAAGAAACTTCCTTTTATCCTGGTAGGAAGCGGATGGGTGGATAATCCCTATGGCTAGATAATTAACGATATCAGCATAACAAGGGAAACCATGAGTGGCCTTCATAAGTTGATCATCAGGATGAGAATCCTGGATAGGGATTTTATCTTTTTCTTCAACCTCGATCCTGCTGAGGTGATCGGCCACAACATTCTCCACGCCACTTTTATCTTTGATTTCCAAGTCGAATTCCTGAAGCATTAACACCCAGCGGATAAGCCTGGGTTTGGCATCCTGTTTTTGAATCAGGTATCGGATGGCAGAATGGTCGGTATAGACGATAACTTTAGAGCCAATCAGATAAGAGCAGAATTTTTCAAACGCATAGATGATAGCCAGAAACTCTTTCTCCGTAGTGGTGTAGTCTTTCTGCGCTTCATCTAGCGTTTTAGATGTGTAGTAGATAACATAGTGTTTCTTATCAATCTGTTGTCCTAGAACGGCCCCTATGGCATAATCACTTGCGTCGCACATGATTTTGAAGGGGTGCGACCAATCTGGAGCTCTTAGAATAGGTGCGGAGATTAACACATCCTTAAGGGTAGAGAAACGTTTCATACACTCCTGATTGAATATGAACTCAGCATCTTTGGTTAGGAGTTGGGTCATGGGTTTGGCAATCTTTGAGAAATCCTTGATGAATCTCCTATAGAATCCTGCATGACCCAATAAAGGTCGAACTCCTCTTATGTCCTTTGGAGGTGACAGCTTTGAGATAACATCGATTTTTTCTTTATCAACCTCTATTCCCCTATCACTTACCCTGTGTCCGAGGAAGACACCTTCTGTTACCATGAAATGGCATTTCTCCCAATTCAAGATAAGGTCCGTTTCCTCACAGCATTGTAGAACTTGTCCAAGATTTATTAAACAGTTGTCGAAAGAATCTCCGTACACTGAGAAATTGTCCATAAACACTTCCATGACGGATTCTATTAAACCGGTGAAGATAGCAGACATACATCGTTGGAAAGTGGCAGGTGCGTTACATAACCCGAACGACATTCTTCTAAAGGCATATGTCCCAAAAGGACATGTGAAGGTGGTTTTTTCCTGGTCCTCCGGGTGTATGGGTATTTGGTAAAACCCGGAGTAACCGTCGAGGTAACAAAAATATTTTTGGTGAGCTAGGCGTTCTAGGACTTCATCAAGGAAAGGTAGAGGGTAGTGGTCTTTCCTTGTGGCTTTGTTCAACTTTCTATAATCAATACACATTCGCCATCCAGTTACAGTCCTGGTAGGCACTAGCTCATTTTTGTCATTTAGTACTACAGTAGTGCCCCCCTTTTTTGGAACAACCTGAACGGAGCTGACCCACTGGGAGTCAGAAATAGGATAGATCATGCCGGCTTTGAGTAATTTAAGGACCTCCAGACGCACTACCTCCTTTAGATTAGGATTTAGTTTTCTTAGATGTTCTCGAGAGGGCTTGAATTCGTCAACCATAGGAAGTCTATGCATACACAGGGTTGGATTTATGCCCGTTAGGTCAGTTATCTTATATCCTATGACATTTTTATGCTTCCTCAGCTCGTTCAGAAGCTTTTCCTCTTGATCTCTTGTAAGGATGGAGCTGATGATGACTGGGCATAGTTTTTCTTCATCTAAGAAAACATGTTTGAGCCCTGTAGGTAAAGTCTTCAATTCAGGGGCTTTCAGTGGCTAAGCTGCTTCTATAATAGTAACGGCTTTAAGTTCTTCAAAAGTGGCCTTTGGCGCTTCTTTAGCCTTTTCTAGATGTTGGAGGCACTGTTGAACTAATTCATTCACTGAGAATTCAACCTCCGGATTGATTAGAACATTTTCAAGTTCGTCAACTGGCTCGGAGATTTCCAACTGTGACATTTTTTTAATAGCATCAAGGAGGAAAACCTCCTCTTGGATGTTGGGCCCTTTCATAGTATTAAGGACTCGGAATTGAATTGCTTCTTTTCCGAGCCTAAGAATGATGGTACCAACTTCAACGTCAATCAGCGCTCTGGCAGTAGCGAGGAATGGTCTGCCAAAAATGATTGGATACCTCAGGTCTTCTTTAATATCCATGACAACGAAGTCGCACGGTACGTAAGCATCCTTGCCTATCCTTACCGGGATATCTTCAATGATCCCCAAAGGTGCGGTTATAGTGGAATCAGCTAATTGGATAGTCATTGTTGTAGGCAGCAATTCAGTGAAACCCAAACATTTGCACATTGAATAAGGCATAATAGATATGCTGGCCCCAAGGTCAGCTAATCCCTTTTTAGAAGATGTGTTGCCAATGCAACATTGGATTCCGAAGGAACCTGGGTCCTTCTTCTTTTTGGGCATCTTGTTTAAGATGATGTCTGAAGTGGTCTGAGCAAGCTTAACAGTTTCCTGCTCCTCGGTGATGTACTTTCTTGATAGTAAGGTCTTGAGGTATTTCGCCCAGGCTGGCACCTCGGAAAGAGCATCAAGGAGCGGGATATCAATGTATAGTTTCTTCATTGCCTCTTTGAACTTTTGAAACCTGGTGTCCATCTTTGTTTCTCGTAATCTTCCTGGGTACGGGATTCTTGGTTTATACTGCAAAACTTCAGGTTCTGTGGACACTTTATCTTTGCCCTTTGTGCCCTCTGAGGGCTTCTCCATTCCTTGTTGCGGGCTCTCATTCGTCATGAAAGTAGGGGTATCATCATTATCCAGGGTGATCTTGGTAGTCTCATGAAGAATGCATCCAGATCTGGTGGTGACGGCATTCAACTGTTCATGTATGTTTTGCCCGTGCTTAGGATTTGATTCAGGATGCCCAGCAAATGTACCTGCTGGGGGCTTCAATTGTGTAGCGATCTGAGCAAGCTGAGCTTCAACTGCTTTTTGCTGAGCTTGCTGGTTAGCAAGCATAGTTTGTTGTGATTGTAACATCTGCCTGATCAAGGATATTTCATCTTCCGGTTGGGCGGGAGCATTTTTCAGAGGAATTGGTTGTTGGGTTTGTTGAGATTGTTGGGGTGGTAACGCCAACTGAGGTTGTTGAGTATGCAGCTGTGGATGGAGCAGAGGATGAGTGTACTGGTAGTAGGCTGATTGGTTCCTGGGGTAGTTAGCCCTAGGAAAGTTACTCCTGGAATTCCCTTGATTTTGGTTGAAGTTGTTTGGGAATCCAGGTGTTAGCCTACTAGTAGATCCCCCCTGTGTTTGATGCTGAGGATTGGCAGTCCCAGCAGGGTTTCCATATTGAAACCATGGATGATTCCTTGGCTGATTAGGGTTGTAGTAGACTTGCCCAGGGATAGAGTGGATAGAGTTAACTTGTTCCGGTAGTTGCTCTTCCGACTGATCAATGATAGGTTCATATGGTTGTGATGGTGGATGCAGATCCATCATCACATTATATAGCATACCGCAGGAAAGGGTCGGATGGTCAGAAGCATGACAAGCCTCACAGGATCCCGTGACGGCTTTGACTTGTTGAACTAGCGGAGTTTTCTTCTTATCGATCTCTCCGAGAGAAGTCTCGAGAGCTTGCTGTTTATGAACTATGGTTTTCAAGACTTCAGCTATTTCTTTCATCTCTATTGATTCTTCAGCTTTGAAAACTTTGAGGACACCTTTACTGGCTGACCGTCCCCAGTTGGACTGGTTTTCAGCTCCGAGAGTAACAATCTTCCATGCGTCCTCGTAATTCTTCCTCATGAAGTTTCCTCCAGATGAGGAATCTAAGAACTGTTTAATATCATCGCTTACTCCCCGGTAGAAGGTTTCTATCAGTTGATTCTGGGAGATTCCATGATGGGGGCATTTACGCAGAAGTTCTTTAAATCTCTCCCATGCCTCAGCAAGGGTTTCTCCAGGCAGCTGAGAGAAGTGATTGATCTCCCCTCTGATTTTATAGGTCAGGGAGGATGGAAAGAACTTCTCTAAGAACTTTTCCTCAAGAGGAGCCCAGGTGGTTATTATTGGTTCTCTGTCAAGTGAGTTATACCAACTCAAGGCCCTCCCAGACAGGGTGAAATGGAACAGATGAAGCATTATCGCATCATAAGCGACACCAGCTTGTGGAACTAGGCGGCACAACACCTTAAACCTTTTTAGATGATCCATGCAATCATCTCCAGAACCTCCGGAGAAAGAGATGCCTTGCATGATCTGGATCCACTGGGTCCGAATCTCGAAGTTGGGGATATTAATAATCGGAGGTCGGACCAGGTGGTTATCCTCATAGTTCTTTGGGACAGCGTAGTCCCTCAGTTGTTTGTTTCTTAACTCCAACTGAGCAGCTTGGGTTGCTGCCTCAGTTTCAGCTCTGATGCGAGCTTGCTCTTCCACACGAATATCCGCTTGGATTTGGGCACGAGTTTCAGCGATGAGCTGTGCCCTTTGAGCGGCGATGGCGGCATTGACCCTCTCCATCACCAAAGCAGCCTGGCGTTGATCTTCAGCCATTTGCCTGGCCCTTTGGCGATTGAGTCGAATGTGGCGGTGGAAGCTTCTCTCTACCTCAGAGTCAAACTCTGGATCAGGGGAGAATCCGAGGTTATGTGCAGGTTGCATACACGATTTCTACCTGAGTAGAGAGAAACACCTTTAGATAATGACAAAGATATAATAGTTTCAAGAAGATATAGAGTTATGATTAAAAAGAAAGTGTAAAATCCTAACCAACTAGAAAGGTACTAAGTGAAATTACAACGTTCCGTTGTCCCCGGCAACGGCGCCAATTTTTTATGGAGCTTCCACTTATGTGGAATTGTGTGCACCACTAAAAATCCTAAAGATGGTAAGTCTTTAAGATTAGCCTTTCTATACTAGATAGAAAACTCCACCCACGTGTACGTGGAAGTCTTATCGCAGTATAGTTAAGGGCCGAATCCACGGGACAACGGTCTTGTTGAAAGCAACAAGATGGAAAACGTATGGAATTTCACTTGGTCACTTACTAGCAGGCACTTATATTGAAAGTTGGATTTTGATGTTTTTAAGCTAAGAACATGAAAAGTAAAGAAAGTAGGTAAATCTGATGAGTTAAACTATGATAAAAGATCACTAGGGTGTGATCAGTTTTTCACCACCACTACACATCGATCGACACATGCAAAGCAAAACTTAACCTGTAAAAAGAGTCCAGTCAGTTAGTATCCTTGTAGACTTAGCCTCCTTTCGGAGAATCTAACTACGAGAAGTGCGGGAATGTTGGAACGCCAGCCATTCCCGAACAAATGGTCACATTACTTTACATCATTCCCCTCATAAAATGTGTTCCTCGACTTATCAAGGTTGCACTTCCATACGTCAACCGATTCCATTTCATAGTATGAAAGTGCAACGGATGATAGTGAGTCTACTCCATTTCTTGAGATACACTTCTAGATACCGAAATAGATGCATGGTGAGTACATGCACTAAGAACCAACATACAAACGAGTTTCGAATCTAATAGTACAAACGTAGACAATTAATACTAAAAGATAAAAGATAACACAAGTTGGAGATCAAGCAACATGCATTCATTAATCGTTTGATGTTGAACTGACAAAGATAAGAACTCTATATTACAACCTAAGGATTACATTTACATGATATGAAAGAATGCTGAGTGGGGCTACTCCCCGCACCCTAGTGAGAGAGTCTACTCGCTCATAACTAGGACAAAGAAGGAGGCAATAAGAGAGAGAGTTTGTGTCATTCCCACAAAGGAGGGAGGAAAGTCAACCCCTTGGAGAGAGAGAAACGATCCACCAGCTTCACAGGTTGCTTGAGGACGAGATCTCCCTCTTCCCACCTTCTTTGGCGGAGAGAGAGAAAGCAGCTTCAAGATGGAGTGTGGGTCTCAGACCGGCAGCCCCAGGGCGAAGGATGGAAGTAACAAGAGCTCTGGAATGAGTGTGGCAGCCTTTGGACGTCTGAAACTTGATATCTTGTGATGGACCCTTGGGGTCTTATTTATAGACCTTAAGTGAAGTCCAAACGGTTTGGAGACCGTTTGGACCTCAAGACCGTTTGGTCCTCAAGACCTTTTGGCTTCATGCGGTCTTGAGACCGTTTGAACTCCATGCGGTCTCGGGACTGGTTGGCTTCATGCGGTCTTGGGACCGTTCGACTCCATGCGGTCTCGGGACCGGTTGGCTTCATGCGGTCTTGGGACCGTTTGATTCCATGCGGTCTCAGGGTTGACTTATTCTTTTTTTTATTTTTTTGTGCTTTTTCTGTATGTATAGAAAGGAAAAGTTAGTCTGATGGTATATCTACAAAAAAAGGGAAAAATTAGGATTATGTATAGTTTAAACTTAGAAAGAGTATGAAAAACTAAGAAAAAGGACTAAGATAATCATTCAAAATAGGAGGTTATCATATCTTCACTAAGCTTTTACCCAAGCCTCGCTTCAAGACTCTAGTGGACAAGTTGGGCATGTTCGACATCTATGCTCCAGCTTGCAAGGGGAGTAAAGAGATATAAAGAGATATGTTATTTATGTTATTCTATGTTATTTCTGTGGTTTACTCTACTTGTGTTTTATCCCATATTGCTCAGTTTTACTTATTGCTTTATTCTCTTGTCCTACAAATGAAGATTGGATTGTAAACTCTTTGACTCACGGAATATGAGTCTTTTCATTATTGTATAAGCTTGATAGAGCAAAAAAATAATAAAAAAAGGTTCAACATGTGCCTAGGCATTGCCCAGGCGTCTGCGTAAAGGCCTAACTAGACTGGGCTCCTAGGATCTGGACCCCAGGTGGCCACCTAGGCACCACCTGGGCGGGTGCCCGGACAATAAGCCTGCATACCAAAATTTCCTCTAAACTTGTATCTATTTGCAAACTTGCTAGCCAAATGCATTTACTATTGATTTTCTTTCTGGACTCTTGCATTTTTCAAGACCTTCATACAAAGATGACAATTGGGGGGTGCATGTAGGTCTGGGAGATCTGCATTACATTGATGGTCAAACCAAGACACTTGCTGCAACCACTTTGGCTCCCTTCGTATTTGCGTCTCAATGGCACTATCGGCTAGGCCATCCTACATCTTAAGTGGAAAATTTTATTTCCCGATTTATCTAATTCTACTTTTGAGTGTGGCTCTTATCAGTTGGGAAAACAACCTCGTGCTTCCTTTCCATGTAAAATTGCTTTATCTAGAAAAACTATTTTTGATCTGATACACTAATGTATGTGACCTTGCGAGGTTCCTAGTTCATCTGGCTATAGATATTTTATCTCCTTTGTTGATGACTTTTTTATGTGCTACCTAGGTTTTTATTGCAAGATAGATCACAAGCCTTTCCTACTATCAAGATGTTCTTTACTGAAATACAAACGAAATTCCATTGCCCATTAACATTTCTTGGATTGGCAATGCACTCGAATTTATCCACGAGATCTAACCACTTTTTGTTAAGAACATGGTATTTTCCATCAGACCTCATGCTCCTATACACCTCAGTAAAATGGGTTGTTGAATGCAAGAACCATCACCTTCTCAATGTTGCGAGAACCATGTTTCATTCTCATGAGCCAAAACACTTTGGTCAGAAGTCTTATTCACCATCTGCTTTTTATTAATCACATACCATCTGCTATTATTCAAAACTGGATCCCATTTTGGATGCCACATCCTACCTCTAATATTTTCCCCTACCACCACAAAGCTTTGGTTGCACTTTCTTTGTCAAAAACATATGCCCAGGGCAATAAGTGTAGTGACCCAAACCCAAGTTTATCTTAACCCTAGAATAAACATCTTGTGTATCATATAATGTCTTCTCTTCTAAGTCACTCAAAATCATTGACTTATGTGATGGAACCTATGTGAATGCACTAAGGAAATGAAAACCCAATTAGGTAAAGAAATAATGAATTCTAGCAATTGTGATTGGTAAGAACCTAGGAAGCACAGACACTTCAAAATAGGTGTTGTACCCGTGTCCAACACGTATTGGACACTTGTACTCCGTGGACACGCCTAAACACATATTGGACACTTATCCTGCTGTGTACAATTGTTTTTTGCTTTTTACAGGTTGACACATCTTGGACATGGCTTGGACAGGCCAGTCCCATTTGTAGACCAAAAAAGATTCTAGGATTGGATAGTGTTAATATATTTCATATTTATTCTATTTTGTAATTTCTATATCTTGCTGGACCTCTATGTAAATTATCCAGTTTCTCTTATTAATAAAAAGGGAGAAGGCCTATGGCCTCTCTTAACGTTGCATTGCGGCACCACATTTCACATGGTATCAGAGCAAGGTTCCAGACCTAACCCTACCCAGTCGTCACAACCCAGCGCCACTGCCGATCGGCATCGTTAAGAGAGGCCATAGGCCTTCTCCCTTTTTATTAATAAGAGAAACTGGATAATTTACATAGAGGTCCACCAGGATATAGAAATTATAAAATAAAATAAATATGAAATATATTAACACTCCCCCTCAAGATGGAGTGTACACATCGTGTAGACCCAACTTATTGCAAAAACTCTGGAAAGTTGCTGGACTCAATGGCTTTGTAAGAACATCTGCAAGTTGATCTTCAGACTTGACATGTGGAGTCACAACAGTTCCATTCTTGATCTGGTCTCTGATAAAGTGGCAGTCAACTTCAATGTGCTTAGTACGTTCATGGAAGAATGGATTCTTAGCAATGTATATGGCCGCTTGATTGTCACATCTGAGTTCTATAGGAGACAAAACATGAATCTTTAATTCAGAAAGTACAGATTGAACCCACTGCAATTCACAACATGCATGTGCCATTGCTCTATACTCAGCTTCCGTGCTAGATCTTACCACAACATTTTGTTTTTTTTCTTTTCTAGGTAATAAGATGATTCCCCAAAAATGTGCAATATCCATACGTAGACCTCCTATCATTCAGATTACCAGCCTAATATGCATCTGCATAACCAGTAAGAGACAATGTGGATACAAGAGTCTTCGGCCTATAATAGGTGATTCCATTACCAGGTGCACCTTTCAGATATCTTAGAATACGACAGACAAATGTCCAATGAGACTGTTTTGGAGAGCTCATATGTTGACTCACCACTCCTACAGCAAAAGAAATGTCAGGACGTGTGACTATCAAATATATCAATTTTTCCACAATTTTCCTGTAATATCCTGGATCTGGATAATCAGTATCATCAGTCATCTCCTTCACATGATAGTCCATAGGAGTAGACACAGGCTTGGACTCATACCAGTTTCCTATAGTAAATCCAGCACATATTTTCTCTGAGACAAATTGGTACATGCATGAGATCTAAGTACTTCAATGCCCAGAAAATATCTCAATTTTCCCAGATCCTTTGTGTGAAAGTGCCCCTGCAAGTCCGATTTCACACAAGATATGCATGTGGAATCACTACCAGTGATAACAATATCATCAACATACACAACAATAATAATAGATCTACCAGAAGAAGTAGAATAAAATAAAGAGTGATCAGTAACAGAACGAGAAAAGCCCATCTTTAGCACAACATCACTGAACTTGTCAAACCAAGCTCTAGGAGATTGTTTCAATCCATAGATGGCTTTCTTTAGTCTACACACCTTCTGACACTCCCCCTGAGCAACAAAACCAGGTGGTTGCTCCATGTACACCTCTTGTAGATCACCATGAAGAAAGACATTCTTAACATCGAGCTGAAATAGAGGCCAGTCAAATGTAGTAGCCAGAGAAATAAGAATACGCACAGAATTCAGACAAGCCGCTGGTGAAAAGGTCTCAAAGAAATCAACCCCATATGTCTAAGTGTACCCTTTGCCACTAGTCTAGCTTTCAATCTCTCCACAGAAACATCTGGATTATGTTTTACTGAAAATTCCCATATGCATCCCACAACATTTTTATCTAGAGGTAAGTCAACAAGTTCCCAGGTGTTGTTCTGTAATAGAGAAGAATTTTCAACATGTATAGCCTGTTTCCAGGCAATATCCTTCATCGCATCAAGATGATTTCTTGGAATGACCACAAAATCAATCCCAAGAGCAAATGAGCGAGCCTGCTAAGATAACTTGGACAAACAACACATAGTTGTAATAGGATGCCGAATAGTACATGAACGGGTACCTTTGCGAATAGCAATGAGAACATCAAGGTCAGATGGTTCTTTAGGAATCCCTTGAGTAGAGGAGGATGGGGAGGGCTCAGAGACTGGAGTCGCTACCTCCTCTAGATCTTGTCTGCCTCATCTGCTATAAACATGTAAATATTGTTGAATTGGTGGACCATCTGTTGGCTGCTCTTCCTGAATTATAGTATAGTCAGGAATGATAGGTGGCACTCTCTCACTCTGATGTGGTGGTGGCACTCTCTCACTAGTATCTGATGGTGGCACTCTCTCACATAATTGCTCCCCCTTACTAGGAACACTAGAGAAATATGAGGTGGATTCATGAAAAGTCACATCTCTAGACACAAACATGCGACGAAGACTTGGACAATAGCACGGTGGACCATCTGCTGGCTGCTCTTCCTAAATTATAGTATAGTCAGGAATGATAGGTGGCACTCTCTCACTCTGATGTGGTGGTGGCACTCTCTCACTAGTATTTGATGGTCGCACTCTCTCACATAATTTCTCCCCCTTACTAGGAACACTAGAGAAATATGGAGTGGATTCATGAAAAGTCACATCTCTAGACACAAACATGCAACGAAGACTTGGACAATAACACTTGTACCCTTTGCTAGTGTTGAAGTACCCAAGAAAGAGTCCTAATTGACCGAGGAGATAACTTATCAGCCGTAGGATCAAAATTGTAGACAAAAGAAGTACAACCAAACACTCTAAGAGGAACAAGGAAAGGTTGATCTTTGGGACATAGGACAAAGAAAGGAGTATGTCCTTGAAGCACAGAAGAAGGTTGCATGTTGATAAGAAAACAAGCAGTAAGAAGGGCGTCAGACCAAAAATCTTAGGAACATTAGATTGAAACATGATTGTCCTGGTAATATCAAGGAGATGATGATTTTTCCTCTCTGCTATCCCATTCTGCTGAGGAGTGTGAGGACATGATGTACGATGTATCATCCCAACTGAACTACAAAAATCAGCCATAGCATTTTAAACATACTCCAAGGCATTATCAGATTGAAGAACTTTAATATTGCAATCAAATTGAACTTTTATTTCTTGATGAAAATGTTTGACAATAGATAGCACAAACTCTCGACTTTTCAACAAATAAATCCAAGTCATACGCGAGAAGTCATCTACAAAAGAGATAAAATAACGAAAACCATTATAACTATGGTCTTTTACAGGACCCCAAACATCACTATGGACCAACTTAAAAGGACATGACGCCCGTTTATTGACACGACTGGGATAAGACATTCTATGATGTTTCCCCAACTGACAGGACTGACACTCTAGAGATGATACTTGAGACAATTTTGGTTCTGTGTTCTTGATATTAGAATCGCATGTCTAAGTTTAGGTCAAATCCAGCTCTGTTAGCAATAGGACTTGGGACAACAACTCCATTCTTACTATTCTAATCACATATCAAAGGTTTGAACAACAATAATTATCTCCCTGTTCTTATTTAATTCAATCTCTCGGCTCATTCATCTATTCTTAGGCTTAGGTCTTTCCTCTATTTCTAGAAAACTGATCAACTAAGGTAAACTAACAACCTTTATCCATTATTACCATGTTCTATTAATGTTTCTATGTTTATCACTTTCTTGAAGTCCAGTTGTGAATTTAAACTAATTGTTTTTGTGTAATAAATTCCTTATGAACAGTCTAATAATACAAATGATACTTTGTTATTAGTACATCTGTGATTAGTGGGTACTGACTATTGACTTACATGCTCTATATAAGTCCAATGGTCAATGTTACGAAATTCAACAGCTTAATACATCATTGGAAGTGAATCTGTGAAGTCCATTCTTGGACTAAGCCACTGTAACTGCAAAAGTTGCTTACTATTTAAGTAAATTCCCCAACTTGTCTATATTTTGACTATTTTAGACTTCAAAGTTCACACTACTTAAGTTCATGGGGTTTCTTTCATAGTTGTCAGAACCGAATCGGACCAGCCGGTTCAACCGATTGGACCGGGAACCGGTCACCCTAGCGGTCCGGTCTAGCCCCAGACCCGGAAATAAGCAACAACCGCTCTAAAACTGGCGAACCAGTCAGTTGAACCGGTAAATCGGCGAACTGGTCCAGTTTCCAATAACCGGCCGGTTGTTTCTAGGGAGGTTTTTTTACTTCTGATGCCTGAACCGCATGCCTCCAGGGGGAAATAACCCCGACAATCCGACCCCTCCCCCTGATACTCCCGACCCCTCAACCCGAGCCGCGTTGCTTGCTACCCTAGCGGAGAAGGAGAAGAGAAGCCTTGCCATGGAGCTCCGAGCTGCCAACGACGACGGTGAGATGCCGCCACCACTGATCCACCATAGCCCGTAGCCAAAGCTGACGCTGGAAGAGTCTACCAAAGCCACTGCTTCCGCGACCCTTTCTTTCAGCAGCAGTTCTTCTTTTGTTGTTCCATCCACAAAGCATCAGGGGTGTGGATCATCATGGTTGGTTTGGGACCACCAGCTTGGTCCTCTTCCATTTGTGTCACCTCCTTGTACTCATGTTGCTCCTCGTACCCTTGGTCTTTTTCTTGATCAAGGTTGCTGAAGGGTATCGGGTCAGGATTAGGGACCTCATGAGTGGTTTCTTCAAGTCTCTTCCTCTTCTTTGAGGAATCTCCACTATGGTTCCTCTTTCTCTTCTCGGAAGACACCTTTCCCTTGTGTGAAGTTCCACCACCATTAGTGGCATCTAGGAAAGCCACTGTCTTCACGCGAGCCATCTTCATAAGCATACACATAGACCCTTTAATCTTAAGCTAATTATACTTATGTCGATGATGTCTTATTACATATCTTTTATTAATTTGATGGAGGATTCCTTAATCCTTAACTTACTTACCCATACCACATGAGGGTGAGGAAGAGAGAGAAAAACCCTAACTCTTAAAATTCTTAATAGAATGTGTGATGAGAAGGGTTGAAAAAGATGAGAAAGTCCTAAAGGTATCTTATTTTGAATCATACCCTAAGACTTTGGCCAGGAATTCACATGGATCCAGGAGTCCTCGTATTCTGACTAGAGGTGCAGAGGAAAATATTGCCAGCCCCCGATCGTGATCCTTTTCTTGACACCTCTGTCTTTCAGATAATCCTCTAATAACTCCCTTGGGTTCTATAGAGTTTGTAAAATTTAATAATTATTAATGGTTAAGTGAGGAACCTTGGCTCTTATACTAATTGTAATGACCCCTCCTTCCAGTAACCCCCAATTAAGGGAGACCAGGAGGTCAGAGTCGTTATCTCAATTTTCTAGATCAAAGGTTCGACAAATAAACATTAATAATTATCAAACGTTACCATACTATAATGAAAAGCTGTAATAAATAAAATTTTGCATACCTTTGAAAAGTTTGGATTTCTAAACTTCTATCCATGTATGAGTTCTAGTCTAACTAATCCTCCTTGCACTTTAATTCATGTATTCACATTATGCCAATTTATTGTTTGTCCTTTTGGGTTTGTACCTAAAATGCCGACAAACAAATCGTCAGTTAGCATAAAGCTGATATGTGGAGGAAACAATAATCGTGCAATTAATAACAACATATTGCAGTCAATTATAGTTTAACAACCAACTTTACGTTTTAAATATAACTGCACGATCCATACATACACTATCCTCTACACTGTCCCTGCAGTACACATGGATGTTACCTTCTTTATGGTAGATCCCCATTAAACCCCTCATGATCCTACCTAACCGGTGAATTAGTTTCTAGGGTTGAATCGTGTGGCACTACCCGTAGGTAGCCCACTCCTTAACCCATGGTGTGCTATAGAGTCTCATGGCACTACACATGGGTAGCCCAATTTCTAACTCATGATAGCCTAGATCTTACACTAGGTTACCCTTCTTAGCATTTGCAAAGCCACAGAGGAGGATCCAGATCTAAGCCAGTTTATATATATATATATATATATATATATATATATATATATATATATATATATATATATTGATAATCATAGTAACTGTATAGTTTCATGAAATAAAAGTCATTCAAGCAGTTTATTTCAAACAACCGATAAAATCTCTGGGAATCGTCGTGAAACTAAGGCGGTTAATCATAAACGTAACCACATACATGTGATTGCAGATTTTGAGACAGAATCAATCAAATAGATAAATATCAACCAAGCAACCAATTATGCACCGAAATCCTGAAATAAATATACAAATTTCCTTTTTTCAATATTTAACCAAACTCATCTTATTTCTTAGGATTTCTATTCCAAATTTAGGGTTTCTTTTGAAATTAGGGTTTTGTTTCTACTTTTAACATTATGAACCCTAAATCAAAAAAACTACATAAAAACCTTAAATTTCTTATCTTAATAATTCCTATCATACTTAGGATCATTATTTAGTAACTTATTTCCTTAATCCGAAATAAACAAAGTTTTTCTCTTCTTTTACCCTAAATTAGGGTTTCCATATGTAATAGCCTTCATATAAATATTAAACCCCTAAATTAGTCAACTTTGCATTCGAAACAGATGAAAACTCTATCTTAATAATCAACAGGTTAATACTCTTCAAATTAACCTATTAATCCACATAGATTCACCCTTTATATTCAATTAGGGTTTCTAATTACCTTTTAATACCTTTTTCTACCAAATTAATATACTTTTGCAAAACGAGATAGAATCAGGTCACCAAATTATTTTTATCTTGTTCCTCATATTTTTCTAAGCAACTTCCATGCATAAAGTTTTCTCATCAGAGTTTTCTATCATTAGATATGATTTTTCTAAGAAAATGCATTTTACTGGAATTTCGTTTAGAGAAAGGAATTACCAAAATTTCGTAGTCGTTTGATTGGTGTGTCGTTGGTCCACTGACCAGATCTGATGCTCCGCATCGATCAGCTCCACTACGCGGGTAAGTTACATGCGCTGGTCCAGGGATCGTTGGATCCCTCTCAAGTCCACGATGGACTTCAATCGCACAGACGCGGCTCGTCTTCTTCCTCTTCTCTTGCTGTTCTAATCGCGGTGATGTCACGGCATAATCCTCACCAGAGAGAGGGCAATCGAGAGAGAGAGAGGGTTTGGGAACCTGGGAAGTTGTCGTCTGAGTTTGCAAGGGTGAGAGGAAGTGTGTGAGGGCCTTTATATAGGACTAGGAGGGGTCCTTCTAGGGTTTCCTATCCCTGCTGCCACCTGTTCCTCATCCCAATTGGGCATTTCTCCAAGTCGCGATGGGAGCCTTTCATCTTAGGGTCGAGAAGGTTTGTCTCCCTCTCCCGGACCCAAAGGAGCGCCTTCCATGAGTGCACATGCACTGATTTGATCGGAAATCAAAGGGGAAAATCCCCCCTGTACTCGGCCTAAGTCCTTGTCCCGCTGGGACTTTGACGATGAGTAGTGCCTATTCGATCAAGATCCAACGGCCCACATCCTTCGTGCTCAAACAAAAGGAAACAATTTTTCCTATTTTCAATATAAATCACATTTTGAGGATATTTTGAAAAAGCCATAACTCCCAATTTATAACTCCTTTTTATCCTAAATTTTAAGAGAACTTCGTTTATGATTTTATCTCTCATCATGCAAAAATTGGGATCATTATCTAAAGAAAACAAGTCCTTTTCTTCAGTTTCCAGTTAACACTTAATTATTCATATTTTCCACATATTTTCTCTTTCCCTAGCCTTTATATTATTATCGTGAGTTTCTTGAACCTTAAGGAACCTTAATATCTCAAAATTCCATCTTGGAAAATATTCCTTAGCCTTTTATTCTTCTTTTATTTATTTTCTTGTTTATTCATTTATCCAATTGGATTCCTTTTCCTTTTCTTTTTCTTTTTCTTCCAATTGGGCTCAATAACCAATAAGGCCCATTAAGAAAACATACAAGGATATTATACATGAAATTCATTCAAATCAAACCATTAAATCAACCATTGATTTCATTTATCTTTTAATAGGAGATTTACAAATCTCATTACATGATTTAGAAAAATGGGGTTATAACAATTTGGGTCCAACACAGTATATTCTGGAGATGTAGATCACAATATAGGAAGAATCATAGGTTAAGTTTGTCACACAAGAGCTATGTTGATTAGATTCTAGAGCAGTTCAACATGAGTAAGTCCAAAGCCACGAGTACTCCCCTAGGTCATTTCTAGCTAAGTAAGAAGTCACACCCATCAACTAATGAGGAAAAGGAGATGATGTCCATGATTTCAGATTCTTTTTCTAGTGAGGAGTTTGATGCACTTAATGTTGTGTACTCATCCCGATATTGCTCATGTGGTTGGCATTGTGAGTAGGTTTATGTAAAACTCGGGCCCACTGCCCAGGGTTCTAGTAGAGTTTTAGGAATGACGACTAGCCCCACAAACCATTACTAGCCTTAACTATGCGCTTTATCCTCACTCACGCATAAGTCGGGGTCAACTCCCAAACCGGTCACCCATCCTAGTACAACTCCAAGTTGAGCATGCTTAACTATGGAGTTTTTCAGTAATGGGCTTCTAGAAAAGGACGTGCACCTTGGTGATATGGGTAGTCCAATCATTCCTTTTAAGATCATGTTATCCGAGGTCTCAAATTCTGAGACGCTATAGTTTCCTTCAAACCCTGGGAAAGATTACTAGGAGGCGTTCAAGTGGATTTTCATATACTTACGAGGCACTAGTCGTGTGTGTTTGATGTTTGATGATTCTGAATCAGTTCTGAAAGGCTTCGTTGATACTGATATGATAGGTGATAATGATTAGGGGTGGCAATTGGGTTTGGGTTGACCAGATTTTATTCCAGGTCATTTTGGGTCAACACTTTTCGGCTAAAATTTACAAAATATGTATTTTTAGGTTAAAACTCTTGACCCTAACTTGACCCACAAATATTTTCAGGTCTATGGGTTCTGAACTGCAAATCCAAAATACTAAGAGACCAATTAAAAGAATTGTAATTTGTCTAATTATTGATAATTATCAAGTGTAATCAACAAATTTCAATGTAAACAAACTACTAATGTGATTGAGAAACACATACAAAGCTTATTGTAGTTTGTTTGAGACTTCTAAACACAAATTCATAAAACACTTAACATACTAAATCATACATACCAATACAGAGCTATGTAGAATTGCTAAAATAAACTACATGAGTGATAAATTAGTAATATAATAGGTCATTGGGTGTCTTAAACTTTAGCATTTTTTATTTTATTTAAATATAAAATTGTGAATTTTGGATCAATCAGGTCAATTTGGCTCTAAATACCAAACTCAGATCTGACCCTAAATTAATTTTAGGTTCTTCGGGTTGGGGTCAACTTTGGGTCGAGTCGAAAAACCTTTGACCCTAACCCGCTTAAAAGTTTTAGGTTCAGGTCGGGTCGTTCAGGTTGGCACTTGTTTTGCCAACCCAAATATTGATCATAGAAGTATACCTCTGGGAATGTTTTCACTTTTGCAAGGGGAGTCATATCTTGGCAATCCCGATTGCAAAAGTATGTTACACTTTCTACGTTAGAGGCAGGGTACATTACAACCGAGGAAGCAGGAAAAGAAATATTTTGAATTGTGAGACTTATGAGAGAGTTGGACATTAATAAGGTTGATACAACTATTATTAGTTATTCAATACGATGCGATTCCTAAGCCAAGCTACAAATTCTTGTCAGCGTGCATAGAGTCATTATTAGTTATTCAATACGATGCGATGCGCACAAAATGGAAGAGCAAACACTACAAGGCCGAAGACATATGTTGTTTAATAGGACGAGACCAGCACACACGTCCTGGATAGGTTGGTCAACGGCATTTTCCTGGATGGGCATACAGAAAGGGGACAACAAGGAGATTGGTGGTATATATTGAGTTTGAAGGAGATTTAGTCCGAACTATGGAGATTGTAAATACAATGCACAACAGGGAGGTTTCGAATCTCGGTCTCCCGGAGAGGACAGGTTAGTCTGAATTTTCAGTGTATAGCAATTGGGACATATATATATCCCCTCCTTGGTCCTTCCGGAGATTCATTATTCCTTAGATAGTTGATTCCAGTTTGACTTGAACGTATATTAGAACAGTGACTGCATCATTATTCCCTTTGTTAAAAGATGCTGCAGGGACATGAAACCTGTTGCTGCTCAAATGGGGACCATATATATGGTCAACCTGTAGGTCTGTGACTGTGGATTAAAACCCTTCATTACAGTTAAAATTTCAGGCTGAGGATGAATCGGTTTGACACCCAAAAAATTGGTTGGGCCTTACTAGTAGTGGAAGATCAATCAAAATGGAAATGCATTGACAAAGAAAATTTTGAACGAAATGTGAATGTTATTTCCAGAAGACAACCGAGAAAAAAACCCATGTCGACACCCAGCAGCGCCCACTACTTGGCGGCCGGTCGAAGGTGCCAAAAGCACAGGAAAAGGTACGGGAGAACTACAGAGAGAGAAAGAGAGAGAGAGAAATACACCCATGTCGACACCCAGCAGCGCCCACTACTTGGCGGCCGGTCGAAGGTGCCAAAAGCACAGGAAAAGGTATGGGGGAGCTACAGAGAGAGAGAGAGAGGGCAACATCTGAACTGGGAAGGTGATGACACCTGTTGAGAAAGGTAAAAGCATAAAAGGCTGCCTCGGAACTGAAGCGGAAAGTGGCAGAGTACTAGAAAGGGAAGAAGTGAAGGGCTGAGGAGAAGAAGGATTCCGGCATGAGAATAATGGAGCTGAACAAAGAAAGGGGGCAGCTCTGGCCCAAGCTTTACAGGGAAAAGGCACAGGACAGTCCCTTTTCACATCGTCGTAAAGGCAGAGAAATAATACAGGCGTGATGGGATCAGCCCACCCGGTGGCAGTTGGAATCTGAATCATGTTCACGGTGGGTGTGTCCACAGCTGAGTGGAGGGTTCTGTTTGTGCTGGCTTTCTCCTCTGTATTTCTGTTATTGCTGGCTTGCCCTTTTGATCCTCCTCTTTTTGTTTGGGGTTTTTCTTCTCCCAAAATCCCATGTCAATTTTAAAAATTCTGGTAATAACTTTCATGTTTCACTAATTCTAACAACTCCTCTACCCACACTGTGTTAAAAATCGTCAAATCAGACAGCTGATATCTCTGCTTTTCTGTAAAAATCTATTTCAACCTTATTTGCTTCTATATGATGGCTTGTTTGTTTTAGTTTTTTCTTCTTTTTTACATATTCTTTCATTCTTTGTACTATGTTTACATCTGTCAAGATTATGAATTCGAAGTTGAAAGGTTGATTAGATTTTCTAATTATTAATCTCAGAAAGGATCCGAATTTCAGTCTCTTCGGATTCAATTGCAGAAACCGTTATGCATGTATAGATTTGCTGATTTAGTAGATGGATGTAGTGGAGTTATTACGGACTAATTAGTCAAAGAAGGGAGTAGTCCCGTCTAGTGTTCATTTTTCAACATCAGTTAATTTAAAGGCTGATGACCATTCTGTCAATCAAATGCACACAAGACAAAGACAATTACAACAGAGATCCGGACCACTAATAAACTTTAATATATGTTAAGCTTGAACTTGAGTGGTGAGTGACAAAGTGAATCTCCAACTAACTCGTTGCACCACTCTCCCCTTGCTCCAATTATTACCATGGTAGCTTGCAATCAAATGACTCGGTGACTAGTAGTGACCACCACCACCATCAGCGTCAGTAGCAGCAGCATCTGGCTCCCCTTTTGCACTCAGTGGTCCTCCCACAACACAAATTCACGGCTGAGGGAGGTTGATGGAGCTACCAAAATCTGAAATATATCGTATGAATCTGGCATGCCCGTGAATTTCAGGGGAATCCATCTACAGAATCCCATGCATCTCCTCTTGCTTGTTCCAGTTGTCAGCAGCAGCAGTAACTGTACAGTCCCGACCTACACTTGCATCAGCATCATGCGTCATTTTCCCTCCCTTCTTGCTGAAGTCTACTTTTTAATATTTATTATCAATAATTTACACTGACACGTGGCCTACTTTGTTATTTCTATCTAAGGCCGACATCACTGTCTCAAAAGTAGGCAAACGTTTCTGTGACTGTCCTCCACTCCCAATCGGACATACAAGGCTCCGCCCATCTGCCTGCTAGACGCGTGCGGGCGGGCGTGCTGCTCGTTTGAGCCGTGGCGGGAATCTCATTATAGGTAGGGTATCCGTTGCTTGCTGGCCGATGGATGGTGGTGGTCCTTTGCTGCTTGTAGGGGTTTACAGGTACAGATCACTGTTGTCACCAACAATTACCGCCGTCCGTCCGCTTGAGCGATGAATGCCTCAAGTGTCAACGCAACGGCCAACCGTTCCCACTATCTCCTTCCCCTTGCCCGACGCCTGCTCTAAGGAAGGGGGGCGGCTGGATCTCGGTATTATTGGGGACAAACGAGGGGAGAACGAAAACAAGTGGTCGTGGAGACTTGAGAAAATGGAAGGAGGGGCAGGGGGCTTAGCAGTATATATTTCGCTTATGTCAACCGCCATGATAGAGACACAAAAAGAGGATGCCTTCCGCTATCTAGCGCGAGTGTCGTTTTTACTTCTTCATAGGCTGATGCGGGGAAATTCTATTCATCTCGTTCTTTATTGGGTTAGGGAATTTTTTTTAGAAAGAAGGTTCTAGTTAAATTACGAAAACATATCCTCGACAAACAAAAGACCCAAAATGAAATGAAAGTCAAAGTACCTATGTGTTTGTAACATTAATCGTCTCACGCCTCAAATAAGCGGCGTCCAATGATTCTAACCTATGCAACCTCTTAATCGGGGGAAGCATCATTTTAAGAACCCTAAAAAGTATGTTTCCTTTAAATTGGCGCCATGTTCGGCTAGCCTATTGATGTCTCTAACAAAACAGATTGATAGATTCCAACCCTCGTCTACCGTAAAAACAAATCCTACACTTTGAGCTTTGGGTCAAAATTTGCTCCATCCTTCCTCCATTAGTCTAATACATCATCACTTGACAAAGAGCCCCAAAAATGAATGTTGCCCGATAGTATGTCCTACCTAGTCTTCCTCACAATCAACGAAATGACCTTCCCGATTCTCCTTCAATACAATAATGGGGTCCTTGCTTTTTTGAGACTATATATATATATATATATATATATATATATATATATATATATATATATATATATATATATATATAGAGAGAGAGAGAGAGAGAGAGAGAGAGAGAGAGAGAGAGTCAGGCTAGAATACACTCGAGTGTACGGATCACACGAATACACTCAAGTGTGTTTGCAAAGTAAGACTATTTTTTGCAAAATGTAAACCGTTGATCTTCACCGTCATACTATAACTAGGCTACATACAAATTTTGAGCCCATTTGGATGAGTGTAAGTCACTCATCCAAGGGCAACAAAATCGACGCGCGAAACTAATTTGAAATATATAATTTTTGCGGTCTTCATAACATGAGCTATACATATCCAAATGTTATCAAATTTTGCATATGAGTTGCTCACGAGATGTTTAATAAGATCAACGGATTAGATTTTCAAAAAAAATATTGCATCATGAAAAACTACTTGAGTGTATTCCGCTCCGGATACACTCGAGTGTATTCTAGCCTGACTCTCTCTCTCTCTCTCTCTCTATATATATATATATATATATATAGTGTAATTTGTTAGTACACAAGCTCTTTTAGTAACAAAATTATAGTATTTAGAGCAAGTTATGCTCATTATGCCAACAATCTTACTTTCATTTATAATGAAATGTCGAATGTACATGGGGAGGAAGTATACCTTGCCCCTATTACACAATGTGTATAAAGAAAAGTATATACATATATTAATAATTCAGTGGTCTACTAACATCTTTATGAAAGAGTTGTCTTTCTCGGCCAGTTTTAACATCCTTGTTGTCTTCTTCTTTTGTTCGAGCTCTTGTTGTTTGGACAACATCGTCCAAAAGCACCCGAGATAAGAATCTGAAAAGAACCTTCTAAGCATAGATAGAAGAAATATCGTCCCTATGAAGTTGGTTGCTATGTTTGCAGATGCTGACAGTGGTTGTTCAAATATATACATAGGTCTATGAAATGCAACCTTCTCATAGCAGCAAAGAGGCATATCAAATTGCAACATATCATGATACATTGTTGCGTCTGTGGCTGTTGCTACAGCTGTGACTGGGCAGGCCTGAGCTTCAAATGGAGATGCATCATCATGCTTCACAGGAAAGCACCTATTGCGCTGGGGCTGTCTTAGATACTTATTATACTTTGTATCTGAATTCTTGACATTCTTAATCTAAATCTCTAATTCAGGTAATGGAAGATTCTACAATGGAGAAGCTTGTACTTCTCTTAATCCTGAAAATAAGGTTTTACAAATGGGGAGGCATTAAAAATAAGGTAAAGATCATCCAAATAGTTTAATAAAGATATATAAGTATTCATACATGACATAAATGAAGATTTCTATGAGAATAAGATGACATAATTAGTACCTTGAAGAGATGAGAAGTATCTAGGCAGCTCATCCATGTTTTGTTGCAGCCCAAACATTGTATGGGAGAGTTGTAAGATAGTTCACTTGCACCATTGAGGCTTGCCATGTCTAGAGTTTTCAGTCTATAACCTGCACAATAAGGTCATTCATTTAGACCATTTGAAAGTACAACCCAATACCATTATTAGTTCTAAATTATATCATATGTACAACCGTCGTAGTACTCTATCATATTCATTTTTATATGTAAAAGGCCTTCTCTTAACATATTATGGAAAGACTTATAGATTTAATATTCATAGTTGGAAGAAAAAAGAAGTGCATATTACTTATGGATATCTCATAGTTGGAAGAATAGACTTAAGTAGTGCAATGACGTAAAAATGGCCTTGTGTCAAAGTATGCCAAGAATACAAAGATTGTTACCAGGTGAAACTTTGACAATTTGAGAGTTGGTTCAAGTTAAATTTTATACACAAGGATGTCATCATGTCCTTGATTATCTGAGTATCTTACCAAAAAAATGATAGTATTAAACCCACTTGTATGTTCCTCCATGAAAATTAGATTAGAATCTTTCTCCAGTTCGATTTCCTTGTCCAAATTGTACGTCTTTCCTCTATTTCATGCTGGTTATCTTTCCTCTTATGAACAAAGCAACAAGATTCAAGATGGATCTTGAGATCAGAGATTTGAACTTGAAGGAAGAGGTTGAAAGATTCCTCAAGCAATGAAACAAGTTAGGAGGACATCCAATCAATATGGACCAAACAGAAAAACAACAGGAAGATAAATCAATAAGTTAATGGTGGTACCTGTGGCATCAACGACCAACCTCTTTGCTCCTCATCCATAGTTTTTGGCCCAATGGGAAGCCCAACAGGGAGAGTATCCATGATCTAGCTAGGCCACTCTGTTGTGCACTATTATCGCAATCCCACTTTTATGTTTTTCTCTTTTGTTCCATGTGGAAAATATGCAATCAAGTTGTGAATATATATTGAGAAACCTGTAATGAGTCTTCAAGAAAGAAATATTGTTAATAAAACATAATGGAACAAATTTCACTTCACAAAACAAAGATAACTTTAAACTTTCTCTAAATCACCTACAGTTGAAAAAAAATTGCTCCAAGCACTCAGAAGCTATCACTGTTTATTATGTTCATTCTTATACAGCTGGTCGAATAATACTGGCCATAGGTGAAGTTGTGGATTAAACTTTCTTGCATACATTTTATAAAGGGAACACAACTCTACAATATTATTTTAGAAATTTATAGTCATTTAATAAGATGATTGACAAAGTTTCTTATCCATTTTTCTACATCCCATGTGACAACCCAAGCTGCTACATGCTCTAAGCTTGAAACTTTAGCAGAGCCTACTTATCTTGTGACCTGAAAGCAATTCAACATCGGTATAGATTTCTTGCCATCCTTATGGCAAATAAGGCTATGAAGGGCAATTACATAATTAGATTAGTTTGTAAGAATTTAAATGAACTTACCTAGTATATTGGACAAGTTCTTTAATTAGCCCAACACTCAATGAACAAGAAAGGTTCTTGTACTTCTCTGTTCCTAACCTCTAGTCATACTTTGTATCAACTAAGAAAAAGACAAACATACCATAATCTCTTGAGTACCTAAACAAGATAAAAAAACTATTGTTTTCATATTTCTGAACCACAAAAAGCCTGATTCTTAAGAAACTCCTAATGAAGAGTTAAAGCAAGAAACATTTTATGCAGGTGCCCTAGGGCCTAAGATGAATCTTAAACATTATTGAAGCAGATGATGTAACTAATTAAAATATGAAGGTCAATCTATACATGCATGATTAAGAAAATATGATTTAGTTGATTAGGAGCAATTCCAGTCAGGAAGTTGCAGTTCAACATCCATGTTCTAGTTGATTCTATCTCACGTTCATTTGCTATATGAAATAGATGTGGCCTACAAACTACAACTAACAAGCCTCTGGGGAAAGTAGTTGTGATTTATTTGGATAATGCATGTAGTTAATATAAACTACTGACCTCTAGCACAACTTAAGCTATCTTAGAATCAAGTGATCATAATCAATTGTTAATAACCTTCTTGCCACCCTACTCCCCCCTCCTTTCCTTTTCCTCGGTCCAATACTCTACACGCAAAATCAAACAATAGCAGATGTCACCACAAAGGTCCTCTTCGTAGCACCCTTCCTCTTCTACAAGTGGAAAGACTAAGAGATGAAGCTAAAACCACTCAGGTGTTCAACAATTCAAGTTAACTCAAACAGAAACTACAACAAATTAAAAGATTTTGTTCACTAGTGAAAGAATGGCTGCCCTGTGTTGCTTTTACACCACTCCTCTTAATAGTAATGGAGGTTGTGCCCGTACCAGTATCGAAGGTCAATCTACAATAAGGTGAACATCAGTAAACTAGACATCAAGAATAAGCAAAAGAGCATATCATTTTTAAAAGAGGGGAAAGAATTCAATACATACATGGATCATACACTTGCACCTACAATTTCTTATCATCTCTTAAGATACTTTTAGTATTTTGCAATAGTAAAGTTTGAGTCTATATTCCACAACAAAGCAAAAGACAATTTATCTGGTGGTGAGGATTCATCGTCAAGGTAGACTTAAATGACACCAGTCTTTTCCCTATCTCAGTAGGTCCATTCCGATCAATATCTCATCAGTAACTACCAGTGTGCAAAAATTGTAAACGAACATCCAAATCTTCACATAAACAACTTTAAATAGAAACTCAATCTGAAAAAGTTTCGTCAAAAAATTCAAGATGGGGGGATTTCAGATCTAAGATCCATAATACAATCTACTCAATAGGATGAAAAAAATCATTTTATCTAAGATCAAAAGAACTCATATTGCAACAAACCCCAGGTTAAAGCATCTAAGAGCTTGAAGCATCATACCAAACTCTAGTCACCAAAGGTGTGTGCAATTAACTAAAACTTCAAAAACATATCTTAAGAAGAAACTCATCCAATTCACATGAGTAATGAGAATTGAACACCTCCAAGGAATGCACAATAACAAATTATAACTGACTACACCTAGGATTGAAAAGCCTAAATCAACCTCGAATTATTTCCACTGTCCTCACTACCTTTAGGAACATGTTCATCAGTCAGTCTAGACTGTGATGATTTATCAAACAAAGTACTTTGGCTAAGTGATCTTGCCTTGCCTAAACTTTCTTCTTTGTGAACTTCAACTGTAGAGACTCCTACAAATATGTTATTGGATTTTGTGTGGTGAGAATAAATAAGAAACTTAGGATATGCTTCTTCAAGACTAAACAATAGGGATCTTCAAGCTGGTTATCTTTGGAAAATGCTCATTAATAGATTATGAACAAAGCAACAAGATTTAATATGGCTCTTGTGATAAGAGATTTGAACTTGAAGGAAGAGGTTGAAAGATTCCTCAAACAATGACACAAGTCAGGAGGACATCCAATCAATATGGACCAAACAGAAAAACAACAAGAAGATAAATCAATAAGTTAATGGTGGTACCTTTGGGCATCAACGACCAACCTATGGACCACTTTGCTCCTCATCCATAGTTTTGTGCCAATGGGATGCCCAAAAGGGAGAGTAGCCATGATCCAGCTAGGCCACTCAGTTGTGCACTATTATCTCAATCCCACTTTTGTGTTTTTCACTTTTGCTTCATGAGGAAAATATGCCATCAAGTTGTGAATATATATTGAGAAACCTATAATGAGTCTTCAAGAAAGAAATATTGTTAATACAACATGATGGAATGAGTTTCAATTCAAGAAACAAAGATAACTTTAAACTTGAACAAGTTGTGTATATTCAACCATTTGATATGAAAAGTAGGATCCATCATTTGATATGATAAAAGTCATATCCTGACCTACAATGGTAACAAGATAGTTCCCAACATATACATAAATAACTAATTTAATAAAATAAATCATCTCAGCCATAGGCTTACAACTAATCTACCTTTTATTGCGCAACAACAACAACATGCAACAATATCATAATATTTCATAAAAGTGGGAAGAGAAGAAGGATCAACTATAGAAACAAACCCTTCTTCTAATTAATTTTGTATAGTTCCAGGGAATTTCTTTTATAAATTGTCTCCTACATTAAGAAAGTCATTAACTATCATGTACGACTATAATTCTTTTGAAAAAAATCAAAAGACGTGTAGAGAGATAACAATGCTCTTCTTTTGTTTAACCAAAAGCTCTTGAAATGAATGTAACTCAGTAAAACATGTGAATTTAAACTGAAGTATCTCTTTTAGTTACGAGTTAGGTTTCTTACATTGGTAGAAAATAATAAGCAAAGCAGGCACATACTATCTTAAGAAAACAAAAAGTGCAGAAATTTGGTTTTTACCCTACTGACACTTGTGTAACATGCAAGATGATAGAAAATTTATATTTTTTAATAATTACATAGACTATTGATGGTCTAAAAATCAGTTGTGACCATTTGAACATCTACTTTGGACTGTTAGTAATGGATAGATATTAGTCTAACCAGATGTTGGATGAAAAGATATTCAACTTTTGCTTCATAAAAGGAAAAAACTACTTTACATGATAGAAAGAAAGGGGTAACTTTTCTTGTATGAGAATTCTCAGGAAGCTGCAAAACATGCTTATGTAGATTTGTAAAATATGCAAGTGGTCTTAAAGATGACTTCAATGATTCATGGACAAACTTATTGCAATGCAATAAGTGTCTTACAGATATGGTGGGTAACTTGTGATGATCGTTAGTTGTCGGTGTTGTTGCAATGATGATTGTGTTGTTGCACAATGCATTGGTGTTTTGGTTATTGGGTGAATGGTGAGCTATTGTGGAGGTGGCACAATAGTGTTAGTTGGATGAGATAGGATGTGTAAAATAGTGGTGGGATGCTGGTCTTAGTGGTGAGAGAGGAAGAACAAAACATATGTTGTGACTATTGGACTGTAGGTGGGGGTGGCTGAAAGGGACACAACAAGGTTGATTTCCCATCCCAAGGAAGGA
This sequence comes from Alisma plantago-aquatica, assembly GCA_963693085.1. NCBI lineage: Eukaryota > Viridiplantae > Streptophyta > Magnoliopsida > Alismatales > Alismataceae > Alisma > Alisma plantago-aquatica. The sequence goes on along the minus strand of OY856409.1, from coordinate 1,914,038,887 downwards.
GAGAAACAATATTAATAAATTAGGTTTGTGATTGTGCTTTAGCAGTCCCACTCTCCACAATGAACCTGGACAATTTTAGTAAATCCAGGTTATTTGTTAAGAAATTAACTAGAATTGTTGATGATATGGAACCAAACTTCTTATAAAATCAATTATCCACCCAAAATCTTGAACAAATTGAATGTAATAACTATAAGATGACCCACCTTTAGTAGTGGGATAAACATATACAGTGGAGCTGAATGGTGGGGCTAGATCTTCTGGAAATAGACTGACATAAAACTAATCGAGGTGTTTACACCAAAAAATTGAGCAGTAGTACCTAACACAACTCAAAGACATGGATAATGGATCAAATGCTGCCAGTGCTACTGCTAGACATTACACTTCTTACAAGTGACCCTTATTATAATTTTTGACTTAAATATATGAGATCCTTGTTGAATTGTTAAATTGATGATAATGATTATGTATAATTATTAGTTATTGGGAACTGATTGATTAAGTAGTTGTAACAGAAAACCTTACATATATACTTACTGGGAAAGTATCTACTTAGCTAGATTCTACTCTATTCTTTTCTCACTGCTGAGTTTAATTAGTTTCACCACATGCATGGACCTAGAGTCCACAACCAATTTGTTTGATTGCAATTTTTTGTTTGGAATTGGTGATGCATATCAATACTTTAGCAGTTATTACATGCACCAATATTGACACATTAAATAGGGTTAGTATGAATGATACACAAGTTAGCTCATAGTTGTTGTTTCAAAGGAGTCTTGACAATGATACAGTGATTACTTATTGTATCAAACATTTCCTCGATGAGTTACCATCACATTCAGAATCATTACAACCATAACTGATTGAAACGACCTCACAGTCAACAACATGACAACCCTAACTAAAAATAGAACACCAACTTTATTTTACACTATTAGGATGCAATAACCATTGACTCATCCATGTATGAGGTGCTACCATCTATGGAAGCTAAATTTGATAGATGACACTTGAGTTGGAGACAAAAAAACCAATGTACTCAGTGGGTTTCTGGATTTCTTTTGGACCCATTAAGTCCATATTAGAATTGAACGGGAAAGTATGATCCATGTAGCTCACCTCATGGTTGGGTTTAGATGCTCATGTGATGTTGATTAATGTCTTATCTCAGGTATTTCCGTTCTAAAGTCACCTCTTTACTCTATCTGGTCTATGTAAAATATGTTTACAGACATTTTTAGTGTCACCACATCTCATCCTATCATTTTATTTGAAAGTAGTGGTGTTCATGATAAAAGATATACTAGCATACAAGGTCAACATACTAAGACTGCAGCAGCCCAAGAGTAATTATGATCAATGTTGACACACATATCTTGGTGAATTATGATATAAATAATTTCACTCATCCATCAAGGGTAAGCACAAGCAAGAACGCTTTCTCTTATCGACCATGAACTGTATCCATACCCCATCTAGGTGTTAGTAGAAAATTATGTCTATTTCAAATCCACATATCCACTGAGAATTCCAGATCTATACTGTGATAACTTGACTTTTCTCTCTCCTCAATGGTACTCTCTCATCCAACTATCTCTTACTCAATCAAATGTCAACTCTATAGTATGAATGTGATGATGACCTAATTCGGTGACCTCAATGATCATTAGCACAGTATGTGACATTGATGTGAGTATTGAACTATAGTTCACACTTTAATGGATCACCACATTACAATTATAATGGAACCTAATAATTGCAATCATTTTAATCTATTATATATTTCATATTGTAGATCTTTCAATCAGCTTTCCAACGGTGGAAGAATCATTTCAATCAGACATTTGTAGCTCAAGATATGGCTTTTCAAAATCAGTTCAAATTTCACATGAAGTACTTCGATCTAGCTTGTTTTAGGCCTTAATGGGCTGAAAAGGGGTGGGGCACGGCCCAGTTGCCACCCTCACTTGAGAAAACCCTAGTGTGCCTCTTTTTTCCACTGTTAGATAGCCCCCTCCTTGATCCAATACTGATCCAACGGCTAAGAAACCTCCTCCTCCTCCTCCTCCTCCATTTTGACGCTAGTGGGGGTGGAGCTACCACCGCATACCCCCACCTTGGCAACAACAAATAGCACACTTCCGACTCCCTTCTCAATTAATTCCATGGTCCAAACCCATTCTCTCTTCATTTTGATCTCTGCACCCTTACTTTCCCTCTCTCTCTCTCTCTCGCACCCTCGGCTCCCTCCTCCTTCTCTATGTTAGGGCGACGTACTTTCTACAACCTTGATTTATTCTTATTCATTTCATCTTGAAATCTTTTCAAATTATGCAAAGCTTATATATATATATATATATATATATATATATATATATATATATATATATATATATATATATCTTTCTTCCCCATACTCAACAACTCGTGTGTTGACCCATTTCTCGTATGTTATTTTTAGGTTCATAGATGACTAGAAAGATGATGGGCTTGGTGAGCTATGCTAGGTGTACTTATTGTAAGATCCAGATATAGTGTACACGAGCAGACTTGTACAACATGACTCTTGAATATGTAATTCAAATTCTTGTAATACAATAATGTTGCTTAGTATATCTTGTTGATTGTTGAGATTGTGTTGGTGCTTGTATCTTGTTATCTGTTCATGTGTGTAAGCTTTACGCTTCCACATGTTGCCTTTGGTATTCGTTTGGTTCATGGGACTGGGATTCCGGTTTCGTGACATATACCTTAATTGAAGGGAACTGGGGCCTGCAAGGATTGAAAAATAGTCTTTGGTGTAGCTAATCATAAACATCTAAATGAAGAAAAAGGTTCATTTCCTTCCATGACAGGAAATACTGACATCTATCTCATCACCTTCAAAAGCCAGCAGTTGCAGTGGCTCTACCTATAATACTTAAAATAGAAACACGAATATATATGTATGTTGATTTGTGATGCCTGATGCATGATATCAAAATGAGAGTAGTAACCCAACATAACATCATTCTATATTCAATTAGTCCAAAAAGTAACTTTTATATTGAACATCACAAATAAAATCGTGTAGTAGCTTCACCTTTCTGAGTCTACACTGCCATTTCCTTAATCCTCTTTGTTTCATTTTGCACTTATACATCCTCCTCAGTGGAAGTTTAGTTGGAAATTGCATCAATTTATTCAGGCAATGTTGTAAAGTCTTGAGAAGTCCTCTGTGCTACTTGTTGATGGAACTAGAGAATCTGGAATCAAATTCAGCCTGCAAATGTTAATGCAAGGAACAAGGTGACTAGCTGATAGAGAAAGTAGGTAAACCAATATTATGAAGATAAAAAAATATATGTCTTTGTTTTCAAAATAACCACATAACCCAACATATCTTACCCAAATGATATCCTTTAATAAAACCCAAAAAAACTCCCAAGAGTTGTTCAAGTCTCATGTGCATATAGTCATATAGCAAACATTGAGCTAGGGACACCTAGGGAATACACCTCTTCTAGAAGGAGCACTAAGAGAAAACAATCCTACAGGTGAATGGCTCATTGAAGGTGGTTCCTATATTAGAAAAGAAGTAGGTGAGGAAGAAGGTCCAATGAAAGGAAAGTCAACTGAGGATGAGAGGGTTTGGTTTTCTGGTACAGAATGAATTGATCATGCCGGTGTGGTTTTTGGAATCTACGTTTACATTCTATAAGAAGGTTATTTTGAATCAGACTTCCTCCATTCAAGCACAAAGAGCTTTGATTTATTCTTTGATTGAAGAGAGTCATTACATGTTGCTCAATCATCATAAGGATATTGAAAATTTAATTATGTGCAATGTAATTCCACCTTGGGTAATGCTAAAATTATGGCAGATACTAGATGTTGATAAACAATATACCATAGCTTTTAATCTCCCTTGAGTAAATATTCTAGAGAATTTTGCTTTCCCTTGTAAAATCAGATTTCAAACTTATAGGATCTTCTAATATACAACGAACTATGTGCTTCAAATTTATTTTAATGAATTGTGAACTAATAAATATGTCTAAGTTATAAATCAATTACCTCACAAAAATCACGTTTGAGAAAAAGATTCAAAAGAAGTATGATTCAATTCCACATTACATACTTTCCTACGACATTGATCTTCTATCTTACATCAGCAAAGAAGATAACTGTAGGAGTATGCTTGAGATTTTCATCTCAGAGAGACATAAAGAAATCATACAATAGAAAAATAAGATCTAGCGACTCTAGTTATAATTGTACATATATGAATTATGAATAAGATCATTATGAGTGAATTCAGATGCTGAAAATAGCAAAGTAAAGTAAACCTAGTTGTCATTGGCCCTAAACCATATACCTAGTGCCCTTTGAAGTATTGGTACATATGCAAAAGGGGAAAGAAGGATCCATACTCATGGCAAAAAAGTATTCTTTTGATTTTATACAGATTTCATTAAGAAACTTAATAGGAATATGTTAAATTATAGTCATCACGTAGATTAATCTATATATTAAGAAGATTGAGATGTGTATGATTGAATGAACAAAAATGATAATCTGAGCATTAGAAATTTATCAGATAAGAAGGCATCCATCACAATCACTAATTATGGGCTACATAACACAATTGTGGTTTTCCCCTAATAGGCCTTGGTAACATCATGGTGTAAAGGTGAAACCGTGAGAAGTAGTCAGATATATGTAGATGTGGTCTATCAATTAAACATTGAGGTGGAATGCATTGCCTTGGTTTTCATGTTCGGATCCTAATTCTTCTATATTTAGGGATATATACCATTAATATCCAATTTTCATATTTGCATCAGCTTGTTCCTTGAACACCACGACCACTTAGGTAGAAGTAGGTGTTGAACATGAGCACATTATCTCTTTCCCACATTAACATATATGATTGTTAAAGAGTCTATATTATCCTATTTAGTTAATAGGTTAATTAGTTAGTGGGCCTTTAGTGTCTCGACCCATTTAGATTACTTGGGATACAAGTCTTAGGGTTTCTCCCCTCTCCTATATAAAGGAGATAGTGTACAGTCTTGTAATCATCAAATCCAATCACATATAATACAATTTTATTCTCCACATGGTATCAGAACAACATTCGCTCTTGAGGAAAACCTAGAAACCGTCCTCCCTTCCCTCTCCTAGCTGATGCCCACAACAACTCTAGATGTAGTTGTTGCCTGACACGATTTTACCGTGCGTAGAATGCAAGTGCACGCGTCAGAGTAGTATAGGCCTTGTGAGGCCCGAGTCGAACTCAGGGACACTGAACTATCGGTAGACTACTACTAACTGGTTGCGATCAGCTAGACCGATTAAAAGAGTTGAGAATTGTTGTAAAATAAAAGAAAATAAGATAAAACAAAGCAATCGATTAAGGGTTTAATTTAATCAATTCAGATGGAGATCTTTAGGATTGCGGTTTCACCGTGGGTTTTCATTGTATGAATTTCCATATAATAAGTCAGGTTCATCTCTCGATCTGGGTAGTGGCTTGTAGTCAGAATTTCCCACTGTCGTGGTACAATTCATTACCTATGTCTAGGTCGTTTCCACCGTCGTAGCAACCTATACCCTAAACTAGGTGCATTATAATCGACCTTTGGATTTCCACCATTAACCGTACATCGCCTTGTTCAAGGGATTTGTTAATTAATGTGGATTTCGTTTCTTTTCAACCGTTAATTCTTCTTTCAAAGTAATTAAAGGCATTAGATTATTATTATGGTGATCAAGCATAACAATATAATTGAGAAAACGAAATCATACCACAAATTTAAGAGATAAATGATAAATTACTATGATAAAAATGTCATACAATGCTTCCCGGGCTACTCCCCGTCCTAAAGATAAAGGGGATTAGCCCTGCATGTTCATCTCAGAGCAAAACATGGTTGAGAAAAGGGGAAACATGGAGAAAAATGTGAAAAGTAATGAAACCCCTTGAACGGAGAAGATCCAAGTGTTCCTCAGCGTGGAATGCATGCTCTATAGCCTTTTGGCGGTGGAAAACGTCTTCTTCGGCTTCCGAACGGCTAGGGCGTGCTTCTGGGCTCCGTTCTTCTCTCCACACCTTCTTGGGACGTGTGCAGTGGCTAATGATGTGATAGATTGCTCTTGGCCGTCGTCATTAGGTTTAATCCCGAGTTAGGTCATAAAAATACCACAACCATCGGATTTAGATCAATCTAAAACAAACTTGTATCTGACGGTGTCGATACCATCGACTCGGTTCGATGGTATCGACCTTGTGCAATATCGACAAGTCTTCTTTTCTTTCTTTGCTATGCTTGATGCTGACTCGATACCATCGACGCGGGTCGTTGGTATCGACACCCTAAGGCGTCAGTTTTTGTCCTTTTCCGTCGCTAAATCTTCTGGGGTCGATAGTATCGACTTTATGGTCGATAGTATCGAATGTATTCTTGCCAACAACCTGATGGTAAGTCGCTACCATCGACTTCTCCATCGATGGTATCAACTCTGTGCTTCTCCTTGCGGCTGGAAACTTGTGGTTGTGTCGATGGTATCGACCACTGTCGATGGTATCGACAACAACAAATATGTGTTTTTCCTGAAATTGCAACACGAACCCACATAAGTCAAAATAAAACATATTATTGTAATCATTTATGCTCAAAACACTAAAATAAGGGAGAATTGATGTTTAGAAGGGTCATAGACCAAAGTAAATGAATTATGCAATATTAACCACTAAAATGACCAATAAATGCATAAAACACAAGTAAAACAAGTCTATAAATGCGACTCAAAATCATCGCATCAAACTCCCCTAAGCTTGAACATTGCTCGCCCTTGAGCAACTAAACTTTAGAATAGAATTATGAGGGTCAACTAAAGAACAAATCATCAAAACAAACATCACTATATGATTTCCACCAGACATTTACAAACCAGCCCTTACTAATCACGGAATGATAATTACCCTAGAGGTGGCAGTAATCATCCATAAAAGATATCTACCTCAAAATCGATAAACACTATCATATAAGGCAGTTAACATAATAAAATTCGCCGGTTCAGACTCGGTGCATCTTGTGATCTCCTATTCTACGTTGCTCGCCCTAACTACCATCTACATAGAAGCAGCTCTCCTGATATTCACAAATGAGGAGAAAATCACGGTGGCCTACCAATTCGAGCAATGAGTGGATGGAATGGGTGGCTCATGGAAGAAATGGAAGCATTATACGGTTCTAACATGCACAAAGAAAAAATGACCTGAATGATGCATATGCAAGTGTAAATGCCCTAATGCCTACTTTTGGGTGGAATGATGCATGCACTATCATTCCGTCTCAAGGTGAGATGGAATATCTAATAGAACTACATCATGTACTTATCCTTCTTAATATGTAGGTGAGAACATATTCCTTTCTCCCTCTCATTACTACTTACTTCTCAATTCTCTTTCCTTTTTTTTTTTCAAACCCTTATTTTCACAGCTGACAACGAATTGTTTTTCGGGCTCACTTATTGTTGCATAACTTATACTTTTGAAGCATTAAGAAGGTATGGAACAAGTTCATCACCCTTAATGTTTCAGAAGAAATAAGATGCATGATGTACTATATGCACATAAATGTGAATGCATCTACAAAATGATGATTATGCAACTAAATGACACGCACCTAAGGATAATGTGCATGCATAACTTATCTAATTTGCTTTTTTCATTTCATGCAAAATATGTGAAAATAGCTGCAATGCAAGACCTATCTACATGGAATGCAATCAAAGAAATTAAAACCGTAATATACTTCCAATTCTTAAGGTGGAGTATGAAAACAATGGGGTGGATAGATCACAAGACTAATTGACTAAACCTTTGCAAATTATTATGTGTCCCTCCTTATTGACCTGTGTGGTAATTAAGAGGTTTCTCTCTCTTACTTCAAATTAAAGTCTCATTATCATTTGATCAGTTTAGGCTCAAACAACCAGTTCCATCCACTTTTCATGAATCATAGGCATGTACAGTTGTGATTTCCTATTTTAGAGTTGACAAACCCAATCATTTTCTTAAGTTATGTTGCTCAAAGTTGAACAACACAAGCTTGCAGAACACTAAAAAATTTTAAATTTTCCCTTGATTGCCATGTATAAGCAGCGAGATGACACATGACTTAAGACATCCACAATTACCCTAGATAGAGTGTGGATCCTACAAACAAACTAAAAATTGCAAGAACTAAAAGACAAAAAAAACAAAGAAATAAAAACTAAAAACTAAGGATAGAGTTGTTCCAACTCCCCCCCAAGCTTGAAATCGACTATGGCCTCATATTAAAAAACAACCTTAAAAGGTGGAATAGAGATACCGATCATTCTTCCAGAGGAGGCGGGTATTGCGGGGCCGAGAGGTCCCAAGATGGGTACTGCCCCTGAAAGCTCGGATCATTCTGGGACATGGGCGGAGGTTGTGGATACCCCCCAAAGTAATTTTGGCTCCAGTAATGATCGTAGAAGGGTTGCTGCTGCATCTCCATCCTATGCAACCTTTCATAGATGTGTTGTTGGTTGTCGAGGAGGAGGTGCTCATTTTCAAAAATTTCCCTATGATTATCTAGTAGCCGGTTCGTCGTGTCCTAAATACCAGCATATGACGCTGTATGCTGCTGCTGCGTCTGATGAATATCCTGCATCATTCCATACATCACTTGCATGGAGTAGACATCCTCTCCTTGAGGAGAGGGTTGAGGTGGCAGAGGCTGTGAAGATGAAGATGCACCCGGATGCATGTAGGGACGCTTCCTGGGTGCCACTTGTGCGCGAAGAGGAGTGAAAGCCTCCTCTTCGTCTTCATGCTCGTCGCCGTCATTGTCGTTGTCGTCATTGCTGCCGTCTTCATCCGAGCTCTCGATGGCGATGATAGGCCATCAAAAATGTTGAGAGCCCTCGATGTGGAAGATAGGGTCTGGAAGTGAACACTCTTGATAGGCGTGATTAACATGGCAATGTGCGTATGCCAAGCCATCACGAAGCAAGATGAGGCTGGAGCGATGCAGATGCTGTAGGTTGACTTTGCTCCAGTTAGAGAGGGGAGTAAGCTGGGAGAAATTCAACCCAAGGTAGTGGGCCAGCAGTGTGATGAGCCCTCCAAAATGGATTAGAGCCTTCCGCGTACTCCTGTTTACAGCCAACATGTGCGTTAAGAAAAATGTGCCCCAATAACATTCTTCTCGCTTCAACAACTTGTGTAAGAAGAACAAGTCTGTCTCTTGAAACTTGCTGAGGGACATATCACCACGAGAGAACAAGGTGGTGCAGAGCATGCAGTGAAGAATATGCACGAACGGATGCTCGAAATCTGCCACCGCCGTATTGTGGTAGCTCACGGATTTGTCGGGCAGCGCAGTCACTAACTCAGCAAAGATGGCATCATAATATGTCCTGTTGTCTGGCCACTGGTACTGATCTCGCCCATGATTCTAGTTGTAGATGGAATTGAACTGCCGTAGGGTGAGAGTGTAATCATTGTTGTACAGTCGGAAAGAAACGCGGCCTTTGATCCATTCTCGATCAGTGGCGATGATGTCATTTGGCACGACACATATATCCAGCGACGCCATGAACTTCGCCACTAGCTCCTTGTATGTGGCCCATTCACCGAAGAATGGCTGGCCGTCGGCATGGAATTCCAACTCATCGGGCCTCCTGCCCGTATGCCTTGCCTGTCCCATGAGAACGTAGGCAAGATTAGCCTCGAACTCGAGATTTCGGATCATGTCCCAATCGACGTACTGGGTCGGCTCTATCTTGCGCTTCATCAGTTCTTTGTAAACCTTCTTGACCTCCGCGGAAGGATGGACAATCTGCAGATGCAGAATAGATGCAGTTGGTGGAGGAATGAACACTGGGATCTCCATTGGTGTCGCGTGTGAAGAGGATGCGCTGGTAGTATGCACCATTGTCAAAGAAGAATGGATAGAAGACGGAGCTTGGTGAAGGTCGAAGAAGACGATCCCCGCTCGGTGAAGACTCGTAGAAGAACACGCTCCTTGGATGCTCGTAGCCGGGCTCTGATCGCTCAACAAGACGCTCGGCACAAGTGGAGGAAGAAAGCTCTGAAGGTGTGATGTCATATGACAATAATCCTTCCCTTTTATAACTTTGGCCGGCGCTGCTGTCTGACCGTCAATACCATCGACGCGAGTCGATGGTATCGACTCCTGTAGCACAATCCATCTTTCGCGAGTATCGACAGTTGTCGATAGCTTGATTTAGAGGCCCGAATCGATGACGTGTCGATACCATCGATGGGTGTCTATGGTATCGACCCATCCCACGAATCGACTCTCTTGGTGCAGTGATCGCCGTTGATTTCATCTCGCGGATCGGTGGCATGTCACGTCGATAGTATCGAATTCTACTTAGAGCAACACCCTCGCGAGGCCCGGCCTCCGCCTTCTACCTGTAGCCGGGTCGATACCATCGACAGGCCTGTCGATGGTATCGACTTCACTGAGACAATTTTTGTCTAAATATCCCCAGAGATATCGCGAGTATCGATGCCCGTGTCGATACTATCGACCTCATTATTGCGATCAACCTATTGGTATGTCGATACCATCGACGAGGCCGTTGATAGTATCGACACAGAGCGATTTCTGCAGCCGCCATCCTGTACCCATCTCAATACCATCGACACATGAGTCGATGGTATCGACTCTGCCTCAGTCCTGCACATTGAACAAACGATCAAGGTACCTTATTTACACTAAAAACAAAATCAAATCAAACTAAATTACAAAAATGGAAGAAACGAAACGAAACTACCGATGGTTGGGTTTCCTCCCATCAAGCGCCCTTATTTAACATCTTAGGTTAGACAAATTCAAGTTCCTCATGCATCCGGAAGCGCTATGAGTTTGACCTCATTCACTTTCCTTGTGTAATCTTCACCGAAATACAACTTCAATCATTGTCCATTAACCAAGAATGTTGTCTCACCATCACGCACCATGATTGCACCATGTGGCCTGACTTCCTCTATAGTGAACGATCCACTCCATCGAGATTTCAATTTCTCGGGATGAATCTTCAACCTGGAGTTGAACAAGAGTACACGATCTCCTTGCTTGAATACGCGCATCTGAATATGGCGATCATGAATCAGCTTTGTGCGCTCCTTTTAGATCCGCGAGCTTTCATATGCATTGATCCTCATCTTGTCAAGTTCATTCAACTCAAGCAACCTCTTCTTTCCCGCTTCATCATAGTTCAAATTCAGCTTCCTCAGCACCCAATGCGCTTTATGCTCCAGTTCCACCGGCAAATGGCAGGCCCGACCGTAAGCCAACCTAAAAGGTGTAGTGCCTATAGGTGTCTTAAACGCCGTCCTGTATGCCCACAAAGCATCCGGTAGCTGGGTGCTCCAGTTTTTTCTCGTGGAAGCCACAGTGCGCTCCAAGATCTTCTTAATTTCCCGATTGGAGACTTCCACTTGTCCCTGTGTCTGCGGGTGGTACGGGGTGCCAATGTTGTGCTTTACCCTGTACTTTCTCAATAGTTCCACGAACTTCTGATTCCGGAAATGTGTACCTCCATCACTAATGATCATTCTTGGTACACCAAACCTGCAGAAAATGTATTCTTTGACAAACCTGCACACTACATCGACATCATTAGTCCTCGTGGGTATTGCCTCTACCCACTTCGACACATAATCAACAACTAATAGAATGTACAAGTTAGAATTTGAGGACACTAAGGGTCCCATAAAATCAATACCCCACAAATCGAACAGCTCGACCTCTTGAAATACATTGAGGGGCATCTCCTGTCTTCTTAAAATGTTACCTGCTCTTTGGCAGGAATCACATTGCCTCACATACTCATAGGTGCCCCTGAACAAAGTAGGCCAATAAAGACCACTCTCCAGTACCTTGGCCGTATTTCTAGAACTTGCATGATGGCCACCCATCGGTAGAGTATGGAAATGACGAAGGATGCTTTCGTACTCCACCTCAGGTACACACCTGCGTAATACACCATCCCTGCACTACTTCAACAGAATAGGGTCATCCCAGAAATAATAACGCAAAGAATGGAAAATTTTCTTTTTCTCCTGGTATGTCCAATCATCTGGGATAATTTTGCAAACAAGATAAGTAACTATATAAGAAAACCAAGGATCTTTTGATTTCACAGATAAAAGTTGCTCATCAGGAAATGTCTCAGTAATGGGTATATGCACGTCCTTCTCATCTACCCTTTCCAACCTAGAAAGATGGTCCACAACCACATTTTCTATTCCCGCCTTATCTTTGATTTCAATATCAAATTCTTGTAAAAGTAAGATCCACCTAATCAGTCTAGGTTTGGCATCCTTTTTCTCCATCAAGTACTTAATGGCGGTGTGGTCTGTCCATACAACGACTCTAGATCCTACAAGATATTGCCGGAATTTTTCAAAAGCAAAAACAACGGTGATAAGTTCTTTTTCAGTTGTCGTGTAATTTAGTTGTGCTTCATTTAAGGTTTTGGATGCATAGAAAATCACAACGGGTTTATTTTCCACCCGTTGTCCCAAAACAACCCCATATGCGAAATCTGACGCATCACACATCAATTCGAATGGCTTTGTCCAATCCAGTGTTTGCACAACCGGGGCTGAAATCAATTTCTCCTTAAGCACATTAAAAGCATGTAAACATTTTTCGTTAAAATCAAATACATCATCCTTTTCCAACAACTCAGATAATGGTTTGGTAATTATAGAGAAATCTTTTATAAAGGGGCGATAGAAATCGGCGTGACCTAAAAAACTCCATACCCCTTTAACCGAATTCGGTGGGGGCAATTTGGAAATCACTTCGATCTTCACCGGGTCTACCTCCAACCCTTTGCTAGACACCTTGTGTCCAAGCACAATTCCTTCGCTTACCATCATGTGGCATTTCTCCCAATTGAGGACCAAATGCATGTCCTCACAACGTTGCAAAACCTTGTCCAAGTTATATAAACATTCGTAGAAAGATGCACCATAGACGGAGAAATCATCCATGAAGACCTCCAAACAACGTTCGACCATATCGGAGAAAATGGCAAGCATGCAACGCTGAAAGGTTGCCAGAGCGTTACACAACCCAAATGGAATATGGCGGTATGCAAATGTTCTGTAAGGACAAGTGAAGTTGGACTTCTCTTGGTCCTTAGGATCAATGGAAATCTGATTGTACCCCAAATAACCATCAAGAAAACAAAAATGTGATCGACCTGCTAATCACTCTAAAATCTGATCAATGAATGGGAGAGGGAAATGATCCTTAAGAGTAGCAGCATTCAATCTATGATAATCTATACATACGCGCCACCCGGTTACCAAGCGGGTCGTGACAGGTTCATTTAACAAATTATTTGTAACAGTAATTCCCCCCTTTTAGGGACTACCTGTGTCGGACTCACCCATGTTGAATCGGATATAGAATAGATGATACCTGCAGAAAGGAGCTTCATCACCTCCTTCTTTACGACCTCCATCATGCTAGGATTTAGTCGACGTTGTGGCTGAATCACCGATTTGGCTCCCTCCTCAAGCCGAATCTTATGCTGGCACAATGTAGGGGAGATCCCCTTGATGTCTGCGACTGACCACCCGAATGCACCTCGGTGGTTCTTCAGCACGATCAGCAATTGATCTTCCTCCTCGGCACTCAGATATGCCGAAATAATCACAGACATCTTCTCATCCTGAGCTAGAAATGCATACTTTAAGTGCGGTGGCAATGGCTTCAATTCTAAATCTGGCGGGCTGATCAAGGATGACTGAAGAGATGGTGGGAGTTCTCCAAGGTCTTCATAGTACCTAGCATAAAAGCATGAAAGCACCTGAAGCATCTTGGCACACTCTTGTAGTGACTTGCTTCTCATCCAATCATTTATTATATTAACCAGGCAGGCTTCAAGCGGTAATTCTGGATATGTATTGAAAACAGAACTCGCTATGGCCTCATCTTCAGTAGCGGGAGGGATGTCCTCCTCTTCATCATTGGGAAAACCCACATCTTTACTAAGATACACAATCTTGGTCTGCTCCATGATGTCTACAGCCAGTGTCCCTTTTTCTACTCTAGTCATCACATGAGCCATATCTACAAATGGCTTCCCTAGACATAAAGAGATGTTCTGATCAAAGTTCTTTGCCATGCGGCATTACTCCTTAGATTTAGATTGCGTGGTGCTGGAAGGCATGACCATCTCGAATCGATCATCGACGATACCCAAGATCAAACGACCTCTCCCTATCTCAAGTATCATGTCAGCAGTGGCTTGGAAGGGTCGTCCCAAGAGCAACTCATTACCCTGTTCATCCTGCATTTCCATTACAACAAAGTATGCTGGGAAAACAAACCGATCTACTTTCACCAACACATCTTCACAAATGCCATATGGCTTTACCACTGAATTATCCGCCAACTGTATTGTCATATTTATCGGCCTTGATTCTTTTAATCCCAATTTCTTGAATGTAGAGAGGGGCATCAGATTTATACTTGCCCCTGAATCACACAGTGCTTCACCAAATTTCACATTACCAATGTAACATGAAATATTGAAGCAGCCCAAATCCTGACTCTTAGGTGGCAATGTGCCCATGATGAAGGCACTCACTTGCTCCTTGAGAACTACGACCTCCGTATTAGGGATTTTCCTCTTCTTAGTGATAATGTCTTTCAAGAACTTCCCGTAGGAGGGAATTTGCTCTATTTCCTCTAATAATTGAATGTTGACAGATAGCTTTCTGAAACTATCCAGAAATTTCTTGAACTGAGCATCCACTTTCTTTGCTTCCAAACTATTTGGATATGGGACCGGGACAGCCTGTGCCCTTTGATGCGGCGGCACATATGGTGTCCTTTTCTGTGTCTCCTCCTCAACAACTACGGGGTCTGCGGTGACATCCTCTGCTATATTCTCAACTGGCTTTGTGACTGAAATTGGCACTTCCTCAGTGGCCTCACCTTCAGTTTCTGACTGGGGTTTGCTTGGTTCATCGGCCCTGGGGTTTAAAATCTTCTTGCCACTCCTTAGCAAGATTGCCTTCGCCTGTTGGTTTCCTCCTGGAATGTTTGTGTTACCCGGAAAGCCTTACTGCGCTGGCTTCTTCAGATTGGCTATCTCAGCTACCAATTGCACCATAGATGTCTCTATCGTCCTCATCTGAGCCCCATGGCTCTGCAATGTCTTCCCAAACTGATTCATGAATTCCCCTTGTTGCTGGATCTGCTGGCCAAAAGTGTTCATTAGTTCTTGGTTCTGCTTTATCACTTGATTGAGAAACTCCGTGCTCTTATCTACCGCCGCCGACTGGGGTTTTGCATCGGGGTCCTGCAAGAAGTTATTCGGATCTTTCCAAGAAAATTTCTTGTCCTTCCTCCATGCATAATCGTTGTTTCTGTTCCCTTGCTGCTGGCACATGAATTTGACTTGAGCTTCATCCTCAGACTCGGTATCTTCTTTTGCAAGCAATTTCTTAGCTAGAAGGTCCATCTTCTCATTCAGCTCTTTGATGGCCTTTGACTCTCCCATAGCTCGAACGTGCTCTACGGCATCTCTGTCACCCCATGATTGCTTCTTGGCCATGTTTTTCAGAATTTCCCAGCACCTAGTGTCTGTGTTGTTAAAAAAGAACCCTGAACCTGCAGAATCTATGTTACTTCTATCATGCTCGGAGAGAGCAAAATAGAAGATTTTTACCTGTGTCTCCTTGTCGAGCCCATGATGCGGGCACCTCCTAAGCATGATCTGGAACCGCTCCCAGGTCTCAGAATAAGTCTCTCCTGCCTTCTGGCTGAAATTATGGATTTTCCTGATCATGTCATTTGTCTTCTCAGGCGGAAAGAACCTTTCAAAGAATACTTCCACCATGTGGTTCCATGATTCCACATACTCATCTTCAAGATTATGCAACCATTCCCTTGCATTTCCCGCTAGAGAGCTCGGAAACAACTCCAGGTACAGTGTCTCCTGTGGGAACCTGTCTATTTTTATCATGTCGCAGTTCTCCACGAACTGGCTAATATGAGTCACCAGGTCTTCGTTATTTAGTCCATAGAATGCATTTGACTTGATCAAGTTGATCAATGCAGGATCAATCTTATAAGTCAGAATGTTGATCGCCTGCTTCTTGATTGGCCCCTTTGAAGCAGATGAAGAAGAAGCCTTTATCTTCTCCCATATCGTCTGTTCCTCTGCCATTTCTTCTTGTTCTGAGTCGGAATCTATATCTTCCAGTTGGTCTTGATTGTAATCCTCCTCGTCGTCAGATCCCGACAGTGGAACCTCTGGTGCCTATTTCATGTAGTCGGTACTACACGTCTGCACCATGCACTGATACGTACAAAATAGTAATTTGAGTTCAGTACCGTGCTAGACGACTATAAAATGAGAAAGATAAGCTATGCATTTAAAAAATGAATATAAAATAATAATAAAAAATGTGGCCTATAGTGGCCTCTTGCAGCACTTGTAGTGTCGATAATTGCCGTGTCCCCGACAACGGTGCCAAAAACTTGACACAATTTTACCGTGCGTAGAACGCAAGTGCACGCGTCAGAGTAGTATAGGCCTTGTGAGGCCCGAGTCAAACTCAGGGACACTGAACTATCGGTAGACTACTACTAACTGGTTGCGATCAGCTAGACCGATTAAAAGAGTTGAGAGTTGTTGTAAAATAAAAAAAAAAGATAAAACAAAGCAATCGATTAAGGGTTTAATTTAATCAATTCAGATGGAGATCTTTAGGATTGCGGTTTCACCGCAAGTTTTCATTATATGAATTTCCATATAATAAGTCAGGTTCATCTCTCAATCTGGGTAGTGGCATGTAGTTAGAATTGCCCAATGCTATGGTACAATTCACTACCTATGTCTAGGTCGGTGCCACCATCGTAGCAACCTATACCCTAAACTAGGTGCATTATAATCGACCTCTGGGTTTCCACCATTAACTGTACATCGCCCTGTTCAAGGGATTTGTTAATTAATGTGGATTTCATTTTTTTTCAACTGTTAATTCTTCTTTCAAAGTAATTAAAGGCATTAGATTATTATTATGGTGATCAAGCATAACAATATAATTGAGAAAACAAAATCATACCACGGATTTAAGAGATAAATGATAAATTACTATGATAAAAATGTCATACAATGCTTCCCCGGGATACTCCCGGTCCTAAAGACAAAGGGGATTAGCCCCACATGTTCATCTCAGAGCAAAACATGGTTGAGAAAAGGGGAAATATGGAGAAAAATGTGAAAAGTAATGAAACCCCTTGAACAGAGAAGATCCAAGCATTCCTCGGCGTGGAATGCATGCTCTACAGCCTTTCGGCGGTGGAAAATGTCTTCTTCGGCTTCCGAACAGCTAGGGCATGGTTTTGGGCTCTGTTCTTCTCTCCACACCTTCTCGGGACGTGTGCAACGGCTAATGATGTGATAGATTTCTCTTGGCCACCGTCATTAGGTATAATCCCCGAGTTAGGTCGTAAAAATACCACAACCGTCAGATTTAGATCAATCTGAAACAAACTTGTATCTGACGGTGTCGATACCATCTACTCGGGTCGATGGTATCGACCTTGTGCGATATCGGCAAGTCTTCTTTTCTTTCTTTGCTGCGCCTGGTACTGACTCGATACCATCGACGCGGGTCGATGGTATCGACACCCTAAGGCGTCAGTTTTTGTCCTTTTCCGTCGCTAAATCTTTTGGGGTCGATAGTATCGACTTTATGGTCGATAGTATCGACTATCTTCTCGCCAGCAACCTGATGGTAAGTCACTACCATCGACTTCTCCGTCGATGGTATCGACTCTGTGCTGCTCCTTATGGCTGGCAACCTGTGGTTGTGTCGATGGTATCGACTACTGTCGATGGTATCGACAACAACATATATGCGTTTTTCCTAAAATTGCAACATGAACCCACATAAGCCGAAATAAAACATATTATTGTAATCATTTATGCTCAAAACACTAAAATAAGGGAGAATTGATGTTTAGAAGGGTCATAGACCAAAGTAAATGAATTATGTAATATTAACCACTAAAATGGCCAATAAATGCATAAAATACAAGTAAAACAAGTCTATAAATGCGACTCAAAATCATCACATCACTGCCTCTCTTCGAGAGAGCAACCACGGGCTCTCCCCACCTGCGGGCGGTCGTCTCCATAACATAGGTCAGCTGCCCGCTAGGCATTTCCAGCCTCCATGGCCTATTTCTCCCACTTTCACATAGATATGTACGTCGACACTGATTCTCGACATGCAATCTATGTTTTCTAAATCCAAAGCTGATGGGCGGTGATATCCTTTCCAACCTTCATGTATCCGACGCCATCGTCACCTCCGCCAGATCACGCTGTCGCAACAACAACATCATGTTTTCGTCGGCGACCAACATGGCCGCCAATAGCAACAATTCGTGTCACCTTAGCCATCTACCTCTACCATCGTATGTAGCAGTAATCAATTGCGGCCAACAAAAAGCAGCACCACCACCACAAATCACAACAACCATTGTCTCTACCGCCGCATTCCACTGTCGTCCTCAGCATTTGCCTTCACCATCTCTCATGGAGAGGCTTCGCACTTGACTCTGCATGTAGCCTCATGGCATGCAATATCTCCAGAGTTGTGTAGGAGACCTGTATTATCTCCTTTTCTATGACCGAGTGCTACATCAGTCGAGCGACACAATCATCATCATTTTCTATGTCTGTCCGATACAAGGTTGCTGTCCCATTATCCAGCAACCGTATTTCCAACCGTCGATCACACCCTTCAGCTCCTGTCATCTTCATCCATGCCTCTGGCCGCTTCTCAATGCTTCTATCCATCTTGTCATTTCTTCCCCAACGCCATCATCTATCCCTACCATCGGTGATCACCCATCACTCTCCACCGCTACCAAACAGCCCTATTACTGCCCCCTTATACAATATTCCTCTTGCTATTCAGATCCTTATTGATCCTATCTTTTTCTAATCGAATCCAATTTTGAACCTAATTTAGATCCATTTAATTTTCTACTTAGATCTTACATTGACCCATTTAGTATACTCTCTCCAGTTATCAGTTTCCATTATCCACATTTTTTAATACATCTCCATATCACAAAATCCTCTCAAATCCACCAATTCCTTTCCCATCCACCCATATCTTGTGTGTATCCCTTTCCACAGAGCGGGGGGTGTCATGTATCCATTTCTCCACACCAAACACTCACTCTAGTCATATTTGGTGTGCGGGGGGGGATAGAGAGGAGAGGAAGAAATGAGAAGAGAGAGTGAGCATGAGAGAGAATGTATGAGAGAGAGAGTATGATATGAGATGATGATATATGTATTAAGGTTATATATGTTCCAGGCTATTATCTTCATGTTCTTCAACACATTTGTTCTCCACCTCCAGCCAGCTTCATTTAGCCTCGACACCGTATCTGCATTTGTACCGCGTTATGTACGTTAGGTGTTGATGGTGTATTTCTTCAGCTGCATTCATATGAGACATATGAGTTCTTCTTTAGATTTTTAGAAGCTCAGAGTTTATCTTCACCAAGCTACTTCATTACGTCTTCTCTGAGTTACATCTGTTGTTTTGACATCACCTGTTTTTGATCTACTTGGGACTTTCCTTGATGGATGATATCTCCTTTCCTATCAAGCTCCCAAGGTTTATGCGACAGAGTTATGGTGCCTACATCATATCACCAACATATCGTCCATCCCTATTCGTGTCACATTATGCACATCTTCTCAGACGCTTTGAAGACACCACTACTTCTACATCATCAATGGAGATCCGCGTTCATGCCGCGTTAAGTACGTATTCCAGTGAAGTTGTTGTAGTCGTGGTATTGATGATCATATGCTCTAAGTGGTGAATTACTGCTGCATTATTCAGGTTCCATTTTAGATGTTCTTCATTCCAGATGCACTCCACAAAGACCTTCATTATAGCTCGAGGATCTCTAGCCTGCAGAATTCAATTTCAAAGAAAAGAGACGCAATCGTATGATTCAGGGGGAGTATTAATTTTTGTATGGGGAGTGATATCTATCTTTTATCATTTCTATCTTTTCTTTTTTCGAGTCTTGTAACCTCCAAGATTTAGACATGTGTTTCACCCATGCTCCAGCTTAAGGGGGAGTGTTAAAGAGTATATATTAGCCTATTTAGTTAATAGGTTAATTAGTGAGTGGGCCTTTAGTTTCTCGGCTAGTTTAGATTACTTGGGATACAAGTCTCAGGGTTTCTCCCCTCTCCTATATAAAGGAGTGGGTATACAGTCTTGTAATCATCAAATCCAATTATATTCAATACAATCTTATTCTCCACAATGATAAAAAACATAACTTATCTAAACCCTAGTAAACAATTTTGCATGGATAAAGCACTATTTATTTACTATGAAATTCATGGTTCCAGCTAAGGCCCCTGCCACATCTTCTACCATTAAGACCTTACTCGCAGGCCATCATCTTTGAAACTGGCTCTATCCTTTGGATATTGGTTAAGCTCTTCCCAAAACTATTATTGTTGTTGTTGTTGGGGCTCTAACCACTAGGATGTAATATCTATTGCCACCACTATTTAATCTTTACACCCAATCCACTACGTTCTCCATGTATGTGTAGAATCGTCTTGTGGAATTTGGTATGCCTGTTGTGTTGAGAATCAAGCTCAAATTGACTCATGGGGCTGTATCGATTAAGGGTCAGTCCCATAGGTCCCTCCAAGTCTTACACCCCAACTCTCTTCCCCATCTCATATCCTTTCAATTGCTACCATCTCCTTTCAATTCCTACCTTCAACAATGCAACCTAAGTATTCTCTAGTTTTTGTTTTGATTTGGACGTGTTGCTAAAATCACTGGGTCGACTAATATCACCTTGTAATTGAACCAAAAACTTGGACCTAAGATCTTTGCATTGTAAACCTCTAGATGAGGTGTAAAATTATGAGTGAAGATGTATCATAATGAGGAGTATGAACATAAGGTTTTTCTAGGATCGATTACTAGATGAAAGAAATATAGAATATTTGTATGCAGTTCTGCAAACAATAATATCCTATCATATATACAAAACATTGGTCCACCTGATGTGCAATTCTAGTTAACTTCATATTAAACTTTAAGTTACCTCAAAACTAATTTCATCTTCATGAGTGCTTATCTTGTGTGCAATATCAAGCTTCCATGCCAATGATTGTAGAGTAGGAACAAGTAATCTATAATATCAATATACAACAAGAAGGCGCCTGATCTGTGGGGGAAGTTGACTGAATAGTTTACTTCAGCCTTTAGATGGTACCTGCCCTACAAATCTGGCTAAAAATGTAGTCCAATGACAACAACATAAAAATCCCAAATCCTTCCATATGTCTTTGACAAATCCAATCTACTGTAGTTTTATAAACTGGTTCAAGTATATGGCTTATTGGAATCTACATGAATCAAGGAAAATGATATTCATTATTATACTAATCAGTACATATCACAAACATTGATGAAAATAAGAATATTTGAAATTTCATGCATAAAGAAATGTTTCCACAAAGAAGGCATATTACTAGTTTTTTGTATGAAAGTATGACCTTAGAATTGCAAATTAACAACACAGTGAAGGCATTCTAGTGGTGTGGTTTTAATAAATATAGAAGCATAATGCATAATAGCAGATACTTAAGTTTTTAGTGACCTTTGGCATTGAGAAAAAGCAAAATGGGTGATCTTTGTCTTGTCCAGATTAGAAATAAGTCTGATCAAAATAATTTGATACACCAAATGAATAACAATTATAAACTACTCAACCCAAACATATCCTAGAGCTATTTGCATGTCCTAACTATCTATGCCAGATAGTGGCAAATGCATTTTTCCGTCAAGCAACTAAATATCAGTGGATCACAATATTTGAAGTCGAATAAAAAACCATGAGTCTTATTACATATTTCAACCATAAAGATGTAACATAATTGCATTTTATGTTACCTCTTGCAACTGTAAGGATTAGGAGAAGGGATGCCCAGTAGTTGGGAGGAGAAGAAGGATGTCCAACAATTTGACCTGCGACGGCTTGACAATGTCATCTTGAGGCGGCATGGATGCCTATGTTTAGTCCCAATTTAATATACTCTAAAATTTTGTTGTGTTATTTCACCACCCTGGTGTACATGGCGATAAAAATCTCCAATTTTCTTGTGACCTTAATGATAGAATTAAGAAAGGATTTTTGTGGTGGTCCTAGCATTGTACTATACTATCCAATCTAGTGAGGGGTTTGAGCCTCTAAAACATGGTGTGAAATCTACATAAGTGTGCCCTCATTTTTGTAGGAGTACAAGTTGGTTCTCATTTACAATGGCCTTCACTATCACACTCATATGCTTGGGAGACATCAAATGTAGCCATATTTTATAGAAGTTTAGACAGTAGCAAGGTAATCACTGTGAAGTATCTTTAATTGAATACAGAAAAGATTTGATCTCTAGGCAGAATCAATATTAAAACTATGTTACAAATAATTAACTAGAAATGAAGATAGACTAGTACCAGAAACATTACTAGCATCAAGAATGTGTCTAGCCTCAACATCAATATTAGCAAAAATATCTCCACTTTACCACTCAACGAACATGTAAACAATGTCCTTGAAGGCCTGAGTATATAGCAATAGCATCAAAATGCCCTGAAATATATCCTATATTTATATAAATCAAAGAGTACCTAAGAAAGTGTGAGGAAGCAACAACTATATCAGATGAAAACCTATCACTTTGTGAGATTGTATCAAGATCAAAGAAAGCACAAGTGTGTAGGGATTAAGACCTTTTCTAGATTATTCGGTTGAAATTCCTAAATACAGGTTCCAGTTGCTCTTTCCAGAAATTTTTGTTAGGTCTTGTCGCTGGTTGCTGCCACATGGGCCGTGGGTGTGACGTTCCGCTTAGGACATAGTCTCGGTCTGACTCACATTTAGTAGAAAAGGTTGATACAAAGTTGTAAGCATTGCCTTCTCCTCTCTTCAATCTCCTCATAGGGCTCCGTTACTCAGAACACTCCTCCACTGGTCCACAGAGCTAGGTACTAGAAGAAGGGAGGAGATAGGGTGGGGGGGAGGATAAGAGGGTGATTGGGAAAGAGGGTGATCAGATCAAGGATTGTGAAGGGAGAAGAGAGAGAGAGGAAAAGAGCACTATGGGTGGGGGGAAGTATCAAAGTGCGAAGATGAAGTACACACACGATGGAGAGTTGTTGGGGGTAGGAGTCAAAGGAGGGATTGACGCGCTGTAAAGTTGAAATTTTGGGAGGGTAATGTTAATTTTTGAAGCATTTTACTTATTACGGGGGAGAGGGGGGAGGAGCTGGGAATAAAGAATTGTAGTTAATCTTAACATGTAGTCATTTTTGTAGTTACTAATATTAACTACAAATATTAAATATATATTTTTATAGTTTGTAAAGAAAAATGGTATTTAACTATAAATACAATATGTGTAGTTATTATAATTGTAGCCAAAACAATCTTTTTTTGTAGTTCCTTTCTGTATTTTCTGGTACAATTTTTTTCCTAGAGAAAAGAACCCTATAATATATTCCATTCAACCTTAATAATATTTCCTTGGTACCTATCCATGAGCCTTTGGATCCTCAAACCTTCCTCAAGGGACCTTCCTCAAGTGTTGGAGAAGCCACAAGGTCCCATCTAACCCACAAGCCGCTTGGCACCCTCTCTGGACTCCCAAAGGAACCCACCATTTTCCTCTCTTTATCTCTCAAGGTAGCTTTGAGGACAACACAAGTATTCAAGTTAATTATGGGTGGGTATCATTGACAATATGGATTTAACAAGTCCAAGCGTCTGAGTCATTTCCGCACACACAGAGTGTCATGGTGCAATGAATCATTTGTTTTTCTTTCACCTCCAGATTTAGAGTGTCTTGGTGCATTGATCATTTTTCCTTTCACCAAATTAACAACAATGACCACATTTATTATACATATACATATATATGCATGTGTATACATATAAATATATTCTTCTATAGCGTGGTAATAATATCCATATTTTTTATAATTACTAATTGTCACACTTATATTAAGTTAGATTTGGACGGTTACAGATCTTTCAAAATCAATACCAAATGCCATCAATGATTCTTCACTACCCACTCCAAAAAATTTACAATATACTGGATCTAGTTTTGGCAAGTTGGTGCTGTTTTGGGTATAATAAATATACTAAAATCTGGATTCTTTTCAGTAGTGGTTTCCACAATCTAGATTGATTCTAGTGATGGAGAAGTTCAAGTCTAAGTGGGTTTGGGTTATAATAGTAAAAAAGTTAGGCTTTTGGAACTAAAATTTTAAAACACCTAGTTTGCATATTTTGAGTTTGATAAATGTGGGTAGGTTTCAAGTTATATATGTTCATCAAATTTAGGTTTTGATTGATTATGGGTCCTGAGTTAATGATTTGGCTCATTTTTGGGTTTGATAGAGTGTCCAAAATCTGGGTTTGGGTCGGTTCATATTCTTCCTATCCCATAATTTGAGCAAGACTTTTTTAACCCATAACTGACATGGAGCTAAATTTTTATAATTGTAATTGGTCCAAATTAAATGCATGGTGAATCTTCCTTGCAACCATCACATACGTATATTTTTATTAAATTTCTAAACTCATAACCAACCCAAATATATAATTTTAGCCATGTCATAAATGCAAAAGCAAATCAAATCCTAATTTTCACAAATAAGCATTACTCTTTATAGAAATATCTAATATGAATGTGGTCAAAAACACTTTGTCTTGTACCTTTTGACCAAAGTAACTTAGAACTAAAAAAGACATAGAACTATGAGAGTGAATTTTAAATGTGTATTATGAACAAAAGTTTAGCAACATGTAGGCTATTCTTGGTATATACTAAAAAATAGGAAGAAAATAAGGAGAGAGAAATGAAAGGAGCGAAAGGGGGAAGAGGGAGAAGTGGAAATTGTTGGACCAATGATAATCTCTAGAGGGGGGTGAATAGAGATATAAACATTTCAACCAAATTCATTCAACATTCAAAGTATATCACAAGATAAGGTCACATATATGAAATTAGAGTGCAACTAAACATACGTAGAAAGCATGAGAGAGATTGAACAAGAACAATTAACACAATCTATGTATAGTGGTTCCAAACTTCAAACTAGGAGATGTATGTCCACTACCTGGAGGGGTCAACATCTAGGATTTTTATACCATGTCTAACTCCTTATATTTCATTATAAGAGTTACACCATATGAACTTCCTTTTCTAGGACAAAGACACCTAACCTTCCCTTTGATGAAAAGGGAGCCAATAACCTTACAAAGAACTTACATATCCATGACTAAGAGTCTTTTACCTTGCCAAGGACATACCCGCTCTTGCAATGAGTCTTCCTCCTTCACCAAGAACTTACTCACTCTTGAAACAAGTCTTCCGCCTTCAAAGAATTACCCACTCTTGACTTAAATCTTTTGCATTTGATTCACCTTTACGAAGGAGAAGCTTTCACCAAGAGACTCCTCATAGGGAAATCAGGGTGACAAATAAGGCAGTGGAAACAAAAGTTTAAAGCTCGATTCTCTTGGACAACAAGATCGTGTCAACAACAATGCATCTAGAAAGGAAAGGTTTGTAAGGTTATACCTAGTCATAGAGCAAGTTCAATGACATTACCCTTATAGTAGATGCTTCTTCTTTAGACAACAACACACTCCTTTAGCAAAACCATCACTCGAATAGTCATCTTCGTTGGCCTCCTGGTGCAGCACCACGGACATCGGTTGATGATGTCCTCCTAGTGGCAGACAACAACCTCCCACCTTTAGAATAGTCCACATAAACCATTGGGAACTCAACATTGTGCTACCACATCCAATGGGAAGGAGTTTTCCCTTTTAAATGTCACCTTGCCAAGGCTGATTTTCTCTCCCGTAATTGTCTCTTCCTTGCTATCCATTCCTTTATCGGGTAGGACTTGCTTGGGCTCTCTATTTGTTACCACAACCAGAGAAGACAACAAAGTTTCACAGGAATTTGTCGTATCTAAGAAGCCCTCGGTACCCTTCTATTTATAGGAGAGGTTGGGTCAGGGTTCCCAATCATTGCGGGAGTCGAAAAAGGTCAAATTCAATAATTTTTTAGAACATGCACATGATGAACCAGTCATTTCACACACCCAACCGATTGGTTGGTGCGTGAGCCAGTTGGTTTTCTAGGAGAACCGGTCAATTTGTGCACTTTTATGTTCTGAATCAAATTGCTAATCAATGCATAATTAATGCCTAACATGATGTCAACATCAATCCTTGATCCAATCAAATTGGGAACTGAACCGGGTGATTCATCCCATGAACCGGTCGGTTGGGATATGTTAATCGATCAGTTCACTATGTGAACTGACTGTCTCACTCACAGGTTCAGTCATTGATCAATCAATGTTGATTCCAATTGACTTGACATTCTAACCAATCAGTTTAGAGTCCAATCGGTCTATTTTGAACCTCAGTTGTATAATTAAATACATAAACAACTTTAGTAATCAAATTAAACATCATTCATGAATATACTCCTCTAATCCAAGTGTATCCTATACGTGTGACCCTATAGATCCATAATTATATTGGCAATGAATGTCCATAACAAACTTATGACATCACAAGAAAAGAGTGGCATCTTGCAACACATTATTACTACCTAAGTAATTCAGAAATATGGAGAACAACTTCAACCTACAATCCATGATTTATGTTACCATGATCGTATAGTTCCTTTGTCTCTGATATCCAGATTGAACTCGAGGCATGGAATTGTCATCGTCTCAATGTTCAATCCATGTTCCTTAAACTAGAGCAGGTTATCTGAGATGCACATGAGATCACATATCACATATTGAGTCACATGAGTATGGCCATACATTTCTTAGTCTCTCTTAACAAGAGGCCCTGGATATCAATCTTCTATAGGAGGGACAAATACCATCTACATCACTAACACTCTATCCCCCATTGTGTCAAAGTGCACCCAATCATCATTGTTATGGCAACCCTTATTCAGGATCCCGTTGGATGATATCAAAGTACATGAATGACATGTGATAAATGTAGTGACTTCAGGCTTAAGAACCACAATCACCACTATAACTATGAGAGATGATTCTGACTACCATTTCATGGTCTCTATGTATCACTCTCATGGTGGGTCTATCTGATATATTGTTCTCTAACATGAATCTGTGTGCTTGACTTGATATCACATATCATGACTAATGAGACTCTGGAATCGGTCAACACACACTCTATTCTTATGTATTAGTGTTGTCTATTTTTTTTCCACAATATTTGACTAGGGACATAACAAGAATGTATGTACTCTTATCATACATATAATATTATTTTTCATGTCCTCAACATGAAGACATATGTCATCGAGTAACATCATTCTTTAGACATAGACTATGTATATGTCATCATCTCATGATTGAGACAAACATAATAGATGGAATTATCTATATTATTATCAAATCAGGTATCTAATTCCACACTCTAATCATCATATGATTAGCTCTCTAGGCATACATACCAACAAACTCCCACTTGCACTTAGAGTCAATCACCTACTAATCTTATTCCAAGTGATCTTAACATGTCCATCTTGTTTCTACTACACAAGCACTTTCATAGCGGGTTTAGCAACGTTTGCTTCAAGTTAGTATTTTGTAATTTTCACATATCTTCATTGTACAACATCTGGTATGAGATGGAAGTGTTGTAGTATGCTATCTGAGATTCCGAGCCTAACCAGTAGCTCCATTGTTGTCATCAGTATTTCTACTGTGTCATCAATGGTTAGAACCTCACAAGTTCAGCCATATGAACTTCTTGATTCGAACAATACCTTCTGCCATTCTCATAACACATAGATACTTGACTTCTTTTGTATATATAAACATTTGTCTTAATATTATAATTCTATCCAGCATTAAGGTCAAACATAAATATAGATTGCGATCATTAATTTTACTTGTCATTTCAAAATCTTGCATCAGTGTATCCCTTTACACCCAACTCTTCCTTATTACCATAATCAAGGAATTGATCCTTTTAGTGCTTCACTAGAACCTAATGATGCTCTTTATGGTAGTCCAATGACTCTCACTGCCATTTGACATATAGCCTCTATTCATATCCAATACATACGAGATTTCTAGATAGGTATATATATATATATATATATATATATATATATATATATATATATATATATATATAGTCAGGATAGAATACACTCGATTGTACGGATCGCACGAATACACTCAAGTGTGTTTGCATATCAAGACTATTTTTTGCAAAATGTAAACCGTTGATCTTCACCGTCATACTATAAATAGGCTACATACAAATTTTGAGCCCATTTGGATGAGTGTAAGTCACTCATCTGAGGGCAACAAAATCAACGCGTGAAACTAATTTGAAATGCATAATTTTTGCGGTATTCATAACATGAGCTATACATATCCAAATGTGCTCAAATTTTGCATATGAGTTGTTCATGAGATGTTTAAGAAGATCAATGGATTAGATTTTCAAAAAAAAAATATTGCATCATGAAAAACTACTTGAGTGTATTCTGCTCCGGATACACTCGAGTGTATTCTAGCCTGACTCTCTCTCTCTCTCTCTCTCTATATATATATATCCTTTCATCATGTCCAATATATATGAGATGACTGGATATCCTCTCATCATGTCCAATATGTACAAGATAACGAGATACATAACATTACATTCAAGATAGATCCAATTGAGAATGGATATGGTATCTATACATGTGTTCTTTTTCTTCACAAGAACTAGACACTAGGCTCCTGAGAGACTAACTCCATGGAACATGGACACATTTTATCTCATCGAGTTCTTACATGTTGAACCCTTGCAACATCTTTGCCAATGTATGTCCTCTTTCTAAAATGTCTATTTAGATCAGTATGTATGAGCCCTAATAGAGTAGTTTCTCTCCCACTACATCTAGTGAAGATGCTTTTGTCATATTGCACAACAAATAATGTATGCATGTCTTTATTGGTTCAATAACCCAAAGATTCTAGATCACCATCATATGGATTCTAGGAATGCATTTCTCATTTATGCACTCTAGATGACTATGCTATAGGTATTCATTGTTTGAGTCATCGAGTCATTCAATACATGTATCATACACATTAGTCTCTACAACTATCAAGTATTGTTTCTATGACATAGGGCGTTTCCATATAAAATCTCATAATATCAATTTATTCTTGTGCATACAAGATACATGTTTTTTTCATTAATGGCAAGTGCATGATAGCAATTCAATAATTCTATTATATGCCCATGAATGATAGATTCCAATTGTAGTGGCGCATAATAGCAATTCGGTAATTCTATTATATGCCCATGAATGATAGATTCCAACTATAGTGGCAACAACCCTTGCTCTGCATAGTTCTAGGTTATTTCTTATTGGGTCTTAAAGTAAAGATATCTATCTCCTACTTCACCATTTGTTCCTTTAAGTGAGAAGGACATATTCCTTTTGCACTTATGCTTCTCCTTATCTTGAGTGCTAAAGACTTGGACTTTAGCTTAGCCTTAGAACTCTTCTTGGCCTCACCTTTGTCCTTGGACTCACTTCTACTGATCACCATCACATATTTGTCCATCTTCATTCTTACTTTGGAATCAACATGAAAAGTAGTTCTAATAGTAGTTTAGCAAAGTTACTCAAGTGGTAACACTTGATAAACTGGTTGTATATGATTCAAGCAACGTTTGTAGAATTATGTATGTGGTCAATTCTTGACCTAAAAGAAATTCCAGTCACTCCAAATGCCGAATTTTATTGAGCATATAGGGCCTTACTGGATCTACCTTTGTAAGTTTGCACTTAGACAATGCTTTGGAGACATACACCTTATTTTCTTTACATGATTCTTAAGATGTGTTACCATCTTGAGAATGTCCATGTTTTCATGTTTCTCATGCAACTTATAGCTTATATAACATAGCATAAGGAACTTAATGTCTATGGCATCATTGGCATGCTTCAAGTAAGCATCCATTTCAGCATTAGGCGTATTTGGAGCGGGTTCCTCTGGCTCTAGTCTTTCAAGAACATAGAGGTTTCACTCATTTATGAGAACACTTCTCAAAATCCTAAACTAGATGTGGAGGAAAATCCTATTTTGTCCTTCTCAAGGACTGATCGCAATAATAATGTGATTGTGTTTGACATTTGATTCTATAAAGAAATATTGCATCTTTTCAAAACATTTTTTATTTATTTGATTTCATTAGAAAATTATATTGAATAGGCCTTGAATTAATTATCGCTCCCACCATTATGTTCAAATTGACAACCTTCATGTATCAATTTGGAAGATTGCAACGTACAACCTTCATGTGAGCCAAGATCCAAAACAAGTAAGTCAATACCCAACAAACGCTGGCACTCATGATCAATTATTAAGGTAGATAACATTTGCAAATTGCATCTCATGCAACTCTTGGATAGATGGTGTGTATAACTCCTTGTCACAATCCGTCTGTATGCTTCTAGCGACTTAATCATATTTAGGTCACCTAGTTAAGTCTGACCCATTATACAACACGATAGAATATGCACCTTTCTAGGGAAAACCCACATATCTACCATCACACTTCTATGAGATAGACGTTGTACCACTCTAGAGCATGCCCATGCTTGGTTGATCAAACTTTTCATGTGTGTTTCTATATGGAAAGCATCTAATACTTAATATTGTATTGAGGGATTTTATATATAAATACATATACATATCCAATCACCACATACTTATTACATATCATTTACATTCCATAACCACAAATGAGAACATGCAATTATTAAAACACACAAGCGATGGTTATGACCATTCTATTATAATTCTTTGGAGTCACAATGAATTACTACCACCTAGGGTCCACATCATATGCGACCTACTATTGATGAAGATTTGTGCTCAAACCAATCTAGGTTGATTGGTTCAACACTTGAACCGGTCGGCTCGTTTCTTGGTCGCTTGGTTGTGCTCTTGAAATGGTCATCTGGTCTTCAGGTTCAATCGATGTCGGGACTCCTCCAGCCGACCAGCTGGGCCACCAGTCGATCAATTTGTCCTCCTATTGTATGGCCTCCTTGATTTTCCAGTCGATTGATTCGTCTCATGAGCCGGTCAATTTTCCTTTGTGTGGAACTTCTTCTCATGATGATACATAAATTAAAACTATCATATTTCTTATTACATTGTAAAAGAGAAAACCCCGAGTTGTATTTGAGGGGAAATAAGAAGAAGAGCATTAATTTACATTTGTAAAGGAGAGAAAGGCTTGGTGCATAAACTGAGTAGAAATAGGAATAAACAACTAAAACCATGCACACATAGACCTAGGGTTATTAGCCATAACCATGCTTCACATCCACCATCATAATTGATTTTATCATATATACATATATATATTAGTTTGTGTATTTGTATGGGGAATTTAATCAGATATGCACATTAACTAGTTTAATATTCACATCGTATGAAATAAAATTAAATGTGATCATATCGATTTATATCCCAGATACACTATAAATTGGTGTGGCTCTCATACCACTATAGGGAAATCATGGCGACAGATAAGGAAGCAGAAACAAAAATTAAAGATTGATTCTCTTGGACAGTAGGACCACATCAACAATAATGTATCTAGTAAGAAAAGGTTTGCAAGGTTATCCTTGGTCTTGGAGCAAGTCCAGTGACATTACCCTTGCAATATATGCTTCTTCTTCTGGAAGGAGCATGCTCCTTCACAAACAGAAGCAGTCGAATAATTGTGTTTTCCAGCCTCCTAGTGTAGCACCACAAACAATGGTTGTTGATGTTCTCCTAATGACTGACAACAACCTCTTGCCTATAGAGTAGTCCACACGGACCACCAAGAACTCCATGTTGTGCTACCAGATCCAATAGGAAGAAGTTGTCCCTTTCAAATGTCAACCTACTAGGATTGACTCACTCACCTATAATTTTCTGTCCCTTGGTTTCATCCCTTTATCAGGCAGGACTTGCTCAGGATCTCTACTATTTACCACACCCAGAGAGGATACTAAATTGTCAGAGGCAATTGTCATGTCTAGGAAACCCCCTGTAATGACAACATTTGCGCTTAATTGGTAAACTAGGGTTTACCTGAATAATTACATACTTGATTAGATTGAACATAATTTAGACTTGATTAATGATAGTAGATCAATTGTGATGTTTCAAACCTAAAAAGAAACTCTAACTATGATTTTAGATTGAAGAATTAGGGTTTGAGAAATGAAAACCCTATTCGGTAAAAATTAGGGTTTACTTGGATGATTGTATGCTTAATTAT
Source organism: Alisma plantago-aquatica (assembly GCA_963693085.1). Classification (NCBI taxonomy): domain Eukaryota; kingdom Viridiplantae; phylum Streptophyta; class Magnoliopsida; order Alismatales; family Alismataceae; genus Alisma; species Alisma plantago-aquatica. Next base: position 1,914,006,359 of record OY856409.1, on the reverse strand, counting down.
GTTGATCATTGTTTGAACCTTGATTAATGATGGTAGTTAAGCTTTTATGTTTTAAATACAACAAGAAGTTTTAATCATACTTTGATCGACATAATTAGGGTTAACATTTGAAAACCCTAATCGACCCAAATTAGGGTTTTGATAGTACATGAATATGGAAATTGGTTATGATACTAGTGTGGTAAACGATTTTTCATATTTTCTAAAATTTTTATATTTAATTGAATTTTGTATATGATATGGATAAAGCAATAATGCATATGAGATAAAAATTTCAGAATTTTTGAGTGTTCTTTGAATGTGGTTCTCAGTCGAACTATACTTCGACCAAAATGCTGACAGAGTGCTTTTCAGAAGCGTAGTGTTTTATTTTTATTTATTTATTGGTAAATCCAAATGATCTGAAATTTTAACTAGATATATGGAAATCAATCATAAAAAACATGTAAAATGATCATAATTTTTGAATGCATTTATCCCTTATCAATAGACGAATTACAGTAACTGACATTTCTATAGATATCTGGATAATGGTTCACTATTCAATTTTAAATTATTTAATGGAAGCTTGGAATGCTCTAAAATTTTAAAAAAAGCTTAATAACTAAATTATAAATAACATGATAAATTATCATAATTTTGAGATAAGTTTTGATCTCTGAAATATACAAATTATAGAAACCTTTGTATGACAAAAAAATCTGCTAAAAATAAGAAAACATTTAGTGAGGGGTCAAAGTGCAATTGACCCAAGCAGATCAATTGCTCTATATGGTCAAACTAAAAAATAATAAGCTCTCTTAATTTGTAATTCATTCCACAGAAATGAAGGGAAAGTTAGGGTTTGTGAGGAGAAATTGATGGAGATGCTGACCTAGGGTTTTGCGGTCTGAGGAATGATGAAATCATGTAAGTTTAGCTTCTTTGGATATAGTTTCATGGTGAATATTCTCTCACATGTCAAAATTTCGTCCCTGCTTTGATTTTATCCAAAATGGTGTCAAAAATTCCCCTTTTCTCACTCTTTCTTCATAATCCCTCATTTTTAGGGTTTTTGAGTTGAAAGGAAGAAGAATTGGGTGAATTGCTAGGGATTTGATATGGATTCGAGATTTTCAGATATGGGATACGTTTTAAAGGTGTTTTCACACCTTAGGGTGAGTGGGAAATTCCTTTAAATAGTATATTGCATGAAAATTGGTTAATTCATCCATAATCTTTAATTGCTAGTATGCGACTACAAACCCTAAATTGTCTATTTGTTCTAAGTTGTTGCAAAATGATATGAAATGGATTCTTCCTCTATTTGGATGAAGTTCAGATGATAAAATCATATTAAAATTATATACAATACATCCCAATGAGAATTCCCTAAGTATTCGTAGAGGTTATAAGAGTAAACTGAAATATAGGGAATTTGTCTATGACTAAAATTTGCTGTATAAGTAAATAGAGAAAATTTGTTTATCTGGATCCCCTTGGTTATGATTAATTGTTTATTTGAATTAATAGTACATATATGTCAGATACTATCTTGGATTTCATTTAAGGTGAATAGTGTTTGTTTGATATCTCAGTAAAGAGGGTGAAACCCTAGATGCGAGAAAAGTTGGATATTTGCGAATAGATATCGTGAAATCCATTTAAACAGATTTTATTGACATGATAGAATTTATTTATTCAATTTTATTATTGATGCATGTTATCTCAATGAATGGAATGGAAACCCAAATTCAGCTCAGTTCCAAGGTTTCATACATATATTGATTTTATATGATTTGTTGATAGTAGTCTTTATTCAGTGAATGTTTGTGTCGCATGAAATCCTTATGAGAGCCATGTGATAAGTGAATGAGGTAAATGAAACCCTAAGGATAGGGTGTTCAATGAATCAAGTATTTTGATATCAATGTTCTCAGTATGAGATGTGGTGATGCAGAACTCAAGATTTGGGTTGAGGTGCACATTTTCCAAGAATGTACAAATAATTTATATGTGCAAATGACGATTACTCGTATATCAAGTAATTAACTCTTATCAGTGTATTAAGAAATTCAATTGCCTGATTCTAGTGTATAAATTATCAAGTGGACATGTATTCTATTATTTAAGAATTTTAGTCTGCCTGCATGTATAAAATGTTGATTTCTCGATATATTACAATGTTTTGAGTATATTGCTCTGCCAAGTTTAGAAGGATATACATGTTGTGTTATAAACTTCAAATAAATAGACACGGTACCATAAATATACTAGAGTCAAGTATAAGTAAGGGAAAAGATACAATATAGAAAGATATTTCCAAAAACAATAAAATAATAGACATAGGTGCCCTGAACACTGTAGATTCCCTATGGATGTCTACACTGTAGGGAGGAAATGATCCACCATGGCAGCGACCAGTATATGGGGATTGGATCGCACCCACAGAGTGTGCGGGGAGACAAAGCCCTTGAGGAAGTCTCCTAAGAGAAGATAGGTTACCCAAAATGAACTGGAGATCCCGGTGATAACCCAGAGGTACCCATAGAGTGTACCAAGATGAGGCCCACAAAGCGTCTCAGACCCTCCACTTGTGTACCCAGCCTAGAAGGAGAGGTCCAATTAAAGGCCAGTTGTTTAGCCGCCTTAGTCAGACATGACGGTTCGAGTCAAGCAGGCCCAGATTCAGTTCTAGGCTTAGCTTCCTGGGTTTTAAGATAAGTCTTGTACGATGAGATCGTAGTTAGCTACGAGTCTTCATATGTAGAGTACACTGCATATGATAAGGGCATAAGCTAAAATATGTTCATATAGGTTTAAAGAGTTTCGTATAAGTAAGAAATTCTAAGAATGATTTGAGTACAATTTCCCATCAATTATTCTTTATATGTTTCTAAATTATTAGTTCTCGTTGAAATTAATCAAGCATGTTCATATATTGATTTACTCTTGTTGATATCTAGAGTATCCTGCCATATTTATGATTGTCAATGATCAATCTCTTTAAAGCTTACTGCTGTTATAATTGATATCAATTGCTTAAAAGTATATCTGTAATTATATCAGTGCTTTAGACTTTTTCTTTGAAGTACTCATTCACTGAGCGAGTAGGCTCACCCCTCTACTCACAATTTTTAGGGAAATCACATGGAATTGAAGATATCATTGCATCAGAGTAGATCTGCCATAAGAGTTAAGTCTGAGTATAGTTAAGTTCAGTCGGTCCTTGTCACTCTAGGTCCTTGTAAAGAAATAAGAGAGAGAGTTGTAAATGATGATGTATAACATTATTCCTCTTTTAGAAATATATGCGAATCAACAAGTCTTATGTGCTTAGAAGTATGAGAAACATAATGAATGTTCATACATGTATTTTTACTGTTGAAATTAGATTTGAGAAATCAATGTTTAGATTCCCTTATAAAGTTAGTTTATGTGGTTCAATGCGAGAAAACAAAGAGTTTGAAAAAGAAAAGAAAAAAAAGTTAAGGGTGATATTTGTATTACGATAAATCCTCAATTTATGCCCTAATCTCATGATTAATGGTAATTGTGTGATCGGGATGTAACACCCCCTGTACCCTCTATTTATAGGAAATGTTGGGTTAGGGTTCCCAATCATTGAGGGAGTCAAAAGGGTCAAATTCATGAATTTTCTAGAAGTTGCGCATGACAAACCGATCATTTCACACACCCAACTGATCGGTTGGTATCGATTGATGTACGAGCCGATCGATTTGCTAGGAAGACTGGTCTATTCATGTAGTTTTCTATTATGAATCAAAATGCTAATCAATGCACGACTAATGCCAAACATGATGTCAGCATCAATCCTTGATCCAATCAAATTGGCAAACGAACCGAGTGGTTCATCACATGAACCGTTTGGTTGGGATATGTGAACCAGCCGTCTCACTCCCAGGTTCATCCATTGATCAGTCAATGTTGATTTAAATTGACCTGACATTCAAACTGATCAATTCAACACTCAATTGATGGAAGTGATACACCAAGGTATGGTAAATATCACATCCAACACTTTAAGGTTGCTACACCTTGATGCATCTTAAATATAATATGTATGGATGAGTAACACATGAAGTGTGGCATGCCAATTGTTACATTGAAATGTAATGAGTTTAATACACTTTGATAAGTGTAGGCTAACATACCTTGAGAAAGGGTTAAGCCAAAACAATAAAGTATGATGTAATCAATATCCTAGAGAGGATGAGAGAGAAACTCGTACCTTGTGTTGGTAATCATTTAATGATAAATGTTGAGATAAATAAGTATGATTGGATACTTATGATAGAAATGTATGCTCCTAGATGTGTGGAGCAATGAGTTAGGGTTTGGATCAATAAAATAAACATGAAACCCTAATCCCAATGATGGGATGATTGTAATTCTCTTATTGCATAAGCCTTGAAAGGCATGCTAAATACTTGTATAACAAGTATAATGACTTATGGATTTGTGATCCATGAGAATAAGTTGTTGCCTAGTGAGAGGTGACAAGATGTGTTATGGCTTTATGAGCCATGAGAATAAGTTGTTGCCTAGTGAGAGGTGACAAGATGTGTTGTGGCTTTGTGAGCCATGAGAATAAGTTGTTGCCTAGTGAGAGGTGACAAGATGTGTTATGGCCTTGTGAGCCATGTGATAATTTGTTGCCTAGTAAGAGGTGACAAGATGTGTTATGGCCTTGTGAGCCATGTGATAATTTGTTGCCTAGTGAGAGGTGACAAGATGTGTTATGGCCTCGTGAGCCATGTGATAATTTGTTGCCTAGTGAGAGGTGACAAGATGTGTTATGAGCCTTGTGAGCCATGTGATAATTTGTTGCCTAGTGAGAGGTGACAAGATGTGTTATGAGCCTTGTGAGCCATGTGAATAAGTTGTTGCCTAGTAAGAGGTGAAAAGATGTGTTATGGCCTTGTGAGCCATGTGATAATTTGTTGCCTAATGAGAGGTGAAAAGATACTTAATGGGTCTTGTGAGCCATGAGGATAGTTGTTGCCTAGTGAGAGGTAATAAGGTGTTTATAAAAGTCTCATGCAAGAAATGATAATGTTCAAAATAAAATAAGAAATGGAAACTTAGTAATATAATGATAATAATAAATGGATACAATAACAATAATGAAATCTTGATCATACATGCTTTATGCTTATAGCCAAATAAGGGCTATAGTGTTTGAAATATATGAGAGAGATGCTTGTTTATAGAAAGGATGTGAATAAGCATGATGGCTTGGCCAAGGTATAATGCCTAGTAAAAGTGATGTGGTATTTAGTGATGTTTGCACAGGATTGTCATAGTCCAATGCCTGAAATAGTTGCACATGATTGGCATAGTCCAATGCCTAAATATAATATGATGATGCATACTCACATGACTGGTACAATTAAATATCTGGTTAGCAGATTGCCTGAGGCCAACAAATAGAAATGAGAATGATTCATGGATGACATACCATGATAATGAGTTTCACTGGATAAGCTTGAGATGTTGATATAGTATGATGAGTAAATGATATACATGTTCTTACCATTCCCTATAAAGAGAATAAATGACTTACTGCTCTATCACAGATAGTTGCAATGCTCTAAAAGATGAGAATATTCTATACTGCTTATCTTCTTCTCAATTTTATACCATTTAAACTGTGATAATAATATTGTTGGCGGAGAGTTATATCTCTCGCTGGGGCAATTTACAATTGTCTCACCCCCGTGGAATCCAAATTTTTAGGTGGACGTGCACAAGGAGGTGAAGACCTTTTTGCAGAGGAAGAACAACAGCTGAGACAGCAGTGATAGCTCAGGTTGAGTGTACTATCTATCTTGTCTTATAGATATGAGTCCTATGTGTCATCTTTGTACTCTCAGGTCCTTGGAGTTGGTTCGTACTGGTTTCATGAAAAATATGAGATTTTGGCTTGAATGCCTCGAGGTTTTATGTTGCTCCAGTAGGTGTTTTGATAGAGCAATTGTTATATGTTGTCCTCGAGATTAGATGAAACAATGTTGTACAATGTCAATCATGATATGTATGAGTTTTGAATCTTTCAGTAAAAGTTTTCTATACAAGGATCTCCTTGCAAAATGGTTTTAAATTTTAGTGATTTTTGTTAATCCGCTATTTATGTTTATTCTGCTTAATTAGTAATGATTTGTTTGTCAGTTTGGCGACTTTCGTTACAGTAAGGTACATGCCACACTAACCAACTAAAGGTGTCTAGATGTGACCCCAAGGGAAAACACACAAATCTCTCAAAATTTGTATAAGGACCTAGTCTAACGCACATGCTCAGCTAATAACATGTACCTACAAGTGCACGGGGTCATGCTGTAGTATAGGTTAGTGGTAAGATTAGGGTCGATCCTTAGGGAGAAAGGGGGTACTAGAGCTAGGTTTGTGTTATCTATGTTCCTAAAGCAGATTCTAAGGTTTGAGGGTTTAAAGTTGGGTTTGGTTTGATTACACTATGATTGCAAGTAAGAAAGAGTAAGAAAGAAACTAAGTTAACAAAGACTCTAGATTACTATAAGCAAGTTAAGGCTATCAAACTAATCAAGGCAAGCAATTAGGCTAGAGCAAGGAGTTACACTATGCTAGCAAGCTAAGTTATCGACTAAGGTGCATGATAAGAAATTAGACAAACAAGAGCCTAAGTTATCACTAATTAGCCAAATTAACACAAGGAAGCTCAAAGGATCCCTAACTACTTGAGCAAGAACTAACTATCTAGAACTAGGTAATTAGCATAGAATTAACAAAGGCAATTGACTACACTAGCATTAACAAGCTAAGAAGGAAAAAGTAGATTTTAAGTAGTATGATGGATAGGTGGGCCATTTGGGAATGCGACTTGATATTAGTTGGGGGAAGGTCAACAAAGCATGTAAATCTCACATCTCAATCTAGATTACCAAACCAAACAACAAGGCAAGTGCTATTAGAATATACTCTATACTACTAGTTGGAGAGCTAGGGCTAGGTGTAATTCTAAAAGGACTTGACAAGTCTAGGTTTCTAGGGTAAGTAATATTAGGGCAATTGAAAGCCAAGGGTAGGAATGGGAGTAGAGATGAGGGTATCTCACCTCATGTTACTTGCCATCTAGCCTTTAGGAAACTCTAGGCAATTACACTAATCACACTTTCACTAGCTACTTAGATCTCACACCTACTTGTAGAGAAATGGAGATGTATGTTGTAACAAAGGGAGCTAGCTAGGGATCCACTAATTGGACATAGGAGCCATTCCTAAGATTTCCACATAAATTCCAATTTCTCCTAGAAGTTGTGTCATCAAGCATCACAAAGAAAGCAATCTATGTTAAAAGCACAAACCACATGCAATATAATGGGAAATGAGATATAAGCAAGAGGCAATATTCATAGAATGAAATTATGTTCATTACAAATTATTTCCCCCAACATGGTATCAAAGTCACATTTTAACCCCAAACAGCCCACCACTAGGGGCTTAGCTAGACATGCTCAAAGAAATGATAAAAGAAATGAGAAGAAGGGGATAGGACTCCATGGAGCTCAAAGTAGCTTCTTCTTCTTCACCTCCTAGTAGCTGTAGAATGACCTCCCTCCTCCAAGGTTGGTGAAGGGCATGGAAATGAAGGTATTTTGGTAGAAAACCTAGAAAACTAGGTTTCTATGGTGGAAATGAGGTGGAAATGGTGATTGGATAGCTTGAATGCAAGGAAGGAGGCAATGAATGCTCTAGAGGTGGAAGGGAGTAATGGTAGCTAAGGGGATCTAACCTTTGTTTTGTGGCTGCAACCTATGTGTATATAGGTGGTGGGGAGGCACTAGGGTACGTAGGGGCAAATTGGGAAAAATAGTGGTGAAAATGGGTAGGTTTTGGTGGTCACCACGGCCGTGTTGATGTGCCATGGTTGTGGTGGGAGTTGCATGGCACGGTCGTAGGAAGTAGAATGGCCGAGGTGGAAAGTGGAGTTGAAGTGATAAATGTGTATGGTGGCCAAGGCCGTGGTGGGGGGCCATGGTCGTGGTGGGTAGAGGGTACCACGGTCGTGTGGGGTACCTCAGACGTGTTGGAGAAGGGGGGCCACGAGTGAGGTTGCTCTGAGGTCGTTGTGTCTTCAGCTCACCACGGGTGTGGAGAGAACCATGGGTGAGGTGGCCTTCAAGGGCCATGGTTGTGCTGATGGCCACGACCGTGGTCATTCATGTGTAAATTGGACCAAATCCCTATTGATTTTTAGGACCTTCATACATAAGTCGTCATGGTCATGTTGATGACCACAAGTGAGGTGGAAGGCGCTGGCCATGACCGTTCTGGGGCCACGACCATGGGGTCTTCAGTGACCACGACCATGGTCATTCATGAGTAAATTGAGAAACTTCCTTATAAGTTTTAGAATATAATGATGTACAACGACCATTTTGGGGCTTCTTGCTTCTGACCTCTACTTCATCTTCTTCATCTAGCCTCCTTTTGCTTTGAATTTCTTTTTTGCATCCAAGGAAAGCTCAGGGAAGGGATATGTCCACTCTTGGTGTGTAAGAACCCATAGACTTTCTTCATCTCTCTCCCATCAATGCATGCATAAGTGTCTTGAAATACACACAAAAGGAGGCATAAGTGCATTTGTTATAAAAAAGATCATATTGGAGGGAATAACTTGTAATATATGATATTTATATGTGATGATCATGCAAAATGACATATGATGAAGCCCTAAAATAGGGATGCATCACCACCCCAAACTTAAAACATACTTGTCCTCAAGTATTCTCCAGCTTAATCTCTCTCTTCAATTTCTTTCAATTAAACAAGAATGATGAGAGACAGATCAAGTTTTAAAGAAGCATCTTATGTGATGAGAATCAAGATCTATAGAGACATATCAAGAGGGCTTCTTGACCTAAGAAAGAGAACATACATTAGCAAGATACTAAAAGGGTCCAACATGATGAGAGAAAACCTATCCATGTTCTATGGAGTTAGTCTCTTAAGAGCCAAGTGTCCCAATTCTTATGAAGAATAAGGAACACATGGATAGATGCCATATGTATTGACAATTGGATCTATCACGTATGAACTCATCTCGTTATCTTGTATGCATTGGACATGACAAGAAAATATGAACTAATTATCTTATATGTATTAGACATGACAAGAAGATGCAAACTCATCATCTTGTATGTATTGGACATGACAAGAAGATATGGAATCTAGTTATTTATTATGTATTAGACATGACGAATGGATATCTATCGAGCTCCAGTAAGAGTTACTGGAATACCATGAAGGACATCTTTATGCACTTGTGAGTTACTAAAAGAATTAGTTCTTTAGTGCTCACGTCTCACGTCTGGAGATAGCAGGGGCGACTAGGGCCGGTGCTCCTGTGCACGGTGGCTGGCTTGGGGGAGGGGTTCCGGCTACCGGTATGTTCTGACCTACTCCCCCTGGGCTCTCTCTTTTCTTGGGTAGGGCAGATCCAGATCCTGGTGGTCATCTGTGGCGGGATCAACTTCTTCCTCTTCTGCTCTAAGCGGCACCGACTTTTGGACCCTAGGGTCTGGTTCTCAACAGTACTCATGGTGGGGGTGGTGGCTGTGGTGCAAGGGGCACTGAGGCACACCTCGACTCCCCTCTTTGCTGCTGTGATCACTTTCTGCCATTGGTTGTCGGCTTTCTGGGACCGCGTAACCCAAGTTCCCACTTCCTTCCTTTATGCGTTTATCAGTCTACGTTGTTTCCCTTTTTTCATTTTGTCTTGGCTTGTTTAGCCAGTGGTTTTTGGCAATTTTATCTGCCTGTTTTGTCGCCTCTAGTAGGTGTTTATCTGTCACACTTCACTACGACCTCTCTTCAGGAGAGCGATGAGATATCTTTCTACGACTAGATCTCATCTTTGCTTTGGATTGATCTTATTACTCTGTTGTATGGCTTCGTTTGAGTTAATATATGAGCAGAATATCATCTTGTTCCAGACCCTTTACCACTACTCAATGCTCAGGTTAAAGGAGTTCTTCAGAAAAAGTTTCTTAAGACAGCCTCAAGGAAGAAGAATCAATGTAGAAGTGTCTTTCTCTTGTTCGAGTATGAGTTGTAGTGCCCTTATGTTACTGAATGTGATGTTTGTTTATTCTGTCTATATGTTTCTTCCCAATTGTAAATGTTGTATGGCTAACAAGTAATGAATCGATCCATTTTCTCTAAAAAAAAGAATTAGTTCTTTAGTTACGACAATAGGGATAGGAAGAACGATGCTTCAGAACACAAGTTTTACTTGTCTAAGCATGTCAAAAAAGGTCGAAGGATAATGTTTTGATAAACAAAAAGCCTATCTCTAAGGGGAGTTACTAGAAGAATTAATGTTTTAAGGTTTAGAATTTTTTATAGAGGTTTTGTATATTGGAAACCGAGGAGATGAAACTATCATCGGATTAAAGCATGAAGGAGGAAAACTTAAACATAACAGGCGGTAGTGGAATACATCTTGCACCCTCTTCTCTCAAAGACGATGCCTCTGACTATGCACCAATTCTCTCTCTCAAGAGTAGTAGACATAGACTTGAGTGGAAAGATATGCCAGGGCAACCCAGATCTTGGGTACTCTCATACACTTGAATCAGACCAAACTCTAGAGTTTACGACATCCTTCTCTCAAAGGAGTCAAAATGAGAAACGAGATTCGATAGCCAGTCAAAAGCATGCTCCAGATAGAAGAGACTAGAGTTCAGATGCTATAAAGAAATCATCCAACAAAAAGGAACCATACACAGAAAAATATGAGATAAGCTCCACATATCCCATAACATAAGGAGATAAAATATTTACTTACAAAGTAATGGTAAATGAAAGTAAATTACTAAAATAGGGAAGATAAGTATCAGCCTCATTGATGTAGGGGGTTGATATACACAGCAATGAACCCATAAGGTACTAATAACCCGGTACCGGGCAGGAGCCCTATCGGGATATGCCCGTGTCGGGTTCTTAACCATGTCAGGTCATGAACCACGATAGGTAAGGGCGTATCGAGAAAGGACTCCCTACCCGATATGGCCGTGTCGGGTGGCCAGTCTTCTCGGGTGACATACCGTGACAGGTAGACCATATCGGGTTGGGTATTGTATCAAGTTCACTTTTTATTAGGTTCTCATATTCTCGTGTCGGGCATGGTTAGGCAGACTGTCTCGGGTTGAGACCTAGCTAGCGGCCCGACACGTTGGAGTGGCCTTGATGGTCATATCGTGCTACTGCGGCTACCGGGACGGGTTCTAGGTGCACACCTCCCGTCCCTCTCAGGTTGGGGGTGTGCTCACCTAATATCGCCCGACACGCGTGGGAACTCGACACACTAGCTCCTTTTTTCTCTCGAAGTTAGCTCTTGTCAGGTTCTGACCCGTCCCATCGAAGACCTGTAGCTGCTATTTATAGGCAGCGGCTGGTAGGGGTTGTGATCCTCATTGGGCATGCCACATGTCTTTTGTCTACTTCGTCCTCATGGCTTTGGGAGAAGGCCGACACGTCTGTCGCCCGACACGGCTGGCGGGGGCCATCGCATGTTGGGTTGCGAGTAAGTCGTGCTCGATCGTGTCGGTTAAAGGCTCTGGCCGGCTACTGCACTGAAGGGTGGCTATGTCACTCGATAGACTCCATCAGGCTGACGGGTCGTGGCAGGTAAGGCTCCTTGTCGGGTAAATAGCATGTTGTTCGTCAGAGTCTCCCTGCGCGACACACCCATGTCGGGTTGCTTCCATATCAGGCAGCGATCGTGACGGGTAAGGGGCGTGTCGCTTCACCATTAGAAAGGTTGGGGTAGTTAGCTTGTTATGGATGGGCCATGATGGGCACATTAGCATTCTTTTGGTGAAAAAAAAGAGAAACTCTACAGAAGATAGGAAATATTGTCAGGAGCATAGTTTGGATTATTTCTATACAATAAATAAGATAAAACAGAGAGGAAGACAGTTTAGAAGGCAATTTTGATAGTAAAATATAAGGTCTAGGAGCCATAAAATGGGTGTTATCAACTCCCCCAAACTTAGCATTTTGATTATCCTCAATCAATCAATACTTATCTTAAAACTTTGTTTGTAATACTTCTTCAAAACCATATGTAGTCTTAGGACAAGGGGTTAAAAGAATTTTCGAGATGCCCTGAGGAAAAATACATCTGATACGAGCAATGGAATTTATTTTTCTTGCCTTATTTAAGCAAAAAATTTCTCTTCAGCTTCGGTGAGACTTTTGGTGCATGGTTTTGAAGTTAGATTTCACACCAATTAGCTTGGGAGTAGAAGGTGGGGTTTTTTTGAAAGGCTTAAGGCTTTTTGGATTTTTCTTGCATCCCATTGATCCATCCAGGTACGGGTCTGTTAATGGGAAAGTGGTCCCTACAGTCCAAGCAAGTTGGCTTTAGAGCAGTGATTTCACATCCTACGTACAATCGCCCCAGATCTACCATGCCTAAAGATGGGTACATTTGGAAAGGCAAGTGGTTTATTTTTTGGGCACAAATCTCATGCTTTTATTTGCTCTCATAAGGATTTCCTCTCTTTTTGGGATTTTGATGGGTTGGGAAAAGAAAAAGAGTTTACTGTTTGGGCATCTTTTTCCTTCACATGCACATCTCTTAGCTGTTGTGAGATTATTTTTCAAAGTTGGCGTAGAAAATTTGTAGCCTTTGTCATTTGAGACTATTTTTTTGAAAGAGAAAAATAGAAATAAGCACCACCTTAGATACAGAGAGAACAAACTGGAAGAAGTTGTACCAAATTTTTACTAAAAAGTGTTTTGTACAGTTTTCGAGAGACAAGCAGTTGTGTATGTATTATTTTCTATCAAACATTTATATGCATGTATATACAGTGTATGGTAAGAAAAGAAAAAGAGAAAAGAAAGGGAATTTTTTTGATTACCTCCCTCACTGATGCTATAGAGTACCCCCCCCCCCCAAACTTACCCCATACTCTATCCTAGAGTTTTGAGATAAAATAGGAAGGGATAGGCATAGATCAGTGAGGGTTCAGCAAAAGCGGGATCCCTCGATAGATAAGAACTCCATCACATAATCTCCATGTTGGCTGTGGTAGCCTAAGTTGTGGAGCTTATCTGGCATCTTTTTGAGGGCTACTGTGTAGTAGATCCAGTGTAGCACATAGACACTACAGTCATTTGATAAGGGAAGTTGTTGTGGATAGCGGTGGCAGTATTGTAGTTCATGCCACTTAGCCGTCGGGTCTTTGAGATATAGCTGGATCAAAGACACCACCTCGGTATAATATTTCCTTGCTAACCGCTCGAGGGATGTCATCGATGTGGATGTACTCTTTGTCAGATGATCGTTGTTGGCATCAGAGCTGTTGTAGAAGAAACGGATGCGTGGATGGATATACACCATTAGGAGCATCCGGTGGTTGTCATGCAGCATTGGTAGGAAGATGATGTGTGACAAACACTTCTTCACTTCGAGCTGAAACAGCTGGCGTGCTCCTATTTCATCAGCCAGACATAGGTCGTTGAACAACATCGAATGGGCGATGTAGACATGTTCAATCTTCTTCTGTAGGATGGGGATGTAAGATGACACCACCGTCATTGCTAGACACCCTCCTACCTTGACTAAGTCATGCAGGCCGTCGATGGGGACCATTACATTATCCTTTTTGTATATAACGTCTATAGTATTTGAATCAGTGAGTCGGACAAGAATTCCGTTGACATGTTCTTGAGATAGAGAAGTGCAGGTGAAATGGTCAAAATTGCTGATTAGGGATTCAGAGATGGTAGGCGAAGCAGACTCACCTTCGGCAGTGTCACCATCAGTGGCGAGTGCGGTCCGCAAAGCTTCTATCTGCTTGCCTATCCCATAGACGTATGCACTCTCGACTCCTTCCCTTGGAGGGCTGCTAGGTTGAGAAGATTCAAATTCAACATCTATCTCCAGTAGCTCCTCCGGAAGCTCTGCATCTCGGAAGTAGCACTTGTACTTGATCAACATCAACACGTAGATTCTCCTGAGATGATAGAAATTTGTGTCATGGAGCTGCCTGACATATCTGAAGATGTTTAGCAGCTCCATGATGCGTAGGACGATGAAGGCACTATTTTCGCTTCCCGGCTCTTCTTGGACTGGGAAGTCTCTAATGGCATAGAAGTTCCAGACGCCGCTGTGGCATTGGACTCCTTACTTGATTATGTGGTGAAGACGTTGAGGAAGAAGTCTGGCATGCTTGTCTTTGGGGCATACGAAGATGTGTCCTCTATGTGGGACCTCCATGGTCCAGCAGTTGAGGAGTGTGACATCGTGGTTGAGGAGGTCTGCCACACAGAGGAACCAATGCTTCCAAATCTTGTAAGGGGCCAACACTAGACGTGGATTGTGCTCTTCAATATGCTGCAGCATTTCGGTCACCTACTTTGAGTCTTACGCCCTTGCTAGTAGTCTTCTCGCCAAGGTCGGGTGGCGTTGTAGAATGGCTGCTGGCCTGTCCTGATGGTGACATTCTCAAGCATCGCGCCCTCTAGGACTTTGAAAAGAATCTTCCCCACGACGGCTTCTGAGAGGAACATGGCTTGGAGTGCTCTACATCATACTGAGAAGTATCCGTTGCTCCAGATGATGACTTCTTCATCTGCCTGCGGCCTCAGGACCATGTTTAGTAGTTGTTGGTACCGAATAGATAGGTAGCCGATGGTGCTCCTATCAAAATCTGCCATCTCGAATGACGGGTTCTCTAACAACGTAGAAAATCATCTACCGTCGAGGTCATCTCTCTAGGGGGTTGCTCATTGATCAATCAATACTGAATCACCCCCTTCTCCCTCTGATTCTTCAGATGAACCCTCTGCTTGGCCTATAGATATTTCATCTTCATCTTTAGCTGGGTCTAGCGGGGGCGAGGGAGCAAATGTATCTCCACCGTGGGCACTCTCTTATCCTGCTTGAGCACCATCGACAATTTTGTTCGTCGTCTCTTCCTCAGGCATTGTGGAGGGCCCACTGGAGGTGGATGAGGATGATGATCTAGAGGAGGATGGCAATGACGATGGTGGAGAGCTAGAGGCTAGTGGCGATGGTGATCTATAGGGGTGTCTTGAGCGGGGGTGGTTGTCCCTCTGATTGAGCCTTTCCTCGATGGTGTCGAGGCATTGGAGCACCGCCTACATCATGTTATTCAATGCCTCTAGTTGGTCAGGGAGACCAACTAGAGTCAGTAGTTGGTGCTCCTGCTCATTCAGCCTCCTCTGGAAGACCTAAAACTTGTGGGTCAGGGAAGAAAATGTAGCAGTATGATTGCTTGTTACCTCCCACAAGTTATCAAACTCGAAGCTGAAGGCCTGTCCCAATGAGGAGGGGACTATTGCCGATCGGCTTCGACTTCTTATTGTGCTCCTCACGTTGTCAGCACAGCCTGATGAGTATGCATCGTCAATCGGGGCTGAGTCCATCTGGACTGTCCGTGAGGGCATAGCTTCTGCATGGGGCATTGGCACCCTCATGGTCTCCTCTGCCTCATCAACTTAGGGTTGCGGAGAAGGTTGCGGAGTGGTCGGATGCTGATCGACCATCTGGCTCTCGACATCCTCCTCCATAGCGATCGTCAGCGTAGATGGTGGTGGTGTCGGTGTTGGCTGTATAGCCTGAGCTCTATCTCCAGGAGCTCAGTGAATGCCTCATCACTGGCATCCGACTGCATCACTGCCTCTACCATTTTTGGTAGGGCTGAAGCTTTAGGCACTGCCACAGTGGCCTCTAGGGTTATGATCATAGTAGTAGCCCTGGTGGTGGCGACAACCTCCCCAATGGTCAACACTTGTTGTGTATCCACGATGGGCATTGCTGTGATTGCCACGACTGGTTCGGTAGTTGTGGTAGTAGTGACCACCGAAGTGATGGTTGTTGGTTGTGTAGTGATGGCGGTCAACTCGGTGGTGGTGGTGACATGCATGTCTTAAATGATGACTGCCGATGATTTGTCACACCGACCGTTGAGGGGTGCGGGCCTTCCTGCAGTGGCCATCCTTTCTTGGATGGTCCTGGTAAAGGCATAAGCGGCTTCCACAATCACACCTTCTATCTCTGCTGTTGTGAAGACCAACTTCTCTGCGTCATAGATGATGCAGAATGGGAGGGGCATGAGGGTGTCCATCCTCGCAAACTTGTAGAAGAAGTGGTGTCCCTCCTTGTTGATAATGTTTGCCCTTGTGAGGAACTTGATGTCGATCATGTCATCGCCTGTTGTCCTTGACAGGCTGCACAAATCTTTAGGGTACCCCAGCCCTACCACGATCAAGTTGACGATCCCTCCCATGTTGTATTCGTTGGTGGTGTCCTTTTTCTGATGCATCCTGTTTAGCAGAAATCACCCCAGGTTGATCGTTCGGCCCTCCATCATATACCAGATGAGATGGATCTCTTCAGTGTATAGATTTCTAGTCTCGTACTTGCTGAATAGGAGGCTCACCACGATCTTGTGGATAATCCTCCATAAATAGGAGTGTACGGCCACCACCTTGCTCCCCAGCTTGAAAGAAAATTCGCTAGTTAGCCTCCTCCAGAGTGTGACTGGGTTGAAGTCGCTGCCTTCGGCGATTCAGACACTGTTATTGAGAAGCTCCCTCTCAGCTTCACTGGAGGAGAATATCTCATTGAGCAGCCTCTCTGAGATATCATGGTCGACGTTGTAGAGGCTCCCCTATAATCTGTCTGCCCCGCCAAACCTTTTAGCCTCTTGTAGTGTATTTGGGACTCAGCGAAGGGATGGGATAAACTCTTTGGTGAGCTTGGTGTAGGATGCGGTGTAGCTAAAGCAGATCTTCCACAATCTAACGACTTCTAAGATGTTTTCCAGTCTATCAAAGGTGTTGATCTGCTGGAAGGATGCTTAGTGGCAGAACTGGGTTGGCCGGTAGACTTTTGTTGCCAACTCCACGTACCACCGCTGGTGCTCTTCATCTCTGGCCATGAACCGACTCAGAGAGTGATCCAGGGGCTCTGGTTCTGCCGTCGTCATTGGGGCTGTTGGTGGGGTCAGGGCTGCTTCTATTCTGGGCCGCTTCTTGACCTTAGACGGCCCATCTGCCTCGGGGTTTGGGCAGTTTTGCCTGGTGGTGGTGGCTTCGTTTGTGGCCTCAGGGTTGATCCTCCGGCCTTGGTCGTCCACATGGATGACAATTTGTTTGGTGTGGGCCATTTCTACAATTTTTAAACAAAGGGAGTAAGTAAAAAGAATTGACCAATCAAACTATTTTGCCCGATATTGGGTAGGGGGCTAAAAACAAGTGTGTCACCCGATATGAGTTAGGTGATACAAGAAAAATTGATATCAGGTTGGGGCCCTGAGAAAAAGACTGTCACACGATATATGAATGTCTAACGCCAAAAAACTCAATATCAGGCGAAGGTAAAAACACTGCACATGTGGGGTCATCACACGATAGGGCCTGGGTGATCGGGCATGTCGATATCAGGCGACTTTCTCAAAACTGATCTTGCCCGGTAAGATGCCCAATAGGGGTGTCACACGATATGGACGTTACATGGCAAAGTTAAAAACGTGATGCATATATAGCAGGGACGACGTGCGTAGCGTCGTGTCGGGAGATACTCGTATCGCTCGACACAAGTCAAAGTTCTTGCAAAATGAACTGAGCGATAGAGCCATCATCGCAAGCTCGTGATTTCTGCCCAACATGAAAGTCTTTTGTAGTCGTATTGCATGACATGTGTATCGCGCGACACAAGTGTCACGTGGCACATGCCACAGATTGATAAAACAAAGCGGCAAAGAAAATGGCAGGCCTATTGCACGATAAGTAAAACTCGATACAAGGAAAAATGTTCTGCATGACATTGATCTAAACACGATAAGATGGCACACGTCACGAGTCTGGCCGACACGGTCTGCGTGACACAAGTTGCACGATAGGGCGCCTCCGGTTTACCTATATTGAGCAAGTGGATGCTCGACACGTGACACGGGTGTCGGTAGAAGAAGGCCGACACGGGAGCTAGATAATCAAGATGGAACACACGATACGAGAGAGGAAGTAGGTAACTTGGTAACCTGACACAGTTAAACTTGAGTTACTATATATAGCCGGTCGCGAGTAGGGTAAATGGGGTAAAACAAGGACATGTGTCGCGTGAGGAGGTGAATCGCCTTCTAAAGCATGGTGAAATCAGTCTAATCCGTCACGTTGCGAGGATTTCGAGAAGGCTCGCGCGACAAATACGGGTCGGGTGGCAAGGGCGTGTCGCCCGATGAATATTGCCCAACGCACTTCTAATGTGATTTGAACTTTACGCGACACATGTGTCGCACCATGTGCAATCTATTATGCGACACGTCTGCCCGATATAGCTCTTGATCTTTTATCATGAAAGGGCATGCCGACCGATATTGTTTGAGTGATAGGGTAGCCCGATGCGCTTGTCTAAAACCGTGAAAGACCAAGACCAAGGTGTCACCCGATATGGTTTGAAGTGAGTCAGGCAATACAATTGTCATAAAGCCTGTCGCGTGATAAGAAAATAGGAAATGAAGGCAATCTACATCTGTGCCTGATATGCCAAGAAAAAGGGATAAAAACTAAAGCAAAAACAAGGATAGAATAATTGTAAATCAGAAGGCACTTGATGGGTAAAACATCATTGGCTTGAGAGTGAACTTCATCCTCAGATAGTATTACTCACCAAGGCGATAAAACTAAGTCAGTGGCCCATAAAATGAGAGACTCTGTGCACGTGGCGTGGGCACAAACTCAGGCCTTATTACAATAATAGTGTTTGTAACTTTCTTTTGAAAGGAAAGGGAATATCATCCTATTCTATGAAAGTAAAACTCGGGATTCCTCCCGAGGAATTTTGTGGTTTCCGTTGTCAGCTCGATATCTTCAGCTCTTGCTATGCTCCTCCGGTTGGGACAGCTTTAGCTTCGTTTAGGGTCAAGTCTGATAATCTCACAAAGGCTTCGTCTTCATAGAACCTCTTCACTCTGTGTCCGTTAACTGGAAAAAATTTTGTTGGATCATCTTTGTCATAAAGCTCCATCATCCCGGACAGATATATCTTTGCTACTATGAACGGTCCAGACCACTTGGTCTGCAATTTTCTTGGAAAGAGGCAAATAGAAGATTTAAATAACAAAACCTTATCACCTACGTTGACATCCTTTTTTCTCAGGTGGGAATCATGTCAGACTTTAGTTCTCAGCTTGTATATCCTCACATTTTCATAGGCATGAAGCCTCAACTCATCAAGTTCTTGGAGCTGAAGAACCTTTTCTTTCCGGCTAGCATTGGGTCCATGTTGAGACATTTGATGGCCCAATATGCCTTATGCTTCAACTCAAAGGGCGGGTGGCAAGATTTCCCTTATATCAAGCGGTAAGAAATTCTATATGCCCAGAGACCACCATCTAACTTAGTTGTCCAATCTTTGCAAGACTTGCTATCCATTTTCTCTAAGATCTGCTTGATCTATCGATTGGAAACTTCAACCTATCCCGACGTTTGTGGGTAGTATGGCGTGGCGACTTTGTGACGAACACCGTATCTGTACAACAACAATTCAAACTGCCTTTCTACAAAGTGAGATCCAATGTCACTGATGATGGTTCTCGTCACCCCAAACCTTGGAAAGATTAACTTCGTAAAAAGCTTTATCACTACTTTGGCATCAGATGTGGTGGTGGGTATAGCTTCCACCCATTTAGAGACGTAATCAACTACAACAAGGATGTATGTGAAACCATAGGAGGAGGGGAAGGGTCCCATATAATCTATCCCCCACACATCAAAGATTTCTACCTCTACCCATTCTGACAGTGACATCTCATTTTGACGGGAGATGTTCCCAGTTCTTTGACATTCACTGTAGGACTTGGCATAAGCATGAGCGTATTTGAAGAGAGTCGGCCAATAAAAGCCTGACTGGAGTACTTTGATTGTGATCCTTTCACTTCCTAGGTGCCCTCCATAGGGGGAGGAAAATCTTCAGGGCTTCATCCTTCGGTATACACCTTCCATATAAACCATCAGCACAATGCCTAAACAACAGAGGGTCATCCCAGTAATAGTTATTCAAATCAGAGAAGAATTTCTTCTTCTGATTATAGGACATTTCCAGGGGTAGTTGCTTAAAGGCCAGGTAATTGCAGAAATCTGCATACCATGGCCCTTCAAGGTCGGCCAAGTGGGCAACATAGCACTCATCCTAAGTTCATCAAGCTCATTCATTTGGAGAAAACGTTTCTCTCCAGCCATGGAAAGGTCAAAATTCAAACTTTTGATGGCCCATCTTGCTTCGTGCTCTAGTTCTATTGGTAAGTGACATGACTTACTGTAGATCAGTCTGAAAGGGGTGGTTCCAATGGGTGTTTTATAGGTAGTATGATATAACCACAGGGCGTCATTGATTTTTAACGCCCAATCTTTCCTAGTGTGTCCAACAGTTTTTTCTAAAATTGATTTTATTTGTCTGTTGGATACTTCTACCTGCCCACTGGTCTGAGGATGGTAAGGAGTGGTGACTTTGTGATAAACCCCATATTTTTTTAAAAGAGCCTCAAAAATTTTCTCCAAAAAATGGGATCCCCCGTCAGAAATGACGGTGCGAGGGACTCCAAATCTAGGAAAAATGACATCTTTAAAGAGTTTCTTAACAGGTTTAGAGTCACATATTTTAGTAGGTATGGCTTCAACCCACTTTGATACATAATCGACTGCGACTAAAATGTAAGTAAACCCATAAGAAGAAGGAAATGGGCCCATATAGTCGATTCCCCAGACATCAAAAATCTCTAATTCCTGCCAAGAGGTGAGAGGCATTTGGTCATGCTTGGAAATATTACCCGTCCTTTGACATTGGTCACATGAAAGCACATAATCATACGAGTCTTTGAAGATGGTGGGCCAAAAGAATCCACATTGTAGGACCTTTCTAGCCGTTTTTTGGGAACTCATGTGACCACCATAGGGGCCAGAGTGACATTGTTCCAAAATGGCGATACTTTCTTCGTGGGATACACAACGACGATATAAACCATCAGTGCAAAGTCGAAACAAATAAGGTTCATCCCAATAATAATTTTTCACATCATGTAAAAATTTATCTTTAGAGTGTCTCGTATACTCGGGGTGCAATATACCTGCAGCTAAATAGTTTACAAAATCAGTGAACCAAGGGAATTGGGAGTCTACCTTGAGAAATTGGTCATCGGGTAAGGATTCGTTTATTGGATTTTCATCAATGGGGTTATAGCTAAGTCTACTGAGGTGGTCATCCACGACATTTTCAGATCCCTTTTTGTCTAGGATTTCTAGATCAAATTCCTACAATAACAAAATCCATCTTCTGAGTCTAGGCTTGGCATCTTTCTTGGTCATGAGGTAGTGAATAGCTGCATGATCAGTGTAAACAACAACCTTTGAACCAACAAGATATAAGCAAAATTTATCGAAAGCATAGACAATGGCTAGCATTTCTTTTTCGATGACTGTGTAATTTTGCTGAGCCTCATCTAAGGTCTTGGATGCATAATAAATGACATGGTGTTTTTTGTCAATTCATTGTCCTAAAATGGCACCTACAGAAAAATCACTAGCATCGCACATGATTTAAAAGGGTAAGGCCCAGTCAGGAGCACGGATGATAGGAGTGGTGGTGAGAGCCTTTTTCAAACATAGAAAGCTCTCCATGCATGTCGTATCGAAATGGAAGGGCACCTCCTTTTGAAGAAGATTGGTGAGAGGTTTTGTGATTTTGGAAAAATCACGGATGAATCACCGATAGAAACCGGCATGTCCTAAGAAGGCTCGGATGTCTTTGACTGAGGTTGGGGGAGGTAGCATGGTGATGACCTCAATCTTAGCTTGGTCAACTTCAATGCCCTGGTTGCTCACCTTATGGCCTAGAACAATACCCTCCTTGACCATGAAGTGACACTTCTCCCAATTAAGGACTAAGTGTGATTCAATACATCTATCAAGGATAAGGGAGAGGTCTTGAAGGCAGGAATAAAAACTGTCTCCATAGATAGAGAAATTGTCCATGAACACTTCCATGACATTTTTAGTTAACCCTGAAAAAATGGCAGACATACATCTTTAAAAAGTGGCTGGTGCATTGCACAGGCCAAAGGGCATTCATCTAAAAGTATATGTACCAAAAGGGCATATGAAAGTGGTCTTTTCTTGGTCTTCGAGATGAATGGGAATCTGATAAAAACCCGAGTAGCCATCTAAATAGCAAAAGTATTGTTGATGAGCTAAACGTTCAAGAACTTGATCGAGGAAGGGAAGAGGGAAGTGGTCTTTCCTAGTTTCTTTGTTGAGTTTCCTGTAGTCAATGCACATCCTCCACCCTGTGACGGTACAGGTGGGGATGAGATCATTCTTCTCATTCCTAATGACTGTAGTCCCACCTTTTTTGGGGATGACCTGGACAGGGCTGACCCAAGGAGAGTCAGAGATGGGGTAGATGATTCCTACAGTCAAAAGTTTAATTACTTCAAGACGAACAACTTCCTTCATGTTTGGATTGAGTTTCCTTTGCGGGTCTCGGGAAGGTTTACTATTTTCAATCATTGGGATTTTGTGGATGCAAATGGATTGATCTATCCCAACGAAATCTGTCATTTTGTACCCTAAAGCTATTTTCCGTTTCCTAACTTCTCTCATAAGCATGTTTTCTTATTCAGTGGTAAGGTTAGAATTGATAATGACAAGGCATAATTGTTGTTCATCTAGAAAGACATATTTCAGGACTATGGGGAGAGTCTTCATTTCCGGGGCCTTTGGCGGTTCAGGTCATTCTTCTATGGTGGAGATCATTTTAAGGTCTTCAATCTCAGCACATGGGATTTCCTCAAAGTTGTCCAAATGAATCTTGAGTTGATTTGATGGTTCATTATCAAAATCACATTCGGTGGGAATGGTGAGAGTAGTGCGTAGGGGATCATAAACTAATTCCCATTCTTGCCTTAGTTGGGTTAATTCATCAATGCAATCAAGGAGGTAGACTTCTTCCTCAAGACTAGGTCCCCTCATGCTTTCAAACACCCTAAACTGTAGGGTTTCTTCCCTAGCCTTAACAAAATGGTACCAGCCTCAACATCAATTAAGGCATGAGAAGTGGCTAAGAAGGGACGTCAGAAAATGAGAGGGTAGCGTAAATATTCCTTGATATCCATGATCACAAAATCACAAGGGACGTATGCATCATTTCCAACTTTAACCGGAATGTCTTCTATGATTCCCATGGGTTTAGTTGTGGATGAGTCTGCCAGTTGGATGGTCATGGTTGTGGGTAACATGTCATTGAATCCTAGTCTTTTTCAAAGACTATATGGCATGATGGATATACTGGCTCCTAAATCTGCTAGGCCTTTTCTACGAGCATTGTCACCTAAGTAGCATCCTATTCCAAAAGAACCTGGATCCTTCTGTTTTTTAGGCATCTTACTTAGGATAATGTCTGATGTGGTCCTAGCAAGTTTAACAGTCTCGTATTCTTTAATAACATACTTCCTAGTCAAGAGAGATTTCATGTACTTGGACCAGGCGGGCATGTCTGCCAAAGCATCAAGGAAGGGAATGTCGACATGTATTTTTTTCATAGCATCCCTAAATTTCATGAAGCGGGCATCAAGTCTGGTTTGTTTGAGGCGGGCTTGATAGGGAGGTCGGGGTTTGTAAACTGGTTCTTCATCTTCCACTTGAGGAGTTTCGGGGACAGATGGTTTGGGTGTGGCTTTGGGTTCGACAACTACCATGTCTTCATCCTCGAATTCTAGAGGTGGGTCTAAAGAATTTTCTGGAGGGGGAGGGGCGTGCACCTTTCCCAAATGAGTAGAGACAACCTTAAGTTGTTCATGATGTTTGGGGTTGTTTTCAGGCTGCCCTGCAAAGGTCCCAGTAGGAGGTTTTTGTTGGGCAAATAGACGGGCCAGCTGTGCGTCAGTTGCCTTTTGATGGGCTTGTATGGCCACGAGGGTTTGTTCTATGCTTGCCAGACTAGGATGACTTGGGGGAGGAGGAGGGGGGCATTTTGAGGTGGTTGGGGAGGTTGAGGTTGGTTTAGATTTTGGGGTGGAAGGTTTAGGTTTTGGAATTGTTGGTAGTGTTGTCGATTTTGGTGATTTCCAAAATTTCTTTGATTGTTGTATGAGAATCCAGGCGGTGGTCGATTGTTACTTTGAGGGTAAGGAGGCCTTTGTTGAAGTTGGTTAGAGTTCTCGGCACCTGAAGGGTTCCCATATTGAAAACCAGGGTGGTTTCTAGGTTGGTTGGGATTGTAGTAACCTTGGCCTGGTATTGTATGAATCGAATTGAGGTCTTCTGGTTGTTGTCCTACTTCGGGTTGCATGGGCATGTTGTAGAGATATTGACAGTGGAGAGTGGTATGGTTGTATCCTTGGAAAATACCACAAAGGGAATCCATGGCTTTTAGTTGTTTGGGTGATTCCCTAAGGGTGACCAAGGATGACTCTAACCGATCTTGTTTTAAGGCAATTAATTTTAGGCTTTCCGCTATGCTTTGGATATCATTATTAACTTCTGCCTTGGCTACCTTAAGGATTCTGCCAATCCCTCTTCTAGCCCTTGTTTCGAAAGCTCGTTTGACTACCTCCCATGCGCTAGTCAAACTTTGATGCATGTAATTTCCTCTAGATGAGGAATCGAGAAAGAATTTGGTATCATCATCAACACCACGATAGAAAATCTCTATGATTTGGGATTGAGAGATATCATGGTGGGGGCACTTCCTAAGTAAGTCTTTGAACATTTTCCAGGCTTCACCTAAAGACTCTCCTGGGGACATTGAAAAATGAGTTATTTGACCCCTAAGTTCATAGGTGAGAGACGGGGGGTAAAATTTCTCAAGGAACTTGCTTTGTAGAACTTCCCATGTTGTGACATGTTCTTCGCTCTCCATGATGTTGTACCAGCTACTAGCTTGTCCGGAGAGGGAATACTTAAACAACCTAAGGCGGATGGCATCTTCAGAGACACCCGGGAGTTTGTTCAAAGAACAAAGGTCAATGAACCTTTGAAGATGATCTTGGCAACTTTTCCCATTGTTCCCTGAAAAAGGGTTGGCTTGCATCATGGTGATCCATCGTGTTCGGATTTTGAATTGTGGAGCAATAATATCGGGGGGTATAACCGGATGTTGCGCATAGGTCATTTTGGGAACAGAAAAGTCTTTTAATTGTTTTTGCCTTTCGGTTTCCCTCCTATCGGCTTCTATGGTTTCTTGCTCGGCCCTAAAGGCTACACACAAAGAGGCTTCTCTTTCCGCTTGTTCGGCTTGGATGAGCTCTCTTTGAGCTGCGAGAGCTTGGTCGATCCTACGGGCGACTTCGTCTTCATTCATTCTCACTAGATTTTGACGGTTTAGACGATGAAAGGTCCTTTCTATTTCCGGATCAAAGGTTGGAAATTGTCATTCCGGCGTCGGATGCACAATTAAAGTAGTTATTCGTGTGCATAAAAAACATACTGCCGGAATGGAAACTCGGCAGAAACAGGAGTACACTTCCAAAATGTTACTCGAAAGACATGAAAAAAAGGAAAAAAAGTTTTTCAAAATTGTTTTGGGGTTCGAGAAAACAATCCGTTGTCCCCGACAACGGGGCCAAATTGATAATCGTCATTTGCAATATCAATCACTAAGATGGTTAATCCTAGAGTTTAAACCTTTTTTACTTCCGATTTTAAGGGTAGTATAGAAGGGTCGATCCCACAGGACAACTTTTTAGAGATTGTTCTTAGAACCCAAAGTTTGAAGAACTTTATTATTTGTTTTTGGTATTTTTCTTTAGATTTAAGCAGAATGTAAAAGTCAAGTTGGGGGTTTGATTGATTACACTAATGCAAGAAGAAATGCACTCAACAAGAATAAACATGCACAAGGAAAAATTAAGATGATTGTTAACACAAGCAGAACTATATGAATGAAAGACTA
The DNA here is from genome assembly GCA_963693085.1 of Alisma plantago-aquatica. Classification (NCBI taxonomy): domain Eukaryota; kingdom Viridiplantae; phylum Streptophyta; class Magnoliopsida; order Alismatales; family Alismataceae; genus Alisma; species Alisma plantago-aquatica. The sequence continues at coordinate 1,913,980,393 of OY856409.1, read as the reverse complement.
AGGATTAAAGAAAACAAAGGATGCGGTGATTAAATCAAGAGATGGAAATCGAGGCTCGTAGGGGTTTTCACCACCTTAGCCTAGGAGATAACAACTAATTCTTAAACGATGATTCGATGAAGGTTTGTGAATTTAAAAACTCACAAGAGATAAACTCCACATGAGCCCATTGGTCTTGGTGCTCATGCTTCCTAGTTTATCATCCTAAAAGATGAAAATCCATGGTCATATCAAAACGTCTATGTAATCGATTTTATTGTTCTAAATCTGGATTTCCATGGTCATTTCCATCCGGATTAACATGCGATCCGAAGATCAATCGTTAATTAAATTTGATTACCATCTAGTCGTTTAAGAAAAAGTCGTTAAAACCATGGCTAAGGGGTTATTCCCTTTGTCTCGATAGAAGTCTACTCACTCATGGAGAAAGAGGAGACTGAGGAACAAAGTACTGAAGCCATAGTCTAGCCCAAAAATTAGGAGAATAATCCTTATGGTAGAGACAATGAAATGGCTTAGTTCTTTGTTCCTTGCTCCAGAATTAAAAAATGGAGAAAAGAAGATTAAGACTAAGGCGGAGACAAGAACAAGTATGAAGGAACTATGATTGAACTAAAATCTACTTTATTGCATAATAGAAAGATGATTACAAGACTTGTTGCTTCAGAATCCCAATACAAGAAATCCAAGATATCCTGAAGAGGAGGAAGTGCCCCTCCTTTTATAGGAGAAGGAGGGGGGGAATACATTAGGTTTAGGGATTTTTGAGGCTGGCGGCTGGGATTTTTGCTGTTTGCGTGCTTCCAGCCGAGCAGTTCAGGAACCAACCGATCGGTTGGAAGGTTCTGGAACACAACAGCCAATCGATCGACTGCCAACCCTAATTAGGGTGGCGGCACAGTCCAACCCGCTCGGTGTCGTTTCTTCTCATCAATGGGGCATCATCCGAGCAGTTGGTTTAGGAATCTGGCGATCTCGGCCAGTCATCTGATGAGAATAATGATCGATGCTTGAAGGCAAATCGAGCGTTTCACTTTCTCAAATGATCAGTTCGACCAGGTGAGACAATTGGTTGACAACACCAGTCGATCGACTTAGGTCCTGAAACTGCAGTAAAATGCACATGATTGTCAGATTTATGATAAAAACGAGAAAAATATAAATTTGTGCAATTTCAAGCGATGAATGGAGTATTTCTATGTGACAAGCTTAATAATTTTCAGAAAAGATGTGCTGAAATAGCACGCATCTTCTACCTCAATTCCTCTTTCACTCACTCTATGTCCGAGGACGACACCTTCAGTTACCACAAAGTGGCATTTTTCCCAATTTAGGATAAGGTTCGTTTCCTTGCATCTTTATAAGACTTGTCCAAGGTTGAGTAGACAGTTGTCAAAAGAATCTCCGTAGACTGAAAAGTCATCCATGAATATTTCCATTATGGACTCGGTTAACCCTGCAAAAATAGCAGACATGCATCTTTGGAAGGTAGCGGGTGCGTTGCACAGCCCGAAGGGCATTCTTCTGAAAGAGTAGGCTCCAAAGGGACAAGTAAAAGTTGTTTTTTCTTGGTCTTTTGGGTGTATAGGGATTTGATAGAACTCAGAATAACCATCGAGGTAACATAAGAACTTTTGATGGGATAGGCCTTCGAGGACTTCGTCAAGAAAAGGTAGAGGGTAGTGATCTTTTCATGTTTCTTTGTTTAGTTTCCTATAGTCGATACACATTCTCCACTCCGTGACAGTCCTTGTGGGCACTAGCTCGTTTTTGCCATTTAGCATGACAGTAGTTCCTCCCTTTTTGGGGACCACTTGGACAGGGCTAACCCATTGGAAATCTAAAATTGGGTAGATAATACCGGCTTTTAGAAGTTTGAGGACCTCGAGGTGAACCACCTCTTTAAGATTGAGGTTCAACTTTCTCTGGTGCTCTCTTGAAGGTTTGAATTCTTCTACCATGGGCAGTATATGCATGCATAGGGCTGGGTTTATACCTGTCAGGTCAGTTATTTTGTACCCAATGGCTTTCTTATGTTTCTTTTACTCAATGAGAAGCCTTTCTTCCTGGTCTTTCATCACAGTGGAACTGATGATTACTAGACATAGTTCTTCTTCGTCCAGGAAGACGTGCTTAAGTCCCTTTGGTAGGGTTTTCATCCCGGGAGCCTTAGGTGCTTCTATTGTTTCTAAAATAGTGACAGATTTGAGCTCCTCAAAAGTGGTTGTTGGTGCTTCTTCAGCTTTCTCTAAGTGTTGTAGGCATTGTTGAACTAATTCGTTGGTTGATAATTCAACTTTTGGATTTATTAAGACATTCTCTAAATCATCAGATGGTTCATATATTTCCAATTGGGACATTTGATGTATTACATCTAAGAGAAAAACTTCCTCTTGAATGTTGGGGCCTTTCATGTTGTTGAGGACCCGGAACTAAATTGCTTCTTTTCCCAGTCTCAGGCTGATCATGCCAGCTTCGACATCAATGAGTGCCCTGGCTGTGGAAAGGAAGGGTCTGCAAAATATTATTGGGTATATTAGATCCTCCTTGATATCCATAATGACAAAATCACACGGGACATAAGAATCCTTGCCTATCCTGACTGGAATGTCTTTAATAATTCCTATGGGTGCAGTGATAGTGGAATCAACTAACTGAATTGTCATCGTTGTGGGTAACAAGTTAATAAAACCCAATCTTTTACACATGGAGTAGGGCATAATAGATATGCTAGCCCCTAAGTTAGCTAATCCCTTTTTGCTCAAAGAATTTCCAATACATCATTGAATACCGAAGGAACCAGGGTCCTTCTTTTTCTTTGGCATTTTATTAAGAATGATGTCGGAGGTACTCTGAGCCAGTTTGAGCATCTCTTGCTCTTCAGTAATATATTTCCTTAATAGAAAGGTTTTCAGATATTTAGCCCAAGTTGGTACTTCAGAGAGGGCATCGAGGAGCAGGATATCGATATAAAGTTTCTTCATTGCCTCCTTGAATTTTTGGAATCTAGTGTCCATTTTAGTCTCTCTCAATCTTTTTGGATATGGTATCCAAGGTTTATATTGTGGAACTTCTGGCTCTTTGGGAGCTTGTTCCTTTTCTTTACCTTTTGCAGTCTCCGTAGATTTCTCAATTCCTATATTCGGGCTTGCATTTGGAGTAAAAATAGGTGTATCATCATCATCATGAGCGATTCTTGTAGCTTCATGAAAGACATGACCAGATCTTATAGTGACAACATTCAATTGCTCAGGTCTATTTTGATTGTGTCTTGGGTTTGACTCTGGTTGACCAGCAAAAGTACCTGTTGGTGGTTTCAACTGGGCAGCAATTTGTGCTAGTTGAGCCTCCACAGCCTTCTGTTGAGCTTGCTGATTGGCAAGCATGGTTTGTTGCAACTGTAACATCTGCCTAATCATAGTCATCTCGTCTGTTGGCTGGGAAGGAGCATTTTTCTGTTGAAACTGAGTGAGTTATTGCTGCCCTTGAGGTGGTTGTTGCGGAGGTGGTGTTAACTGAGGTTGCTGCAGCTGAGGATGTAATTGTGGGTGCAGAGGAGGATGGGTATATTGATAGTAGGCGGAGGGATTTCTTGGGTAGTTGGATCTTGGGAAATTATTTCTAAGATTCCCTTGGTTTTGGTTATAGTTACTTTGAAATCTAGGTGGCAATCTATTGGAAGATCCACCTTGTGTTTGATGTTGCGGGTTAGCAGTCCCTGTAGGATTCCCATATTGAAACCTGGGGTGGTTTCTTGGTTGATTTGGATTATAGTAAGCTTGTCCTGGTATGGAATGAATGAAATTGACTTGTTCGGGCATCTGATCTTCAGGGTGTTCGATGATCGGTTTGTACTTCTGTTGTGGTGGTTGCATATCCATCATCACATTATAAAGTAAGCCACATGACAATGTAGGGTGATCAGATGCATGACAGGCTTCACAAGTCCCTGTGGCAGCTTTAACTTGTTGGACTTGGGGGTTTTTCTTCTTATCATATTCTCTAAATGAAGTTTCAAGTGCCTGCTATTTGTGAGCTATAGTCTTTAAAGCTTCAGTAATAGCTTTTATTTCCATTGATTCCTCAGCCTTATAAACTTTGAGGACTCCCTTAGTGGATGATCGTCCCCAATTGGATTGGTTCTCAACTCCAAGTGTAACGATATTCTAGGCATCCTCGTAGTTCTTCCTCATAATATTTCCTCCAGACGAGGTATCTAGAAATTGCTTGATATCATCACTCACCCCCCTATAGAACGTCTCTATTAATTGATTTTGGGAGATACCATGATGAGGGCACTTCCTTAGAAGCTCCTTGAATCTTTCCCATGCTTCTACGAGTGTTTCTCCAGGAAGTTGGGTGAAGTGGTTGATCTGCCCCCTAATTTTGTAGGTTAATGAAGGAGGAAAAAAATTTTCTAGGAACTTTTCTTCAAAGGGAGCCCAGGTGGTGATGATTGGCTCCCTATCAAGTGAATTGTACCAACTCAAAGCCCTTTCAGATAGAGTGAAGTGAAAAATATGTAGCATTATTGCGTCAAAGGCAACTCCAGCTTGTGGGACAAGTCGGCAAAGTGCCTTGAATCTCTTCAAATGATCCATGCAGGCATCTCCAGAACCACCGGAGAATGAGATACCATGCATGATTTGAATCCATTGTGTCCGAATTTTGAAATTAGGTATGTTGATGATTGGTGGCCGGACTAGATGATTGTCTTCACAGTTCTTGGGGACGGCATAGTCCCACAGTTGCTTTTTTCTTAGCTCTAACTGGGCATCTTCATTAGCTGCTTCATTTTCAGCTCAGATGTGGGCCTATTCTTCAGCTCGGATTTCCGCTTGGACCTGAGCACAAGTGTCAGCAATCAGTTGTCCTCTCTGAGCAAAATGGCGGCGTTGACTCTATCCATTACTAGTGCAGCTTGGCGTTGATCTTCAACCATTTGTCTGGCTCTTTGGCGGTTAAGTCTGATGCGGCAGTGGAAACTTCTTTCCACCTCAGAGTCATACTCTGGATTAGGGGAGAATTCGAGATTATGCGATGGTTGCATACATGTCTTCTACCTGAGTAGAGGAACAAACACACTTTTCAGATGATGCGGGAGATGTGATGAAATCAAGAAAATATGGAGTAATGTTTAAAGAAAAAGTGTAAAACCCTAACCAACTACGAAGATGATAAATGAAATTAAAACATTCTGTTGTCCCCAGCAATGATGCCAATTTTTGATGGAGCTTCCACTTGCGTGGAATTGCGTGCACCACTAAAAATCCCAAAGATAATAAATCTTTAGGTTTAGCCTTGCTTATACTAGATTAAAAACTCCACCCACGTATTCTAGGATACGTGGAAGTCTTATCGTAGTATAGTTAAGGGTCGAATCCATAGGACAATGGTCTTGTTGAGATCAACAAGATAGAAAATGTTAGACTTTCACTTAACTCCTCAACAATTGGTATTTAGATCAAAGAATTGGTATGGTAGTTTAAACTAAGTACAAGTAAAGTAAAAGCAAGAAAGTAAGTCAGAAGGTAAATTTAAGGTTGTAAATGATATTAAGGAACCACTAGGGTGTTATCGGCTTTCACCATCGCTACACATGGATCAAAACATACAACATAGTAACATAACCTGCAATAAGAGTCTAAACAGTTAGTATCTTTGTAGATCTAGTCTCCTTTCGGAGAACTAACTACGAGAAATGTGGAAATGTTGCAATGCCAGCCATCCCTAAATGAATGGTCACTTACTTTGCATCACTTCCTCCGCAAAGTGTGTTCCTCGACTTATCAAGGTTATACTTTCATACGTCAACCGATTCCACTTCATAGTATGAAAGTATAACGATGGAAGTGAGTTTACTCCACTTCTTGAAAAACACTCCTAGATACCGAAATAGATTCATGGTGGCTACATGCATCAAGAACCAACATTCAATCAAGATTCGAATTTGATAGAACAAACATAGACAATTCATACTAAAAGATAATAGGTAACACAAGTTGGTGATCAAACAACAAGCATTCATTAAACAATTGATGTCGAACTGAAAAGAAAGTATATCTCTATTGCAAACTTATGAATTACATTGCATGAAATGAAAACATGGGTAGCGGGGCTACTCCCCGCACCCTAGTGTATGATACTACTCGCTCATGGCAAGGACAAAGAAGGAGGTGAGAAGAGAGAGAGAATGTCATCTCCACGAAGGAGGGAAGAAGGTCGGCCCCTTTGAGAGAGAGAGAGAAACGATCTTCACACTTCATAGGTTGCTTGATGATGAATCCTCCTCTTCCCACCTTCTTTGGTGATGAGAGAGAAAGTAGCTTGTGCATGGAGTATGGATCTCAGACCTGTAGCCTCATGGTGGTGGATGAAGGATGGAACAACTTTAGAACAACAGAGGTAGCCTTTGGGCATCTAAAAACTTCATCCTTGTGAGGACCCTTTGGGTATTATTTATAGGCTTTGAGTGAAGTCCAAATGGTTTGGGCGGTTAAGGGCCCAAAACATCATGAAAACCGTTTGGGTTTTGATACCGTTTGGACTCTCTCGGTTTTGAAACCATTTGGACTCTCCCGGTTTGGAAACTATTTGAGTCCTTGCGGTCTTGAAACTGTTTGCCTTTATTCGGTCTTGGTACCGTGTAACTTTATGCGGTCTTGGGACCGGTTGATCTCCATTCGGTCTTGGGACCATTTGGCTTCATCCGGTCTTGGGACCGTTTGGCTTCATCCGGTCTTGGGACCGTTTGGTGTCCATTCAGTCTTGGGACCGTTTGGTGTCCATTCGGTCTTGGGACCATTTGGCTTCATCCGGTCTTGGGACTGTTTGGTGTCCATTCGGTCTTGGGACCGTTTGGTGTCCATTCAGTCTTGGGATCGTTTGGTGTCCATTCGGTCTTGGGACCGTTTGGTGCTTTTGTAATTTTTTTGTGATTTTCTGTAAGAAATAAAAGAAGAAAAGTTATTTTAATGGTATATTTGCAATAAAGTGGAAAGTTAAAGATTTTATCTAATTTATCTAAGAAAGAGTATGGAAAACTGAGAAAAACCAATAAGATAACATCACAAAATGGGAGGTTATCACCCCCCTAACTTAGAGTCTAGCTTGTCCTCAAGCTAGATAGAGCTAAGGTACGTAGTGGCGAGGCAATTTTATTTAGTTAAGATTTCCACACTCTTTCTTCAATTCTAAACCAGAGATATCCTAAAGTTGTATTGGGGCTTTTTCTTACCCTAACTCTTTCAAGTGTTGAGAGTTTCTTGTATCTCATGTTTCTTCCATATCACGTAGCTCGCATTGGAACCACCTTTTGATTTTATTCTGTGCATGTCGTCGACTCTAATCAGTTTTATACTTCTATGAAAATCCTGCCGAGAGCTAGAGTGGGTATGAAGGTTGGCTAAAGGTTGTTGTGTAATTCCCTCTTCAAGTAGGGGAGGGTTTTTCTATGCGTTTAGGATCTCACTACCGGGCATGATACATCTGCCTTTGTGAGGGAAGCTGAATGTACCGCCCGAGCAAGTCTGTTATCATCCTTTTCATATATTTGGATACCTTAGGGTCTCACTGCCGAGCACAGCACATCTGCCTTCGTGTGGGCAGCTGAATGTACTGGCCGGGCGAGACCTTTATTGGCTCTTCATATAGATCCGTATGCGTGGCACAACTCTCATATTTTTATTCAACACTCTGGCTTTTATTCAAAAAATCACAGGCTTAGGATTTGGGATTTTAGGGGTTTTGATTGGGTGGCCAAGCCTCTTTTATTGAAGAGAAGAAATTTGTTCTTAGAGTTTCTCGACATGCACTTATTTGGTTTCTACTTAGTGGTCCACTTGCGAGGTTTCTTGATTTGGATGTCACCTGATATCCCTCCCATCCTTGAGAGTGTTTGGCTTGTTTCGGCCCTGATATTGACCTGTAGAGAGTCAGATGTAGAATTGAAGCAAAGGCATGAAAATCTAGTGTGAAGGTAATTTATTAATTCGCCATTACATGCCTATATGATTTTGCTTTTGAGGACTAACTGGATTCTAAATTTAGCTGTGGATGACCTTTTCCAAGAGGGATGTTATTCTTATGTGCATGATTTATTTTAACAGAGGAATTACCTAAAACAAAATGTAAATGTGCAAAGAAAGCTAAAGATTTTGTACAGAATTAAAAGAGAATGTAGAGAGGGGAGGGTTTTTTAAAAATGATATCTCACCCTTGTCCAGTGTACTCCCCCCCAAACTTATCACTCACTTTGTCCTCAGAGTGTCAAAGTGATAGGTTGAGAAGTACAAGGACAAGGGCATTAGGCTTCTGTTAGTCCTTTGTTAGCTCCATGCGTTCGGAGAAGATTAGCTGCGGACTTTCCATGTAGAGCATGGTAATCCACGTCTGTCATGTCCTCTACTAGTCTTCCAAGGACCATGATGGTGTACATCTAGTAGAGGACGTGGACGCCGTAGTCATTTGACTCTCGGAGATGTTGGGGACATCTGTGGCTGAAGGCTGGGTGATGAAAGTGTTCTTTATCGTACACCCTTGTGTTCTTTCTTAAGAGATCGTAGAGTTTGTCAGCACACTCCTTTGCCACCTCCTTTGTGGGCGTGTTAGCTGTCACATCATACTGCTTCTGGTTTGCATCAAACTGGCTATCAGAACTGTTGTAGATGATAGTTGTTCTTTCGTGAAGGTTTGTTGCCAGTAGCATCCAGTGCTCTGCGTGAAGGAAAGGAAGCATAATGAACTTCAGAGTCATATGTTGGAGGTAAGAGATGAGTGCCTCCGTGGTTCCAAAGTTATTTAGCTTTAGGAGATCATCCTTCATATATGATGACACCATATAAACCGTAGGGTGATTCTGTCTGAGTAGATATTGATAGGCGATCATCAGACTCACGGATAGAGACCTTTTGAATTGAATAGTTTCATGGAGCGTATATGCCATGACCAAAATATCTCTATCTAGAAAAACAAGATCATCTCTCTCAGCATATAGCCTCGACATGAGGAGCCGGAGTTCACTATCAGAGAGATTCTTGCAAGCTGCATGGTCAAAATTAAGGAATGTCAGTTCAATGGCAGATAGGGGCACCTTTTGTGAAGATGGTCTGTTGATGGTTGCCCCGGTTAGCAATTCGATGTCCCATTTATCATCCGCCAAATCAAAAGAGTATGGGTCCCATTGTTTCTTCATGGGGACCTTGGCGGGTTGTTGTTTCTCCAACTCCTTTATTGTTTGCCAGAATGGCTGTTTTTGAGGACATTGGATGGCCGAGTAGAGGTAGCGAGGGACGTCGTTTGGTGCCATAGTTGGGTCCTTGAATAACCTTATGTCACATATTAGCTTCATGGCATAACGTCCTCGTAGAGAATGAAAATACTCGGTGGCCAGCTCAGTGAAAGAGATTTGTTGATTGAGCACTTGGATGTGGCGTATAGTGTAGAAAGCGCAATCCCCAGATCCTTCTTGTGTTTGGACTTGTGGGTTTATGATTTTGAACTAGGATTGGTTCCAACCATTTCATAGGGATGAGCATGCAACCCAGATTAGTGTCAGAAGTCGGAAAGGGATGCATCTTGCCTCGCCAGCTCCTAGACCAGCAAAATTAATTATACTGGCCTTTAGTTCACTGGCGCAAAAATTGTACACCTTGGCATCTCGAGCCGCGGTGTCCACGATCATTAGCAGTCAGTGGCTAGAAACTTGAAGGGCACGGTAATATAGCGTGCCTTTCTAGCAATCCCCCTCTACAACCATTCGATAGATTTGTTTTGTAAATCTTTATATAATCGACTCATGGCCAGAGCAGGTGAAGCGTTAAGTACTGGTTGCTGCCGTTTAGAGCTTCTGTAGATTTAGATAGAATTGGCAAGGAGGACACGGAAGATTTCCATCTTCATCGCTGACTGTGGTCGAAGGATGGTGCGGAAATTGTCACGTGTCAACTTGTGCTGAGTCTTTGTATTATGGTAGAGAACATCTCCCCCTTCTTTGGAATCATCTACGATAGTGTTTAGGATAAAGATGTTTTGAGCATCTAGGGTAGAGATGGCAACCATGTCTAAATCGTGCATCTTTTGAGGTAGAGGTGGCGGCGGGGGAAGCTCTTCCGGAGGGTGGGAAGAAGTCTGCTCCAAATCATATATGTAGTGTTGTAGATCTTCGTCTTTATCTGAATCAGAAGTAGACTCGAGATCTTCATCTGTATCTAAATTGACTCTTTCTAATTCTTCCTGTTCTGGGGGAAGGGGTGAAGATTGCTTCGGGGCGGAGTGTTGTGGAAGGTCTGCTTGTGGTTGACTCATGTTGGTTTTGAATAAACATTGTTGGAGCTCAGCAAAAGCTACTTCTTTGGCAGTTTCCCCCAGAGGTCCCATTACAGAATAGTCAAGAAATTGATCCCCATATGACATGTTAACGTTGTCATTGTGAGTAGGGGATTTGGGATCTTTATCACCTTCTTGATGATTTTTCTGTTGTTCTGGTGTAGCTCCGCGGCTGGGGCCCTCCCCAACATTGTGCGGGTCATCAGATTTATCATCTGAGGAGGTGCTATTGTTGGAGTCAGCCGAGGAGTCAGAATTCTCATCTTCATCTTCTTCTTCTTCATCTTCTTTATCATCTTCTTCATCATATCAAGATTGTTTCTCATCCAGTTCTAATTTCAACTCCAATACTTCGAACTGCCCCGTCCTACTCATTTTATAGTTCCAGCAACTGTGGCTTCGATCCAGTTGATGACGACTCCTCTCGCTCGTATTGACACACAAGTAACCATCAAAGGAACCTCTAAAATGTGTTTTCATTGCCTGCTCTCTCTATTTTCCCCTAATTTTCCGCATCCTATAACCATGTCTTTGGACCTTGCCGAAGTCTATTGCTTTGGTCATCCATTGGTCCCTCGATGATGAAAATAGTGTCTTTGACTTTGTCTCGCTTCGCTAGTTGTTTCTCCAGTCTTTGTGTCTACTCAGATGCCTCATATTCAAACCCAATCGCTAAGACCTGAAGCTCATCCTTCATTTTTGTTCTGTTGTTCTCGCCAATGTCTGGGCCAGTGTCACTATTTAGACCACTATTTGTAATGTTTTCACGACCTTTATCTTCCTTGAGTCCTGGCAAGTTGTTTCCTACCTGTGGAAGCAAGCCCTGATGGATCTAGTTGGGTTTTCAAGAAACCTTGTCCTCACTGGCCATGAAGGAAGTCACCATTGATGTTCATGACACCATGGTGGCTAGAGTCTCTGCTCTTTAGAATCACCCTGACCTTGGGTACTCAGCTATAAGGTCGGTTGCTCAAGATCAATCACAGATATGGTGTTTTGATTTTAGATTTCCAATGTTTTTCTCTTTGTTCTTCGTTGATCGAAGAAGAGTAAACCTGGTTAATATTTTCCACTTTTACCCTGATCTATATGTTGGTTTGTCATGCACTACATTTGTTATGGTCCTTTGATTTTGTTTTAGCAAGTGCTGACCATGCAACGGGCCTTATCGAGGTGGCCTGGTTTGATTGGGCCAGCCAGGCCTTGCTGGCAGATTATGGATAAGTACTGCCTACATGGATTTTTGATACATTCTAATTGGTTGATTACCCCGAAATCATAGTAAATCAAAGATTTATCAGAAAATTTTGGAAAAATAGTTGTTGGAAAGTATTTTTCAAGTACAGTCCAATTTTGATGTCTTCAAACACTAATTATTTAATATCAGACCATGTTTTTTCCCGAGAGCTCACATTAGGGTTTAGGATGGTGATTAAAGTGATCAATAATAAAAATCATGATAATTTTAGGAGACCAAATTAGGATTTGACTCAAGATCAGAGAGACCAAATTAGGATTTTCTTTGCTCTAGGTAAGTATGTCATACCTCTATACATATGTACATTTGTTGAATTGGATGTTATGTATGATTTATGGATTATGCTTTCAATTTCAAGTTCATTGCTTAAATCATGTTTATCATATAAATTGCTTGATGATTGCTACATCCTGTCTTATGATTATCATGTTCATTAAGATTAGAGATTATGATCTATGACCAGAGATTATGATCTATGACCTATGATTAATGGATTTAAAGTTCGAGTTTCAAGAGGGAGAAATCCCATCATGTTAAAGATTAAAGTTCAAGATCAAGTTCATGTTTATGGTAATGTTAATGTTAAGATAAATGTAATTGAAACAATTTTTACATGCTCTTGCCATCATGGACCTCAAGAGGTCATTATGGGCATTTGTGCCAATTATGTACTTTTATAGACAAATCATGGACATTCATGTTGTTATGGGCTTTCCTAGCATTATGGGCTTTCCTAGAAATTGTATGCACTTAAGTGGGCATCATAGAGAGATGCATATATTATTTCTCAATTATTCATGTTATAAGATTCATGTAATCAAGAATGCTTAAGTTTAATTCATATCAAGATTTCCTTTCAAGTCAAGTATATATGTTTATTTTTCAAGTTCTTAAAAAATGTATAGTGCCGCTTATTCATGTGTGTCTTTGTTTTCACATGGTCGTGGGATGAGATGTCCCTAGATCAAGGAGCAAAGGTTTTGAAGTGAGTGCTTGAAAGTAGAAGATCCCATGACTTCACTGGGTGGGGTGCCGTCTACACCTTAGAAGATCCAATATCAAGTTTCCAAAGAAGATTTATGCCATATATTGGTTCTACCTTTCATATGTTAGATTTTAGTTCAAATATGAGATAGTTGATCTTATTAGTTTTCTCTTTCAGATAACAATGTATGAATCAAGATTTCCAATAAATGCAAGGTGTTTCATTTATCTTATTGCTATGTTTGTCATGTTTTGTGATGTTCCTCCCAAGCCAAGTGACCCATGTTATGGACAACATAGGGTTTGCTTCCCCTATCATGTATGTGCTTGGATGGGTGTTACAGTCGAGGTGGTGGTGGAGGAGGTTGGGTGGAGGAGGAGGCACTGGGGGTCAAGGAGAAAGAGGATTGGGATGACTTATTGATTGTGGTCTCACTGATAGAGACACCTTTTTTTTTTGAAAAATTGGGTAAGTACATTCCAAAAACCCCCGAGAAGGGGACAATGTTACAAGCCACACCCACACATGTGACTACACGCTCCTAAGAATTGGTTACAACATATCCCAATTCCTAGCAATAATAGGAGAAATATCAAGGCATGATTTAAAAGTAAAATACATTCTCTTGATCTCTAAAGCTAGATGGTTGAAGATGACAACAAAGTCTGAAGTGCCACCATTATGCATCCTTTTATTACATTCCTCCCAAATGAAGTGAACAATACCAGTAATAGCCCAAAGATCAAAGATTCTGGACTGTTTCGACCTCTTACCAAGGTCAGTAAGGTAGCCATATAGAGAATAAGAGGACCTGATGTTGAGTTTAAGTTGAGATCGACCCCAAATATATTTCTAGTATTTGCAGCCCTCAAACAAATTGGCTATCGAGTCATTGTGTTGGCCACACAATAAGCATGTCGGGACAGGAGCCCCTGACTAGGAGCTAATCTTTTCCAATGTAGGAAGAACATTAGTGAGAGCTCTAAAGGTAGTGAGACTCCACCTAGGATAGTTCTTAGAGAACCAAAGACTTTCATAAGCCTTATCAGATGGACATTTTTGCCTGGCATTTTCCCAAAGATCCCTGCCCACCCACATTGAGAAGGAAGGCCACATAGCTACCATACACCTATGGCAAGTAGAGCCACTCATGGAAAAGGTAACCAAGGAATCACCATACCTATAAGAAAGTCATGAGATCCAAATGCATTGAACTTAAGTGAACCTCTTAATACGACATAAGACCAAGACCGCCTTCACAAAGCGGATAGGCCAGCCGTGACCAACAAGAGGGATGCACTAAACTACCCCATAAGAAATCAGAAAGCAACAACTCCATCCTACGTAGAACAACTAGAGGAATGTCACCCATATGTAACAAGTAGCTAATCAAACCCATGGCACAGTGCTTATTAAGAACAAGATGACCAACCATAGAGATTTTAGACCCAGGCCTTCTCTGTATCATGTCTCTTAGTTTATCCAAGCATTCATGAAAGTGGCACCTCCTAAGATTTCCACCAGCCATAGGAAATCCAAGATACTCTGTGGGCCATGTGCCATGCTGAATACCCAAGCAATTGATCAAGGCATCATTTTTGCGGCAAGAAGAAGACAAAAATATATGGGTTTTATTAGGATTGCACTTCATACTAGAGACAAAACCAAACTCAAGCAAAATCTGTTTGAGATTTGTAAGACTATACAAGCGCCCCTCTGAGAGAATAAGAACATCATCCGCAAAAAGAAGGTGGATAAGAGCCTTGGTCCCATTGATAGGGTAGCTTCTAATGAGCTTTCTATCATACGTTGCCTCAAGACATCTACTGAAACCTTCCATGGCAAGGACAAATAACAAGGGTGATAAGTGATCACCTTGCCTAAGACCATTGGAACTTTTGAAGAAGCCAACCGAAGAGCCATTCAGTAAGAGAGAAAAGGATGGAGTCTCCACACATTACTTTAGAATGGAGATAAACTTCTCATTGAAACCAAGTCCAGTAAGACAATCCCATAAGTAGGACCTACAAACGAAATCAAAGGCCTGTGTGATATCCAACTTGATGCAAGCGGCAGGCGGACTAGATTTTCAGTTGAATTTAAGAGTAATCTCACCCGCAAGAAGAGAACAATCCTCAATACTCCTACCTTTAACAAAAACACCTTGGTAAGGAGAGATAATATTTGGCAAAAGAGTGGCTAACCTCCTTGAGATGACTTAGGCAATAATTTTATAGAGCATCAAGCAACAAGAAATAGGCCTAAAATCAGTTGGAGACGAAACAATGTCCTTCTTTGGAATAAGAGAAAGGAAGACATGATTGACCTATCTAACCATGCTTCCACCTTCGAAAATACACTAAACAACCTTCATAAGATCATCACAAATGATGTTCAAATTTTCCCTATAGAAATAACCATTGAAGCCATCCGGGCCTGAGCTTTCGTGAGGTCCTATGCTCCACACGGCATCACGAACCTCATTCAAACTCGGTGTAGAACGCAACATGGCATTATCATTCACAGAGACTAGAGGGGTCCAATATGGAATACAAGAGCTGGATGCAACATGAGGTTGATTATTTAGCTGCTCAAAAACTATATAGTGTCATCCATAATAGCATCATTATCCTACAAAAGATCTCCACACGAGTCAAAAAGCTCAGCTATAGAGTTAATATCATCCCTTCTCTTAACAATGGTATGATAGACTTTAGTGTTCCTATCTCCATTGGAAATCCACTCCATCCTACCGTGTTTCCAGAAATAAACCACCTCAGCCTTAAGAAGCATGTCCAATCTCTCAAGGGTTTGTTTTTCAGCATGGATGAGATCAGGATCTAGTGGGCATCTACGAACCACGACTGAGATGTCATCAAGATCCATTCTTTCTCTTACAATAAGTTTCTCGAGATTGACATATCATTTGGACCAAGTCTTCAAATTATCCTTGACAATCTTGAGTTTATGATAGAATTGAAAGAGCGGGTTGCCTTTAATATCAGTAGCCCAATCATCTTTAATAATGTCCCGACAACCTTCCCATTCCAACCAGAAATTGAGAAATCTAAAAGGTTTCTTCTTCAAAGAAATATGTCTCATATTGATGTTTAAATCATAGTGATTTGAATAGTTGCAAGTGATGAACTTTGTTTTGGATCCAAAAATTTAGATAGCCAAGCATCATTGACAAAGGCTCTATCAAGCTTACAAGCAACCCTTTTAGCAACACCTTTTTTGTTATGCCAAGTATAAACCTCTTTACCAATCACATGTAGTTCAGTAAGACCAACATTATCTAGGGCAACATTAAAAAGAGATAAGGATGGTAGAGGGAACCTCACAAACCCTCACCTTCTCCTCTTGCTTTTTGATGCTATTGAAATCACCAGTGATAAGCCAATCATCATTTATGTTAGCAGCAATCCTCACTAAGGTATTCCACAGAACAGAACAATCAGCCAAAGAGTTCCTAGCGTAGATAGCCGTAGTATAGACAGTGAGGCCACATTTGTTAATGCATTTCATTGTGACATGTTGATCATCCATCTTAGTCACAATAGTAATCCAGCAGATAGGATTCCAACCAATATAGATACGACCATTAGGATCATGCAGATGATTAGAAACCCATAGCCAGCCTTTAGGGAACATACAATTAGACGTGTGAGTCATATGGGACTTAATTTTAGATTCAACAAGAATGGACATAGTAGCTTGGTTATCAAGTACGGTTCTCCTCACTTCTTTATTTTTACGTGGCTTCCATGAGCCATGAACATTAGTCATGAGAAAGGTCATTAATGATCTCTAGAGACAGAACGGGTCTTACGAGACCCATAACGCTTGGACGTTTTTGGAACCTTGGATGATGAAGAAGAAGAAGCACCAGTGGAGCATTTCGCTGTTGAATCAACAGCCTCACCCAATCCAGCAACGTTAGCACCCACCATCATGCCATCAGGTGCATGGGTCACAGCACCAACACCTGACCCACTGAAGGCACCATTAATACCAACACCTGACCCACCAAGAGCTCCATTAACGCCAGCAACACCTGAGCCATCGCCCATAACACCAACAAAACTAGGTGCAACACCATCATCAATAACACCATCTGCATCACGACACAACATCACACCATCAGCCCATGACGCCGCATTGGTGACGCCCAGAGATGCAACATGAGTAACACTCAGAGACGCAACATTGGTGACACCATCAACTTGAGACACAACATCGTGACGCAACGTCGAGCCATCACCACCATATGCCCTAGGAGCAGTGCCACCAACTGAAGAGGAAGCTCCACCACCATCCACTTGTGTCTCTACACCTCCACCATAGGAAGGGGCCACAACCCTTACGTCTGTGGCCCGAAGATTAATATCCCCAACACTGGTAACACCACCGCCGTTACAAGCACCATCACTAGTATCATCTCCACCACCCAAGGAGGATGCACCACCACCCAGGCTATTGCTAGAGTATACGACCTCAACTTCATTTGTAGTTGCATTATCAAAAACCACTGTTTTGCCCTTCCTTCCCACGACCATCCAAGTTTGCGTTGATCTTAGGGCAGGGACCTCCACATTGACAATCAGATTGATTAGGCAATCGGAAGCATCACGACCCAAAACCTTGCACTCAACACATCTCTTTGGGATAGATTCATACATGATCTTCACCAGCATAGGGTCACGCCTAGGTATATTGACCCATACCTCCTGAGGAGGCTCTTCATCAGCTTCAATTTCCACCAAAGCACGCACCTCTCCCCGAGATTCCTGACCTAATGACTTGTAGTCAATCCTGAGTAGCTTCCCTACTCTACTTGCCAAAATGCCAACATCCCTAGGGGGCCAATAGCATCCCATACTAGGGATACTAATCCATACCAGGATGGTGCTGAGGAAATCTTTCTTCAAGTCATTCCCCATCTTGTAATCTTTGATGACCACCAAACGATTATCAAACCAACATGGACCACCATTGATGATGCTCTTCTTGTCCTCAGTTGAGTTGAAATGGAGAAGAAAGAACTTGTTCAGTTTAGAAAACATGTCAAAGACTCCCTTAGGTTTCCAAACTCGACGTATCCAAGCAAGGAGATGGAAGTAGTATGGTCGCTTGCCCATCACATACAAGATCGTTGTGCATTCCCAACACTTATCCATAGCTTCATATGTAGAATCGTCAATGGTAACAAAGTGTTTACCATCAATCTTCTCACGAGGGCTAAACGAGTGCTTTTCGACCCCTAAGTTGCCCCCAGCCAAGACCTGGTTCCAAGCCCTCCTAGGGATCGGGTTGGGGTGCTCAGTCGTCGTAGTAGGAGCCCCCTCACTAGATGGATCCTCCACAGCCATGGCACCAGAGAGAGGGGAGGAACGCCCCCTTCCGGGAGGATGGGAGATGCAGTCCTCGAGATCGCCCGTCTATCGCAGTCAGGCAGCGCTAACCCTTAGGGAAGCCGTGTGTCATTCCCAATCAAGAGTTTGAGATCCCTATAGACACACCTTTCCAGTTTTGAGGTAGTTCAAGTCTTTGAAGAGTTATTTCTTAATAAAGGAATGAAACAAACCATATATCATGTTGGGATAAGGAGGTTTAAAATCACGGACGTTCTTTTCTAAGTCAAAGAAGATCATGTGATGAAGAATGTATCCGGCCCACTTGACTCAAATACCTTGAAGAATACAATACACAATCACTACAGAGTTCTTTGTAATGTCTGTTTGATTTCTCTTTGAATGGACATTGCATTTCACAATGAGTACAATGATGTGTGACTGTATGTCCATGGAAGAAGAGGGTAGGATGACTTTCTTCCTAAAAGTTAGGTTAGGCTTCTTCAAAGCTTTGTGAGTATAGGAAAATAATAATTTAGGTTAAAAGATTTTATATAACTCTTCATAATAAAGTAAGTCTAGGTGATTTGGATAGGTAGAGTCCCAATTGGATGTGGGAGGTTGCTCCAATGAAGTACGAATTGAGGGTATCCTTAAAGATTATGAGCCTAGTCCCTACAACCATGGAAGTAAGGGTGATTTGAGTGATAGGTAGAGGAACAAAGGTGGTGTGGTTCCATGTTAGATTGACATAGAACTGAAGGACACACTTATTGCTAGCATGAGAATTGAAAAAGTGATATCACTCAATAAAAAGAGCACCAAGGCATTGTCTCATAAAGAGTTCCCTGATTTTTTGTCAAGAACCCATCCCTAGACTCCACCAACAGTCTAAAAGGGAACGGGGCAGGAGGGAGAAGCTCTATATAGTGGTTGATAGCATGTGTGTGAATGAAAGAGTCTCCATCATAGGTAGGAATGTGAGTGACCAAAGTTGTGGTAGGGTTGGAGGTGTTCCTACCTAAGGAGCTTTGCTTCTTCCTATTGGTGGCTATGGAGGATGAGAACCAATAGAAATAGAAAAATATTAGAAGCTCATCTGTTAGAGTAGCAGAAAAGCCACCTGTAAATGACCTATGGTTGGGTTTGGGGAGAGGACATAGGTCGACATAGGCTAGGAAAAGGGGTAGGAAGGGGTATGGGTTTAGAGGAAGAACTAAAATGGGGGTTTTCGATCGACTTTCTCTAGTTTAGAGGGAGAAAATTGGTTGATTGAACCCACTTATCAAATGCGAAATAGGGTTGTCAGTTGAGTTTATGGTCTGGGTAACTCGATCAACAATGTGTATAGCTCAGTCCTCAAGTAGGCCATCGGTCGAGTTACCCTGGGCCCGACTCAGGTAACAACTAGGTCAATCTCAAAGATACAAAAATGAATTCTAGGTTCCTAGAGCATTATGTAAATGCATTTCTCTAGCCTATCATGTATTTTAAGCATATATAGATAGTTTTTAATCATCATGGGCTAGTATTTTGTCATAAAATAAGTGTTTACAAAAAACAACCAATTTGAGCAAAAATAAGGCATTTAACTTGGCAAAGTAATCAATATAGTAGAAAAAGATGAGTAGCTATGAGAAATAATATAGAGGAGAATGAACATCTTAGATACAAGGCATAGTGATATCATCAATGGTAGTATTAAGAAGTTTTGATCTAATAAAGTTGAATTGCTATCTAGCTATAGGTTTAATGAAAATATCCACAAGTTCATTTTCTATGTCTACATGAGTGATGCATATGCCTTTCTCAGCAATGTAGTTGTGAGAACTTGTTATACTAAACAATATTACTCAAAACATAAAACATAATTAATCACCAATTAACCACGTACCCCAAAATATGGGTAAATTAAAACTGATTTCAACGTCAGCACCCACTCAGAAACATTTGCATAAGAGACCAATATATTTCTTATATCCATACTATGCCAAGAATTTGATACAAATTGTTCTATCACCTTAGACAAAACATATATACACAGGAGAACATTATTTGTATATTCCACACAACAAACATTTACATGCTAACAAAATTTTGATTCGTTTGAAACACCATATACAAACGTTTCCTACTCAAACCTGAGAGTACAGGGACGACTCTACGACACACTAGACATCTAATCAACTTTCTCACAGATTCATTACTATAGCTCCTCTTTGCTGCCACAAGTTTGTTTTCATCACTTTTGATTACCTAAAAAAATGTGGTGAACCACAAGGGTGAGACCCATGTCCCAGTAAGAGATATAACCTCCAACAACACTTATTGATTACAAAATTTTAAATAGTAGATAACTAAGAAGTAGGAGTATTTAATAATCAATTTAACAGATTGAATAGTTTAATTATACTAAATTGATTAAGCAAATAATCTTAGCAACAAGTATGATCATCAAAGCATATATAGGTAAAAAATAAATCCATTTCTCTGGATAGATATCTACTCAAATATCATCAAATTGCATCTAATAACAATCATTATCATTAATCTGACTATCATCATATTCCTTGATAACAACATAAGCAATCTAGTAGCATAAGCATCCCTGACATCATGAGTATGTCTAGTAACATAACATGGCTATCAATATTGGCATGTCAGATAAAGGGGACATATCTATATCATAAGTATAACTAACATCATAACACAATGAACTACATAGGTATAATTAGTAGTTTAAGCATTTCTAATTACATAGGCATGGCTAGAAATATTAAGCATAGCTAGCAACATCATCCTAACCATCAATGTCAGTATATTTGACAACATAAGCCTACTTACAACATGAGCATAACTACAACATAATCATATCTATTATCTCTTATTGTACTATACATGATCTCAGTGAAAAGAAAGCAAACAAGGGTTATCATCCAATATGAAGCGTTGTATATAACCCAAAATAGATATGCTAGACGATTGTCTTACATCATTTGTTATGCCCTGGGGAATTCGAATCGTACCATCCAAAGTCCAACCGACCCCTATGAAGGGCTATTTGGTTCCGTATAAGATCTAAGAGCGCCGATATCCTAAGATCTCTTCCCCTCGGTCAATGTGAGTAAAAAGGCAGTGACTTATCAGTCAAAGCTACCACCACAACGACATATAGTCAAGCTGCTAACCACTAGTCTGCCCTTGGTACAGGTCACGACACTAGAAACCAGGGTATACAAAATCCTCTAATTTGAGGTACAACCGCAGTTGTCCTCAATCACAACAGGTGTATGATGCATGACCATAGCCATCCTCCACAACCTACATTGTGGATGACAAGGATATATCCTCAACTTGCTAGCCCTACATACTCAACAATATGCACTCTAAGTTTCCCTTACAAATACTCGTTTCGCCATCTAGCAACTTCTGACACTGATGATGGCTCTACGGCACAGGGCACTACATGATTAGAGTTGCACTCGATTAGTTATTCCAATTGAGTGAATTAAGTTTGCATTAAACAAGTGGACATACAAACCCTAATTCACTCCTAGCAAGCATATAAATATCACAACTTTTAAAAGATATAAAATGTGTGGAACATAATTTCTCATCTCACCATCACATGGTACTATTCACTTGCCATTCATGAGACCACACTAGTCATCACACTATCTCAAGATATAAATCCTTTTCACAATATCACAGAGTATCAACCCTTATCAACACAAGAGGATTACACCTCATTTAGGGCTCAACCATGCCCAAATGTCATTAGGACCATCATAATATCACATCATATAAATCCTTTTCACAATATCACAGGGTATCAAACCTTGTCAACACAAAAGGATTACACCTCATTTAGGGCTCAACCATGCCTAAAGGTCATTAAGACCATCATACTATTCCCTACAAGATCATCATTATCTTTGCATGCCTTATAACAAGGATCAACAACATCACTTACATATAATACACCGGATCAACACAATATTGCATAAATGAGCTAGGAGATATTCATAAACAATCATAGAAGGGTTATATTAACATTAAGAACATTCCTTTATTAAATAAAAATGCAAGGAATCGAGATATGATTAGCACTCATCATATTCATAATGCACATGTTTAGCATAAGAGAGTATCAACCTTGTGTCTATGATAACCACCAATTGACATATTAAGGTTATGATCATATTAAGGAGGTCATTTCACCATCATTACATCATATAAGAAGGTTATACAAGAATACTCATTTTTATATATTTGCATTAGAGTTAAGTTCAACAAGATAAATTATATTAATGTTACTAATCAGCACTCATACCCAAACCCTAACTCTTGATATCTCCATTGGATCATGGATGCATAAGGTGAAGCATCACCATCACATTCCATACTATTCTTAAGTATGAATCCACACATAAATCAAGGTGTAACCATCGAGTTACAACATACTAAGGCTTCAACAATAGTAACAGAGTACTCCATGATTGTGTTATTCATTCAAGGACTATTCATACCCAATTACCATCATTTAGTTATATTAAAGCTAGGTATAACAAGCTATACCTCATTAGGGTTACCCATTAATTCATTATGGTGATTATAAATCATAACTATACGAGGGTAAGGGTAAGACTAAAAGTTTAGAGCATTGAACCATCAAATTCTCATCATTAGAATCATAGCATTACACTACACACTTCACCCAAAACTATGGGAATATTGAGGCATCAACTTCTAACCATGAAATGTCAAAAAGGTAAAGCCATTGATCATTTATAGAAGTAAACACATTGAATGAATCATCGATAATGTTATTGAGTTATGATCTATAAAAGTCACCATTTAACCCTAGACATCCTTTGATTAACAACAATAAGGGTTCTGTTGAGAGTATGGTAAAACCCATAATTGACTGTTCATTTAAAACAAGCCATCCATTGTCAACAAGTAATCTCCTTAAGTTGATCATATAAAGGAAACCATTTAAATCACATTATTAGGACCATCATATTACATTATCCATAATTCCACTTTATTGGAGGAATAAACATTAGATCTTGACCATTGGGTCAAGTTCATATGTTAAAACCATCAATTACAGCATAGGTCCAACCATTACATCAAGTGACCCAAGAAACCATTGGTCTAAGGCTTAATTGATGCTACAACTATATGACTAACTCACCATAGGTTGTGGAGACCTGATCCACTATCATTAATGACCATTAACTCACCATAGGTTGTTAGATCAACACTATATTCATTAATCAACATCAAATATTAAGCTAATGTTATCATTGATTAATAACATCAGTAGGGTACTTAATGATTGATTAATAAACTTCTAATTGATCCAAAACCTGACCAAAGGGGGTGACCATAGGTGGTCACCATCATCTAACACCTTTGATCCCGACCATCAGTTTTCATGAAGACAACATCATAGGGTTGTTGCAATGGTACCATCATCGGGTCATGGGTTTATAGAAGAAATCAACTTAAAACCATAAAATTGACCATTGGTTGATAGGTGCTTAGCACCATAGGTTGTTAAACCAAACTGATCCAAGTCATATTATATACCTTAGGAATAATGTACAAATGATCACAGGTTCATCTAGAACAGAAATTAGAATAGGGAATATTATAAAAATAAAAATACAAGTCAAGCATAGCTTTTTAGTGCATGGATCATCATTTTCAAGCAAGAACATGAGCTAGAAAGCTTATGGTAAGTAATAAACGTGGAGAAAGTTATAAAACTTGCCTCTAATTAGAATATAATCTCCCAAACAGAAGAAAACACAGGTAGGCTGGGTAGGAAATCCAAGCATAAGCTATGAACCCGTCCATCTGGCACCTTTCTTCATCAAATGAGCAAACCCTAAGCATACCGAGCAAGAAATGTAGGGTTTTAGAGATTTAGAGAAATTTCTACCATGGAACAGAAAGGTTCCAACCTGGAGAAAGTTAGGAGGAAGGATAAAAAAGAAATAAATGGAGGAAATAAGGGGATATTTACTCTTTTAGGTCAAGATCACTAGAAGGAAGCTTTTTAAACCCTAAAAGGAAGTCAATTGCAACCCTAGATTATTTTTCCAAGAAGATACCCTATTTCTTCTTCTGTGGACAGAAAATTCACTGAAGCACAGAGGGAGGATGAGGTTTTTAGAAGGAGGGAAGTGGTGGAGAACAAATGGCTCGTTTGGGTGCTTAGGGATAAGCATACAAAACTTTAAGATAAAGAAAAAGAAAATGTTGAAGTTCTTGTATCTTTCCAAGTGTCCATGGCCTTACACTATTAAGAATATACAATCACACACACAAGAAGATCCCCCACCATCCATATAGACCTTATTAGCTTTCCTTTGTCGAATTTACAAGCCAATCAAATAATCCATTAGTTGATAGCTACTAAAGGTAGCTCATCCATGAAGGGATAAACCCTAAAATACCCTTAAGGAAAACACCTTCAGACCAAGGTTTAAATAGGCCGCCATGGCTCAAAAATATCAATAATGATGAGATAAAATCCAATGAACATAATGCAAGTGATAAATTGTAAATAAAACCTCTCAATTGGGTAAATTGTAGAAAAGCGAAAATGTGCATAAAATTGCATAACTTGCTCAAACATTGTCCAAATTGGACCAAATATGAAAATTAAGATTATATTATGATTTCAAAGCATATCACAAGGTTATATTAGGGTTCTAAGAATTCAATTATGATGATTAAACTTATTCAACTTATTAAGCAAATTTAGGGGCCCTACAACTATAAACCACTAATAGGGATTTCGTCCCTGAAATCTAAGGTAAACAAAGATGGGTACTTCCTTTGCACCTCATACTATTACCTTCACATGGTTACTTTCATATCATGGTGTTGTCACATCATTAATACATATCTCATCTTGGGTAAACACAAAAAACCCACCTAAGAAGACATTCTCAATATGGAATGTAGAAACTTATTGTGTCATCTGTACAACTCTAGTAGTAATGTTCAACTTTAAATTATAGCTATCATCCTAAAATTATATCTATTGTATCAACACATTACTCAAAATTCATACTTGATATCTTTTTACCAATCATGGCATGTGTCCCGTACCATTCCTTGGAGCATAAAAAAAGGCGATGTATCCATCCTTTTTTTTTTCTAGATACACTAACACTGGAACACTTGTCAATTCTTTTTCATCATCAAAAGAAATGTTGACGCTGACATCTGTCATTCCATACAAGGAAACATCATTCCTAGTCAACCTTGTTAGGGGTGAAACAACAACACTATCTTCACCTTACTTGGATTTACACAACCTACTTAGAAGACATATCATGATCCCATAAAGACATTTAATCAACCCCATCTCACTCTTATTCAACTTGTCTCATAGCTGTTGCTGCTTCGGCAACCCTAAGGTTTTTGAAGAATGATTGATCATATTTGAAATACTTTGACATGTCATCATTCAAATCTTGATATAACTTGTATGACATTACTGGAACTCTTTGTTCCTCGTATTCATAAATTCTATTTGTACATTGGTTAGTCTAAAGGACATAACTCTAAATGTTGACTCAAGGTCAATTAGGTCAATGTTGACTCACGTCTAAATTGACTAAACTCGTGTTTTGATGATGACTAACCATTCCACATATTGGTTTCTAATGTCTCTACTTGAGTGATTTCAGATTAGGTATAGATACACTCCAAATGCCCTAACTTGCGCATATCAAATTGGAGAAAAGACAAGTCAAAGTCAATACAAGTGCATGTTTTTGTAATATGATGTAAATCCATTAGAATCATGTTGTAAATCACTTGTAATGATTGTATGACTTGTAATTAAGCTTAGAAAAAACCAGGATCACTTAGATCGAATGTTTAAGCACTCAAAAGCCATTTTCCAAAATTCACATTAGGTTGTTCATCAGTCGAGTTCTGTGAGTTGCAAACTCGACCGATCCTGATTGGATCTTGAAAATGACTTTTGATCAGTCGAGTTTACACTTCACATAACTCGACCGATGGAGTACCTGACCAATTCGATTTTCATTGGTCGATTGAGTTTCCCTAGGACAAACTCGACCGATGGTATGGATATTGGCTTTGTCTTTTACTCTATCGGTCGAGTTACCCTTATCGAAACTTGACCAATTGCACTGTATGAAAAAGTGCAGAAAAGTGCTTCTAGCCATTGTGGAGTTGCAACAAGTGAAAATATATCCATTGCAAGCCACAAAATGGCTAGTTTTCATTCTCAAGTGTTCCCAAAGGCTAAGAGGCATCCCCATCTATAAATAGGACCCCTTGGGCTTCATTCCAAGGTTGAGCATTCAATGCAAAACTCTATGTGAGGTTCCTATTCTATAGTTTAGTGCTTCCTACAACCTCCTCTCTCTCTAAGCTTAATCACTTGCTACATTCGTTAGAGTGAGTAGGAAATCTATAAGAGAGCTAGTCCTACATGTATAACTTGTGAGGCTCTCACTTCCACCACCTCCCTTTGTCTCATTTCAATCATGAAGATGAATGTTTTCTCTCTTGGCTAAGAGAGGTAAAGAAGAATAAGGGAAGGCGACCCTGGTGAAGATCAAGGATGAAGACTTGGAGCAAGAGTGGGTAAGCCATTGGTGAAGAAAAAAGAATCCTTGCTCAAGTGGGTAAGTCCTTATTGGAAGCTTCTCTGAGTGAAGGTGAAGTCAAAGGCGGAAGATCCAAGAAGAGTGGGTAATTCCTACAAGGTTGAAGACTTGTGCAAGAGTATGTAAGTTCTTGGAAGAAGGCGGAAGACTCCTTGCAAAGTGGGTAAGTCCTTGGTAAGGTTGAAGACTCATTGTATTAGATAGGTAAGTCCTTTGGCGGTCATGCATTGTATCTATTATAATGAATATATGAAGGTGAAAGGTTAAGAAATCCTAGAGGTTGACCTCTCTAGGTAGTGGACTGACTCACTTCTAGTTTGAAGTGTGGAACCACTCTAAAACAACTTGTCAATCGGTGTATGTTCAATCTCTCTCTATCCCTTGCTATGTATATTTTAGTTGCACACAAATTTCCTATTTAACAACCTTATCTTGTGATATATCTTGAAGGTCTAATGAATTTTGTTTAAGTGCATTCAGATCTATACACCCCCCTCTAGAGCATCTAATCACCCATCTAGGATCCAACAATTGGTATCAGAACGGGCTTCTCCAAGCATACTTCAACAAGTAGGAGAAGATGGGTGACTACCTAGGAGGGAGATACTTGATCAACCTACCAATATTTGATGGGAACAATTTCCTCTATTAGAGAAGAAGGATTCAATTCTACATCCAAGGATCAAGTCTTGAGATGTGGCAAATGGTGAACAGCCCATACAAGCTACCAAAGACAAAGATTGAAGAATGGGATGATGGTACCTTGAAGAAAGCAACCTTGAATGCTAGATCCATGCACATCCTCTATGCCTCCATGATCCCCACTGAGTTCAACCAGATTTCTTCATGTGAAACAGCCTATGAGGTATGGAAAAAGCTATGCATCACTTATGAGGGGACAGATCAAGTGAAGGAAAGCAAAGTCTACATGCTAAAAGGGTTGCTTGATAACTTCAAGATGGGAAAGGAGGAGAGGATAGACAACATGTACTCAAGGCTCAACACCATTGTGAATGGTCTTGCAGTTCTAGGTCATCCTATGTCTAGTGGAGAGATCAACTCAAAGATCCTTAGAACTCTTCCCAAGAGGTGGTAACCCAAGGTGACTTCCATTGAAGAAGCAAGGTATCTTAAGGATGTCCCTATTGAAGAGCTCATTAGAAATCTACAAGCACATGAAGTCACACTTGACAAAAGATAAGAAGTATAAAGACAAGAGAAGAAAGAGCTAAAGAGAATGAAGAAGGATGAAATGAAGGCTCAAATTGAAGATATCATGGAACAAGTCTCTCCATCCTCTCATGTTGAAGAAGATTCCATGTACTCCAAGGGTAAACTCTACAAAGGCAAGTCCTCCTCCATCTGGTGCCTCAAGTGTGGAAAGAAGGGTCACTTTAAGATAGATTTCCCACAAGTTCTAAAGACCCATCATCACAAGAAAAGAGAAGATAAGTGCCACTCAAGCTCAAGTGAAGAATCAAGTAAAGAGTCAAGTGGTAGCTCAAGCTCTAGTGATGAAGGAGAATGTCATTTTGCTCTTATTGCATCAACAAGTAAGGACTCAAGTGAGGTAAATCTAAACTCTTTAGATAAAGAATCTTTGATTGCTATTATTCATGATACTTGTGCCTCTCTTAAATCTTATAAAAGGAAAAAGAAAAAGCTTGCTAGAATTGTTGATAATTTGCATGTAGAACTAGATGATCTTGAAAACGCTAATTCTTGCTTTCTTGATGACAAAAATGCTTGTCTTAGCCAAGTAGACTCTCTTAAACTTGAAAATGCTAGTTTGATTTATAAGATTAGATTTCTATAAGCTCAACCTCTTATGCCTATTTCTAATGAAGAGCATACTCTAATTGTTGATTCTCTCATGCATGGTATTGATGTTCTTAAATCTAAAAACAAGGACAAAGATTTTATTTTACAAGGATTAGAATCTGAAAATGATGTTTATCTTTCTAAGATTGCTTTGCTTGAAATAAAAAATGCCTCCTTTCTTGCTAAAATCAATGTGCTTGAATCTTGTTATAGTTCTACTAGTAGAGAGAATGATGTTGCTACTCTTCATATTGATAGAGATTCTTATTTAACTAAAGCTCTTTGGTTAGAAAATGATCTTTTTCATGCTAGAGATAATATAAATCATTTGTCTTCTACTATTACTTCTCTTATGCATGATAATGATGGTTTGAGATCTTCTTTGCAAAGATTCTTTGTTGGTAAAAAGAATCTTAATGACATCCTACACCATACTACTAAAAAAATTGGTAGACATGGTTTAGGGTATGATAGTAGTCAAAGGAACAACAAAGGTAATTGACCTCCAATATTCCATGGAGAATCCTTTAGTTCGAAGACTATGGGAACATACAACTATTGCAATGAAATTGGTCATTATTCTACTTTTTGTCCTTTTAGGAAAGCACCTAAGAGCAATAGGACTTGGGTTGCTAAGCTAACCCCTCCGAACCCAAAAACATGATTGGGGACCATTTCATCTTTCTTCTTGTAGGTACTTGCAAATGGATTGGCTTGAGCTATTGAATTGAAAATTGACTTGTCAATCCACATGAAAGAAGAAAGGTGATATGTGTAGAGGGTGACAACAAATGGAAAAAGGAATGGTAAGTACAAAGGTAAAAGTTTTCTTGCTTATAACCTTTTCTAACTTATTTTTGTCAAGTTAGTGTAAACTATGCATGTGGTTTTTTAGTCAAAAGTGGTATTTTGTGATTATCTTCACACTCTTGCTCAAAAAGTGTTTCTAATGCTTCTATAGTGCATTACTAACTTGCTTAGATATGTTTGGATATGGTTTGTATTTTTAGCATGCCTTTAAATATGTTTTTATGAAATATATGTGCCTTTTGATAGCAGCTCTGTCAGTCGAGTTTGTCCTGTTTGAAACTCGACCGATAGGCACCAATGGGTGTTGCCAGCAACTGTCATCGATCGAGTTGTCAATGCACATAACTCGACCGATAACACTGTGCACAAAATATACATTTGGCTTATTGAATGATAATTTCCCTCTCAACTGGATTGTCTCAACCAATAGCCTTATCCTTTGGCACTCTCATTTGGTACCTTTATATATGCATATTGCCATGTTCTAAATTGCCTATCTTGCTTACAAATCTATCTCTCTAATTGCTCTAAATTGGTATATCTATATGTTGCAATTACTTGATTTGAGTTGTTTTGTTGGTTTTGATGATGATCTCTTTGGATCTCTTGGTTGTGTCTAAAATTGCTTCTGTTGTATTCTAACTTGCTACATCTATCTAGGTGTATATCTTTTTTTGATACAACCTTGAGGTTCTTAGTGGTAATCATCTTATGGTAAGGATGCATATCTAGTGAGTTATATCCTTACTTGCTTCTAAAATTGCATATATTTTTGTTTGAATATATCTCTACATTTACTCATAGACATGCTTTATCTTGTGTATCTTTTGATATCTCTTGTTATGATCTAGATCCTACTAGTAGTCCTAACTTGTGATAACATCTACTAGTAGTTCATATACATGTAACTCTAGCCTTGTTTATAATTGGTAACATTGCTCATCTAGTGGTATTTCATTATATGCTATGCTTGTATGTTATTTCAATCTTGCTCAAGCTTGTTCCTTGAATTGCATATCTACTATCATGAGTTGCTTGCATAACATTGTGATGCAGGGTACATAGATCTACATTGTATGTAGAAATTGGAGTATTTTTGGATTTTATGTAGACTTTGCTCCAATTTCAGTGTTTGGTGCAAGACTAGTGTTTTATATGCATAAACAACCTTCTAAGCAAGACTCATCGCTTTGCCACAAACCCTGATGCTTTTTGGGCAAAGTCTGTCATCTTGAGGGTATAAATTGCAATTTATTGTTTTTCTACAACACTTTATCTTGCATTTTGGTTTGTTCAAGTGCATGCTTTAACTTGCTTTTCTTTCTATGCTTAGACAAGCCCCTATATGTGCTGTTCTACTCTCCTTATATAATTTTTTTATCTCCTTTCCTTTAAAATGTGGTGTTTCTTATTTTTTCATACCCCCACTTTTTGAAATGACAAAGGGGGAGAAATGTATGTCTTCTTTTGACAAAATAGGGATAAGGCATGTCTTACATGAAGAAGAGAAGTATGTCCATGTAAAGGGGAGAAGGTAAATGGGAGAAGACATATATGTGTAGAAACACATATGAGTAGAAGACATAGTATTCTGTAAATGTTATGAAAGCTAACCATGCAGGAGAAATAGCATCAATTGAGGGGGAGTATGAGAACTCCATTGGCATCAATTGAGGGGGAGCATATGAGCTCAATCCTATTGAAACCCCTAGGTTTCTCTGAAGGTATGATTTTACTTAAAAGATTTCAATACATTTATGGAATGGTTTGTCATCTTCAAAAAGGGGGAGAATGTTGACTCAAGGTCAATTAGGTTAATGTCGACTCACATATAAATTGACTAAACCTGTGTTTTGATGATGACTAACCATTCCACATATTGGTGTCTAATGTCTCTATTTGAGTGATTTCAGATTAGGTATAGACACTCCAAATACCCTAACTTGCGCATATCAAATTGGAGAAGAGACAAGTCAAAGTCAATACAAGTGCATGTTTTTGTAATATGATGTAAATTCATTAGAATCATGTTGTAAATCACTTGTAATGATTGTATGACTTGTAATTAATCTTAGATAAAATCAAGAGCACTTAGATCAAATGTTTAAGCACTCAAAAGCCATTTTCCAAAATTCACATCAGGCTGTTCGTCGGTCGAGTTCTATGAGTTGCAAACTCGACCAATCCTGATTGGATCTTGAAAATGACTTTTGATCGGTTGAGTTTACACTTCACATAACTCGACCAATGGAGTACCTGACCAATTCGATTTTCATTGGTCGGTCGAGTTTCCCTAGGACAAACTCGATCGATGGTCTGAATATCGGCTTTGTCTTTTACTCTATCGGTTGAGTTACCCTTATCGAAACTCGACTGATTGCACTGTACAGAAAAGTGCTTCTAGCCGTTGTGGAGTTGCAACAAGTGAAAATGTATCTGTTGTAAGCCACAAAACAGCTAGTTTTTGTTCTCAAGTGTTCCGAAAGGCAAAGAGGCATCCCCAACTATAAATAGGACCCCTTGGGCTTCATTCCAAGGTTGAGCATTCAATGAAAAACTCTATGTGAGGTTCCTATTATATAGTTGAGTGCTTCCTACAACCTCCTCTCTCTCTCTAAGCTTAATCACTTGCTACATTCGTTAGAGTGAGTAGGAAATCTATAAGAGAGCTAGTACTACATGTATATCTTGTGAGGCTCTCACTTCCACCACCTCCCTTTCTCTCATTTCAATCATGAAGATGAAGGTTTTCTCTCTTGGCTAAGAGAGGTGAAGAAGAACAAGGGAAGGCATCCCTTGGTGAAGATCAAGCTGAAGACTTGGAGCAAGAGTGGGTAAGCCATTGGTGAAGGCACAAGACTCCTTGCTCAAGTGGGTAAGTCCTTGGTGGAAGCTTCTCTGAGTGAAGGTGAAGTCAAAGGCGGAAGATCCAAGTAGAGTGGGTAATCCCTACAAGGCTGAAGACT
Source organism: Alisma plantago-aquatica (assembly GCA_963693085.1). Classification (NCBI taxonomy): domain Eukaryota; kingdom Viridiplantae; phylum Streptophyta; class Magnoliopsida; order Alismatales; family Alismataceae; genus Alisma; species Alisma plantago-aquatica. The sequence goes on along the minus strand of OY856409.1, from coordinate 1,913,948,204 downwards.
TGTGCAAGAGGAGGTAAGTCCTTGGAAGAAGGTGGAAGACTCCTTGTAAAGTGGGTAAGTCCTTGGTAAGGTTGAAGACTCTTTGTATTGGATAGGTAATTCCTTTGGTGGTCATGCATTGTATCTCTTATAATGAAGGTGCAAGGTTAAGAAATCCTAGAGGTTGACCTCTCTAGGTAGTGGACTGACTCACTTCTAGTTTGAAGTGTAGAACCACTATAAAACAACTTGTCAATTGGTGTATGTTCAACCTCTCTCTCTCCCTTTCTATGCATGTTTTAGTTGCACACAAATTTCCTATTTAGCAACCTTATCTTGTGATATATCTTGAAGGTCTAATGAATTTTGTTTAAGTGCATGCAGCTCTATTCACCCCCCTCTAGAGCACCTAATCACCCATCTAGGATTCAACACTAAAATCATCATGGTCATGTGAATTATGTCATCCAATCTAACTCTTATGCATTGATATTTGATCATAATTTTATCTTAAAGGAACACGGTATCACATATCTATTAACCAACAAACCATCTATCCTTGATAGTGGTCTTGCCCAGCTATCACTGAATCATACACAACATTATAGAATTACTTTTGTTTTTTTGTTTTCCTTCCAAACAACATTTAGAGGGTCATAATCAACTCTCTCTCTCTAAGGGAGAGGAACACTTGAAATGTTCATTTAATAAACATCTCCAACCTTCACACACTTCCCATACTATTGATACATCTTGGATACTAGAATTCATTACCTTGGTATCCACCTCATGTGCTATAAGGAGCTCACGTCATTATCTCATCTACTTTTACCAACATAATAAATTTCAAAACATATAAGAGGACTCTCCCAAATTATTGGAAGGATCAAAAGCAAACTCATCACAAACTTTATGATCTTGGAACCATAGTCCAAGCAACCTTATTCTATAATAAGATATCCACCCTCATGTTTATAGCGAATCTACATGTACCAAGTGGCAATGATCCACTTGAAATCTATGCCCTAGAAAGGAAGGACACAAAGGGAAACACACTTCCATACCATAGTAGTATGTTTCAAGGGTTACTAGCAGAAAGGTGACCGATTATATTTTTCATTATGTAGGTTACAACTTCTTATGTATCATTTTACCTTTTTCATTCTAGGTTCCTTGCCATTAGAATAGGAATCATCATGATTAACATGTCTCATTACTCCTTCCTTGATGATTATTTATCACACTTGGGTGTGTTCTCTTATTTTATTATGTTTTCAGCGACTTATCAACAAGTATATCATCATATTCCACATTTTCCTCATTAAACATGGATCACCTACCTTAATTTATTTCAAACACAATGCTTATTTTACATTAACACTTTCTTACACACATAGGTTGGTTTGAGATTAACTCATGTTCCACCTTATTCCTTTTTCATTGTTCTCATTTATCTTCTCATTTTATACTTACCATTGAAGTTCTCTCCATCTTATGTGGATTTTATACGTTGAATCACTTTATAAGCATAGACTTATCTGTCTTTTACTTTATTCTCCTCTTGAATCACACCTTCAAGAACTCCACTTTTTCTTATTTGTATTCAGATTTAGATCTCTTGGTGTTGTGTCTTTCTCTTTAGCTACCAAACATTCAAGTTTTGATAGATTATGATGCAATTCTCATCTTCTTTAAGATAGGATTGATATATTCACACAATGATTTCTTATTCATTATGCTCTTTAGATTGTTTCAAAATGACTACTTGATGATAGTAATAAAAAAGATAACAATCTAAGAGTTCCATACTTACCTTTCTTCAATAATTGAATACCTAGACAGGGCACTCAAATACTGAGATTAGGTAGTATGCACCATATTTTTATGTCATATTGCTAATTTTGACATCATCCTAGTCCTAAGTCCTAGTGTCCTTGTGGACTCGATGAACCCAAAGCTCTGATACCAACTTGTGAGAACCCATTAAACTAAATGAGATTACTCAAAACATAAAAGCTAATCAATCACCAATTAACCACATACCCAAAAAAATGGGTAAATTAAAATCGATTTCAACATCAGACCCACTCAGAAACATTTGCATAAGAGCCCAACATCTTTCTTATATCCATACTATGCCAAGAATTTGATACAAATTATTCTATCACCTTATCCACAACTTATATACACATGATAACAATATTTGTATATGCCACACAACAAACATTAACATGTTAAAAAAATTTGATTCGTTTGAATCACCATATACAAACTTTTCCTACCCGTACCTAAGAGTACAAGGACAACACTAGGACACACTAGAAATCTAATCAACTTTCTCACAGATTCATTACTATAGCTCCTCTTTACTACCACATGTTTTTTTGTCACTTCCGATTACCTAAAAAAATGTGGAGAACCACAAGGGTGAGACCCATGTTCCAACAAGAGATATAACCTCCAACAACGCTTATTGATTACAACATTTTAAATAGTAGATAACTGAGCAGTTGGAGTATTTAATAATCAATTTAATAGATTGAATAATTTAAGTATACTAAACTGATTAAGCAAATAATCTTAGCAACAAGTATGATCATCAACAAGTATGATCATCAATGCATATATGGGTCTCACAAGGGTGAGACCCATGTTCCAACAAGAGATATAACCTCCAACAACGCTTATTGATTACAACATTTTAAATAGTAGATAACTGAGCAGTTGGAGTATTTAATAATCAATTTAATAGATTGAATAATTTAAGTATACTAAACTGATTAAGCAAATAATCTTAGCAACAAGTATGATCATCAATGCATATATAGGTAAAAAATAAATCCATTTCTCTAGATAGATATCTACTCAAATATCATCAAATTGCATCTAATAACAATCATTATCATTAATATGACTATCATCATATTCCTTGATAACAACACAAGCAATCTAGTAGCATAAGCATCCCTGACATCATGAGTATGTCTAGTAACATAACATGGCTATCAATATTGGCATCTCAGATAAAGGGGACATATCTATATCATAAGTATAACTAACATCATAACACAATGAACTGCATAGGTATAATTAGCAGTTTAAGCATTTCTAATTATATAGGAATGGCTAGAAATATTGAGCATAGCTAGCAACATCTTCTTAACCATCAATGTCAGTATATTTGACAACATAAGCCTATTTACAATACGAGCATAACTACAACAAAAGCATATCTATTATCTCTTATTGTACTATACATGATCTCAGTGAAAAGAAAGAAAACAAGTGTTATCATCCAATATGAAGCATTGTTTATAACCCAAAACAGATATGCTAGACAACTATCTTACATCTTTTATTATGCCCTAGGGAATTATAATCGTACCATCCAAAGTCCAACCGACCCCTGCGAAGGGATATTTGGTTCCGTACAAGATGTAAGAGCGCTAGTATCCTAAGATCTCTTCCCCTCGGTCAGTATGAGTAAAAAGGCAGTGATATATCAGTCAAGGCTGCCACCACAGTGACATATAGTCAAGCTGCTAACCACTAGTTTTCCCTTGGTACAGGTCACGACACTACAAACCAGGGTATACAAAACCCTCTAATTTGAGGTACAACTGTAGTTGTCCTCAATCACATCAGGTGTATGAGGCATGACCATAGCCATCCTCCACAACCTACATTGTGGATGATAAGGATATATCCTCAACTTGCCAGCCCCACATACTCAATAGTTTGCACTCTGAGTTTCCCTTACGAATACTCATTTCACCATCTAGCAACTTCTGACACTGATGATGGCTCTACGACACAGGGCACTACATGATTAGAGTTGCACTCGATTAGTTATGCCAATTGAGTGAATTAAGGTTGCATCAAATAAGTGGACATACAAACCCTAATTCACTTCTAGCAGCATATAAATATTACAACTTTTAAAAGATATAAAATGTGTGGAACGTAATTTTTCATCTCATCATCACATGGTACTATTCACTTGCCATTCATGAGACCACACTAGTCATCATACTCTCTTAAGATATAAATCCTTTTCACAATATCATAGGGTATCAACCCTTATCAACACAAGAGGATTACACCTCATTCAGGGCTCAACCATGCCCAAAGGTCATTAAGACCATCATACTATCACATCATATAAATCCTTTTCACAATATCACAGGGTATCAACCCTTATCAACACAAGAGGATTACACCTCATTCAGGTCTCAACCATGCCCAAAGGTCATTAAGACCATCGTACCTTTCCCTGCAAGATCATCATTATCTTTGCATGCCTTATAACAAGGATCAACAACATCACTTACATATAATACACCAGATCCATACAATATTGCATCAATGAGCTAGGAGATATTCTTAAACAATCATAACAGGGTTATATTAACATTAAGAACATTCCTTTATTACATCAACATGCAAGGAATAGAGATATGATTAACACTCATCATATTCATCATGCACATGTTTAGCATAAGAAAGTATCAACCATGTGTCTATGATAACCACCAATTAACATATTAAGGTTATGATCATATTAAGGAGGTAATTTACCATCATTCCATCATATAAGAAGGTTATACAAGAATATTCATTTTTATCTATTTGCATTAGAGTTAAGTTCTACAAGATAAATTATATTAATGTTACTAATCAGCACTCATACCCAAACCCTAACTCATGACATCTCCATTGGATCATGGGTGCATAAGGTGAAGCATCACCATCACATTCCATACTATTCTTAAGTATGAATCCACACATAAATCAAGGTGTAACCATCGAGTTATAGCATACTAAGATTTTAACAATAGTAATAGAGTACTCCATGATTGTATTAGTCATTCAAGGACTATTCATACCCAATTACCATCATTTTGTTATATTAAAGCTAGGTGTAACAAGATATACCTCATTAGGGTTACCCATTAATTCATTATGGTGATTATAAATCAGAATTATATGAGGGTAAGGGTAAGACTAAAAGTTTAGAGAATTGAACCATCAAATTCTCATCATTAGAATCATAACATTACACTACACACTTCACCCAAAACTATGGGAATATTGAGGCATCAACTTGTAACCATGAAATGTTGAATATGTAAAGCCATTGATTCACATTGAATGAACCATTTATAATGTTATTGAGTTGTGATCTATAAAAGTCAACATTTAACCCTAGACATCCTTTGATTAAAAACAATAAGGGTTCTGTTGAGAGTACGGTAAAACCCATAATTGACTGTTCATTTAAAACAAACCATCCATTGTCAACAAGTAATCTCCTTAAGTTGATCATAAAAAGGAAACCATCTAAATCACATTATTAGGACCAACATATTACATTATCCATCATTCCACTTTATTGGAGGAATAAACATTAGATCTTGACCATTGGGTCAAGTTCATATGTTAAAACCCTCAATTACAGTATAGGTCCAACCATTGCATCAAGTGACCCAAGAAACCAATTGTCTAAGGCTTAATTGATGCTACAACTATATGATGAACTCACCATAGGTCATGGAGACCTGATACACTATCATTAGTGACCATTAACTCACCATAGGTTGTTAGATCATCACTATATTCATTAATCAACATCAAATATTAAGCTAATGTCATCATTGATTAATAACATCAATAGGGTACTTAATGATTGATCAATGAACTTCTAATTGATCCAAAACCTGACCTAAGGGGGTGACCATAGGTGGTCACCATCATATGACACCTTTGATCCCGACCATCAGTTTTCATGAAGACAACATCATAGGATTGTTGCAATGGTACCATCATCGGGTCATGGGTTTATAGAAGAAATCAGCTTAAAACCCTAAAATTGACCATTGGTTCATAGGTGCTTAGCACCATAGGTTGTCAAAACAACCTCATCCAAGTCATATTATACCTTAGGAATAATGTACAAATGATTAAAGGTTCATCTAGAACTGAAATCAGAATAGGTAATATTATAAAAATCTAAATCCAAGTCAAGCATAGCTTTTTAGTGCATGGATCATCATTTTCAAGCAAGAACATGAGCTAGAAAGATTATGGTAAGCAATAAACGTGGATCAAGTGATAAAAATTGCCTCTAATTAGAATATAAACTCCCAAACTGAAGAAAACACAAGTAGGTAGGGTAGGAAATCCAAGCATAAGCTATGAACTCGTCCATCTAGCACCTTTCTTCATCAAATGAGCAAACCCTAAGCATAAGGAGCAAGAAAGGTAGGGTTTTAGAGATTTAGAGAAATTTCTACCATGGAACAGAAAGGTTCCAACCTGAAGAAAGGTATGAGGAAGGATAAAAAAGAAATAAATGGAGGAAAGAAGGGGTTTCTTACTCTTTTAGGTCAAGATCACTAGAAGGAAACTTTTTAAACCCTAAAAGGAAGTCAATTGCAACCCTAGATTCTTTTTCCAAGAAGATACCCTATTTATTCTTCTGTGGATAGGAAATTCATAGAATCACAGTGGGAGAATGAGGTTTTTATAAGTATGGAAGTGGTGGAGAGCAAATGGCTCGTTTGGGTGCTTAGGGATAAGTATATGAAACTTTAAGATAAAGAAAAAGAAAAATTTGAAGTTCTAGTATCTTTCCAAGTGTCAATGGCCTTAAACTATTAAGAATATACAATGACACACACAAGCAGATCCCCCATCATACATATAGACCTGATTTTCTTTCCTTTGTCGAATTTCCGAGCCAATCAAATAATCCATTAGTTGATAGCTACTTAAGGTAGCTCATCCATGAAGGGATAAACCCTAAAATACCCTTAAGGAAAACACCTTCAGACCAAGGTTTAAATAGGCCCCCATGGCTCAACAAGATAAATAACGTTGAGATAATATCCAAGGAACATAATGCAAGTGATAAATTGCAAATAAAACTCTCAATTGGGTAAATTGCAGAAAAGCCAAAATGTGCATAAAATTGCATAACTTGCTCAAATAGTGTCCAAATTGGACCAAATTTGAAAATTAAGCTTATATTATGATTTCAAATCATATCACAAGGTTATAGTAGGGATATAAGAATTCAATTATGATGATTAAACTTATTCAACTTATTAAGCAAGCTTAGGGGCCCTACAACTATAAACCACTAACACCGATTTTGCCCCTGAATTCCAAGGTAAACAAAGATGGGTACTTGCTTTGCACCTCATACTATTACCTTCACATGGTTACTTTCATATAATGGTGATGTCACATCATTAATACATATCTCATCTTGGGTTAGCACAAAAACCCCGCCTAAGAAGACATTCTCAATATGGAATGTAGAAACTTATTGTGTCATCTGTACAACTCTAGTAGTAATGTTCAACTTTAAATTATAGCTATCATCCTAAAATTATATCTATTGTATCAACACATTACTCAAAAGTCATACTTGATATCTTTTTACCAATCATGGCATGTGTCCCGTACCATTCCTTGAAGCATAAAAAAAGGTGATGTATCCATCCTTTTTTTTCTAGATACATTGACATTGGAACACTTGTTAGTTCTTTTTCATCATCAAAAGAAATGTTGACGCTGGAATCTTTCATTCCATACAAGGAAACATCATTCCTACTCAACCTTTTTAGGGGTGAAACAACAACACTATCTTCACCTTATTAGTATTTAGACAACCTACTTAGAAGACATATCATGATCCCATAAAGACATTTAATCAACCCCATCTCACTCTTGTTCAATTTGTCTCATAGCTATTGCTGCTTCGGAAACCCTAAGGTTTTTTAAGAAATAATGATCATATTTGAAATACTTTAACATGTCATCATTCAAAGCTTGATATAACTTGTATGACATGACTGGAACACTTTGTTCCTCCTATTCATAAATTCTATTTGTACATTGGTTAGTCTAAAGGACATAACTCTAAACTCATCGTGGCCATGTGAATTATGTCATCCAATCTAACTCTTATGCATTGATATTTGATCATAATTTTATCTTAAAGGAACACGGTATCACATATCTATTAACCAACAAACCATCTATCCTTGATAGTGGTCTTGCCCAGCTATCACTGAATCATACACAACATTATAGAATTACTTTTGTTTTTTTGTTTTCCTTCCAAACAACATTTAGAGGGTCATCATCAACTCTCTCTCTCTAAGGGAGAGGAACACTTGGAATGTTCATTTAATAAACATCTCCAACCTTCACATACTTCCCATACTATTGATACATCTTGGATACTAGAATTCATTACCTTGGTATCCACCTCATGTGCTCTAAGGAACTCACGTCCTTATCTCATCTACTTTTACCAACATAATAAATTTCAAAACATATAAGAGGACTCTCCCAAATTATTGGAAGGATCAAAAGCAAACTCATCACAAACTTTATGATCTTGGAACCATAGTCCAAGCAACCTTATGCTATAATAAGCTATCCATCATCATGTTTACAGTGAATCCACATTTACCATGTGGCAATGATCCACTTGAAATATATGCCCTATAAAGGAAAGACACAAAGGAAAACACACTTCCATACCATAGTAGTATTTTTCAAGGGTCACTACCAGAAAGGTAACCAATTATATATTTCATTATGCAGGTTACAACTTCTCATGTATCATTTTACCTTTTTCATTCCGGGTTCCTTGCCATTAGAATAGGAATCATCATGATTAACATATCTCATTACTTCTTCCTTGATGACTATTTATCACACTTGGGTATGTTCTCTTATTTTATTATGTTTTCAGTGACTTATCAACAGGTATATCATCATATTCCACATTTTCTTCATTAAACATGGATCATCTGCCTTAATTTATTTCAAACACCATGCTTATTTTACATTAACACTTTCTTACACACATAGGTTGGTCTGAGATTAACTCAGGTTCCACCTTATTCCTTTGTCATTGTTCTCATTTATCTTCTCATTTTATACTTACCATTGAAGTTCTCTCCATCTTATGTGGATTTTATACCTTGAATCACTTTATAATCATAGACTTATCTGTCTTTTACTTTATTCTCTTCTTGAATCACATCTTCAAGAACTCCACTTTTTCTTATTTGTATTCAGATTTATATCTCTTGGTTTTGTGTCTTTCTCTTTAGCTGCCAAACATTCAAGTTTTGATAGATTATGATGCAATTCTCATCTTCTTTAAGGTAGGATTGAGATATTCACACAATGATTTCTTATTCATTATGCTATTTAGATTGTTTCAAAATGACTACTTGATCATAGTAACCAGAAAGATAACAATCTAAGAGTTCCATACTTACCTTTCTTCAATAATTGAATGCCTAGCCAGGGCACTCAAATACTGAGATTAGGCAGTGTGCACCATATTTTTATGTCATATTCCTAATTTTGACATCATCCTAGTCCTAAGTCCTAGTGTCCCTGTGGACTAAATGAACCGAAAGCTCTGATACCAACTTGTGAGAACCCGTAATACTAAACGAGATTACTCAAAACATAAAGCATAATCAATCACCAATTAACCAGATACCCAAAAATATGGGTATATTAAAACTGATTTCAATGTCAGACCTGCTCAGAAACATTTGCATAAGAGCCCAACATCTTTATTATATCCATACTATGCCAAGAATTTGATACAAATTATTCTATCGCTTTATCCACATCATATATACACATGAGAACAATATTTGTATATGTCACACAACAAACATTAACATGTTAAAACTTTTTGATTCGTTTGAAACACCATATACAAACTTTTCCTACCCGTACCTAAGAGTACAAGGATGACTGTAGGACACACTAGACATCTAATCAAATTTCTCACATATTCATTACTATAGCTCCTCTTTACTACCACAGGTTTGTTTTCGTCACTTATGATTACCTAAAAAAATGTGGTGAACCACATGGGTGAGACCCATGTTCCAGCAAGAGATATAACCTCCAACAATGCTTATTGATTACAACATTTTAAAAAGTAGATAACTAAGTAGTTGGAGTATTTAATAATCAATTTAATAGATTAAATAGTTAAAGTATACTAACCTGATTAAGCAAATAATCTTAGCAACAAGTATGATCATCAATGCATATATAGGTAAACAATAAATCCATTTCTCTGGATAGATATCTACTCAAATATCATCAAATTGCATCTAATAACAATCATTATCATTAATCTAACTATCATGACATTCCTTGATAACAACACAAGCAATCTAGTAGCATAAGCATCCCTAACATCATGAGTATGTCTAGTAACATAACATGGCTATCAATATTGGCATATCAGATAAAGGGGATAGATCTATATCATAAGTAGAACTAACATCATAACACAATGAACTTCATAGGTATAATTAGCAGTTTAAGCATGTCTAATTACATAGGCATGGCTAGCAATATTGAACATAGCTAGCAACATCATCTTAACCATTTGCGTTCGTATATTTGACAACATAAGCATGTTTACAACATGAGCATAACTACAACATAATCATATCTATTATCTCTTATTGTACTATACATGATCTCAGTGAAAAGAAAGCAGACAAGGGTTATCATCCAATATGAAGCATTGTGTATAACCTGAAACATATATGCTAGACGACTGTCTTACATATTTTATTATGCCCTGGAGAATTTGAATCATACCATCCAAAGTCCAGCCGACCCCTGCAAAGGGCTATTTGGTTCCGTACAAGATCTAGGAGTGCCAGTATCCTAAGATCTCTTCCCCTCAGTCAGTACGAGTAAAAAGGCAGTGACATATCAGTCAAAGCTACCACCACAACAACATATAGTCAAGCTACTAACCACTAGTTCGCCCTTGGTACAGGTCACGCGACTAGTGACGTGGTTCTTACTACACTAACAAACTCACCCAGGGATGAAATCCCTGAGTTTTACCAAAACCTTGTGTAAAAATACCACCCGCAAGCGGACAGGTCTTACCGCAGTATAGTTGAGTATTGAATCCCAAGGGACAACATTTTTAAGAATATTTCACTAGTCGAATCTAGTTGAATCAAGGCTAATATTTAGAACAGAGGTTGGTTTGAGTTTAATTAAACTAAATGCAAGGAAAGTAAAAAATAGGATTAAAAGTTGATTAAAGATTAATGATGGGAATTGTTGGGATGGACCCGAGTTTCACCACCGCTACACATGCAAACACATCCAAACACAAACATACATGCTAGATATAACAATCCAAATAGAGCTACTACAAACTCTCTGTTCGGATGTTTAGGTTTGCGTAAGCATCACCTTAGGCATTAAATGTCTTGTTGCCATCCATATCACACACTTACGACTCCAAAGATACATATATCAAACTGAAGCTATGGCCCCCCCATACAGGCATTAGGCACACAGAAGCATCACCGTGGGCTAGATGTCTCGTCCCCTCATGGGTCACACACTTACAACTTTAGGGAATCCCATCAAAAGTTCTTGTTAGGGAGTCAACCACATTAATCGACATTCAAAACCTACATATTGAAGTTCTCGCAACATAGGAACAAAATAGATCATGCAAGTAGGTAATCAATCCATAAGCACACATCAAATGATTAACAACGAAATGAAAAGTTATATACAAGCCATGGAATATTTAATAATTGGACATGTAAGCACATGAAGCAGGGATAGTCTTCGCACCCCAGGGAAAGGAAACTACTCGCTCATGGTGAGAGAAACAAAAAGAATAAGAGAGAGGGAAGATTCCGCCATGAGCATGGTGAAGAATATGATCGCAGCTCGGTGGAGAGACGATCTTCTACACAATCTCAAGGTAGATATGGACAAGGAGGGAAGAACACCATGGCAGATGGGGTAGATCTTCTTTCTCCACCTTCTCTCTCTTCTCGTAGTCCTTTCTCCCAGTAGGAGGAGTAGCTTGTGGACGTGATGGTGGTGTAGGCATGGCGTAGATGATGAGGATGGCTACAGATCTGGTTTTCCACCTCAGATATGGATGAAAGGGTTGGATGGAGCGGATAGATGGATGCACCAGGGGTCGAATGCTTCTTGGGCATAGCCTGGCGGTGGAGACTGTCTCCTTAGGCTGGGGACAGATCTACAACCTAACGATGTCTGGAGAGGGTGCCTTTGAGTGAGGGGGTAGGGTCCTATTTATAGGCTCAGGCTGTTGGCTGGAGTTACGGTCTGGACGCTATGGTCGTGCTGTTGAGGTCGCGGTTAGGGAAGAGAAACTGCAGTCGTGGTTATTGGCTGTTGTGACTGTAGACATGGCATTGGCGAGTACCCGAACGTAGTTGGTATGGATGCAGGTCATGATCACGATGGTGGAGAAGGACACCACGATTAGGTGGATGGCAACAGAGGGTGCAACCACGATTTGAAGTTGAAGGTGGAGGTGTCCTCTTTGTGGCTATCATAGGTCATGGTTAGGGTTGGCAGGTGGTCGATGGTGATTGCAGAGCATACCGCGACCTAGAGACAATGGCATTGTGCATGGAAGAGAGGAAAAGCATAGACCGTGGTGGTGAGGAAAGGATGAGACTGCAAACACATATAGTTGAACTACGATCGCAGTTGCTAGGGTTGCAGAGGTTTGGAAGAGGAAGGTGTGATGAAGACGGTAGAGGATACATCGCGATCTTATGTAGGCGAGGAGAGAGCCGGAGGTTGTGGCTTTGATATATATGTGCGGAGATGATGGTAGATGAGGTAGAGGAAGCTGATTGCGGTTCTGGAGGAGGGAGAAGAACTGTGGGACATTGAGGTGAAGACGATAGAGAGGACCACGATCGTGGTTGTTGGCGTTGATGAGATCGTGGTGTAGAAGGGAGCACCACGGGCACAGGGGATGTGATGAAGAAGAGAGGAGTCACAATTATGGAGGAGATAACTGTGATCGCGGTATTAGGAAGTGCAGGAGCCCACAATGTTCTGACTTGGAGCAACAGGAAATGAAAAGAAAAGAAAGAAAGGGTCGTGATTCAGTGCTCGTGGGCCCAAATAAACAAGGGATCAAACCTGACCCTTTAGACTCAATAATACCTGCAAATAGGTGCAAAAATTGAATTAAAATCGGGATAAATCCAATCGAGCCAAGACAACTCGGTTTTTAGAAGATAAAGCCAATAAACACGAAAATACTAAGCAAAATTGGGCCCAACATGGTGACTGAACCCGGATGAATATGCATTTATCAAAACACCCCGAACTTAAATGTTGCTTGTCCCCGAGTAACCCAAAATCTAAAATAGTTGCCAAATGAATACTTTCAACTCATGTGATTGCCTCATCTTCACATCACGATTGTTCCTCTTTTGCTCTGTATGACCCAACATCTCAACTTCTTGAGACCACCAAACACATCTTATTATATCTTTGTTCTTGAGTTTGTTTTCCAACATCACTTCCTCCCTACTTTTTTCCAACATCAAGCATTTCTAAGAGCTTCATAAGAGTCTAGAGATACCCGCAGAACAACAAGTTTACACCTGATCTGAAAGTGGTGTTTTTCAAGATATTGGCAAAGTAGGCATTCAATGTGTGAGTAGGTGGAAATGGGAGTGAAGGGGGGTATGGAAGGAAGAAATAAATCTCTCCTCTATTTGACTCGAGATTTTTTTTTATTATATGGATGCAATTTCATTGACTGCAACTCTTATTATTATGTTTTGTGCAAATCTCTCCTCTATTCGACTCAAGATTGCATTTTTGTGTGTGCGCATTGGCATTTTTTCTTGGTGGCATGCCCCTATTACATAGTGAGGGGTATGGAAAAAGAGAATAAAGAGGGAGGAGGTGTGCCACCCCAAACTTAGGGTTTGGCACTATTTTGGTTATTTTTGTTTTTTTTTTTTATGGATGGAGGGGTAAGAAGATGATAAAAGAAGTGTAGAAGAGAGTTCAGATCATAATGCAACTTGATTTACAATTCAATGCACCGGGTTGTTCTCCTTATTATACTCTGCTCAAATAATGACTTGATGAGGATTCAGTGGAGATTCCATGCTATTGTTCCACTAGTCAGTTAGGAAGCACAATGTGTTTGATCCCTCTCAGTTTGACATATATTTGCCATTTTTATTGATCATGATGTTAGGATTTATAAGCTTCACACGGTGATTTCTAACCATTGGCTAGTTTTAGAAATTGTCCCCCTTGAGGTTTTGCTTCAAATAAGGAGGGTATAATGATTCAAAAATGCATGGAAAAATGGGATAGCCGGCTAGATAAAGGCTTTGATTAAAACAAACAATGTCAAACTTCATCAAGTTTATGTACAAAACTACTTCGAAAATTTTGAAAATTTTGCTCAAAATTGAAACAATGAAATCTTAAGTCTGAAACAGATAGGAGTGGGTGGAAAGTAAATTACATACCACCCACCCTCCACCCCAAACTTAGAAATTTTCTCGTCCCGAGCAAACTCTAAATCCGAGATGGAGGGGAAAATTGTGCCAGTTAGTCCACCAGATGTTGTTGCATTCCTTTCGGCGATGTGTCCTCCATATGAAATTTCAAGAATGAAAATTATCAGAACTTAAGATTGCATCTTGCGATCCAGTGTCTAAAAGTAAAAATCTAAGGTAAGGGTCGGGTTGCCTCCCGACAAGTGCCTTTGTTTTATGTCATTGGCTCGACTTGATTACTTCAATTTTCTGGTAGATATGTTAGTTTGGAGAGATCAAACATTGCTTCGGTGCCTATGTCAGCTGTGGTGAAATATTTCTTCATGCGTTGGCCATTTGCCACAAATTCTCTTGAATGTTCACTCCATAAAAGGAAGCCACCATGTGGGTAGATGCTTTTGACAATGTACGGTCCAGATCATCGGAAATGGAGTTTGTCGGGAATAACCTCAGTCTTGAGTTGAATAGTATAACTTGGTCTCCCACTTGAATGTCCTTCCTTTTTAGAGGACCATCAAGCCACAACTTTGTGCATTCTTTATAGATTCTGGCATTCTCATAAGCTTTCATTTGGAGTTCATCCAGCTCCTGAAGTTGCAACATCCTAGCTTGGACAGCTTTCTTCATGTCAAAATTCAACTATTTGATTGCCCACCAAGCTTTGTGTTTGAGTTCTACGGGCAAGTGACATGATTTTCCATAGATGAATCTGAAGGGTGTTGTTCCATGAGGAGTCTTGAAAGCAGTTCGGTAGGCCCACAAGGCGTCATTGATTTTTACTGACCAATCCTTTCAGTTGCATCCTACTATCTTTTCTAGGATAGCTTTGAGTTGATGGTTCAAAACCTCTACCGGCCAACTTGTTTGTGGGTGGTAGGGGGAAGCTACCTTGTGAGTTACACCATATTTTCTTAACAACGCTTCAAATCTTCTTTCCTAAAAATGAGAACCTCCGTCGGATATCACACTGCGTGGGTCTCCAAAATGGGGAAATATAATGTCTTTGAACATTTTGATGATAGGTTTCGAATCTCTAGTGACTGTTGGTATGGCAGCTACCCATTTAGAGACATAATCCACTGTAACTAGAATGTAGAAAAATCCATGCAAGGATGGGAATGGGACCATGTTGTACACTCCCCAAACATAAAAAATATCTACTTCTTGCCATAGCTTAAGTGGAATCTCATCTCTTTTTGTAATGTTACCCGTTCTCTGACACTTGTCACATGATAGAACAAAGTTGTAGGCATCTCTGGATATGTTTGGCCAAAAGAAACCACATTGCAAAACCTTCAAAGCAGTTTTCTTAGAACTCATATGGCCTCCAACTGGGCCTGAGTGGCATTGTTCTAAAATAAGTTGGGCTTCTTCCTCAGCGATACAATGTCTGTAGAGACCATTAGCACAAATCTTGAAGAGGTACAGTTCATTTCAGTGATATTGCCTCACGTCATGCATGAATTTCTTCAGTGAATTTCCGGTACATTCAGGGTGGATCACACTGGTGGCGAGATAGTTCACATAGTCCAAGTACCAAGGAGTCACTTCTGAGACTTTCATGAGCTGGTAATCTAGAAGAGAATCATTAATTGGGATCTTTTTTGTGTCTAGGGTGTGGATACGACTCAATTGGTCTTCCACAACATTCTCTATTCCTTTCTTATCTCTTATCTCTTATCTCCAGATCAAATTCTTACAAGAGGAGAATCCATCTGATCATCTTGGGTTTTGCATCTTTCTGTTTTAGGAGGTAACATATAGCAACATGATCTGTGTAAACAATGACCTTCAAACCAATGAGGTAGGATATGAACTTGTCAAAGGCATACACGACTGCTAGGAGTTCCTTCTTAGTAGTTGCATAATTCCTCTGAGCTTCGTCAAGGGTCTTCGATGCATAGTATATGACATGATGTTTCTTCTCTATACATTGGCCTAAAACAACACCGACTGCGTATTCACTGGCATCACACAATATTTTGAATCGGTGCCCCCAATCTAGAGCTCGAATGATGGGTGTTGTTGTAAGAGCATGCTTCAGGTTGTTGAAACTCTTGATGCATTCTTCATCAAAATGGAAATCAACATCCTTTAGTAACAAGTTGGTCATAGACTTGGTTATCTTGGAGAAATATTTAATAAACCTTATGTAAAAGCCTACATGACCAAGGAACGCGTGAACCTCTCTTACATTGGTTGGGATAGAGAGTTTGGAAATCACTTTGATCTTCTCCTTGTCCACTTCAATTCCTCGATTACTGACCCTATGGCCAATGACTATGCCTTCTTTTACCATAAAGTGACACTTCTCCCAATTTAGCACTAGATGTGCTTCTTTGCATCATTAGAGGACTAGGGAGAGGTGTTTCAGACATGAGTCATATGAATCCCCATATATGGAAAAATCATTCATAAAAACTTCCATAATAGTTTTGGTAAGGCCAACAAATATGGCTTCCATGCAGCGTTGGAAGGTTGCAAGTGCATTACATAGCCTGAATTGCATCCTTCTAAAGGCATATGTTCCAAAGGGGCAAGTGAAAGTAGTTTTCTCTTGGTCATCAGGATGTATAGGAATTTGATAGAATCTAGAGTGATCATCAGGATAGCAGAAATATTCCTGGTGAGCCATTCACACTAGACCTTGGTCTAGAAAAGGCATTGGCAAATGATCCTTACGAGTTGCCTTATTCAACTTCCTTTAATCGATACACATTCTCCACCCGGTAACTGTTCAAGTGGGGATGAGTTCATTATCTTCATTCCGTATCACAATAGTGCCACCTTTCTTTGGTACAACATGTACATGACTCACCCATGGCGAGTCAGATATAGGATAGATGATCCCCGTTGTGAGCAATTTAATAACTTCAAGGCAGACTACTTCCTACATATTTGGATTAAGCTTTCATTGATGTTCGACAGTCGGATTGTGGTCTTCCACCATGGGGATTCTGTGCATGTAGAGTGATTGACGAACCCCAGTGAGATCACTCATCTTGTAGCTGATATCTTTCCTTCTTTCTTTTAATTCTTTCAGGAGTTTATCTTCTTATTCAGTCATTAGATCGGAATTTATGATAACTGGGTAGACCTCAAGATCATCTAGAAACACATACTTTGGTCCCTTAGGTAGGGGCTTCATTTCAGGAGCTCCTGGTTTATCACATAGGTCTTTAGCTACATTCACAACCTTGAATTCCTCAAATTTAGCTTCAGGATCTTCTTCAACAACATTAAGTTGGAGAACACAATCCTTCACTTGTTCGTCGATGGAGTTGTCAACAGATGAGTTTGTTAGAGCCACTTCTAAAGGATCAACTTGTTCATAATCCTCTTGTGTAAGGAGTGACATTTGGTCTATGCAATCAATCAAGTAGACTTCTTCTTGCATGCTTGGTCTTTGCATACTTTCAAAAACCTTGAACTTGAGGGTTTCTTTTCCTAGTCTAAGGAGCAAGGTTCCTGCTTCAACATCAATAAAAGCTCTCGTAGTGGCAAGGAATGGATGGCCAAAGATAAGAGGGTATCTGACATCTTCTTTTATGTCCATGATGACAAAGTCACATGGGACATAAGAGTCTTTTCCTACCTTGACTGGGACATCCTCGATTATTCCCAAAGGGAGAGTCATAGAATTGTCAACAAGTTGTATGGTCATGCCAGTTGGAAGTAGTTTTGCAAACCCTAGCCTCTTACAAAGGCTAAGTGGCATGATAGAGATGCTAGCTCCAATATTGGCTAATCCCTTCTTACATGAAGAGTCACCGATATGGCACGAAATCCCAAAGGATCCTGGGTCTTTCTGCTTCTTAGACATCTTGCTCTAAATGATATTGGAAGTGGTTGTTGCTAACTTAACTGTCTTGTATTCTTCAGTTATATACTTCCTTGTGAGGAGAGACTTCAAGTACTTCGTCCAGGATGGTATCTCATCCAGAGCATCAAGAAAGGGTATATCAACATGAAGCATCTTCATTGCTTCTTTGAAATTGTTGAAATGTGTGTCAAGCTTTGTCTGCTTCAAATGAGCTGGGAAAGGAGGACGAGGCTTGTACACTGGCACCTCCGGCTCAGGTATGTTTTCTGCTTCTGTAACAATAGGTTCTTCTGATCTTGCTTTGTCGGTCTTATTAGCAGTTGGTGGTTCTTTCGATTGAGATTCATGTACTGTAGAGTCTTGGGCAATCACAAGATCATCACCGTCTGTAACAACCATGGGTGTCTTGAAAGGATGACCAGAATAGTCTTTTCCAGACCTGGTGGTGGCATCCTTCAATTGCTATGGATGTTTAGGATTGTTCTCTGGTTGGCCAGTGAAAGCTCCAGCAGGTGGCTAGAGGCTAGCTGACAGTTGAGCTAGTTGAGATTCAATAGCCTTTTGATGGGCTTGCTGGTTTGCTATCATAGTCTGTTATGACTGCAACATCTTCTCAATGGCTGAGAGTTTGTCATCAGGAGAGATGGGACTGGCTTGCTGTCCTTGTTGTTGATAAGGGACTTGGTTTGGATTTTGGAAATGAGAATTGTTCTGATAATTGTTATAGTTTCTATTCTAGAAGTTACCTCTAAAGTTCCCTTGATTCCCGAAATTTTGTTGTTGGTTATACTGGAATCCTGGCAGGCCTCGTTGTTGATTATTCAAACCAAGTTGTCGTGAGTTTTCCGCTCATGAAGGATTTCCATATTGAAAACCTGGATAGTTCCTGTTCTGATTCAGATTATAATATACTTGACTAGGGATAGTGTTGACAACATTCAGATTTTCCATTTGACCATTATCTCCTTGGGCACAAGTATTTCCCAAAACAACATCATAGAGGATATTATAGGCTAGCGTAGAATGATCGGTGCCTTTACATGCTTCACTGAACAATGAAGCTGACTTGACTTGTTCTTGTTGTCGAGGAGGCAAACGTCTTCTTTCATAGGCGGCAAAAGATGATTCAAGTTGGTCTTGCTTGGCAACTAGAAGCTTAAGAAACTTGGCAATAGGATTGTACTCAGGAGTAGCTTCTACCATAGTAACATTCAACACTCCTTTACTTATGGGTCTACCCCAGTTGGCTTGATTTTCAGCTCCAAGGGTGACAACCTTCCATGCACTATCATAGCTTTGATGCATAAAGTTCCCCCCAGATGAGGAGTCTAAGAACTTCTTGATATCATCATGCGCACCCCTATAAAAGATTTTGATGAGTTGATTCTTAGGAATTTCATGGTGTGGACTCTTGCATAGGAGCTCTTTGTATCTTTCCCATGCTTCTGTAAGGGTTTCACCAGGGACCTGAGTGAATTGTGTTATTCGGCCCCTACTTTCATAGGTGAGAGAAGGATGATAGAATTTTTCTAGGAAGACAATTTGAAGTTTCTCCCTGGTGGTGATGGTTTCACATTGCAAACAGTTGTACCAACTCAGGGCTTTGTCAGCAAGAGAGTATTTGAAAAGACAGAGTCTGATGACATCATCTGTGACTCCATTTTTCTTTGTCATAGAACATAGATCTATAAACCTCATAAGATGTTCTTGACTATCTTCTCCTTGATTACCATAGAAAGGGTTATTATGAAGAAGCGTAACCCAATGTGCCTTGATCTCAAAATTGGCAGCATTGATGGGAGGAGGTTGTACTGGGTGGTGAACATCAACAACTTTAGGGATTGAGAATTCTCGAAGGTCTTTTTGTAACATAGCTTGTTGAGATGCTGCTTGAGCTACTTGTATTTCTTCTTGAACTGTAGCTCGGGCTTCTTGCATAAGCCTTTCTCTTTGTCCATTAAGGGCTTGAGCTACCCTTCGGGCAATTTCCTCCTCTTGTGCCATCCTAGCTTGGTACTCTCTACTCTGACGACTAAAGGTTCTTTCTATCTCAGGGTCAAAGCTAGCAGTAAGGCCAAAACTGTTCGAGTGGTGCATGCACTAGTCCTTGAGGGTACCTAGGATGGAAAGATCGTTCATAAGTAAGATGGATGGAGTAGAGTAAAATTCAAGTAGATGCTCGATTTTATCAAAATTAAAATAAAAATCCTAAATTAGCCTTAATAGAACTAGATTCAACTAGATGATTCCGTTGTCCCCGACAATGACGCCAGAATTTTACGTGGTTCTTACTGCACTAACAAACTCACCAAGGGTTGAAATCCCTGAGTTTTACCAAAACCTTGTGCAATAATACCACCCGCAAGAGGACGGGTCTTATCGCAGTATAGTTAAGGATTGAATCCCAAGGGACAACATTTTTAAGAATCTTTTAATAGTCGAATCTAGTTGAATCAAGACTAATATTTAGAACAAAGGTGGGTTTGAGTTTAATTAAACTAAATGCAAGGAAAGTAAAGAGCAGGATTAAAATTTGAGTAAAGATTAATGATGTGAATTGTTGGGATGGACCCGAGTTTCACCACCTCTATTGATGAATGCATATTCATCATGGTTTCAATTGCCATCTTTGGCCTTATTTTTCTTAATACATTTGCTTTTGCCTCCTAAACCCTATTATATGCAAATATTCTCAAATCATGGGTTATCAAGGCTTGTTGATAAGAATTTGTGTGTTTTCTTTTTGTGCAGGTCAAGTGGGCCCATCTCTTACTCATGGGTTGCTCTTTATCCAAGCCCATCAGGCGACAACTATAGATATCGTGATCAAGACCCCCCTTCATCATTACCAGATCACAGTCCTCCAACTATTGCAACGTCTTCACCCTAATCGCGGGAACTCCTACTCAGGACTGCAATCAACAACATCACCTCCAGCCCAAATGATGATCTTAACTACCCTAACAACCACAGTTGTCTCCCCTCTGCATCCAACGATCAACCGTGATCATCGTTAACCCCCAACTTCGACACCTGTACAATCGCGACCTCCATCCTCCTCACCACGACCTGTGGTTCTCATCTAAACATCGCGATCCATCCTTGAGACTGCGATCTGGGGTCGTCATCGAAATCAACTGGATCATCCGCAATGCTCGCACCTACCTCATCATCATGACCTTCATCCCATATGCACCTACTCCCTGCAACCTACCATGCACGACCACCTTCCATAGCTTCCACCATCAGGTCTGCAGCTACCCACAGGCGACCTCCAACCTCACCATCATGGTCTGCGGAAACCAACATAACTACGATCACATTCTGCCATAACCGCACCCACGGTTTATCCTCCAGAACCACGACCACCTGCCTACCGCGACCGCGGTTCTCCACTCTTCTTCCACCAGTGGTTCTGTCCTCCTTCCGACCACAGTTTATCCTCACATACCGTGATCGTGGTCTATCATCTCTTCTCTGCTCACACTTCCTCTCTTCACTT
This sequence comes from Alisma plantago-aquatica, assembly GCA_963693085.1. Taxonomy (NCBI): domain Eukaryota; kingdom Viridiplantae; phylum Streptophyta; class Magnoliopsida; order Alismatales; family Alismataceae; genus Alisma; species Alisma plantago-aquatica. The sequence continues at coordinate 1,913,926,498 of OY856409.1, read as the reverse complement.
CACCTTGGTTGCTTCCTCACCCTCCAACTCCTTCAACATGCCCATGGTCTATGCATTAAAAACTGTGCCCACGGTTGAGAGCAGACACACCGTGACCTGGGAACATGATCAGAATGAGGAACCGCGATCAATGGAAAGATGAAAACCGTGACCTGGGCTGAAACAACTACGACCGTACAATAGAAAAGCCATGACCGTGGCATTGCCAAGCCACGGGCACGGTGGCCAAACAACAATAGACCATGACCAAAGGGGTGAAATAAGACAGTGACCAGAGCATACATACACACCTCGACTGAGGTCCAAAACCAATAGATCCAGTGGTAGCCCGAGCCTATAAATAGACCCCTACCCCCTCTCTTTCAGACACCCTCTCCACACACCATTAGGCTGTATGTCTGTCCTCATCCTAAGGAGATGGTCTCCTCCACATCCAGGTTGTGCCTAAGAAGCATTCGACCCCTGGTGCAAGCCACTCCATCCCATCCAGATCTAGATCAGTTACATCCATCTATCTTCTCCACCCAACCCATTCATCTAGATCTAAGGTGGAAACCCAGATCTGCAGTCGTCTTTATCATCTACGTCGTGCCTACGCCACCATCACGTCCATGAGCTGCTCCTCCTGCATGGAGCAAGGACTTCGAGAAGAGAGAGAAGGTGGAGAAAGAAGATCTGCCCCATCTGCTGTAGTGTTCTTCCCTCCTTATCCAGATCTACTCCGACGTTGTGTAGAAGTCTGTCTCTCCATTGAGTTGCGATCATCTTTTTCACCATGCTCATGGCGAAATCTTCCCTCTCTCTTGTTCTTTTTTTTTCTATCACCATGAGTGGGTAGTTTCCTTTCAATGGGGTGTGGAGACTAGCCCCACTGCCCATGCTTACATGTTCAAATATTAAACATTCCATGGCTTGTATATAACTTTTCATTTTGTTGTTACTCGTCAATGTGTGCTTGTGGATTGATCACCTGCTTGCATTTATCTTGTTCATTCCTATGTTGTGAGAACTTCTATATGTAGGTTTTAAATGTTGATTAATGCGGTTGACTCCCTGATGAGAAATCAGATGGGATTCCCTGAGGTCGTGAGTGTGTGATCTGTGAGGGCACGAGCCATCTAGCCCACGACAACGCCTTTGTGTGCCTAAACATCTTAACGGAGGACCGGAACATCCGTTGGATATCTGTATCTTCAGAGCTGTTAGTGTGTGATCTGGATGGCGATGAGTCATCTGATCCTAAGGTGATTCTTATGTGAACCTAAACATCCTAACAGAGGATTTGCAGCAGCTCTATTTGGATGGTTATATCTAGCCTAGATGTTTGTGTTTGGATGTGTTTGCATGTGTAGTGGTAGTGAAACCCCGGTCCATCCCAGCGGTCCCCATCATTAATCTTTAATAAACTTTTAATCCTACTCTTTATTTTCTCCGCATTTAGTTTAATTAACCTCAAACCAACCTCTGTTCTAAATATTAGTCTTGATTCAACTAGATTCGATTAGTAAAAGATTCTTAAAAATGTTGTCCCTTGGGATTCGATCCTCAATTATACTGAGATCCGTCCACTTGTGGGTGGTATTATTGCACAAGGTTTTGGTAAACTCAGGGATTTCAGCCCTGGGTGAGTTTGTTAGTGTGGTAAGAGCCATGTCAAATTTTGGCGCTGTTGCTGGGGACAACAAAAACATCTAGTTGAATCTAGTTCTATTAAGGCTAATTTAGGATTTTGCTTTTAATTTTCATACAATCGAGCATATACTTGAATTTGACTCTACTCTGTCCATCTTACTTCTGAAATATCTTTCCATCCTAGGTACTCTCAAGGACTAGTACATGCACCGCTCGAACAGTTCCGGCCTTACTGCTAGCTTTGACCCTGAGATAGAAAGAACCTTTCATCGTTAGAGTAGAGAGAACCAGGCTAGGATGGCACAAGAGGAGGAAATTTCGCGACGGGTAGCTCAAGCCCTTAATGCACAAAGAGAAAGGATTATGCAAGAAGCTCGAGCTGCAGTCCAACAAGAAATCGAAGTAGCTCAAGCAGCAGCTCAACAAGATGAGTTATAAAAAGACCTTCAAGAATTCTCAATCCCTAAAGCTGTTGATGTTCACCACCCAGTACAACCTCCTCCCATCAATGCTGCCAATTTTGAGATCAGGGCACATTGGGTTACGCTGCTTCAGAATAGCCCTTTCTATGGTAAGAAAGGAGAAGATAGTCAAGAACATCTTCTGAGGTTTATAGATCTATGTGCTATGACAAAGAAAAATGGAGTCATAGACGATGCCATCAGACTCCGTATTTTCAAATACTCTCTTGCTGAAAGAGCCATGAGTTGGTACAACTCTCTGCAATGTGAACCCATCCCCACCTAGGAGAAACTTCAAAATGTCTTCCTAAAAAAATTATATCCTCCTTCTCTCACCTTTGAAATTAGGTGCCGAATAACACAGTTCACTCAGGTCCCTAGTGAAACCCTTGCAGAAGCATGGGAAAGATACAAAGAGCTCTTATGCAAGTGTTCTCACCATGGCAATCCTAAGAATCAACTCATCAAAATATTTTATAGGGGTGTGGATGATGATATCAAGAAGTTCTTAGACTCCTCATCTGGGGGAAACTTCATGTGTCAAAGCTACGATAGCGCATGGAAGGTTGTCACCCTTGGAGCTGAAAATCAAGCCAATTGGGGTAGACCCGTAAGTAAAGGAGTGCTGAAGGTTTCTATGGCAGAAGCTACTCCTGAGTACAAGTATATTGCTGAGTCTCTTAAGCTTCTAGTTGCCAAGCAAGACCAACTTGAATCATCTTTTGCCACCTATGAAAGAAGACGTTCACCTCCTCGGCAACAAGAACAAGTCAAGTCAACTTCACTGTTCTGTGAAGCATGTAAAAGCACCGATCATTCAATGCTAGCTTGTAATATCCTCTATGATATTGTTCTGGGCAATACTTGTGCCCATGGAGATAATGGTCAAATGGAAAATCTAAATGATGTCAACACTATCCCTGGTCATGGATATTATAATCTGAATCAGAATAGGAACCATCCAGGCTTTCAATATGGAAATCCTTCAGGAGAGGAAAACTTACAACAACTTGGTTTGAATAATCAACAACGAGGCCCGCCAGGATTCTAGTATAACCAACAACAAAATTTTAGGAATCAAGGGAACTTTAGAGGTAACTTCCAGAATAGAAACTACAACAATTATCAGAATAATTCTCATTTCCAGAATCCAAACCAAGTCCCTTATCAACAACAAGGACAGTAAGCCAGTCCCATCTCTCCTGATGACAAACTCTCAGCCATTGAGAAGATGTTGTAGTCGCAACAGACTATGATAGCGAACCAGCAAGTCCATCAGAAGGCTATTGAATCTCAACTAGCTCAACTGTCAGCTAGCCTCTAGACACCTACTGGAGCTTTCACTAGCCAACCAGAGAACAATCCTAAACATCCAGAGCAATTGAAGGCGATCACCACCAGGTCTGGAAAAGTCTATTCTGATCCTCCTATCAAAACACCTGTGGTTGTTACAGATAATGTTGATCTTGTAATTGCCCAAGACTCTACAGTACATGAATCTCAACTGAAAGAACCACCAACCACTGATAAGATCGACAAAGCAAGTTCAGAAGAACCTATTGTTATAGAAGCAGAAAACACACATGAGCCAGAGGTGGCAATGTACAATCCTCGTCCTCCTTTCCCAGCTCGTTTGAAGCAGACAAAGCTTATCACACGTTTCAACAAGTTCAAGGAAGCAATGAAGAAGATTCATGTTGATATACCCTTTCTTGATGCTCTGGCTGAGATACCAGCCTGGACAATGTGCTTGAAGTCTCTCCTCACAAGGAAATATATAACTGAAGAATACGAGATAGTTAAGTTAGCAACAACCACTTCCGATATCATTCAGAGCAAGATGCCCAAGAAGCAGAAAGACCCAAGATCCTTTGGGATTTTGTTCCTTATTAATGACTCTTCATGTAAGAAGGGATTGGTCGATCTTGGATCCAACATCTCTACCATCCCACTTAGCCTTTTCAAGAAGCTAGGGTTTGCAGAACTGCTTCCAATTGGCATGACCATACTGCTTTTTGACAATTCTATGACTCTCCCTTTGGGAATCATCAAGGACGTCCCAGTCAAGGTAGGAAAAGACTCTTTGTCATCATAGACATAAAAGAAGATGCCAGATACCCTCTTATCTTTGGCCATCCATTCCTTGCCACTGCAAGAGCTTTGATTGATGTTGAAGTAGGAACCTTGCTCCTCAGACTAGGTAAAGAAACCTTCGAGTTCAAAGTTTTTGAAAGTATGCGAAGACCAAGCATGCAAGAAGAAGTCTACTTGATTGATTGCATAGAGCAAATGTCACTCCTTATACAAGAGGATTATGATTAAGATGATCCTTTAGAAGTGGCTCTAACAAACCCATCTACTGATAACTCCATCGACGAACAGGTGAGGGATTGTGTTTTCCAACTTAATGCTTCCGAAGAAGATCTTGAAGCTAAATTTGAGGAACTCATGGCTATGAATGTAGCTAAAGACCTATGTGAGAAACCAGAAGCTCCAAAAGTGAATCCCCTACCCAAGGGACTAAAATACATGTTTCTAGATGATCTCAAGATCTGCCCAGTTATTATAAATTTTGGTCTAATGACCGAACAAGATGATAAACTCCTGAAAGAATTAAAAGAAAGAAGGAAATCTATTAGATACAAGATGCGTGATCTCGCCAGGGTTAGTCAAGCACTCTGCATGCACAAAATCCCCATGGTGGAAGACCAAAAGCCAACTGTTGCACATCAATGAAAGCTGAATTCAAATTTGAAAGAAGTAGTCATCCATGAAGTCATTAAATTGTTCACTACAGGAATCATCTATCCTATATCTGACTCGCCATGGGTGAGTCATGTACATGTTATCCCAAAGAAAGGTGGCACTACTGTGATATGGAATGAAGATAATGAACTCATTCCCACTCAAACAGTTACCGGGTGGAGGATGTGTATCGACTATAGAAAGTTAAAAAAGGCCACATGCAAAGACCATTTCCCGATGCGTTTTCTAGACCAAGTTATCGAGCGACTCGCTCACCAGGAATATTTCTACTATCTCGATGGTTACTCTAGATTTTATCAAATTCCTATACATCTAGATGACCAAGAGAAGACAACTTTCACTTGCCCCTTTGGAACATATGCCTTCAGAAGGATGCCGTTCGAGCTTTGTAATTCCCCTGCAACCTTCCAACACTGCATGGCAACCATATTTGTTGGTCTAACTGAAACTATTATGGAATTTTCCATGGATGATTTATCTATATATGGGGATTCATACGACTCATGCCTAAAGCACCTCTCCCTCGTCCTCAAATGATGCGAAGAAGCACATCTAGTGTTAAATTGGGAGAAATGTGATTTTATGGTAAAAGAAGGTATAGTCCTTGGCTATAGGGCTAGTAATTGAGGAATTGAAGTGGACAAGGTGAAGATTGAAGTGATTTCCAAACTCTCTATCCCAACCAATGTAAGAGAGGTTCGCGCGTTCCTTGGTCATGCAGGCTTTTACAGAAGGTTTATTAAAGATTTCTCTAAGATAACCAAGCCTATGACCAACTTGTTACAAAAGGATGCTAATTTCCATTTTGATGAAGAATGCATCAAGAGTTTCAACAACCTGAAGCATGCTCTTACAACAACACCCATCATCTAAGCTCCATATTGGGGGCACCCATTCGAAATAATGTGTGATGCCAGTGACTATGCAGTCAGTGCCATTTTAGGACAATGTATAGAGAAGAAACATCATGTCATCTACTATGCATCGAAGACCCTTGATGAAGCTCAGAGGAATTATGCAACTACTGAGAAGGAACTCGTAGAAGTCGTGTATGCCTTTGACAAGTTCAGATCCTACCTCATTGGTTCGAAGTTCGTTGTTTACACAGATCATGCTTCTATCCATTACCTCCTAAAAAAGAAAGATGCAAAACCCAGGCTGATCAGATGGATTGTTCTCTTGCAAGAATTTGATCTGGAGATAAGAGATAAGAAAGGAACAAAGAATGTTGTGGCAGACCACTTGAGTCGTATCCACACCCTGTACAATAAAAAGATCCCAATTAATGATTCTCTTCCAGATGAACAACTCATTAAAGTCTCTGAAACTACTCCTTGGTACTCGGACTATGTGAACTACCTCGCCGCCGGTGTCATCCACCCTGAATGTACCAGAAATGCACTGAAAAAATTCATGCATGATGTGAGGCAATATCACTGGGATGAATCGTACCTCTTCAAGCTTTGTGCTGATGGTCTCTACAAATGTTGTATCACTGAGGAAGAAGCCCAACTTGTTTTAGAGAAATGCCACTCAGGCCCAGTTGGAGGTCATATGAGTTCTAAGAAATCTTCTTTGAAGGTTTTGCAATGTGGTTTCTTTTGGCCAAACATATCCAGAGATGCCTACATCTTTGTTCTATCATGTGACAAGTGTCAAAGAACGGGTAACATTACGAAAAGAGATGAGATGTCACTTAAGCTATGGAAAGAAGTAGAGATTTTTTATGTTTGGGGAGTGGACTACATGGGCCCATTCCCATCCTCGCATGGATATTGCTACATTCTAGTCATAGTGGATTATGTCTCTAAATGGGTAGAGGCCATACCAACCGTCACTAGAAATTCGAAACCCATCATCAAAATGTTCAAAGACATTATATTTCCCCATTTTGGAGTTCCACGCACAGTGATATCCAATGGAGGTTCTCATTTTCTAGAAAGAAGTTTCGAAGCTCTTCTAAGAAAATATGGTGTAACACACAAGGTAGCTCCCCCCTACCATCCGCAAACAAGCGGATAGGTAGAGGTTTCAAACCGCCAAATCAAAGCTATCTTGGAAAAGACACTAGGATGCAACTGAAAGGATTGGTCAGTAAAAATCAACGACGCCTTGTGGGCCTACTGAACTGCTTTCAAGACTCCTCTTGGAAAAACACCATATAGATTAATATATGGAAAGTCATGTCACCTGCCCGTAGAACTCGAACACAAAGCTTGGTGGGCAATCAAACAACTAAATTTTGACATGAAGAAAGCTAGCCAAGCCAGGATTCTGCAACTTCAGGAGCTGGATGAGCTCCGAATGATAGCATATGAGAATGCTCAAATCTACAAAGAACACACTAAGTTATGGCATGATGGCCATCTGAAAAGGAAAGATATTCAAGTAGGAGACCAAGTTCTATTGTTAAACTCCAGACTGAGATTGTTCCCAGGGAAACTCCGTTCTCGCTAGTCTGGACCATACATTGTCAAGAGCATCTACCCACATGGTGCTTTTATTTTATGGAGTGAAAAGTCAGGTGATTTTATGGCAAATGGCCAACGCTTGAAGAGATCTTTCACCACAGCTGATACTAGCACTAATGAATCAATGAATCTTTCCAAACCAACATATCTACCAGAAAACTGAAGGAAATGTGTCGAGCCAATGACATAAAACAAAGGCGCTTTTCGGGAGGCAACCTGATCCTTAACTTTGCTTTTTCTTTTAGTTTTGAATTAGAAAACATTTCCCCTAGTAGACAATGCATCACAAGATGCAATATTAAGTTCTGATAATTTTCACTTTTGAGATTTTAGATGGAGGACGCGTCGCTGAAAGGAATGCAACCACATCTGGTAGACCAACCAAAACGATTTTCCCCCTTCATCTCAGACGTAGAGTTTGCTCAGGATGAACAAATTTCTAAGTTCAGGATGGAGGGTGGTGGTACGTACTTTACTTTCCATCCACTCCTATCGTTTTTAGACTTAAGATTTCATCATTGCAATTTTGAGCAAAAATTTTAAAAATTTTCACAAATTTTGAAATTTTCATAGTAGTTTTGTATAGAAACTTGATGAAGTTTTGACGCTTTTTATTTCAATCAAAGCCTTTATCTAGCCGGCTATCCCATTTTCCCATGCAGTTTTGAATCATTATACCCTCCTTATTTGAAGCAAAACCTCAAGGGGGACAATTTCTAAAACTAGCCAATGGTTAGAAATCACCGTGTGAAGCTTATAAATCCTAACATCATGATCAGTAAAAATGGCAAATATTTTTCAAACTGAGAGGGATCAAACACATTGTGCTTCCTAACTGATTAGTGGAACAATAGCATGGAATCTCCACCAGATACTCATCAAGTCATTATTTGAGAGGAGTATGATAAGGAGAACAACCCGATGCATTGAATTGTAAATCAAGTTGCATTCTGATCTGAACTCTCTTCTACACTTCTTCCATCATATTCTTACCCCTCCATCCATAAAAAAAACAAAAATAGCCAAAATAGTGCAAAACCCTAAGTTCGGGGTGGCACACCTCCTCCCTCTTTATTCACTTCTTCCATACCCCTCGCTATCTAATAGGGGTGTACCACTAAGAAAAGATTCCAATGCGCACACAAAAAATGCAATATCAAGTCGAATAGAGGAGAGATTTGCACACAAAAAATGGAATCAATGAAATTGCAAACATATAATAAAAATCTCGAGTCGAATAGAGGAGAGATTTATTTCTTCCTTCCATACCACCCTTCACTCCCTTTTCCACCTACTGGTACAATGAATACCTACTTTGCCAATATCTTGAAAAACACCAGTGTCAGATCGGGTGTAAACTTGTTGTTCTGTGGGTGTCTCTGGACTCTGATGAAACTCTTAGACATGCTTGATGTTAGAAAATTGGGGAGGAAGTGATGTTGGGAAATGAACTCAGGAACGAAGACATGGTAAGATGTGTGCAGTGGTCTCAAGAAGTTGATATGCTTAGTCGTACAGAGCAGAAGAGTAATAATTGTGATGTGAAGATGAGGCAATCACCTGAGTTGAAAGTATTTGTTTGTTGACCATTTCATATTTTGTGTTAATTGAGGATGAGAAACATTTAAGTTTGGGGTGTTTTGATGAATGCATATTCATTGTGGTTTCAGTCGCCATCTTTGGCCTAATTTTTATTAATACATTTACTTTTTCCTCCTAAACCCTATTATATGCAAACGTTCTCAAATCATGGGTTATTAAGGCTTGTTGATCATAATTTATGTGTTTTCTTTTTGTGCAGGTCAAGTGGGCCCATCTCTTACTCGTGGGATGCTCTTTATCCAAGCCCATCAGGCTGCAGCTATATAGATTGCAATCAAGACCCCCCCCTTCATCACCACCAGATCGTGGTCCTCCAGCCATCGCAACATCGTGGTCCTCCAACCATCGCAAAATCTTCACCCTTACTACGGGTACTCCTACTCAGGACCGCGATTGACAACATCACCTCTAGCCCGGTCGTGATCTTCACTACCCTAATAATTGTGATTGTCTCCCCTCTGCATCCAATGATCAACTGTGATCATCGTTAACCCCCACCTTCAACGCATCTACAATCGTGACTTCCATCCTCCTCACCGCAACTTGTGGTTCTCATATAAACACTATGATTCATCCTCAAGACTGCAATCTAGGATCGTCATCGACATCAGCTGGATCATCCTCAATGCTCACACCTACCTCATCATCACGACCTTCATCCCATCTGCACTTGCTCCCTGCAACCTCCAATGCCCGAGCACATTCCATCGCTTCCACCATTAGGTTTGTAGCTACCCGCAGGCGACCTCCAACCTCACCATCGTGGTCTGCGGAAACCAACAGAACTACGATCACCTCCTTCCCTAACTGTGCCTATAGTTTATCCGCTAGAACCGCGACCACCTGCCTACCGCGACCGCGGTTCTCCACTCTTCTTCCACCTGTGGTTCTGTCCTCCTTCCACCGTGACCACAGTTTATCCTCACATACCGTGACCGCAGTCTATTCTCTTTTCTCTACTCGTAGTTCATCTCTTCACTTCACCTCAGTTGCGGCCTCACCCTCCAACTCCTTCAACCTTACCGTAGTCTATGCAACAAAAACTGCACCCACAGTTGAGAGCAGACACACCGCGACCTGGGTGCGCGATCAGAATGAGGAACCACAATCAATGCAAAGATGGAAACCATGACCTGGGCTGAAACAACCGTGCCCGTACAATAGAAAAGCCATGACCGTGCCACTGCCAAGCCACAAACATGGTGGCCAAACAATAGCAGACTGTGACCAAAGGGGTGAAACAAGACCGCGACCAGAGCAGGCACACACACCTTGACTAAGGTCCAAAACCAACAGACCCAGTGGTAGCTTGAGCCTATAAATAGACCCATACCCCCCTCTCTTTCGGACACCCTCTCCAGACATTGTTAGGCTGCAGGTCTGTCCTCATCCTAAGGAGACGGTCTCCTCCTCAGCCAGGCTGTGCCTAAGAAGCGTTCGACCCCTGGTGCAAGACACTCCATCCCATCCAGATCTAGATCTGTTGCATCCATCTATCCGCTCCACCCAACTTGTTCATCTAGATCTAAGGTGGAAACCCAGATTTGCAGCCGTATTCATCATCTACGTCGTGCCTATGCCTCCATCACATCCACGAGCTGCTCCTCCTACTGAGAACAAGGACTACGAGAAGAGAGAAAAGATGGAGAAAGAAGATCTACCCCGTCTACCATGGTGTTCTTCCCTCCTCGTCTAGATATGCTCCGACGTTGTGTAGAAGACCGTCTCTCCATAGAGCTACGATCATCTTCTTTACCATGCTCAAGGAGAAATCTTCCCTCTCTCTTGTTCTTTTTTTTTTCTCTCACCATGAGCGAGTAGTTTCCTTTCACTGGGGTGCGGGGAGTAGCCTTGCTGCCCATGCTTACATGTTCAAATATTAAACATTCCATGGCTTGTATATAACTTTTCATTTTGTTGTTAATTGTTGATGTGTGCTTGTGGATTGATCACCTACTTGCATTTATCTTATTCGTTCCTATGTTGTGAGAACTTCTATATGTAGGTTTTGAATGCCGATTAACGTGGTTGACTCCCTAATGAGAAATAGGATGGGATTCCCTAAGGTCGTGTGTGTGTGTGATCCGTGAGGGGACGAGCCATCTAGCCCACGATGACGCTTCTGTGTGCCTAAACATCCTAATGGAGGGTCACAGCTTCAGTTGGATATCTGTATCTTCAGAGCCGTAAGTGTGTGATCTGGATGGCAACGAGACATTTGATGCCTAAGGTGATGCTTACACGAACCTAAACATCCTAACAGAGGGTTTGCAGCAGCTCTATTTGGATGGTTATATCTAGCCTAGATGTTTGTGTTTGGATGTGTTTGCATGTGTAGTGGTGGTGAAACTCGGGTCCATCCCAACAATTCCTATCATTAATCTTTAATCAACTTTTAATCCTGCTCTATACTTTCCTCGCATTTAGTTTAATTAACCTCCAACCAACCTCTATTCAAAATATTAGTCTTGATTCAACTAGATTCGACTAGTACAATATTCTTAAAAATGTTGTCCCTTGGGATTCAATCCTCAACTATACTGTGATAAGACCCGCCCGCTTGCGGTTGGTATTATTGCACAAGGTTTTCGTAAAACTCAGGGATTTTATCCCTGGGTGAGTTTGGTAGTGCAGTAAGAATCACGTCAGCTACACATGCAAACACATCCAAACACAAGCATCCAACCTAGATATAGCCATCCAAATAGAGCTATTGTAAACCCTCTGTTAGGATGTTTAGGTTCGCGTAAGCATCACCTTAGGCATCAGATGTCTCGTCACCATCCAGCTCACACACTTACGGCTTCGAAGGTACATATATCCAACTGAAACTGTGGGCCCCCCATATGGGCGTTAGGCACACAGAAGTGTCATTGTGGGCTAGATGTCTCGTCCCCTCATGAATCACACACTTATGACTTCTAGTAATCCCATCAGAAGTTCTCGTCAGGGAGTCAAATACGTTAATCAACATTCAAAACATATGTAATGAATTTCTTGCAACATAGGAACGAAATAGATCATGCAAGTAGGTGATCAATCCGCAAGAACACATCAAACGATTAACAAAAAAAGAAAAGTTACATACAAGCCATGGAATGTTTAATAATTGGACATGTAAGCACGGGAAGCGGGGCTAGTCCCCACACCCCAGCGAAAGGAAACTACTCATTCATGGTGAGAGAAACAAAAAGAACAAGAGAGAGGGAAGATTTTGCCATGAGCATGGTGATGAAGATGATCACATCTCGGTGGAGAGATAGTCTTCTACACAACGTCAGGGCAGATCTGGAGAAGGAGGGAAGAACACCACGACAGATGGGGTAGATCTTCTTTCTCCACTTTCTCTCTCTTCTCTTAGTCCTTGCTCCCAGTAGGAGGAGAAACTCATAGACGTGATGGCAGTGTAGGCATGGCGTAGATGATGAAGACGGTTACAGATCTGGGTTTCCACCTTAGATCTAGATGAACGGGTTGGATGGAGCAGATAGATGGATGCACCAGGGTTGAATACTTCTTGGGTGCAGCCTGGTAGTGGAGACCATCTCCTTAGGCTGGGGACAAACCTGCAACCTAACAGTGTCTAGAGAGGGTGCCTTTGAGTGAGGGGGTAGGGTCCTATTTATAGGCCCGAGCTATTGACTGGAGTCACAGTCTGGATGCTCTGGTCATGGTCTTGAGGTCAAGATTAGGGAAGAGAAACTACGGTCACAGTTATTGGCTATTGTGACCGTGGGCGTGGCGTTGGCGAGTACTCGACCGTAGTTGGTTTGGATGCAGGTCACGATCACGATGGTGGAGAAGGATACCATGATCAGGTGGATGGTAGGGGAGGGTGCAGCCGTGGTGTGAAGTTGAAGGTGGAGTCATCATCTTTGTGGCCAGCGTAGGTCGTGGTTAGGGTTGGCAGGTGGTCGATGGTGATTGCATAACATACCGTGACCTGGAGACGATGGCATTGTGCGTGGAAGTGAGGAGAAGTAGAGACCGCGGTGGTGAAGAAAGGATGAGACTGTGGGCACAGATAGTGGAACCGTGGTCACGGTTGCTAGGGTTGCAGAGGGTCGGAAGAGGAAGGTTTGATGAAGACGGTAGCGGATGCATCACGATCTATTAGAAGCGAGGAGAGAGCCGGAGGTTGTGGCTTTGATAGAGATGTGCGGAAATGATGGCAGATGAGGTGGAGGAAGCTGATCACGGTTCTGGAGGAGGGAGAAGAACCATAGGACGTTGAAGTGAAGACGGCGGAGAGGACCATGATCACGGTTGTTGGCGTTGATGTGATCACGGTGTAGAAGGGATAACTGTGGGCACGGGGGATGTGATGAAGAAGAGAGGAGTCGTGGTTATGGAGGAGATAACCGCGATCGCTGTATTAGGAAGTGCAGGAGCCTGTGGTGTTCTGACTTGGAGAAATAGGAAATGAAAAGAAAAGAAAGAAAGGGCCATGATTCAGTGCTCATGGGCCCAAATAAACAAGGGCCCAAACCTGACCCTTTGGACTCAATTAGACCTGCAAATAGGTGCAAAAATTGAATTAAAATAGGGATAAATCTGATTCAGCCAAGCCAGCTCACATTTTATAAGATAAAGCCAGTAAACGTGAAAATATTAAGCAAAATTGGGCCCTACATGGTGATTGAACCCGGATGAATATGCATTAATCAACTAAAAACTAGGGTATACAAACTCCTCTAATCCGAGGTACAACCATATTTGTCCTCAATCACATCAGGTGTATGCATCATGACCATAGCCATCCTTCACAACCTGCATTGTGGATGACAAGGATATATCCTCAACTTGCCACCCCCACATACTCAACAGTATACACTCAAATTTCCCTTATGAATACTCATTTCACCATCCAACAAGGTCTGACACTGAAGATGGCTCTATGACATAGGGCACTACATGATTAGAGTTGCACTTGATTAGTTATGCCAATTGGGTGAATTAAGGCTGCATAAAACAAGTGGACATAGAAACCCTAATTCACTTCTAGCAAGCATATAAATATGATAACTTTTAAAAGATATAAAATGTGTGGAACATAATTTCTCATCTCATCATCACACGGTACTATTCACTTGCCATTCATGAGACCACACTAGTCATCATACCATTACAAGATATAAATCCTTTTCACAACATCACAGGGTATCAACCCTTATCAACACAAGAGGATTACACCTCATTCAGGGCTCAACCATGCCCAAAGGTCATTAAGACCATCATATTATCACATGATATAAATCCTTTTCACGATATCACAGGGTATCAACCCTTATCAACACAAGAGGATTACACCTCATTCAGGGCTCAACCATGCCCAAAGGTCATTAAGACCATCATACTATTCCCTACAAGATCATCATTATCTTTGCAGGACTTATAACAAGGATCAACAACATCACTTACATATAATACACCAGATCAACACAATATTGCATTAATGAGCTAGGAGATATTCATAAACAATCATAGCAGGGTTATATTAACATTAAGAACATTCCGTTATTACATCAACATGCAAGGAATCTAGATATGATTAACCCTCATTATATTCATAGTGCACATGTTTAACATAAGAAAGTATCAACCATGTGTCTATGATAACAACCAATTAACATATAAATGTTATGATCATATTAAGGAGTTTATTTCACCATCATTCCATCATATAAGAAGGTTATACATGAATACTCATTTTTATCTATTTGCATTAGAGTTAATTTCAACAAGATAAATTATATTAATGTTACTAATCAACACTCATACCCAAACCCTAACTCACGACATCTCCATTGGATCATGGATGCATGAGGCGAAGCATCACCATCACATTCCATACTATTCTGAAGTATGAATCCACACATAAATCAAGGTGTAACCATCAGGTTATAGCATACTAAGGTTTCAAAAATAGTAACAAAGAACTCGATGATTGTATTAGTCATTCAAGGACTATTCATACCCAATTACCATCATTTAGTTATATTAAAGCTAGGTATAACAAGCTATACCTCATTAGGGTTACCTATTAATTATTTATGGTGATTATAAATCATAATCATGTGAGGGAAAAGGTAAGACAACAAGTTTAAGGCATTGAACCATCAAATTCTCATCATTAGAATCATAACTTTACACTACACACTTCACCCAAAACAATGGGAATATTGAGGCATCGACTTCTAACCATGAAATGTTGAAAAGGTAAAGCCATTGATCATTTACATAAGTAAACACCTTGAATGAATAATCTATAATGTTATTTAGTTGTTATCTATAAAGTTTAGCATTTAACCCTAGACATCCTTTTATTAACAACAATAAGGGTACTGTTGAGAGTACGGTAAAACCCACAATTGACTGTTCATTTAAAACAAGCCATCCATTGTCAACAAGTAAGCTCCTTAAGTTGATCATATAAAGGAAGCCATATAAATCACATTATTAGGACCAACATCTTACATTATCCATCATTCCACTTTATTGGAGGAATAAACATTAGATCTTGACCATTGGGTCAAGTTCATATGTTAAAACCATCAATTACAATATAGGTCAGACCATTGCATCAAGTGACCTAAGAAACCATTGGTGTAAGGCTTAATTGATGCTACAACTATATGATTAACTCACCATAGGTTTTGGAGACCTGATACACCATCATTAGTGACCATTAAGTCACCATAGGTTGTTAGATCAACTATATTCATTAATCAGCATCAAATATTAAGCTAATGTCATCATTGATCGATAACTTTAGTAGGGTACTTAATGGTTGATCATTAAACTTCTAATTGATCCAAAACCTGACCTAAGAGGGTGACCTTAGGTTTTCACCATCATATGACACCATAGGATTGTTGCAATGGTACCATCATCGGGTCATGGGTTTATAGAAGAAATAAGCTTAAAACCCTAAAATTGACCATTGGTTGATAGGTGCTTAGCACCATAGGTTGTCAAACCAACCTGATCCAAGTCATATTATACCTTAGGAATAATGTACACATGACTATAGGTTTATCTAGAACTGACATCAGAATAGGAAATATTATAAAAATCGAAATCCAAGTCAAGCATAACTTTTTAGTGCATGGATCATCATTTTCAAGTAAGAACATGAGATAGAAAGCTTATGGTAAGAAATAAACGTTGAGAAAGTTATAAAACTTGCCTATAATTAGAAGAGAAAATTCCAAACAGACGAAAACATGAGCAGGTAGGGTAGGAAATCCAAGTATAAGCTATGAACTCGTCCATCTATCACCTTTCTTCATCAAATGAGCAAACCCTGAGCATAAGGAGCAAGAAAGGCAGGGTTTTAGAGATTTAGAGAAATTTCTACCATGGAACAGCAAGGTTCTGACTTGTAGAAAGGTAGGAGGAAGGATAACAAAGAAATAAAAGGGGGAAAGAAGGGTATTCTTACTCTTTTAGGTCAAGATCATTAGAAGGAAGCTTTTTAAACACTAAAAGGAAGGCAATTGCAACCCTAGATTCTTTTTCCAAGAAGATACCCTCTTTCTTCTTCCTTGGATAGGAAATTCATAGCTGCACAGAGGGAGAACAAGGTTTGTAGAAGGAAGGAAGTGGTGGAGAGAAAATGGCTCATTTGGGTGCTTAGGAATAAGTATATGAAAGTTTTAAGATAAAGAAAAAGAAAAAGTTGAAGTTCTAGTATCATTCCAAGTGTCCATGACCTTAAACTATTAGGAATATACAATCACACACACAAGAAGATCCCCCACAGTCCATATATACCTTCTTATATTTCCTTTGTCGAATTTTCAAGCCAATCAAATAATTCATTAGTTGATAGCTATTAAAGGTAGCTCGTCCATGAAGGGATAAACCCTAAAATACCCTTGAGGAAAACACCTTCAAACCAAGGTTTAAATAGGTGTCCCATGGCTTAAAAAGCTCAATAATGATGATAGAGTATCCAAGGAACAAAATTCAAGTGATAAAGCGCAAAGAAAACCTCTAAATTGGGTAAATTGTAGAAAAGTCCAAAATGTGCATAAAATTGCATAACTTTCTCAAACAGTGTCCAAATTGGACCAAATTTGAAACTTAAGCTTTTATTATGATTTAAAAGCATATAAAAAGGTTATATTAGGTTTATAATAATTCAATTATGATAATTAAGCTTATTCAACTCATTAACATTGTTTAGGGGCCTTACAGTGGTCACAAAAGAAATGACGGTGGACCTTTATATATTTAGCTCTACCATGCAATACAAAATTGTATGACATGTTAATTGCTCTAGTATAATCACAATAGATAGGAGAATCATCATATAAAACATTAAAGTCCTGGAGCATTTTCTTCATCCATAGGACTTGGGCACAATAACTTGTAGCTACAAATGGATTCAACCTCGATAGTCGAAAGAGCCATGATCTTTTGCTTCTTAGAAAACTAAGAAACTAAATATGATATTGGGAGGAAGAAAGTGCCACTTGTACACTTTCTATCAACTAAGCACCCGACATAATCCACATAACTATGGGCTATAAGAGTGAAGTACCTTGACTTAGGATACCATAGTCTAAAATGTTGAGTCTTGGCTATGTACCTTAGAATTCTCTTAACAAATACAAGATGAGATTTTCTAGAGCTTGATTGAAATATAACACACAATCCAACACTAAAAATCATATCTGATCTAGAGGTAGTTAGATATAGACAACTACCAATCATACCTCTATAGAGCTTCTCATCTACCTTTTCACCTTCTTCAACCTTGTCAAGTTTGGTGGTGTTGGACATGGTAGTGTCCATTGGCTTTTTTCTCTCCATCCCAAAGTGCTTCAAGAGTTCATTAGTGTACTTGCCTTGGTTGATGAAGTTTCCATCTTTTTTTCTTGATTTGAAAGCCAATGAAGAAAGTGAGCTCCTCCATCATGCTCATTTCATATTCACTCTATGTGAGAGAACAAAATTCCTTACAAAGATCAAGATTAGTCCCTCTAGAATGATATCATCAACATAAATTTGAAGGATTAAGAAATTATTAGAAGTATGTTTTAGAAAGAGAGTAGAGTCAACTTTTCCCATGACATAGTCATCATTAATTAAAAAATCTCTTAGTTTCTCATAACAACCCCAATGGGCTTCTTTGAGTCCATAAAGAGCCTTTTATAATAGATACACATGGTTAGCATGCTTATCATATTTAAAACCAAGAGGTTGATCCACATAGACTCCTCCTATGTTTCTCCATTCAAAAATGCACTTTTAACATCCATTTGATAAA
This sequence comes from Alisma plantago-aquatica, assembly GCA_963693085.1. NCBI lineage: Eukaryota > Viridiplantae > Streptophyta > Magnoliopsida > Alismatales > Alismataceae > Alisma > Alisma plantago-aquatica. The sequence continues at coordinate 1,913,908,289 of OY856409.1, read as the reverse complement.
GTAAGAAGTTTTTATGACTAGCAAAGACAAGTAGCATTCTAATGGATTCAATTCTAGCAATAAGAGCATAAGTTTCATTAAAATAAATACCTTCCTGTTGATTGTAACCTTGTTCTACAAACATTTCTTTGTTCCTTACCACCTTACCACTTTCATCAAGCTTGTTTCTATAGACCCGCTTGGTGCCAATGATCTTTTTGTCACTTGGTCTTGGCATTAGAGTCCACACCTCATTCTTTTCTAATTTCTCATGTTCTTCTTGCATGGGTAGGATCCTCTCATTGTACTCAAGAGCTTCTTTGACATTATTTGGCTCAACTTGAGATATGAAGGCAATGTCTGCTTGTTCTTTGTTGAAAGCAGCCCGTGTTTTCACTTTTTCAAAGGAGTTCCCAATGATGAGCTCTTTTGGATGATCTTTTTCAAAGCGGGGAATTGGATCCTTATTTTTTTTTGAGACTTCAACTTCAACCACCTCTTTGACTTTGTTGTTTATGCTTAGTTCTTTTAATCTAGGAATTAGTTCATCTACAACATCATCATTTATAACATTATTGGAAATAGAGGGGTTAATGTCGATAAATTTAACATTGATACATTCTTCCATTTTAGTTAGTTAAGTGTTAAACACTCTATAAGTGTAAGGACCCTGAACCACGTTTTGGGCTAACCCTGTTTGTTTTTATCAATTAAGTTTCTTTTAACTTTAATCTAATCCTTTGAGGTATTTTGTAATCATGTGACACGCTTATGTTTCAAGTTTGGTCCCGTTTGAATGTTGTTTGAGCAATGTTTGCTTGTTATGGACCAATGTGCAATTTACCCAAGATGAGGGGTTATCTTACAATATGTCACATGATGAGTGTTCCTTTAGTGCTTTATAATCATAAGAGAGAGAATGATGCTATGGGGTGCCTTGTGGAAAGCCTAAGTATCAAGATGAGCTTGTATGGTTGATGCTTATGCCATATGTGCTAGTTTTGGTGTAAATTGCAATTTACCCAAAGTGAATGGTTAACGTGAAATTTACCATCTCTATAATGTTCCTTTCCTCTCTTGGAAACATCTACAGGAGAGAGGAGAGAGGAAGAGGTGGGAACCTTGTTTAGATCTTGGTTGTGTGGTGACATCTTTGGTGATATTTGAGCACACATGTGAGATGTGCCTTGCTCTTTGATGGGCTATCTCATGTTTGAAAACCTTAGAGAGGTCACCTATCGGTTTGTGGGTGTGTAGGGTTGTGCCCTATTAGTTTGTGAAAGGTTATTCTCTATTGGTTTGTGAGTGTGTGGAGTATGCCCTATGTTGGGTTTTGCCATATTGATTTGTGAAGGGTGTAGAGCTTTGGGATATCGGCCATGACCTTGGTAGAAGACCAAGAGGATGATATATAGCCTAGATCATATCACCATGCCTTGCATGTTCTTTTATGTGCCTCCTCCCTCATGTACAAGTGTCACCTAAGATCATAAGGTGATGACACCTCTCCTTTGATCTCTCTTCCTACCCTCAAGTATATAACCCCCTCCTCCTTCACACAAATAAACCCTTTCATCCATCCTTGTTCCTCTCCCCTTGGTGGATGAGATTGGGAGCTTGTGGAGTTAGAAGAATCCCCATGGAGCTTGGGAGGTCGAGTTCCTTGATCATGGTGATTTCTTATTCAACTTCCATCTTGGTGAGTTATGTTTCTTTGATGCCCATTCCTTTAATCTCTCTTCTTCATCTTCTTCTTCTACTTTCGGCCATGGATCATACCTTGGATGAAGGTTGAATAGGATGTGGTTCTCACTCCTTATTTCCTTTCTTCTTGAGCTACCATAACCATGGCATCTTCTTCTTCTTTCTTGAGGTGATGTTTAAATCGAATTGGGACTCTTGATGGATCATCTTCAAGTTATGAAACGCGTGCTTTAGAGCTTTGATCATGGAAGCTTGGAATCTTGATGGAGACCTTCTTGAGGTGGGTTATATAAATCTTAACCTCCGTTGTTATTATCACTCTTTATATGCTTAATTTGTTCTTCATCTCTAGATCGTGAGCCTCTTATATGCTAGTAGTTAGTGTTTTGTTTTGAGGACTGTTTTGATGAATGAACTCTATTTAAGTTGCTATCATATCTTGCTCTTTCCTACTTTGATAGTAGATGGACTAGTGACCAAGCTTCCTAAGGTTGAAGATGACTAAGTTGACACTTAGATGGTGAATAGCCATCATGACTCGGCAGTACTTAGGCTGATAGGTTGGAAGGATGCTAAACCATCAAGCCCTAGAGGGGTGCCTAAACCGATATGAGGGTTAGGCTGTCATGCCATGTTAAGGTTAATTCATTATGACCTAGAAGCACCTAAACCAATATCTATTGCCAAACCAATAGGATTTGATGAATTTTACTCGTCATTCCCTACATGGGGTTAAGCCAATATGCCTTGCTAACCCGTCATGACCATGAGGGCCCCTTGTGTGAGACGGTTTTCTCGAGTGCTAGTCATGACACCCATGGTTGAGAAAATGTCTGTCATGACCTAACCCTAACCCTAGTGCTACCTGTCACACTATGTGATGCCTTACACCCCTCTAAGAATGGATGCCTGACACACCATGCGTTGTCCATCACACCTTAGGGTGGTGATGTCTATCACACCCTCAAGAGGTGATGCATGATATCCCTTCAAGAGTAGATGCCTGATACACCTTCAAGAAGGGTTGCCCGTTAAACTTTCAAGGAGCTAAACCAATATAACCCTTGTGTGGCTAATCTGACACCTCAAGTGTAGCTAAAATGTCACCCTTTATGTGTGGTGCACCGACATGATTGGACAAGATGCCCTAAATCGATACACCACAAGAGGGTCTAAACCAATACCTTGGGTTGAAGGGTGAAACTGAGATCACATGATGAGGGTTGTAGGGTATTTTTGGATATTCAATGATGTAGACACATGAGTAATGCATGATAGAGAAGAGTGATATTTTAGATAATGTATGAGTAATCTTCTCTCCTAAAGCTAGTACACCATATGATGATGTTGATATGAGCGGTCCATCTTTAATTAAGAGCTTATCCCTAAACTCTTCAACAATGTGAGAAGTAATGGATGTAGGGTTCAATAGTTGAGTATCCATATGACAACCTTAATCATGGAATAATATGACCCATGTTCTCATCTTAATGAAAGATTATAATCCATGGCAAATGTCAACTATATATCCCCTGCATAATATTAACTTGTGGAGTAAGGTTAATGATACAACTATGTGAATATACATGAGGGTGATGATAAGCCTTGTTAGAATATATGGTGACAACCTTTGAGTAGAAATTGTATAAACAAGTCTAATGGCTTTATAGGTGCCTTGTGGATAGTTTGAAGTGAAACCCACTAGTTATATAGCCCATGGCTCCACCCTCCTTAGTATGATATGTGGTTAATGATTTATAAGAAGTAATAATGTATGGGTCACTTAATGATGCAACGTCACATTGGTGCAATAGACAACATGTTTATATAATGCACTATCATAACCCAGACATAACTTAATGAAGATGATGTACATCTGTATTTATAAAAGGGTGATACCTAGTACTAATGGTACAGTGAGTGATTCATATCTAACTAATGTTATTCAAACCTAATCAGTTTTAGAAAGATGGGTTTTGGTATAATTAGGGTTTGGTGGTGTAACCATGAAGCAAACCCCTAATCGACTCTATGTAAAGAGTATTGACCCTAATTCTGAGGGTAGGTTATAATATTGAATAAGTATGAATGGAAAACATGATATTGTCCCCCTCTTAAATTACATGACTATAACCTAATGGAGTAATTGGGTGTTATAACTTGTGAGTATTATGAATATGGGTAAATAATGTTAAACTTTGCCTATGAATCTAGATAAGGGAATACAGGAATTATGAATATGTGAATTTGCATACTTGGTTACACTAATTAATTCTTAGCCATATACACTCCAGTATATGGGAGGTAGTGCATGTTAGAGATGTGAGGTAGAATGATACTTGAGGACCCCATGTGAAATTAGCATGAAACCTAATCTTAGATTAAAGATCTTATGATGCTTTGCTTGCTTTAACTGAAGGTGTTTGATATGTTTAGAATATTCTATCTCTACACATAATGGTTAATGGTTTCTATGGCAGGTACATGTGATGTAGCATGAATGATGTGTCATGAGTAATACATATATGCTCAATGAGGCATGATGAGATAACCATGAATTACAAGTGTGTTGTGATGGGTCTTAGGACCTGGTGAAGGCATGATGCCTGGTTGAGGTGATATCCTTTGATACTAAACTGAGGCATTGATATCCCATGATAAAATGTTGATGATGATGGCCTTGTGGTTGGTAGTGATACAGTAGCCTTGTGGTTGGCAGTGATACAATATCCTTGTGGCTGCAATGATATAGTAACCTTGTAGCTGGCAGTGATACAATGTTATGAGATGATGGGAATCTATTTATAGTTTAAATGATGATATTTGTTGTTGCAATACTATGCCCCTTTCTTTTTGAAGGATTTGTTTGTGGTTTTTATGTTGTAACTTGATTGATGCAAAAAGACACTTTAATTGGTCTAATTAATCAGGTGGGAACTAATCATGTAGTTTGCCTCATGCCATAGATCCATTCAGTGTCATTACTTGCTAAATGGTGAAACGAGTTTAGCTCAGAGCTCATATTTTTGAATATGTGAGGGTGAGGACAAATATCCCCTTACGTCCAAGAAATCAGATTGGCTGCGGGTCATACCCTGGAAAGAGTGTGGCTTTGGGTCGTAGCTCAGTGATGTTATGTTGATGACTTTTCACATAATTGGTTGTGGGCCATACCCTCAAAGAGTGCAGCTATGGGCTGTAGCTCAATTTCACTAGTGTCATGACCTGTACCAAGGCGGGCCAGGTTTGCACAACTAGACTATATTTCACGGAAGAAGTTGACTTGCGATGTCACTACATGTTCACTCATGTACTGACCATGAGGTGGGAAGGTCGTGGATTCTGGCTCTTGCACTAGACCTTGTACGGAACAGATTTTGACTTAGCAGTGGTCGGTTGGATTTGGGTGGTATGACTCAAATCCTCAGGGCACAATAAATATGTAGTCATCTGTGTATAGTACATGTATAGGATCAAACACAGAAACGTTAGATGAAGCCTTGCCTTGCTTTTATATTATTTAGTTATAATAGTTATACATGTTCTTCATATTCCTTTTTAGATTATTAATTGTTCTATTGCTCATTAGCAAGTTCATATTACTGTTCTATTCATTTTGTTCATGAGATATATGTCCTTTAGTTAATTCTATTCAATATGCTCAGTATGTTAATCTATCTGCTTAGCTATATGTGATAATAATAAAGTTGGTGGAGAGTTATATCTCTTACAATGACTGTGTGTCTCACCCCGTTGGTTAAATAACTTTTTAGGTGGACATGCATGCTGAGTTAAAGATCATGTGAATGAGGACATAATACGAGGAAAAAACTACACCTAGCAAAACATGGTATATGGATAGTGTCTAGTAATAGAGTCATGTGTGTCGTCCCTATACACTCATGTCCTTGAGGGTGTTCTCAATGTGTTTTGTATACATGATTATTAACATGCGATTTTAGGCTTGTGTGCCTCTGGTAGTATGTATATACATGTCAGAACTATTATCTTACATAATAGGTTGATTGGAATATGATGTTGTAGCACCTTGAACATATGTTATGAAATGCAAATGTTGGCTCTTGTGTAATAATTCTCAGCTCATGGTGCTTGTTACAAATCAGTTTTAATTTCCCGTGATTTTTAGTAATCCACTATTTATGGTTGATCGTGGTTTAAGCTTTGAGTAATCTCACTTTGTGTGACAAAGGGTGTCATAATAAGATCTACCAGTAGTGATATAGCCAAGAAAGAAAGCCTTGTAAGATTTTGCATCAAACTTATCACGAGAATATATGGTGTTTAAAACAAAGTGTAGAAAACAAAAATATGAAAGAAGTCAATAGAAGTCTTTCTACCATGTCGTAACTCATAGGGGGTTTTCTTAAGCAAAGGATGTGTGAAAACCTAGTTTTCACAAAATAAGCGGTACTCACAACTTCAGACCTAAACTTCTTGGGAGTGTCATACTCCAAGAGCATTTTCCTAGATATATCTTGTAAGACCTTTTCTTTCTATCCCATTTTATTGAGGTGTATGGGGGGGAGGAGACAATTTTTGCAAATAACCCAATTTTACACAATACCTTTCAAATAAATGATTTTCTAATTCTCCCACATGGTCATTGTAATGATAGTGACAATTCATAAAGAAGCTTCATTTTCAATCTGTTTGCAAAAATTAGAGAAAACATCCAACATATCACTCTTTGCAACTAAGAAGAGAGTCCAAGTAAAGTGAGAGAAATCATTGATAATCACTAGGCAATACTTACTACCTTGAAACGTTTGAGTTTTCTTTGGTCCACATAGATGAATACGAAGAAGTTATAGAACTCTCTTGGTCCTAAGGACTCCTTTGGATTTAAAGGAGAACTTTGTTTGCTTTCCTTGTTTACAAGGTTGGAATTCCTCATCCTTCTCAAAGTCCAACTTAGGAATTCCATTGACCAATTTCTTTTTTTTTCTCAACTTATTCAATTGATGCATATTTACATGACCAAGCCTATGATTCCACAAAGATATTTACTAAGAATAGGCTTAATAAAGTCAATAACAATAATATAGATATTTCCATTTCTAGTTCCCTTATATATAACATTGTAAGTGAGGGAATCTAGAAACAAACATTCGTGAGAAGTGAAAATAATAAGATATCCATTGTCACATAGTTAACTAAAACTAATTAAATTGTGACGTAGGCCATCCATAAGAAGAATATTCTTTATGCTAGTGAATCACCTACATCACCCTCACCTATCACTTTACCTTTCTTTTTGCCCCCAAAAATCACTGATCCTCCTTTCCTTCTTGAGAGAGTGTTAAAGTGGTGTTTGTCACCGGTCATATGCTTGGAACATCCACTATCATAAACCCATTTTCCTTTATCATACAAAGAAAAGAGATGTCAATGCCCAATTCAAACTTTGGGTTCTGGATTTAGCTTGGGGACCAATTTCATGTTTGGGTTGGTACCCTTCTTCTTGTAAGGAAAAAAAGTAGAGTAATGATAATCACTCTTACAATGAGAACAAACCCTTGATGTCTTAGAGCTAGAAGTCTCTCGATTGTATATTGGAGGTCCCTTTCTCTTTTTATTACCTTTTCCCTTTCTCTTTGGGCCTCCCTCATTTCACTAGCCACTACTACCCACTTGTTTGGTATAATGTTCTAGGAGTTCATTTAGGGATTTTTTTCCGTTTGAGGATTTTTTTGTAAGGATTCTCTAAGCACATAGTTTTCATCGCTAAGAGTTCTGATAGTAGAAGAAATACTAGCAAGATCATCTTGAGCATGCAATAAGTTGGCCTCCAAATAGAGGGATTTTATCAAATAAGAATCCTTTTCAATAGTTAAGCTATCTACTTCTTCACTAGGAAATATAGGTCTAGATTCAAGATCATTAATTCTAGAATGAAGCCTAGAATTTTTAGTTCTAAGCATGACAAGTTCATCAACATAAGTTTGATTTTATTCTTTAAGATCACTCATATTCTTTAGATAATTACCATTTTCAATTTCAACACCATTATATTGAATCTCAAGCTCAAGGAATTTCTCTTGCAAAGAATCTATGTTGTCATTATGAGTTTTCTCATTTTGTTCAAGCATTTCAATTCTATCATGTAAATCATCTATGATTTTCCTAATCTCTTCTTTTTAGAGTTGCACTTTGAATAAGAAGAACAGGAAGCATGAATCATATTGATGAGAGCATCTTTTGAATATTCATTTAAACTTACCTCACTAACCTCTTCACTTGTCCTAGACATGAGAGAAATGTGGCATTCTCCTTCATTTGAGCTATAGTCACTAGAAGAAAACTCATCCCATGCGGAATGATTTGCATTTTTACCCCTTCTTTCTTTCTTCTCATTCTTCTTGAATTTTCTTTCCTTGTTGTAGATCTCCTTCTTTCTATGGCTGATCTAGTGGTGTGAGTTCTTGGCTTTTGGACACTCATTTTTGTAATTTCCCTTTTGACCTCACTGATAGAATCTAGGAATAGAGGAGGAGGGTTTTCCCTTGAAATGCTTTCCCTTTGAGTAATGGCCTTCAAGGTCACCAAGAGAGTCATCTTCATTTTAAGGTGGAGAAGCTTGAATAATAGCTTGTTTCCACACAATGACTTCATTTTGATCTTTGAATGCACTTTCCTTCTCGTTCTTGGATTCTTTATCCTCTAGATTTTCTTCTTCTTCTTGCTTTTCAAGTCTCACTTCAAAATCTTATGGATTTCCTATGAGCCCTTTGATAGAAATTTCACCAAGAGATTTTGTTTCTTCAATAGTGGTCACCTTTGTTTGCCACCGCTTGGGGTGAGATCCAAGGATCTTTGAGTTGATATTTCCTTTATCTATAGTATGATCCAAACCCACAATCCCATTCACAATAGTGTTGAGTCTTGAATACATTTCAGAAACTCTTTCCTCCTTCCCCGTCATGAAGTTTACAAGAATACCATTGAACATATACACCTTAGATTCTCTGACTTGCTTGGTGCCTTCACGAGTGAAGCAAAGATTATTCAAAATCTCATAGGCTGTATCCTAAGAAGAAATCATATTGAACTGAATTGGAGTGAGGGTGGAGTAGATGATGCTAATGGCTTTAGCATTTAGTTGAGCTTTCTTCATGGTAGCCTTATCCCAAGTACCAACTTCTCCCTCTGACTCTTTATATGGAAAGCCAACAACCTTCCACAAGTCTTAGTTCATGCCTTGGATGTAAAATTTCATTATCCTCCTCAAATATAGGAGGTTTATTCCATCAAAGATGGGTGAATGCATGGAGAATCCACCCTCAATGTCCAGAGATCCCAATAAATTTTCACCATCTTATTATCTCATAGGAGTACTTAATTCAACAAGACCAATCTACGATTCCAATTTATAGATCTATGGGCTCTAGAGGGGGTGTATAGAGATAAAAGAACTTAAAAAAAACACATTTGACCTTTTAACAATATTTCTTAAAAGATATTGCTATATTGAAAAGCAAGGGAGAGAGAGATTTAACAAACACCACAAGAAGGCTAAGATGTATAGTGGTTTCTACCTCCAAAATAGGATATGTACATACACTACCTAGAGGGGTGAATCTCTATTATTTTCAACCATGTCGCACTTATTATATTCCATTATAAGAGTTACAACATATAGACCCCCTATTCAAGGTGAAGGGTACCTAGATTTCTATACAAGGGCAAGGGAGCAACCAACCATTACAAAAGTCTTACCTATATACCTACTAAGAATCTTCTGCCTTCACCAAGGTCTTATCCATTTTTTGTAGAAGGTCTTCCACCTTTGATCACCCTTCCTCCTTCAAGGATGTCCACCTCCTTCTTCAAGTAGATCACCTTCAAGTCACCACTTTGCTAAAGAGAGGTTGGGAGAAAAAGTTGAGAGCTTCACAATATGTACATTAGAGTAGCTCTCTTATTAGAATCCTAACTCACTCAATTGGATGTATATTGGTAAACAATCTTGAGGGAGATTAGGAGCTCTTGGAGGCACAAACACTCAACTATAGAAAAAGAGTACATATGGAAAAATTGGAATGAAGTCCAAGGGCCCCTATTTATAGTTGAGGGTGCCTACTAGCTAGTAGAGACACTTAGGAATGGATTTTAGCCATTTTGGGTGTTCGAAAAGATATATTTTCAAGTTTTGCAACACTCCAACGACCAAAAATACTTTTCTACACTTTATAGTACATTGTTGTCGGTTGAGTTAACTTTTGGAAAACTCATCTGACGACACTATATGACAAAATGATTTAAAGTTGTCAGTTGAGTTTATCTAGGTTGAAACTCGGCTGATGACTTTAAGTTATTTTTCTAGTGCAAGGTGTTGGTCAAGTTTCCACTAGGACAAACTCAGCCAACCCTGGGTATTGCCAAGATCCATATAGGTTGTTGACTGAGTTGTCACCGGGACAAACTCGACCTACATGGCAGCCTGTAATGACTTTTGAAAAATGCTCAATAAGTGCTTAAATATTGAAATTAAGTGATCTAAGCTCCATTCATCTCAGTTACAAGTCATAAATTCAATACAAATGATTTACAATATGATTTTTATAGGTTTACTACTTATTCTTGAAACTTGCATTTGCATTGATTTTGACTTGCTTTCCAATAAATTAACATTTGCCAATTTCATCCCCTTCATTTACCTAATAATTGAATTTGATCTCAAATAGACATATTAGATACACATGAATGGAACGGCTATGTCATCATAAAAATGTGGGCAATGTATAACTATTAGGTCAACACCATGTACATGGTCATTTATGCACTATAAGTTTTTCATGAAATTTGTTTGGATTTCCAAAAAATCATTACTTATATGTTCAGGTTCTCACTCCATCACACTCCCTATCTTCACTAGAGCTTGACCATGTGAACTAGTAAAGTATTTTTTAATGATGTCCTACATGATTGAAGATTCATATAACCATAATGATACACATTGTTACTTCTAATCATTTGAGGTAGGATGAAGGGCTATGAGTGAAAGGTGGATGTGGTGGTGGTTGTGTCAGGTATCATGGCTAGAACCATGTGAATAAAAATTCCATATTATGTGTTTTGGTGGTTGAACTATGTTTTCCCATGGGTCTAGGCTTACATCTCTAATATGTACCCATGAGTTATAATGATAGAATTTTTTCTTGCATGTATCTTATTAATACATAACATGTGCTTCCTACATTATATGAATGTTTTCAAACTATTATAGAACTCTACTACGTAAGTGCCACTGTGGTGTGTAGCATAGGAGAAAGAACTTTTCCAATCATGTATCTTCCCTATCTAGGCATAAAGATGAAAGATTTGATATTACCTACTCTTTAAGTGAATAATATAATACATGTTTTACTTAAGATGCATATCTTTATTACGTAATCATTCAAAAAATAAAAATAGTATTGATTCATCTAATAAATGCATGCCTTTCAGTATCTACTGCTTCCATTTTCACCAGGGGAAGGATACACCTTATCTAATCAAGTTGCACATGGATTATTAGATATTGAGCATTGGCATAAATTAATTGCAACCAAGGCACCACAGTAATCTTGATAATGAGTTGCATGGTCCACAGGAATCTAGGAGCAACTAATCCAAAGGGCTCATGAATGATATCAAATTGACAATGCACAAATTTAAGATTACCTATCATTACATATATCCTTGATAGGATGCATGACCACCTACATGGATTAAAAGAAAATATGGTTGGGGTTTCAAAATGATAAACTACCACAAATAAAAAAACTTTGGTGAAGAAATTTTGTATTGTAAATATTTACGTAAATATAAACCTCCATTAGCCAATGGTCCCAGTATATGGTTGATTGGCATGTACATGTGAAGTTTACCCTCTCCAAACAACACATACACTACAAACTCTAACACCCTATCATCCTCCAACTAGCAATGGCAAGCTCATGGAACAAATATTATATGGTCCCACCACCCGAAGAATGATAGCACTCCTTTCAAAATTTGCCACCAAAGGAGTATTATTCATGGGTAAATAAGACAAGATTCAACTGATGCACATGTTATATCAAAAACTTCTAGTAGTAAAAACATTATAGATTTATTAAAATAAATACACATCTCTCATGAATGTGATCAAATTGATCACATATAAACATTAGTGTACATAACGCTATGTCTATTCTTGTTAGCTTGCTTATCCACCTAACCAGAGCAAAAGAATATATAGTTACGGTTTTAATAATGAACAACTACCCTCACTGAACATATTTGATTTTTTATCAAAAATTGTTGAAGTACCAATATCCTAGAGACGGATTCATTGGACAATTCCCTCAATGCATGGATATCAAACATGTATATGTGAATGTGATGCTCTCCCAACAAGACATCAATAATAAAGTTAAAAATCATACTATCCTCTCAATAGCCTCATCAAGCTCTGGTCAAATAGGCCAAGGTTGCACCACATAAAGGCAACATACCACTCCTCTATAATACTACCATGAGAGGAATTTATCATACACCCTACACAACTTGGATGGAGGAATATGCCTAAATATATAGGATTAATGCAATTTCACATTGGTTACTTCCTACTACCACAATTACGTAAACACCTAACCAAAATTTGCCTGAATCACACCAATTTAATTTGACATGTATTCATGTTAAGGAGATAAGTACCCAATAAATGATAACTCTAAGCAGTCTAGGTAGAAAAATAGCCCTAGTCTTCATATTGATCGATGGTGGTTTCCGCATCTATCCTCAACATTGGTAGAATAGTTATATCATGGAGACTAATTTTCATCTCCCCGCTAGGTAAATGAAAGGTGTTTATGCTTCTATCCCACTATGCAACTGCTAAAATGATAAGCATTCATTCTAGTTTGAAAGAATTGAGTTCTTGAACAATGACAAAACCTATGAGTGTAACTCTTCCTAGAGACAAGGGTCAGTGACAATACACATTGTAGGTGTTATAGCATGATGGTGCAGTATAGGTGTATGTCTCTTCAATCCATGACTACAAAGATAGAATGTTGAAATTAGTAGAAATTGAAGGCAATTATATATAATTACTAATATACAAGAAAACTAAAATTGGCATACCAATTTATTTTTTACAAAGCAATTGATGTATAAATCTTAATTAAAATGTCTGTATTTTAAAATATAGGATGATATTACTAGAATTTAATTTAAACTTCATAATACAATTGTATTATATACATACAAAATTTAACCTTCTTCAAACAATCGAAGTGTAGTCTGTGTGGCTGGCATGTCATATCTATGCAAAAGATATGTAGGTTTGAATCTAGAGTAATTGGTTAGTTTTTGACCAATAGTTTGAATGGAGTTCCTACAGGGCCAACAAGAGAGCATAGCATGTCAGGCGGTCGTGGTGGTTCTCGTCAATTTTCTAGCAAACACCATGTAGGGGGGAGAGTTTGGATCGATAATGATCATGATCATATGCAAAATGACTCTAGACACTTAGAAACATCTAATGAAGAAGATATATTCTCTTCCCTACATCCAAGAAGAACATGATTACAAACCAAAACCACCATGGCTCAATTTGATTCCATTGCAATGGAAGGAAGACACATCTTCTAATAAATGTGGATAAGGAGGAAAACCCCATGTTGATTAAATAAATAGGAGTTGAACTAAGATACATGGGTTTGAAACATACAACCGCCACACCTTCGAGTTCTATGGAGAATGTTGACAACCCATCTCAATCTAAACACTACTTTATTATAGATTCATAATTTTGTCAAACTCATCACCAACCAGAATTTTCTGATGAAATGATGCATGTGGTTATCAGACCCATGGTGTCATTATGGGATGTAATGGCCTCAAAAGTAAGGAAAACCCTAATTCTTTCTAGATGATAATATCCATAAGGATGTAAATACTAAAGATATCTCAATTGTCAATGCACATGGTTTCTCTATAGTTTATATTGCATCAGAGGCATAAACAATCCTACACAAACCTTTCTACTATGTAGTCATTTTGATTGACAATTTAATTGGATTCTTAACTCTACAAGACTGAATCTGTCTCCTATAGAAACCTACTACCAAATGGAAATGTATGAACTCATCATGATCACTATGCCATTCAACTTATTTGTGAGAAATATTATCTTCATGCCTTGATGGGAGGCCCCTTCTCTCCATTTCGTTGTTGCCTTGTAGTCGGTCGGTGTTCCAGTGAATATACTGATGAATGCATGTTCATCATGGAATTCAATTATCATTATGGGACAAATTCAACTCAATACATTCAATTTCATTTACTAAATAACAAAATGTGCAAAATTACTTAATTGGTCCAATTATCATGATTTTATTTGAATTTATGTTGATTTGATGCATGTCTTGATGAAGTTGAACAATCAGATGGGGCCCACTTTCACTCACCATTAATTCTAACCAATCGATCTGATCAAACAGTTTCATCCATTCGGTCTGAACAAACAGTTTCATCCATTCGGTCTGACCAAATGGTTTCATCCATTCAGTCTGACCAAATGGTTTCATCCATTCGGTCTGACCAAATGGTTTCATCCATTCGGTCTGACGAAACTGTTTCATTCATTCGGTCTGACCAAACAGTTTCATTCATTTGGTCTAACCAAACGGTTTCATCCATTCGGTCTGACCAAACGGTTTCATCTATACGGTCTCAAGACCGAATAGACATGTTCACGTCAAGACCGTTTGGAGTTGGGTCTGTGAAACCGTTTGGGGAGTCCCGGTCTGCGAGACCATTTAATGCAGCTACGTGCAAACCGTTTAATATTGAAACTATTTGCTGCTCTAAGCTTCAAGACTGTTTGCTGCTTTAAGCTTCAAGACCGTTTGTTGTACACGTGAAGACCGAATGAGCAAGGAGCGAAGACTGAATGAGAAACGTTGGAAACTATTTGCTGCTGAAGCATGCAAACCGTTTGGGCACATGCATGGAGCAAACTAAACACGTCAAAACCGTTTGGATAGTTGTTGATCTAAACCAAATGAGCAATGCAAACGGAATGGAGGAAGCAATGAAGACCGTTTTCTAAGTAGCGGGAAAGCAAACCAAATCAGCATGCAATGCATGAAAACTGAATGAGTCACTCATGTGAAGACCAAATGCATGCATGCTGCGAACACCGTTTGGGTCATTTTGTTTAAATTGTTTACTAGCAAACCGAATGGAAAAGGCAGCAGTAAAACCATTTGCTGCATATGTGAAGACCGTTTGCATGCAAACCGGATGACCCAAAGTCAGCGTGAAGACCATTTGAATAGCCAAAGTAAAGACCGTATGAAAAGAAAACCGTATGATTTACCAAGACCGTTTGAAGGAGATTTTTAGTAAACCGTTTGGGCACAAAAATATCTGCAAGACCGTTTTGGACTAAAATTACACCAAAAGCATGAGGGCCAGATCAATGCCTATAAATAGGACCAGCAGGTCCCCATTTGAGCATCGGTTCTGGGATGCCAAAAGGCTGCCTGTACATAGGTCCAATCCAGATCTAGTTCCATCCATGCCAGTTTCACTCCACCTACTTCCCGTGCTGCAATCTAGGAGACCGAGAAGTGAAGGAAGACAGAGTGAGAGAGACTGTTCGGTCTGTATTGGCATCTCCCGTTCCACGTCCAGATCTGCTCTGATACGACGTAGAAGGCCGCATCATCTTCATCGAGTTGCGACTACCTTCTGTACCGAGTTCATGGTAGATTTCTCTCTCTTTCTTATTCTTCTTGTTTCTCGCATCATGAGTGAGTAGTTCCTTTTTTCTGGGGTGCGGGGACTAGCCCTGCTGCCCATGCAAGCATGTTCTTTTATCAAGCATTCCATGACAATGTATATAACTTTTCATTTCATTATTAATTGGAATGTTTGTAGTTGATTATCTACTTGCTTTCATCTTGTTCTTCCCTATATTGCAACTTCTATATGTAGGGTGGAATGGCAGTTTACAAAGTTCGACTCCTTGATTAGAAATAAGATAGGATTCCTTGAGGTAGTAAATGCATGATCTGCAAGGGGATGAGCCATCTAACCTTCGGTGACACTTCTGTGGCCTAAACATCCCTCCGGGAGGGCCACAACCTCAATTGGATTTTGTATCGACTTTGTTTATCGTCGATGTTTGTTTGATCAATCACCTGATTGCCAATCAATTAGCGTGGTTGACACCTTGACTAGAAATAAAATGGGTTTCCTTGAGGTCATAAGTGAATGATCCACGAGGGGACGAGCCATCTAACCTTTGGTGATACTTCTGTGGTCTAAACATCCCTCAGGGAGGACCACAACCTCAGTTGGATGTTGTATCTCCAGAGCCGTAAGTATATGAACCAGATGGTGATGAGACATATGATTCCTAAGGTGATTCTTATGCGAACCTAATGCCCGTATGGGGGGGGTTGCAACAGCTCTACTTGGATAATTATATCTTGCCTGGATGTTTGATGTTTAGACGTGTTTGTATGTGTAGTGGAGGTGAAATCAGGAACCATCCCAGCGATTCCATATCCTTGATCTAAATCCAACTTTAATTCAGCTTTTACTTTCTTGCAAATTAGTTTAATCAAACTCAAATCAACTGATTGTTTTAAATATTAGTCTTTACTTGAACTAGATTCGATTGACAAGAATCTTAAAATCGTTGTCCTTTGGGTTCGATCCTTAACTATACTGCGATAAGACTCATCCACTTGCGGGTGGTATTATTGCACATTTGTTTTGGTAAAAGCTCGGGGATTTCATCCCCGAGTGAGTTTGTTAGTGCCATAAAATCCAACGTCATATACTCCTTCAAATGGTCTAACTCCTCACATTGTTTCTGGGCACATATAATTGATCTGCCAATTCACCTTTACAACATAGTTCTCTTTGAGAGAATATGAGAGGTCTTAGCCAGACTAGTTAAAGTGAACACACTATTAATTGTACTCGCAATCACTTTGCCAGATTAGCCATTAAAATAGACTCAAGCCTTCATGTAACGACCTTTAATCAATGTGTATTTATCTCTTTTATTTACATATTTTTGATATTTGTTTCGGATTATTTTATTTATTCTCTTAGTTTCATAATTAATTATGTTATTTTAGATTTTTACTTCTAATTGGAGTTTTCATTATATTTTCTTGGGTTTTGTAGGAAAATCACACAATTTGCAGTAGTCCTGAAATTCATGTATACTCATCACCAAAATTAACATAACTTTTGTATTCAAACTCCAAATTGAGTGTACAAGTATTCATTGGAAAGGGAATTTAATTTCCTAAAATAAAACCTTATTATTTGGACTTCTTTTATGTATTTTTTGGGAGAAATATATGTTCAAAATAACTACTATGAGAATGTATATTAAAGAGAGTTACATGGTCAAGATAATTAAAGACAATCAATTTTCTATTTGACCAGATCTGGAAAATTCAAAAATTGGTATCCCTCTCCTTTTCCCCCCCTCTTTTGAGGGAAGCCTACCCCCACCCCCCTACTATAAAAGGAGGGACTCTCTGCTTGTAAAGGCATTCCATTCTTCATTCCATTTCATTATGTTTTAGTTGTAGACCACATCTTGTACAATGTTGGATCTCATTTTAATTTGCATTTCTTCTAGTCTCATTATGTCTGAGTAAATCTCTCTGGGGAATGGGAGTAGCTCCGTATCCCTGTTCTATTCAATATAATCAGTTATATTCCTCCATCGAACTAATGTCTTCCCTCTATTTATGTGTGGTTATTTGGATGATCTCATATATTCTTATAGAGTGATATGACTGTGGATCTCTGTAAGAATGAAACAATAGTCCCTTAATTTTGATTATCATCTTTTCATATTTTTAATCTTATTGTCGTTATAATCCTTGGTGACGTGACCACCTGAGCCTTGGGTTTGAATGCCAGTTTGAATTCACATGCTTTTGATATGACCGTGGATAGTGACATGTTGGACGGTTGGACAATGATCCGTGAACGTCGAGACCAACGGGTTCACGGGAAGTCTGACCCTTGTGAGTTTGTCCATAAGGACATGTAACCACAATGTCCTAATTTGATCCTTGGAGTTTAGAATTTGATTAGTTGAATAGGAATGTGGTTTTGGTGGTGATCGTCCGGACCCCCGAATCTTTATTTCATGGTTAATTGAACTTTATTTCAGCACTTTTATTTTTGTTCTTAGTTTTAAACAACCCTCTCATCGGAATTTATTTCTTGTTCTTGCGAACAATTTTAGATCTCAACTTTTCTTTTCCACCGTCCCTTGGCTCGATACCTATCTATACTAAGTTGACTTGTTGTTCGCAACAAGTTGATATCGAGTTAGATGGTTAAATCTAGGACTTTTGCTAGTGATTGTTGTGTGTACAATGATGCGCATCAATTTGGCACCATTGTCGGGGACGACACAACTATTTTTCAGATCTGATTGCATGTATATCTTGTATAATCCTTGTTCATATTGTCTAACTTGAATAACTTTAGTCCTTTTTTATAATTTCATTTAGATTTTTGTAATTTCTTTTTGCCTTCCGAGCACAATTCGAAAAGTGTATCTCCTCTTTCTACTGAGTTTTCATTCCAGCAATACTGCTTTCTAGTTACCTTTTTTGTAATTTTAGTTTATTTCATAATTTCTTAGATTTACACTTTTTAGTTCTCTTTATAATTTTTGACAACCTCTTATCTCATAATCTTTGTTCACTCGTTCGTTGATTCACATATCTTTCGATAACTTGTTTTTTCAAATAGAGTGGGCATCCCAATATCCCCCACAATGTTATTATTGTTGTCTTTACCACTGTGCATCTCTTGCCTACCTGACTTTACCCCATGCTTATGATAGCACCCCTTTTAATTGTGAGCCATTTCATCCTGGTGGGTACAATGTGAATCCACATTTTTCTGTGAACCATTATGAGGAACCTTGCTATCCATATTCTAATGGGGGATATGATCAACAAAATTTTGTGGGGTGAAACCAGCAAAACCTTGGGGGTAATGAACATGTTTATGAAACCCAATGTAATCCTCAACAAGAAGAGAGACTTAGGGCCCTAGAGAAGATAGCAATAGAAGGAGAAATAAAACTAGAAACTAGCCAAGCCTTCTTAACCACCCTTCTAGAAGATTAAACCCAAAATATAGATTGTTCAAATATGTTTCCTCATGATTTGGTGACACCTTGTAATATCGAATCTTCTTACCAAGATGGATGCAATGGAAATTACAATCCACCATCTTCTAAATATCATTATGAGGAGCAATGCCTCCCAAAACAATATGAGGGGTACTATGACCACAGACACTATGAGGAGTGTGGTGAGGATGGCCAAAATTTTGGGGTGTATAAATCCTATGGTGAAACACAATTTAATCTTGAACTGGAAGAGAGACTTAAGGCCCTTGGAAAGTTGGCAGCAGAAGGACATGAAAAACTTGAATCCAGTCAATCCATGTTAGCTACCTTACTTGGGGATCAATCACAAACTCCCCCTATAGAGCTTGCGCAACCCAAGATGGTTCTTCTTGACAATGACAACTATGACGATCCTATTTTTGTGTCATATACAAGGATTTATTTGCAAAGAAACCAACCGCCTGGGCCTTAGTTGGGTCATGTGTCAAACCCATGTTATTCCATCAAAATATAATTAAGAAATTACTTATCAATTCATTTATATAATTCAATTTCACTAAAATTGAGGATATTGCACTTCTTGTTAAACATGGAGTTATAATTAATAGTGTAGTCTACAAAGTGGAGTATGACGCAATACCACCCATATGTTCTTCTTGTGGTGTATAGACATGAGTTCAACTTGTACAATTCATGCAGAAAATGATGCAGGCTCATAGAATCCAGAATCATTGAAAACTATTGGTGTCCTTTGGTATGTAGAAGATGACACATGACATGTCTCCTACGATAAATACACATACGTCTCAAAACACCTCTAGAAGTTCTCACCCACAACCAAAAGTTCAAGACTCCAATAAGGCAACAAAGTTGTTTCACTAGATACCGTGGAGTGTACATGATATGGAATTTACTACAACAAACCTCTAGAAAACCAATAAAAAATAGTTTCACTCTACACCCATGGTTTGGATGAAAAAATGTAAAGAATTCCTGTCCATAGTCACTATGTCTAATGAGGTATAGGTTGAAGAGCCTATTATGGAGAACACTTTGGAAAACAACAATTTCATGATCGACAATGCTAGTGCCATGTGGAAAATTTTGAGCAGATCCATACTAATATTTTGAATAATAACAATACTTCCACACTATCGTTAATCTTGAAACAAAGGAAGTTATTGTTCATGCTTCATTTGCAATCCACCATACATTCACATACTATTGCATCTGATCCTACAGATGACCCCCCTTCCAATCAAACCTGACTTTCTCTAGGAAGATGGGATTGTAAAGAAAGAGTTCCAGTGCAAAGTTGAAGCGACAACCTTATCAAACATGAAGTCAAATAAAAAACGTTTTAGATGACCCTAGTGAGGTGGAGTGTTACACCCCGATCTCACAATTTCCTCAAATCATGAGATTAGGGCGTAAGATAGGATTTATATTTAACACAAAGAACACCCTTAACTTTTTCTTTTCTTAAAAACTCTTGTTTCTTCGCATTGAACCACATATCATCTTAACAAAGGAATCTGAACATTTCTTCTACTAATTAAACTTTAATAGTAAAGATACATGTATAAGCATTCACGATGTCTTTCACACATTATGCACATGAAACTTGCTAATTAGCATACATATCAAAGAGGAACAATATTACACATCGTAATTACAACTCTCTCTCTTATCTCTTACTGAGGACCTAGAGTGACAAGGACCGACTGACTCAACTAATCTCATACTTGACTCATGTGGCAGATCTACTCTGACGCTCTGATCATCTTCAAGTCCACGCGATTAACCTAAAATGTTTGAGTAGAGGGGTGAGCCTACTCGCTCAGTGAATGAGTACTTCATGGAAACAGACTAATGCACTAATGTGATTACAGATATAATTTGAATAAACGATATGAAATTTAACAACAATAAATATTACACTGAGAAGTTCTAAAACAATATAATTGAAATAACAAAGAATGTAAATATTGCATCCAAAGAATAACTACTAGAAGACTATGCTCTAGTCTTCCTTAACTCTTTCATTAGTAAAGGACTCTGTGAACCTATATGATCATATTTTAGCTTATACCCTGATCTTATGCAGTGTACTCTGCATAAGAGACTCGCAGTGCACTACGACCACACCGTACAAGACTTAGCGACACACCCGGGAAATGCTAAGTCTGACTACCAGCCCTGTTCTGCTACAAGACTCTCAGGCACTCAAGGGCCTCAGGCACTCAAGGGCCTCACTGTACTCTCAGGTGCTCAAGGGCCTCACCGCAGGTCCTCAGCACTCAGGGGCCTCTCTGCAGTATTCTAGACTCCTCCTCTAACCTGAGTACACAGGCGGGAAGTCTCACGGGGTTATCTCCATGACACAAGCACGGATAATGTTGCAATAACCCCCACTTTCCTCCAGTGCCACCGTGACACAAGCACGCGTTGTTGTTGGACACTGCCTCTCTATCCTCGTGTCTCCATGACATCGCACGGATAATGTTGCAACACGAGTTTCACCCCTAAGTTGCAGACACCTCTTAGGGGTTCTACGGTGTTCAGGGCACCTAAGTCTAACACTAACATTATAGGTGCATTTTAAACAGAAAATCATGACTCATTTAACATTTCTTACAAGGCTCACACGGCCTGCCATATCATATCATAAGCAACATCATATCTCATGTATTCAACATATATCATATCTCAATAACATCCCTTTCTAGGGAATGTCATAACTCATCACCTGCAATTTACGAGATATGTATTGAAAATAAGGAGCCCTGCAGTATGTAGATATCATCTCAGAGAGAACAAGCATATAAAGTTAAATGCACTAGAAACATACAATTCAATAATTAAGCATCACCACATCTCATCTCGAGACCTTTCATATTACCATAACATGATTCATTGAACACCCTATCCTTAGGGTTTCATTTGCCTTATTCATTCATCACATGCCAACACCCTACTCTTAGGGTTTCATTTGCCTCATTCATTTGTCACATGGCTCTTATCATGATCTCATACGATATAAGCATTCACTAAATAAAGATTGTTTCCAACAAATCGTATGCAATCAATATAGACATGAAACCATGGAAATTTAACTAAATTTAGGTTTTCCATATCATCACTGCGATATCATGTATCCAGAATAAGATTCAATTAAGATAACCCACAAGGTACATCCTAACCACTTATAGGATTACTAGTCCTTTTCAATAAGATTGAAACTCTAGCGATATCTCAATTAGGTCAAACCCTAATTACATTATTTGATATAAATCTAAAATCATCTTTACTAGGAAGTGTTGTATACGTATCTGATATGAATCTACCATTTAGGAGTCATTCAAACAGAGAAGGAATCTATATCATATCAATTTACAATAACTTAAATCAAATGGACATTTCAGGATTTAGAATTCGCATGCTAAGCATTTAGGGATTTGGATGTTATAATCAAATTCGTGCATTAGAATGTTTGAAGGAAGAACCCACTCACCCTAAGGTGTGAAAACACCTCAAAACTGCAGCTCAACTCAGAGAATCTCGAACTCACATCAAATCCCTAGCAAATCTCCCAATTCCTCTTCCATTCAACTCGGGAACCTTGAAAATGAGGGATTATGAAGAAAGGGTGA
Organism: Alisma plantago-aquatica; assembly: GCA_963693085.1. Taxonomy (NCBI): domain Eukaryota; kingdom Viridiplantae; phylum Streptophyta; class Magnoliopsida; order Alismatales; family Alismataceae; genus Alisma; species Alisma plantago-aquatica. Next base: position 1,913,885,768 of record OY856409.1, on the reverse strand, counting down.
GAAAAGAGGGAATTTCGACATAATCTTGGATCAAATCAGAGTATGGAAGGAATCTAGACATGAGAGAGAAGATTCACCATAAAAGTCTATGCAAAGGATCCAAACTTACTTGATTTCACCCTTCCTGGAATCGCAAAACCCTAATTCAGCAGTTCCCCCACTTTCTCCACTCAAGCCCTAATTCTCCCTCTCTCTCTAGGAGCTCGTTTCTCTGGAGTGAATGATGAAGAATGAGAGCTTCTTGTGTGTGTGGTCGTTCATATAAGTCAATTGAGCTGCTTGGGTCAATTGCATATTGACCCAACACTTAACTTTAATTATATTGGCTGAATATTCAGTTATACAAAAGTTACTGTAATTCGTTTATTTCAGAGATCAAACATTCTCCAACAATTATGGGAATTTAGCACATTGTTTATAATTGTTCTATAAAGCTTCAGTTAAAATTTGGGATCATTTGGAGTTACCAATAAATAATTAAAAATAGAACAGTGCACTGCTATATTGCAGTCTGCAGAATATTCGGCCGAGTTTGTCCTGCACAAACTCGACCGACACCCTTACTGTAGGAATTCAAAAGTCATCCTAAAATTATGACAATTTAACAGAGTGTCTAAAATTTTATTTATCAAATACTGTTAAAATTTGAGATCAATTGGATATACCAATAAAAAGATAGAATTCAATTACCACACTGCTGTAAAATTCTGAAATTGTGATCGGTCGAGTTTGAAACTCGGCCGACAAACAGATCAGAGCATTCTTCAAAAATTCTGATATTTTGCAATGTTATTCACATTTTATATATCTAAATCATATCCAAATTTGAAGTAAATCAGAGTTACACATAAAATACTAAAAATCATTTAGGGAGACATTCTACTTATCAAATTCTGTATTCATGCATCATCAAACCCTATTTTTGGGTCGATTAGGGTTTATGTTTCTCAAACCCTAATTCTCAAGACAAAAGAACATTTAGACTTCTTATCATAGTTAAAACATCCTAATTGTGTTATCGTCATTAATTAAGTTTCAAGAATGATTATTCTAACTAATCTTTGCAATTGTCTAGGTAAACCCTAGTTTACCAATTAAGCTCAAATGGGGTCGTAACATGGAGGATGAGTCTATAGGAACATTTTAATTGTGTTTTATGATTAAAAAAATTGTTGTAATGTATTAGGCATTGGACATGATCATACTATCGAATGTGTTCAACATTTGATCTCTACATTTCATCATCCAATTCTTGCAATTTGGGAACTAAGAATTTCAAGGAGTCAGAAAGATGAAGCTTTCAGGAAATTTGGTTTTTCTTCATCACATTGTATTGAAGCCCATGGTTTCTTGGGAGGGTTACATTTATTATGGAAATACTAATTAATAATAGAGAGCCACTCATCGTTTCTACATTTCTACGTTAATGAGGAATGTTTTCTAACCATTGTCTATGTTCATCTGAACCCCAATATCTGGTCTGTTTTCAAGAAACACTTATTGTGCCTATCTCATTTTATAAATCCAAATTTGGAAGTTATGGATGACTTTAAAACTTGCTGAAACCAACAAAGAAAATGGGAGGTTACCATTTCAATTTTAACAAATTTGCAACCTTTCAAGACATTCTTCTACAAAGCGACTTATATGATTATGATTTCTTAGGTTTTTCCTTCACCGATAAACAAGATACTCTTCACGGGAGACTTGATAGAGTGTTGACAAATTCTATTTGGTTACAATATGGTTATGATTCTGTTGTTCATCATGTACTTAGGACATGTCCATGTCATCATCTTGTATTCTTTCCAAATGGGAAACATTCTTTCTTCACCAAGTTTTCAGAATTAAAGCTTCTTGAAATTGTAATAATTCTATCAAAAAATATGTTGAAAACAATGTGGACTCATCATAAAGTTTTCCTCAAAGCAGTAAGATTTATAATACCTCACATTCAAAATTTGCAAAAAATACAAAGCTTAAGTTTCTTAGGGGATTTGAAACCCTACAAAATTCCATTGTTACAAACTATAATATATAAGATGATGCCTTATGTACTATAGTGCAACGCCAGTATGCATCTATGCTTGTTGAAGAAGCTCTAAATCTCAAACACAAATCACATCTGACTTGGCTACGTGAATTAGAAAAAAATACTAAGTTTTATCATGATTCCCTTACAAGTAGATTATCATGATTCCCTTACAAGTAGATGAATGAAAAAATAGTTACTTTGCAAGATCACAATGGCATCTAGAATTTTAACCACATTCTCTTAAAATCTATGGTACTATAACACTATGAGAGCCAATTATGTGCAGTTTTTTCTATCACTTGAGAGAAAATGAAAATAAATTACCAAGTTTCTTTGAGCCTATTTCTCCTTTAGGTCTCTAAAATGCCAGAAAACTTCCTTATGAGCTTGAAACTCAACAATATTGAAGCATATGGGAAAGAATAAAGAACCAGGTTGAACTTACTACTCAAAACTAGTCTACTGTCAAAAGTTCCATCACGAAATCAATTCAATATGTACTTCTAGGTTTATGTCTACCCGCTAATATGTGTAATGCCAATATACTTCTTCTTCTTAAGATGAGTCTATTAATCATTGTTCCCAATAAAACATATATACTTGAATGACATCTTTTTAAAATTGGTTTCAAAGATAGTGGTTGACTGCCTAAATTCATACATGTCCAGTTGGACACATGATGCACAAGGTGCTTTTATAGCATGTTGGAATATTTTAAACAACATTATCTTAGTTCAACATATGATCCATAACATGCACCGTCCAAGATCCTCTCCGTATATGGCTATCAAATAGTCTTGTCAAAATCTTATAATAAAATGTATTGAGAATTTATTCATTACAAACTCAAACATGCTGGGATTCCTCCACCGATAATCAACCATATCATGAATTCCCTAACTAGTCGCTGCATCGATATCTTATGGAATGGATAAAAAAATACCAAGATTCAAGGCTTCAATATGCTTACACAAAAGATGCATTATCTCTATATTATGTAGTTATGTGCCTTAATTGTCTCAGTCAAATAATTGATGGAACAATTTCTCAATGCCTTTCGAAACATCTAAAGGTATCACAGCAAGGTCATGTTATTTCACATGTAGCTCTTGTAGATGATACTATCATGTTTGGTAGAGCTTTAGTCATTGATATTAGTTCTATAATGAAATTCTTTTGAATCTTTGAGGAAGATCAAGACATGAACTTTCAACTAAAAAGAGTGTTATTTATTTTTCTAATTCAATTCATTTTGCAATTAAGACTAACGTATGCACGATATTAGGTATGACACCTATTAATATTTTGGAAAAATATTTGGAGGTCCCTATACTTCATACTAGATAATTGAACACTATATATTATAACTTTATATATAAGGTTAAAACTAGAATATCAGGTTGGGTGACATGTATACTCTCAGTTTATCAGGTAGGGCCTGCATGGTAAAAGTTGTGTTAAGCACCATACCTACCTAAACTATGCAAATAAGTGAGCTACCAGTAAGTCTATGCAATAGACTCAAAAAAATGACAAGACACTTCATAATGAGACATGGTCTTCATAAAAAAAACCACTATCTCATGTTGTGTGGCATTGATTAACTATTCCAAAGTAAGTAGGAGGGTTTGGAATTCATCTGATGCATTAATGGAACATGGCTTTATTAATGAAATCTTCCTGGAAGATAAAGAAGAAACCGTCTCTAGTTTGGGCACAAGGCCTATTGAACAAATATAGATCATATACACCATCATCTGGTAATTGGTGTACATCCTTTTGAAATTCCATTTTGTTTCTTCACTTAAAGAAATTGCTAAGACTCACAACACCATTTCAGTTACAAATGATGATTAACTATGTAAAAACTCAATCTTCACGATCAAAATTTTAAAAAATTTATGTCAGAAAATATAATCAAATCTTTACGTACATACACTTCTCTCAAAGTACATGGTGTTCTTAGAAAAGATACCTACACATTAAATACTAGTACATGAAATTTTCACTAATTAATTCTTCATTCCCAACAAAGGGCATTTCTGGAAGTCTCATTAGGTCTTCCTTTGATCACATGTCCATGAATTCTCAGAGGGAATAAAACCACACATGGACACCAAAAAGGGAAATACAGGTCATCCAAATGTCTTATACAAAATCAATATTTGGAAAGTATAAGTATGAACCTAGCTACAATGGATTTTTTTGACAAAACTCAAAAGAGTTAAATATTGGAGGCAAGTATCTAACGAAAAATTGGATTTTTGAATTCAATAGGATTCAATATAAATTTTGAGAGTAGTAGTTCAAATTTTCAAATAGATAATACATGTGAATGTAGTTGTTGGGGAAGTCATATATTTTCTCCAAGGAGAATGACAACACACCAACATCACTTATACTGACGTACTTCATGTCCTTCTCACTTTGTAGAGTTGTGGAAGCATTATTCCACTAAACTAAACGACACCACCCTGCCTTTTTTGACGTTTAAATAGTGTGTTACTATTTCCATGAATAATTTGTTGGTGGCCTTTCAAAGAAGAAGACTAAAGTTTAAAACAATTTTAGGCCAACCAACCTATCCACTATGTGTTCTTCAAGAGGAAATAAGCTTTTAGAATATAACAGAAATTTTGTACCTTTGAATCAAAGCATACAAATTATTTTTTCCAATTGTTGAACTCCAGGAATAGATGAAGATATAGCTACAAATTAGAGAAAAGTTGTTACAACTTGGATCGGAACAAATGTTCTTCAATATGAGTTAACTTGGATTATGTTTACATATAGGATCACTATTCCATATTTCTCCCATCATTACTATTTCTATTTCCAACTAGGTTGTGTAGGATCAATTTTACATACTCAAGTGTGTCATACTTAATATAGATTCATTCTCAAGTATTTTCCTCTTTTAATATAATATAACTATATTTATTCACTAGCGTGAAAATTGTGCATACTCTGAGATAATGTTTGTGAAAATACTCTTGCTAATGCTAGGGATATCCAAAGTTTGATACAAATACCGCTCTATATATGAGTTATACATTTGTATATCAATTGTGTATATGGATACAAGTATGTGCTATATTCTTATGTGTAAATATAGTATAACTAATACCTCATCTAATTTAACTAATAAGTGAAAATATAAATACACACACAATGATCCTATACGGGGCATCCAGGATGCGAGTGTGCGAGACTTGCCCCTATGTGGTTTTTAGCGCGGGACCCATCTGGCAGGGGGTTTGGGTGTGTGGAGGTGGTTTTGTAGGGTGATATGGCAGAGGGTAGGTGAGGGGCTGATTTGATAGGTTGTGAAGAGAGATTGAGACATATAAAGAGAAGTTTATTTTGTACGCAAATTTTGATATGTATTGAATTTTTGGACGAAATTAAAATCATTGAATTTGTTACGGAAAATACAATCCAACAAGACCAATATTAATATATTTTTTGAAAAAATAATATACATGAATATTAAGATTGAACGTATTCAAACAAAATGGGCGCAAAAGTGACAAATATAAAGAAAAGTTTATTTTGCACGTAACTTTTGATCTGTAATGAATTTTTTGACGAAATAAAAACCGTTAAATTTGTTACGAAAAATGCAATCCAACAAGAACAAAATTAGTATATTTTTTAAAAAATAATATACATAGATATTAAGAATGAACGTATTCAAACAAAATGGGCGCATGAGTGATAATATTAGTGAGGAGGGAAGTAGTGGGCGTATTTAGTGTCATAGTGGGTGAATACATTCAAAAGTAGGCACATTCAGGACAATAGATGTCACATTATGTTAAAAGTAGATGCATTGAGAACAATAGTGGGCACATTCAAGGAAAATTGGGCACATTGAGGGATATAGTGGGCAAATTCATGCAAAAGTAGGCGCATTCTGGATAATAGTGGACACATTCAAGCAAAAGTGAGTGCATTCAAACAAAAGTGGGCACATTTAAGGAATATTGGGTGCATTCATTGATGAGGGAAGTAGTGGGCGCATTCAAGTAAAAGTAGCCACATTTAAACAGTACAACTGGCGCATTTAAGAAAAACTGGGCGCATTGAGGGCTATAGTGGGCACATTCATACAAAAGTGGGTGCGTTCTGGATAATAATGGATGCATTCAAGTAAACGTGGGCGCATTCAAGTAAAAGTGGGCACATTTAAGCAATAATGGGTGCATTTAAGTAAAAGTGGGCACATTCAAGTAATAATGGCGCATTTGAGCAATAGTAGATACATTTTGGACAATAGTGAACGTATTCAAGCAAAATTAGGCGTATTGAGGAGCGTATTGAGGAGGGAAGTAGTGTGTGCATTCAAGTAAAAGTATACACATTTAAACAGTACAGTGGGCGCATTCAAGTAAAATTGGGCGCATTCAGGGCTATAGTGGGCGCATTCATACAAAAATGGGCGCATTCTGGATAATAGTGGGTGCAATCAAGTAAAAGTGGGCACATTCAAGTAAAAGTGGGCGCATATAAGCAATAGTGGACACATTCAAGCAATAATAGACGCATTCAAATAACAATGGACACATTTTGGACAATAGTGGGCTCATTCAAGTAAAAAATCATTATTTTTTCTTTTTTCACTTCCTCCCTCTTTTCTTTTATTCTCAAATATTTTCCTCTTTTTTTAAATATACTGATATTGGTCTTGTTGGAATATATTTTTATAAGGATTGTAACACATTTTATTTCATTAAAAAATTCCTTCTTATTTAAAAGTTACAAGTAAAACAAATAAAAAAACAGAACAAAAAAATAAAAAAATCTGGCACATTGGCAGGTGGGAGCAGGTGGCAGGAGTTGGCAGAAGTTGGCAGGTGGCTGGCAGGTGCATCAAAATGCGCGTCCTGACGTGTACACGTCAGAATAATTTAGCTCGTATATAATAACCTAAATAACTCCACAATGCATTCAATGCAATACGAGACCCGTCACGAGAATGAGAAAGTGGTTAAGGATAAAGATTTGGTTAAATAAAACATGTCAACCATTTTAAGTAAAATCATGACGAAGAGGATGATGCATTCAATGCTTCTATCAACGTATAAAAATTATACGAGTCATTCGTGAGACATGTCACGAGAATGGGAAAGTTATAAAGGATCGAAAAATTGTTAAATAAAACACATCGACCATTCCAACAAAAATCATGACCGAAGTCTTTTTCTCTCCTTCAAAACTTAATCCTTCACGTTCCCCATTTTTCATTATTGCTAAAGACCCATGCTACACTTATGCCTACTAGCCGACTAAGAGTATTGGGTGCAAGCGGAATAAAGTGCCTCCCGTTTTGCCTTCTATTAGCAGATTTCTAATCAAAATATTCAGAATAGTCGGAATGTGAGAGTAACCATGAGGAAAACTTGGGGCACTACACGCCAAGTTTCCTTCTCCGGCCAAGGTAGAAGGAAATTGGCCCTCCAAACAATCCTAATCATGTCGTTGCCTTCATACCTGACCAGGGAAAGAAGTTTCGCAAATCAAACATGACAAGGCCGAAAACTTTGACATGTAATCATGTAGTTGTGCATTATACTATTTGAAATTATTATAGCTCTATGCACTTATTTTATACTGGACATGTAATCATATAGTTCCGCTTGCACCCAATATTTACATAATTATTCCGGATAGTCATAATGAGTATTTATCATTTATATTTTATATTTTGCTAGCTATAATATAGAAATTCTAAAGACTACTGAGTATGAACGAGGTAGCTCGAACGAATACATAGCCAAGTATATATTTTCAAGAAGTACATAAAGATTTCATCAATACCACTAGTGTGTTCAAAGAGGAAGTATAATAGAGTATTTTTAGATGATTTTTAGAGTAACAGATCCCAAGAAATAGTGTTGTAACACTAGTACATAACCGGTCTTTATTGTCGGTTATTTAAGGCCTTTAGTGTCGGTTTTAATGCGACACCTATGTGGGCGTCACTAAAAGGCCAACCTTTAGGCGTCGGTTCGCAAACCGACGCCACAACCCTTCGCGTGCCACCGAAAACGCGCCAGCAGGGGGTATATGCGTCGGTTATTAACTTTGAAACCGACGTCATAAACTTTCGCGCCACAGAAAGGACGTCATCTGGGGCACTATCAACGTCGGTTTATTAATGATAACCGACACCATCTCACCCGCTGTCACGAGTCTGGCCCACAGTCACGGCCGTGCTGTCTGGCCTCATTAGGGAAATCGACGTCGGTTATTGATAACTGACGCCACATCACATGCATTAGGCGTCATTTTTAATTATTTATCGGACGCTATAACCATTTGTCGTCGGTTTTAAACAAATAATCGACGCCTATTGCACGTTTTTTTATCAGTCTGCAGACCTGATGTGGCTGGTTGCAGGATGAGAAACCTGCAGTTCAGTTATGAACTGTAGGTTTTACGACATCCATTGATATCAGCCAACAACATGCCACAAACCTGCAAAATTAACAACATTAATTTTCACACATTTAGCAACCTGCAGTTCCATTCGATTTTCACACATGTAGAAATATTCATGTAGCAATCTGCAGTTCCATTCATTTTCACATTCACACATGTAGAAACATTCATATAGAAACCAACAGTTTAATTCATTTCACATTTACACATGTATAAACATTCAGACATATGTAGAAACATTCAGACATGTAGAAACATTCACACATTATAATTCAGAAATTTATTTATAAAATATCATTCTTTAGTCATTATTCGCTATCACCATCCCAATTATATGTTAAAACCCCCACTACTTGTATGGCTGTTGCACATTCTTCTCTTACTTCATTTTATTCTCCTGTCGTATAGGGAACATGTACATCTGGTAAGGCCTTTCCTATATATAATTAATAATATATAAATAAGATTGATATATTTCATATTATGTAATGAGACTATATATAATACCTCAGGATTGGTATTGATGTCCACTGCGGCATATTTGATAATCATGTGCATAAATCACATCACATAGTATGCACATGCCCATCCGTTGTCTTGTGTAGCACACTATAAATTGAAACATACAAAATATTAAAAAATACAACTAATTAAGCACTGTTCACATAAATAATATATACATTGCAGTCGGGAACTTACTTCCACGTTCTTCCAAGTTATTTGTTGGTTCTTTTTCCTAGGTACCTTTCCTCTAGCCTTTTTTAACTCATCTAAACCCCTACATGATAATGTAACACAGTACATTGCATAATTAAATAGTAATGTAATAACATATGTTAACGAATATGAAAATGAAATATTTCTCACCGGAATAATGCCATTTTCATTTTGTGTCCATATTTTGAATTCAATTTAGTCCCCTTAGGATCTAGATAATAGACAGTGAACGTCTCGGGGACAATAACTAGTAACTCCCAATGCATACCACTAGATGTAAAAAAGTTAAAAATTAATAACTCAAAATCCAAAATAAAAATGTAATTTTCTTAAGTCCAAATTATAATAAGCAAAGTAACACTACTACAAAAAATGCTTTTTCCAACAGTTCCTTTTCTCAATTTACAACAGGTGTTAACCGTTGTATTAGATCGTGTGGTCTTACGGGGGGTTCTTTACACAACATGTGATCGCATGTTGTAATAGATATATTTTATACAACAGTTGAAACATGTTGTCTTTTAAGGAATGTCATGTTGTAATATGGGTATTTTACACAACATGTGGTGCACCTGTTGTAATATATATTATACAACAGTTGAACGACGTTGTCTTTCGCTAAACACACCCGTTGTAATAGGGGTATTTTTTACAACATGCGGTTCACCCGTTGTAATATATATTATACAACAGTCGAAGCATGTTGCCTTTCACTAAACACACCCGTTGTAATAGGTAGGTCTATTACAACATGCAGTGCACCTATTGTAATATACATATTTATACAATAGTTGGAGTATGTTGTCTTTCCATACAGTTAACCGTTGTAATAAGATTGTTTAGACAACATGGTGTGTGTCTATTGTAATATACACAATTTATACAATACGTTATGCATGTTGTAGTTCACTAGAAACACCTGTTGTAATAGGTGTATTTTTTTCCTGACAAACCTGTTGTAATAGGTGTGGATAACACAACATGTGTTGTTTGTTGTAGAATCATACATTTTACAACATATTATTAACTGTTGTCTTCGATTAGAGTTTGAAAGGTCATATATCGAACCAATTGTATTGATCAAATTAACCATATTATTAATAAATTATAATAAATATGCAATTATACTTTTTCATTTCACAAACAAATACATAGTTGAACAAACTTGAAAGAAACTCATATTAAATTTAATTAATATTAAATCATCCATACAACGATTCAATAATACAAAGTACTGAGTATCCACTCTAGAATCGAACTGAAAACTAACTAAAAAAAGTTTCACACATTGGTCTTTGGTAAAGAACAAATGTCTCCCCAACATGTCACATAATCTTATGTGTGCTCAAGAACACAAGTCGCCCACTCGTTTCGGACCTCATCGATTTCTTCTTGGTTGAAGCAACGACCGATATACTTCGAATAATACTGCAATCATATGACAAATATATATTAACATATTGTGATATTTTCAATTTATTTAGAAATTTGAACAAACTAAAAGAATATAATGTTAAGTAGCTTACACATTCAGAAATATTTCTATTTCTCGCATCAAAGATGTCTTTCATATACTTCAGCACATAATACCCGCAATCTGTATTGTTCGGCTGCTTTGGACACTATACAAAATAAATATTAATTTGTTATCCAAATAATTGTGAGAACTTGTTAGCAAATAAGAGGATGGAAAGGTATAAATAGCCAGAAAACTTAATAAAATGTGTGTGTAAACAGAATAAAAAATGCTATAAGAGTGAAAAAGGAATGGTTTATTGCTGAAGAAGGCGTGGTTTATATGCCATATTGGATGATGTAAAACTTGCTCTTGCAAGAGGGGGATTTTGTAAGAGTGAAGAATGCCACCCTTCCAAAAGGAATATTTATTAAACTGCAGCCTCACACGAAAGATTTTTTAGATATATCAAACCCCAAAGCTATTTTAGAAACAACTCTTAGGAACTACTCGTGTTTGACAACTGGCGACAGTATCATGGTAGCTTATAACAATAAAAAATAGGATAAATTTCAAAGAAATACATTGTGTTTCCTTATCTTAACAAATCTATCACCACGTTCTGATAATTGCATCCATATCACTTGTGGGTATATTATTTTTCATTTCTACCAAACTATTAACTCTGTTACTCTACCGGTCAACATGCCACTTAATCCTTTCTACATTTTTTAGATGAACATGTGACCCACCTTCTCCCCCCTCCCCACATTTTATTTCTGGTCACCTATAATGACTAAAAGACTGATTTTGTTTTTTAAAATATGTGAACAATAGTTTAGATACTGACAGCAGCTAGCAGCCACGGTTGTCACCTATAATGCTATCATTAGTGGATGTGAACAACCTAGGAAGTGCTGCTTTTGAGTGGTTTTATCACATTAAATTTAAGAATGTACGTCCAAATCAGATTACATATGAGATGCTCGTTGAATCTTTCCCAAACTGACTTAATGTAAACATTAATTTGTTGAAATGACTCCATATGATTGTTCAGTTTTATCAGTTATTTCTTGTGAACAAATTACAAAATTCTATAAAATGGAAAAGGTCAGTAATTGTATACAAACATCAAAATTTTGGAGGTAGGAAGCAGGAAGCGAGCAACCAATCTCACTAGAGGGCTTAAGCGTGAAGCAGCTTACATAGTGACCGCTTTATCGAAAAAGCTTTATGTAGTGTGATATATAGACATATATAGCTTAACATATATGAAGCAACTTACATAGCGGTGGCATATAATGTTGAGCTTATAAAAGAAGCTATATGAAGCAGCTTACGTAGCGGCCACATTCTACTTAGTATATATTATTAGACCAATCATAGATAAATGATTACATAGATACATAGTTAGGCTTAGATACTAGTTCTTAGTAGTTTGTACTGTCTCAGCAGTCGAGCTTAGATATATATATATTAGCATTTGGTAAATTCTAAATACACATCAGCAGTAGATACTAGTACATAAATCTTAGTACTTGCTACAAATGATGTTAACATGATAAGGAAGCTGTTTGCAATATTAATAAGTAAATAATTTTACAGTAAAATTAAAGAGCCATACATGACAGCATAACAGAGTAGTAGAAAATTAGATATTACTCAATGAATCCTAAAGAGCAAGAAACTACTAGACTTAACAGACAACACAATCATTAATATAACATTATTCAATTAAAATCTATAGATGGATGTATAAAGTTTGATTTAACTATATAATATTAGACTTAACAGGCAATAAACAACAAAATAACATAACCTGGTAAATCGGTAATACTGTTACGAACTCTAGATATGATGGTACATACTTCTAATATAGCTGCATAGAGTGTAAAAACAGCATAAGCAAAGACGAATACTAAATACCAAACATATTATAGTACAGCAATAAGCGAAGACGAATACTAAATACCAAACATTTTACAGGTCTCCCAAAATTTGTGTTTCCATATTTTGAAATATGTGGTCGGTGATTTGTCCATTCCAACAATACCTGGTTAAAGGGGCTACTTAAGCAGGGTCAAAAAGCAGCCAGAAGCAAAAAATAGCGGACAAAAGTCGCCGCTTAACTCCAAAAATGCTTCAAAGCCCGCTTCAGTTAAAATTAAAACAGGGGAGTGCTTGGGCCCTTAAGTGCCTCAAATCACTTTTTTATTCACTGACAAACATGAATTCAAGATTCTACGCCAGAAGTTAATTCATCAAATGTAAGAGAACACCAACTTCATTAAGTGATTCTCTATATTTTTATTGATCAGTAATTTTTCACTTACTCTACTAAGGGAATTCTATTGGCAGTATGATTATTTTTAAACACTTGATACAGATGGGAAGAAAAGGCGGGGAATTTACTCTTGTTTTATGTGTTCCCTACCGTTGCACTTGGCAACTGATGCTTCCCAATCTGCAGGTCCGTCTCTAAAAATGATGACACCAATTTCATGGGACGGTGACAGATCCATCACAGACCCCTAAGCTATCAAGCCCATGCCAGCATCATCACTTCCCACTTCTATATCCTTCATGTGCTCTTGCAGTGGAAATGCGTATGGTAGCTTGTATGCCCATGTACAACAATGTTAATGCAAACCAATGGCTAGGAAAGTGCCAATTGTCATGCCCAATCTGGATAACAATTAATTTAACTGTTGGCCCAGAGAGACATTATGGGTGGGAATCCAATATAATCCACTGTCACCCATACTTGTTAATACGACAAGGCGACACGGCACCATGGATGGACGCCTTACGCCAAGGCACGACTAGGCGGCACTTAGGTAGCTTTAAAAAGATTATTGTTTTTGTACAATTTACTATTGTGTATACATGTGTTATGATTTTCATAACATCCCCCTCCATATATATGTTATCCTTACCTATATCTATATACATGTTATTATCTTTATATCAATTCCCCTTCATACATATGTTATATCTCAGATATATAACTGTAGGTTAATCCATAAAGTTATGGTGGATCTGACTGATATACATGTTTTACTCGGAGAGAACATATTTTATTGTTTTATACATAGGTATATATGTACATATTAAACACAACTAAACGTGGATATATAAAATTTTATTGTTGCATCCATAGATATATGCATAATTTTAAAAGTTATAGTTGGATGCATAGACGTAATTGTGGTAATAGGGATATTTGATTTTCCAATTATACAAAAAACTGACTCTTATATAAATTTTTTAATCCATTATACATCAGTTTTAGAATTGAGGAATTAAGGTAGAAGTAGATAATTTTGTTTCAGTAGATATTTTCATTATTTAGGGTTACTTTCAACTTATATAAATATCTTTTGAAACATTAGGGTTAGGTGGAGAGGTGGCGACATGGTTAGGATGGTTGAGAGGTGGTGATAGGGTTAAGGGGGATCCAAATTCTCTAATACCATGTAGAGTGGTGGAATATTATTGAGTTAAAACAATTACAAGACATCTCTTTTATATAGGATAAGAGAGAAAGACGAATTACAGAGATAAGTTATATAGGATAAAAGTAAGGAGGAAAAACAGATTACATACGACATAACAAGCCATAACTCAAAGCACTAAATTTGTTAACAACACATGTAGTGTGGCATCAGAACAAGGCATGTCAAAGAAACTTCAATAAAAAACCCGCAAAAATATCAAACACTAATAGGCCATATGTCCATAGCATAGTTATCTTAGATATATAATTTGCATGTGTTGCCTGCACTTTTTATCACGTCAAAATAAGTAAAGACCAGAAAAGGATGTCTAAACCACATAATGCTATTAAGTTTAAATTTTTAGAATAATTAAGGTAAAGGAGCCAAGTCTTATTTTTAATTCTACTGTTGATACTCTACTTTCATTCAACTGCACTGCATCCATAGATGTCAATGCTTATAATTATTCAATATCATTTCCTACAATGCCAGTACAGAACCTACCATTTATTGAGAACATGGAGAAGAGAATTAAAAGTGCTGGATCATTACTGGATGGTAGTTTAAGACAATGTTTCATTGATGTCTTAGAGCACAGAGATGCTGATGTCATTTACAATTACTTGCGTGCTTATGCTCCCATTGATAACACTGCAACTGAGGTGGAAATGTCGAGCAAAAATCTGCAGTCACTTTCAATGCATTCAATTATCAGCTTATAATCACCCTCAAGTTCATCAGATGGGCTTGCAATTACTGATGGGCCATAAGGAATTATCTTTTCAATCAGTGGAGACACAATTGTGGTGTGGAAAATTTCTTCAGCAATTGTAATGTTATCAATGGCAGCATAAGGACGCAAGCAATTGTAAATGACATCATCATCTCTGTGCTCTAAGCCATCAATGAAACAATGTCTTAAACTACCATCCAATAATGATCCAGCACTTTGAATTCTCTTCTCATGGGAATATCATGTGAGATGTGAAAACTAAAAACTGAAACCAAGGAGCTAGGAGCTAATGACAAATTACTGTGTATCTTATAATATTCAACGGTTTAGACATAACAACAAGTTATAGATTAACTCAGACTTCAGGTAGCGGTTTAAATTATTGCATATCCCACTTTAAGAGATTATGCTATGAATATTAAAAAAGGTTGAATATGTGTGTTTTATGTTTCAGAAATAGTCTAAATGGTCATGACTATATATCCATAAACTATATCAAGTTGTCAAATTTTCATGCGCATACTAGAATTCTCCAATCTTTGCATTGGAATTTTTAGAAAATCCTATTTCAGTGAGTAGTGAAATAGTATCCAAATTGGCACGTGGAATCCATGCCTGGACATCGCACCATTGTCAACCATCTTGAATGTTGTAACATTATTAATCCCTATATTGAGCAGTTTTGACTTGTTTATATCATTTTTCAGTGTGGTTCCTCTTCTAAAAGTACATAATTAGTCATATCAGAACGTTTCTATTCATTTTGGTACGAGACCATATTTTCAACAGTTTAGAAAGGAAAAGCACTCCAATGATATAGAGAAGAAAAAAAAATCTACTTAGACAATACCGACTCTCCGCTATAAGTCATGTACGCCTGGGGCTTCGCCAACAAGATAGGCACCTCCCCAATGGACCCTGGCGAAATAGCACGTCAAACGGTAACCCCGTGAGGAAACGCCAAAGATGAACTTGCTTGACATAGTATTTCAATACCTATCCCAATCAGAGCCTTGGATTGGATGGTACTCAGTGCGACACCCATCTCTGTGGCAATGCGGTCGACCATTTTGAACCCGACATTGTGCCTAGTGCCATGATACTTGTTCCTGGGATTACCCAGGCCAACAATGAGCTCATATTTAGGCCAAATCGGGTCTAACATAGAGCAAGTCAGGTCAAATTAGTCCAGTTGAGTCTAATTTAGGTAATGTTAGGTGTAGTTTAGGACAATCTATGATTCACAAGTGGGTTGTGAGGTTACTCCATCTATAGTTATAAAATTGAGAATGTGGGTGAAGGACGTGGGGTGTTGATTGTGATGAGTGGCATATGTGGAGATGTAGAAGTGGCATGACCTCGTTTTCCAAACTGACCATGATTGCAAAACAGACCACGATCTGCAACAACTGCAATGCGTGTGTATACTCTTAAAAATAGCTGCAACCATTTTTATCATTTGAAAATTGAAGAAAACCTATAAAAAATCTGTGAAAAGAGAGAAACGCTCTAGCCAGCCACACCCGAACCCATGACTTCCTACAACAAAAAGTGTTGTGCCAAAGTCTTCTTCAAGGACTAGATCCCCAAATCCTAAGCTAACAACCCTTTTTTATCTACAAAGAGTTGTCAATGTTCCACAAAGCCCCCTTAATAAGTCTCTTTTTGGTTGTCTTTGGAAAACAGTATGATCATAATATCATGCTTTATTAGGCCTCCACACTGAATGTTTTGTAGGGTTTTGAATCATCTAAGATAATGCATCTCCTGGTCTAGGTTTTCTTGATCTACATTTACCAAGTGCATAGCAACCTCCCAGGATATGCCTCTTTTCCAACAGCTGATCTTCTTGGCCCAAGGGTATAGCGTTAATTCTCATGGCCACTTCCAAACAACTATTACACAGACTCACATGTGTTCATCCTTGGAATAAGATCACCCATTGCCACCTCCTTCTAGTAGGTAACAGCCCATTGGCATTCCAACAGGGCATGTTTAATAGTTTTAGAAACACTAGGAAAGAACGAGCAAATCAGAATTGACATAACAGTGTCTATGTGCTAGCCTTTCATAAACTAGGAGGGTTCCAGAGCAAGCCCTTGACATGAAGTGTCTTAGTTTGGGAGAACACAGTGTGAAAGTATGTCCGACCACCAGTAAGTGGAATCCCCCTCCATGTGAGTTTATGTAATAGTTGTTTCGAAAGGTGGCACAAATGTGAGTTTATGTTTGGTGCTCCAACAGTTTATGTAAAAGCACCACCTTATGTAATAGTTGTTTCCAGCAAACATGAACGAAAGAGGACACTTGAGTTTATGTAATTGCATCTGTTTATGCAATTGTGATACCAGAAAAAAAACATAAAGAAGTGACAGGACACTTGATAATTTCCTGTTCGTCCTATGAAGTGAAGGAAAAAACACCTAAGAATATCACATACAACAATTAACAATTGTCATTGGATGCCCTTGATGATATTGACCCGAAGAAGATCTAATTGATATATGTAAAAATAAGAGCATTTGTAAAAATAACACCATATCAAATCAAGTAGCAGAATCTGAAGAAACTAGAACAACACTTCTATTGGTGAATGAGAAAGCAGTATTTTTCTGGATCAAAATGGTAAATTACCTTGATAATTTCCCATTTCAAATTCTTCCTATATTGCACATCTCTCTTTTAATAAACTTTATGAGTCCTATTCAAATTCATATCAAGAATTATATGCATTAGTAACTATATATGGAACTTTCAATACATGTATTATGTAATTGAAATTGTTTTATGAAGTACTTACAACTCCATGAGTTTTTCCACGTTCCCACGTAATTTTCCTCGTAACGGATCAAGATAGTGGCACTTACCCCACATAGGGTCGAAGATGCAAAGTATCCAATGTCCCCTACGCATACATGAGTATTACATTTTAAGATTAATGTATTTTTAAGCAACATTTAAAGTAAACAAATAATAGACAATTGACAAAATGTATGCATACCCCACATTATAAGGTATAAAGAACAATTCTAATCTTTTTTTCTTCCCTCTAATGAACAGATCTGCTATGTACTGCGCCCGAGTCTCCACTTTACCATTGTATAGAAGATCTATAAAATGTGGACATATAAATCCAAATATATTAAATATATTTACCGAGGTCACTTTGTTGAACAAATGCCTACAAAAAAACACATATTTAGTCTTTGTACTTGTATAGAAACACATAATTAGTCTTTGTACTTGTATAGAAACACATAATTAGTCTTTGTACTTGTATAGAAACTTGTATATAAACACATATTACTCGTATAGAAACTTACTTTATGTACAGTGATATGTGAGAGGCTTCTAGTTGGTCTTTATCATGGCATATTTTAACCAATTCCGGTGTGATAATTAGCTCATGTGTGTAACCTACTACATCTTCAGACATCTGAAGAGAGATGTTACAATTCTCATCATCTTCCACATACACCATCAACAGTTTCCGCTTCGTTGGAGGCTTTTTGCATGTTGGCTTGACGGGACTTGAGACTTCATCACAATTTTTTCTAGTTTTTGAATTTCCTATTTGTGTGCGTATTGATTCCCTCACTTTTCTTTAAGACAATGAGTCTTGGGATTCCTTGCATATGATTATAAAAATAAAAAATATATTTTATTAATATACATGATTCATTTCAATAAATTAATAAAAATATTGTCAAGTTATCGCATATACATTCATATTTATTTTGATCAATTCTACAGGCCAAGGAAGGTAGGTGCCTATGCCTTGACAAACTTGATAAACTTCAGCCATATCTAAAGGTATTGACACACTTTCTTCAGGCATCAACGGGGCATCAATTATCACTTTTTTGTGTTTTGGATCCAATGCCACATTGTGAAGGATAATTGGCTCATTTGTATGAGATATATACACCCTTCCATCAGCTACTGAACGTAATGGATTATCCAACATCAAAATACACTTGTGATAGCCCTACAAAAATCTAATATAGATATTGTCAACATGAGAAATGACTACTCTAACATTTCCTACATAACAGACTTGTTGATTACCTCAGGTAGATGTGAGAATTATGCAAGTGGACAATTAGATTTGGAAGTAGGGTATTGGTCTGTATCCCAAACATTGTCGAGATCCTTGCCTGTATTCTTCCCTTCAAGATACTTGATCTTCATGGACAAAGCTTTAATGGTCTGTTGCATTTGTAACAAGGGATGGTTGATCATCTGTTTGAGCCACACTTTGACAATATTTTGTAATTATTATTCCTGGTCCGGTTGCTCTCGCATGTCCTGGGTGATCTTTTTTTCCCAATGCCATTGTTAACACATCATTACATCCCTTCTCACTAATGAGTCCCTCAAAAACTTCCTGAGATAGAGCATCCTTGCAAAATATAAAACATACATATGTAAAAATAACAAAAACTATATATTGTGATGAAAAATCAACGAGATAAAAAATTAAACTTACAATCTTGTACACCACTTCCTTGACCTTGTCACTAGTAACAGCACCAGTTTTGTCCATTCTAGCTCTTTTCCATAATTTTACTCTAGAAATCTTTGAAATAACTGGATCTAAACTATTCTCACTGATCTATTTATAATATGATAAAACCACAATACTTTTATACCTCTATATGAAATTTCACAAATCGCTTTAAAATGAATCAAATCTTACAATTTCTTTCTCTAGGCCAACATATCCCTTACGAGAAATTCTAGGCTAATACTCATTCTTTGACGATAATTCTCTTCCAGCCTTACTTCTTCTCTAGTTATTTTTACTAACAATAAATATGAAAATATATTTAAATGTCTTACAAGAAAAACAACAAAAGTACACTAGTTTATATTATCACTTTAAATTCTTCGGTCAATCGACTCATGACAAAATCCTCCCATTGATCTACAGATATAAAATCATATTCTTTGGGTGGGTGTTTGCATATGTTTCCATCTTCGTCCCTCATGAATTTTCTTGATAATCGAGATTTGAATTCCCTCCATCTATCATTGGCTCTTTGTAATACCCACTGCTTTTTGACAGATCCAATCAAAAAAACACCCTACAAATAACAAAATCACATACACATAAAATATAATATAATATTTTCATACAAAAAATATACAAAAAACATTAACGTCTACGTACTCGCCTCAATCTCTTCCCAAATAAGGTCCTTGAGACCTTCTCCCACATCACTCCAAGTATCGATGTTGATTGGAACTCGCTCTTGGGATGTGACTCCAATATAGCTGCTGAAAATATTTTAGGTTTTCCCAATTGGTTGTCCTTCTGAATTCCGTTCCAATTGAATTTTTTGTCCTTTACGTCTCTTTCTTGAAACTTTAGGCATTGTGGCACGACCCCTACTAATCGTTGTGGTCATTGATTCGTCTTCATTGGAAGACATCTACAACAAAATTTGGTACAAAAAAATATTAGCAAACTGCATATAAAACAACATAATAAAATCTTACAAAATTTAAGACATATTTACATTCATTACAGAAAGATATTAGTGCGCATCAAGAAAATGCTAATACTTACTCTCACTTATGCGTACGCTATTTTTTATTTTTATGCACACTGACATCATCAACAAATGTCCCGTCATTATGATCTTCTCGAGCACATATCTCTTCTTCTTCAACAACAAGATCATCATTTACATACATAGATGGAATGATTGAAGACAAAGAAGTTTCTTCTTCTAAAACAATGTCATCGTCATCATCATCTCCTTCATGGGGCCTTCTTCTGTGAGATAAGACTACTTGTTTTGCCTGTAATGCCATTATAAATGGATCGTGTTTACATCCCTCCCTATCTAGGTTCACTAAGATCAATCCATCTTCTGTGCGTACACCCTTATCATTTTCAGCCCCCTTGCAACAAAAAATAGGAATCTGAAACGTGTTGTAGTCCAACTCATATATATCTTGGATCACACCATAATAGGACATGTCACACCAGACTGGATTTTTGTCTTTAGCACTAGCAATGTGAAAAGCTTCAGATACCAAAGACACCCCACTGTTTTGCATCGTGCTTTTGTCATCTTGACATTTTGTATAGAAAGTGTATCCATTTATAAAATAACTAGCAAATGACAACATGGTTGATTTAGGCCCCACAGATAACCATTTCAAGGTCTTTGAAATAGAATTTGGTGAATGCTCAATCTGTTCACTAATACGATTCTTTAACCATTCGGCGAAACAACGAATGTGTAAGTTCATTATATCCTTCTCATCCTTAGATCGGTAATGAGTTTGTAAATAATCAATGTGTTCTTTAACATATGGTTCAACCTCAGTTGTATTACAAAGGACATACACATGTGCTGTGTGTAATTCATCAGTGGAAAGTCGTACAAACTTGCATCCTGTACTGCCTTGTCCATCAATTTTTCTGACATGCCGTGATTTAGGAAGACCAATGGCTTCAACATTGGATAAATGTTGGACACAAAATTCAATAGCCTCTTCTACTATGTAGCTTTCCACCATACAACCCTCGGGTCGATATCTATTCTTCACATACCCCTTTAATAGCTTCATATATCGCTCGAACAGATAAATCCAATGTAAAAATACCGGACCACATAGTTTGACCTCTCTAACCAAGTGCACAGTCAAATGAACCATTACATCAAAGAATGAAGGAGGGAAGTACATCTCGAGCTGACACAAAGTGATGATGATATGATTTTGCAATGAGTCCAATGTCTTAGGGTCAATGACTTTTGAGCATAAAACATTGAAGAACATACAAAGTTTAGTGATTGCATTTCTAACCCACTTAGGCAAAATGGAACGGATAGCCAACGACAAAAACTGTTGCATTAAGATGGCGCAATCATGTGATTTCAAGCCCAACAGTTTCAAATCTTTCATATCCACAAATCTACTCATATTTTAAGAATATCCCTCTGGAACCTTAACTCCTTTTAGGAACCCGCAAAATACAGCTTTCTCAGACTTTGAAAGTGTGTAACATGCTGGGGGAAAGTAGGTCCGACTTCCCCTCATTTGTGGAGCCAATCTATCTCGAATACCCATGTCAACCATGTCCAATCTTTCCTTAAGGCCATCTTTTGTCTTCCCTGGGATATTAAGTAATGTTCCAATCAGACTATCACATATGTTCTTCTCTATGTGCATCACATCTAAAAAATGCCTCACATATAAAGACTTCCAATAAGGAAGATCAAAGAATATAGACCTCTTCTTGTAGAGACCTATGAGAATTGGAGATTTATTCTTTTTTCTAAATTTACTTTCAACTGTTTCACCTTAGTGAAGATTTCTTATCCGGTTAATGGTCGTGGAGCTCTTCGCAGTTCTACTTTTCCGTTAAAAGCTTTCTTCACTCTACGATAATGATGATCCTTAGGCAAGAACATGCGATGGCCGAGATAAACATTTTTCTTCCCATGTTTCAGTTGGCAGAAAGAGGTCTCGTCTTCACAGATAGGGCAACCAAGATGTCCTTTGATACTGTACCCAGATAGATTTCCATATGCTGGGTAATCATTAATTGTACAAAATAGCATCGCCCTCATATTAAAATTCTCTTTGCGGTATGCATCATACAACTCAACACCCTTGTCCCACAGAATCTTTAAATCTTCAACAAGTGGAGCCAAGTAAACGTCAATATTGTTTCCAGGCTGCTTTGGTCCTGAAATCAGCAAAGTCAAATGCATATACTTGCATTTCATGCATACATCTGGATCAAGATTATATATAACCAAAATTACAGGCCAGGTACTATGACTTCTGGAATTATGGGGATTCATTCCATCTGTAGAAAGTGTCAGTCTTAAGTTTCTAGGATTACCACCGAATTCTGGAAATTATCGATTGTCATCCATTGCTGAGAATCTGCAGGGTGTCTAAGAAAACCATGTCTTTTTCTATCCTCAGCATGCCAAACCAACTTCTTCGCATCATCAACATTATTGAACAAGTGCCTAAATCTCAGTATTATTGGTAAATACCACAACACCTTACTAGGGCTTCCATCCTACTTGTATCGTGGTTCTCCACAGACTGGACAAATGTCCTTCAAAGCATGATCATTTCGATACAAAATGCAATCATTGGAGCATGCATGTATCTTTTCATAATCAAGGCCCATGGATGAAAGCACTTTCTTTGCCTCGTAAGTGCTACGAGGAAGCACATTATCCTCGGGAAGCATATCTTTCAAGAGATGTAGCAAGGTCGTAAAACTTTTATCAGACCAACCATTGCTCGCCTTCAGGTGATATAACTTTAAAACAGCAGATAATTTGGTGAACTTGACACATTCATTGTATAATGGTGTTTCAGAGTCAGTCATTAACCTTTCAAACATTTTAGGACAGTCTCGTATCTTTTCTTCTACATTGTAAGCCATGCCATGCAATGTGTCTCCTTCGCCTCCCTCAAATTGTTCACTCTGATCTACAATATGAAAATCTTCCCTCTCGCCATGATGTATCCATCGTGTGTAAGTCGTATCAATGTCGTCTCGAAATAAGTGATGACGCAATGTGTCTTTGTTAATCCTCTTACTGAAATCACACTTTGTGCAAGTACAAAGAAGTCTAGTATCATTTCCTACATGTTCAATTACACACCTTACAAATTCATCCACTCCTTTTTCATACTCTTCAGATAAGCGATTTGAAGACATCCACTTTCGATCCATTGCTGCACAACGATAAAAGGGGTGAGTACAAATATGTGGATAGTTCTTATAGGGAAGGCATAGTTGCAAACAAGGCATAGTTGCAAACAACCCTCCAATAAAGGGAGCCCTACACCATACTTAGGTAAAACCAGATAAGAATCATAGACCATACATAGGATAGGAGGCCACTAGATGGTCATGGTCCTAGTAAAATTTAAGATAAACAAACTATATAACCCACAATCCATTTGCCATCTAATTGTATCAACACTAGCTTAAACAAATCTTTGCACTTAAACCAACAACAAACAAACTAATCATCATGAGGTTGCCATAACTAAATCAATAGAAAAACAATATACTTTCATATTTTGTAAAATAGTAAGAAAATAACACTATTCCACTTTAATGCATTCAATATAACATCAATTCATTAAGTCTATATCTATTCTTCATGCATCTCAAATGCTATAATCTTCAAACTGACATGAGCCTAGTAAATCTCTTTATTTTCTCAACACTCTAAAAGGATTGTAAGCAAACTGGAAACAAGAAAGAAGCAAGGCTCTCCTCCATGTCAGAGCATGACTAAGCACTGATAGGATCTCAAACAATTCCAAACATTGAACCCCATAGCATGAACTGAATTAAGTTTACATCTTAGAATCACACACATACAATCATTTCTATAAGACCTACAAATAGCTTGCATTATCATGCCTAGGATGATCAAATAAAGGCAACAATCCAACAAAATGCCTAGCCTTGCTGACACATAGTTGCAGTATCAAACTTGCACAAATATATAGAAGTTATATTCTATACAAGATAGATATGAAATTGAAATAATATTCTGTAAAAGTTACCATAAGAATCACAAGTTATGATTCTAGTGCAAAAACCTGAACGACTGAGAATATTCAGGGTGATGTGATGGGATACTTAGGCAACAAAATCTAGCTTCCAAACAAATTAAAGCCTATTGCATAGAATCCCAAGCTAAATTCGACCAATGTAACCCTTCAAACTACAATTCTAAACCACTTTAATTAGCCTTTGTTACAGAAGCCAATCTTTGAAATATTTGACATCATGACCAGGGGAGAAGCTATAGTTTTATGGGAAAGCACACCTAAATAACCAACATTTTCTAGCAGCTTGCTGCAGGATGCCCTAATCAACTCCATTTATCAAACTAATCAGTGACTATGAAACTATATATGAAATATATAGAATAGGCATATATTGATCATTATGTGATTCATCCATAAATATATATAAAGTGATAGACACGAAATAAATATATTTAATTACACAGATGTGCATACCTGATAGAACGATACATATTGTTCAACATAATATCTTCTAAAGCTTGTTCTTTATGAGTGTGAAAGTATCCAAAATGTCTAGAATGAAATGGTAAAACTATCTAGTGGGATGAAAGGTCATGCCATTCGAGGGGGAAGATGTTAGAAGTCGTTCATGCTGGAAATCAATCTCTAGCACAATATCAAAACAAAATCGACATCTATACCGCCACGTCCATTGTCCAACTAAAACTTTATGGTCTCTTTTGTGATGGATGGTTGATTAACACTTTGTTATATTGATGGTAGTGACTCCTATCTATGTAGATGTTGTAGGTATTGCCTATTTCTAGGTACCTTATTCAGATGATATACAATGGTCGTTAATGTAGGTCATAAACTCAGTAGATTATAACTGGGCATTCAATCACAGAATTCTAGTAGCCATTATTCAACAAGTTGCTTACCCATTCAGTGAGGACATGCGTGTCTAGAAAGAGGCTTGGGCATTCTATTTTAGCTGCTTTGTTAAAAGGGAAATTATACAACATTTTCAAAGGTGGAAATCAACTTGATAAGGATGTTTTATATTCTAAAATGCAAGACACTCTACACAACATTAGTATATGCATGCCTCAAATCACAACCTCTTGAACAAGATGAGTAAAGAGAGGTCAACCATTATGTTGCAGATATAGGATGACCTATGTTGGTGTTGATATATAAGTTACTCGTATGAACATGCATACAAAGTTTAATTTTATAATATTAATCTATTTTACCTTTCTCCGTATTCTGCATACAAGTAAAAGCAGAGAAAGAAAAAGAACCAATGAAATGAACTATTTAGAACCCAGCTAGACTACCTATAGAATCCTAGACACCTGACTCGACTTGACTGTTTCTTTGTGACAGTATATACCAGAGTTGTTTGACACAATAGACTAAAGGGGAAATCAACATGCAAAAAGTACAACCTGTCAAGCCTTCATGTTCAGGACACACCAAACCAAGTCTAGACATCACTCTGTGTGTGCATGTGTATTCCGTTTAGTAGTTTCTTTGTCGATGCCATTTAATCTTCATACGATATATATATAAGAATTGTATTTCCCCCTAAGGATGAGAGAAGTGCAATGTGTCTATATAGAATCACTTTAATACAATCTAGTAAAGATTAACATGTATACTAAAACTATTTTGTACTAAACAAGTCAATGACAACAATATGCAGTAGTTGCCAACATTATCCAAAAAATAGAAACAAGTTAACAACAGGGTATAGACTACCCCACAAGAAAAATAATTCACAAATCCTAGATGAGAACAGAGCCCAAATCTACTAAACATTAGAAATTAGAAACTTCATGTAATCAACATGCAATAGCAAAAGCTTCCAGTAGTAGGTAGCGATGAGCTCAGAGCCCTATCACAATGGGCTAGTAGTGCTAATGTGTTTCTACACACCTGACCACCTAGACACATCCAAAGGTTCTTCCACACAAGACCCAAACTCACAACTTTCCTCCACTTCTGGCATTAAAGTCCAACTTGTGTTATTCCCAAAACTCCAAGCTTGAAGTAGATATTTCCTGCTATTATTAGCAAGGAGGGAAATTATCACTTATATTAGTATTGATCCCAGATGAACCTGAATCCTCATGGTGACCCAAAAACATAAACTATGGACTCCCAAATTCTCAGAATCAACCGCAGACATGTAGAGGTATATCCATGAAACTTCTTTGTCTACTTGGTTCCTTTTTCCACCCAATAACCACATCATAATCCCAGTCAAAAGAATTAGATATCAAATAAACAACTAAATTAACAAACTATAGTTAGTGATGCAAGCCAAGGGTATCTTAACTAGAAAATAAAGTGATCTGTTAAATTGCAATGGCACAAACATATTTACAGTTGGAGTATATCCCTACTAACATACTCCTACTTATAGTCACCTTGTAGAATCATTCAGTTAAGTTCAACTAGTTAGTGCAATACTTAGTTCAGTAGTAGAGTCACAATTAGTGAAAAGACTGGAAAGAAAATAGTGAGGAAAAGTCTTGATATTTGCATATTGCTAGTAATGAATGATGCATTTTTTGTCCGAACAAACTCCCGTTGTTTTTTTTAAAGCTTTGTTACATCAAGAGCTAAGTGTAAGGGGAAAATAAAAACTAACATAAAGAATGGTATAGAAGTTGGGCTCATAGATATGTCCCAAAGAATGAGAGATGAAGAAGACCAAAATTTCAAGAAGAAAACTTCATAACATAATGAGTCTTCAGACTGATCATATGATCATCTCCAAGAAAAACTTCAAGGCAGAATCATAAAATCTTTGAATTAGAAAATCTCATATCATAAAGATTTATCTTAACCCATATAAAATATACTTAGAAGAATTCCATAGCTGATTTTCTTCTACTTTCATGAACATTGTTGTTCCTTCCAATCTAAGCAATATGTAGAATAAGAACACAAAGAAGCCTATCATCATGAGAGTTAAGATTAATAATTTCATTCCAACTTATAGGGGAAACATTAAGTCCAAGATTTTCATTATCAATATCAAAGATATTCTTAACATACTCACAATAGAACATGATATGATCAATATCTTTGTATGCCCTTCTACATAGGAAACACATTGAAGCAGTTTGGATGCCTCTTCTCATGGCATAATCACTTGTGGGATATTTATTGAGAAAATTTTTCCACATATGTAAACAACATCTCTTTGGAATATTGCCTTTCCAGATTCATTTAGATACATTGTTGATTTGATCTTTGGATCTAATAGCACTCCAAGAAACGTTGAAGCTAGGATTTTGTAATTGCTTGAATCTAAGCTAGTCATTGCCACCAGATTGTTGAGGTATAGAAGACAAAAAATCACAAAGTCTCAATTATATCTATTTAAAGAACAACTCCATTGACCATCGAAAATGAAAAAGTTTGCTAAACAGTCAACATGACTCCCAAATTTAAGAATAACCTCTTTACAATAATGTCACTCACAAAGGTATTGTTATTAACCCAGGGATCATGCCAAAATTTAATCACTCTCCATTACCAATATGAAATTCAGTGAACTTCAATAGAATCATTCTTTGTTTAATAATTTTAAAAAAAGGCCAAGACATATTAGAAGAAATACTAACAGACAAGTAGGTCTCTTTTTTTAGCTATTTTTCACTCACCCATTTGGCCCATAGAGAATCCTCCTTGCTTTCTACATTCCAAGAACCAGGATAAGACATCCATTCAAAACATCCCTAAACTTTTTAAAACCTAGACCACCTTCATTCTTGGGATGAGTGACATGATCCCATTTGACTAGGTGCAAGTTAGATTTATTATCAGTTTATTCCCACAAGAAGTCTCTATAGATTGTTTCAATAGTATCAATGATAGATGTAGGTAAAGGGAAAGAGAAGGTCCAATGCAAATGTAGCGTAGATAGAGTAGAAGAGATCAGCTCCATTCTACTAGCAGTTGATAGAGTTCTAGCCTTACAACTCTCCATTCTATTCTTCATGCGATCAATAATCCAAGAACAAACTCCCTTACTCAATTTACCAATGAAAAGAGGAACCCCCAAGTACTTGGAAGGAAAAAAAACATTTTGGAAATTTCAAGATATTAAAACATCACATCTTATAGCATCTCTACTGAAAATAATTTCACTCTTATTTGGATTGAATTTAAGATCAGATCAATAACCAAAGACCTTGAATAGATTTAAGACACCTTCAACATTAAGAGGTAAAATTTAATACATTAGAAATCCAATTAATCCAAATCGAATGAAATTGCATCTTATGCATAATAGTGAAAATGAAAAATCAGAGACATGCATACATACACCGGACATACATGACGAACTGGTTAGAAGAGTATTAAACACATGATGGACCAGGACATACATACACCGACTCAACAAAGATGGTTGTCTAAATTACTGGGGTATGACTATGTGATTGAATATAAACATGGTACATCAAATCGGGTAGCTGATGCTCTATCTAGAAGAGAAGGATGGACAGTAGAGAACACGAATGCAGAATCTGAGCTTTACAACATCTGCCTCCCAATTCCTGGATGGTTGGATGAAGTCAGATAATTTCATATTGAAGATCCGATTTTGATTGAAATGAATCTTGTTCAGTCACACCTTGAGGACAAGGTCCTCGGAGGAGGAGGCATTTTGGTTACAATGGTACCATGTCTATTTGAAGATTTTGGTTCGGAATGAACCATGTTCAGTCACACCTTGAGGACAAGGTGCTCGGAGGAGGAGGCATTTTGGTTACAAACAGGAGTTATCTCAGACCTTGAGGACAAGGTCTGTTTGAAGGAGGAGGGATTTTTTACAGCTGATTCTAGACTGATGAGATGGAGCTACCACGGTGGATCCTAGTTGCAAACTGAGCAGTAGGGTAGGACCTCGCCAGGAGTTGTTAGCTGCAGATTTGTAGCTGATCGGTTAGAGCTGTTAGGAGTGAGTTAGATGACAGCTAGATGGATGTTAGGCAAAACAACAAAGGTTGTTAGAAAGTAGAGGTAGAGCTGTTCTCTGAGTCAAGTTGTTGCTCTGTAATAAGCCTTCATGGCTGTAAGTGGAACAAGGCTGATAAATAACCGAGAGCCGTCCACAAAGAGGATATCTTGTATTATGGCCTCAGTCTAATAATATCCTTCTCGCTGTGACTTTTCCCTGTACCTTATCTCTCTCTCCCCCTTCCCTCTCCGCAATTTCTTCTTCTTCCTCCTTAAGGATCTTCCCATCTCCATTACTGATCTCATCTCATATCCATCAGGTCGCCATCATAGGGACCCGAGAAGGAGATTCAATAGGCCAGAGACACCATTACTACTTGCGTAGTAACAACACCTGACCACCTAGACACATCCAAAGGTTCTTCCAAGGAGGAAGTGAATGGAAAGATGAAGATATTGGCAATTTTGGTCAGGGCTATGAGTCCTTTCCGTACAGAGGTTACCTTGGATTGAAGGGAGCTCAAAGCAGTGGGGCAGCGACGCTTTCCGAAGAAGTGGGGGGGGTTGTCGTCCGTCTGGCAAAGAGAAGAGGGCAGCAGTGCTTTTCGTGGGGTCTTCATCCGTCCTTCGTTGGCTGCGGTGCTCTGGGACAGTCGTCGTCCGTCCGTAGTCGGCTCTGGCGCTGTGAGACATGAGGGGCAGTTTGTGCGGCAGTGAAACTGCTGATCTTTTGGGGCAAACCAGGTGCGCAGAGGAAAAGAGGAAGCGCGGGGAAATTTTTTTCCCTGAAACTGCTGATCAATGTATAATTATTAACCTCTCATCTATACATGTGTATCATATATATTGTAGAATAATTATTAACCTACATGAATCATATACATTGCATATATAAAAAAAAATATGCAATGTATATGATTCATGTAGGTTAATAATTATTCTGCAATAATATAACATAAGGGTGTTAAATAATTGTTAGTTCTAGGTAAAAAAAATGAACCGGCCCAATCAATCTCGGACCCAATCTAAAATTGAATTTTTTTAGCAAAATATTTCAAAGGATATTTTGTATGTAAAATAGTAGACACATATGTATACCATGTAAATATAGAGGTTGATTAGTTACTCTGTTATAATATCACACAGGGTGTTAAAAAGTGGTTTTGAGTCAGTCAATTTCGGGACAGAACATGGCCCAGTTAGAGAGTTCAATTGTCAGTGTCGGACCCAAATACAAAACTAGATTTTAATTGTTCGAATGGTGTCTCAATTGAGAACGACCCAGATTGAAAACAATAGATTCGAAAGAAAACTCTGAGCCAGATTTGACAATGAATATAAAAAAATCTTTGATTAGATGTTCATGATTATATTTCGTGTGATAAAATATTGGGTGGTCGGTTCTGGGTCAAAACATCTACCCAGAGTGAAAAAATTGTCATTCCCACATGACCACACAAAATTAAATTTTGTTCAATCGACCTCTCAAACTGAAACCCACCCATATTAAAAAAATTAAAGCCCAAAAAGAACTCGGACCCATATTTGACAATAATTTTATATGAAAAAATAATTAATTATTTGATTACGTGTTCATGATAAAATTCTCTAATAAAAAATTGGGTTTAGCTCGATTCTGGGTATATAAAACAAGTCAGAGTCTATTGTATAATCTTGGCATATAACAATGGATTAATTATAGTGTATTGTGTGACTATGGTCTATTACAACATGTATCTATTACAACGGGAGACCAGACAGAAGAAGACTTGCAGCGACACAAGGAGAGGGAGTGCTTGTTCTGGTTTTGGAGGCGGGACTTTGGCGTCGTTCTATTTCCGGAGTAGGAGCGAGATCTAGAGTGAGGGTTTGGTGCCGTTGTTTTGTTTTCAGAGTGGTAGATATAGAACAGAAGGGAGGCATGTATTGGAAAGTAATCCACCGTCTAAATTAATTAGGATTCAACAAGTTACAAAAAAGGAAACTGCAATTGTTGTTTAAAATCAATGAGTGATCCATTTAAACAATTATGATTATTTAAAAAGAAAAGGATAAATGTCCACAATCAAATGGATCCTCTTCACGGAAGTAAAAGAGAGAATGGTTGGTTTAATATGGTTAATATTGGTTAGGAAAAAAGTTAATGAGGGTCAGGAGCAATCCTTGGGTAAATTAAATAATAGTCTGGGATACATTTTCATAAGGTCAGGGATAATGCTTTGGGAAAATTTAATATACTCATCAAGGACAGCATCACAAGGGTCAGGGATAAGCCTTCAGAAAAATTAATACACTTGTCAGGGATTATGTCCTTGAGGAAAAATCCTTCGGCCTTGTTGAGTTTTGTAGTAGTGATTGAGGGGAAATAGTCTTTAGAAAATATTAAAACATGAAACAATGCTAAGTGAGTATTTTTTTAAACAATTCGAAAATAAATTGTTTTGTTCAGGATAATACGTGAAAATGCATAAATGACAAATAAAACACGAATAATTCGTAAAATTTGGGGAAAATACGTGTTTAATACGAAATTCAGGTGTACCATACATCTAATAAAAAATTTGCATATTATATGGGAATATATGAAAATTTCAGAGAATTATGTGAATATGATGTGTTGTTTAACTATGGTCTTTTACAATATGTAGCTATTATAACAGGTAATATCATGTTGTGTAATTATATTATATTACAATGGTTTAGTTAACGTTGTATAATGGAGGTCTATTACAACAATGTTTTATGTGTCGATATTACAACAGGTTACAACATGTTGTATAATTATAATATATAACAACAGGTTGGAGTCTGTTGTCTCATGTTGGGATATACCAATGAGTTTTAATATGTTGTATTATGGTGGTCTATTACAACATGTACCAAATACAACATGTAAAGGTCTGTTGTATAATTAATACATACTACAACAGGTGAGTCTGCGTTGTGTAATGATGGTCCATTACAACAGGTGACTATTACAACGGGTCAAAATATGCTGTGTAAATAACATCTTTTACAATGGTTTTGAATATGTTGTGATACTACAACCTATTACAACACTTTAACAGTTGTTTTAGTATCCTCCTATACTACAACAGGTTTGGTATGTTGTAAATGACTTGTGTTGTATAAAATATACAATATACAACACAAAAATGGGCTTGTTGTGATAAATATGCTAACTACAACACAATCATCAGAACTATTGTCTTTCTCCCGTTGTAAAAAGCATTTTCTATAGTATTGTAAACTTACTCCACATTGAATGGAGCTATTATCAACGTCTTCTTATTTTGAGCAAAATTTGTAAAAACATCACAGTAGTATTGTTGAACTAACGGAGGGTCTTTAGCTATTAGACTAATCAAAGATGGAATAAAAAATCCTACATGTTCGAATGAAAAATCTGCACATATCTTGTCTAAGTAGCTGCAAAACATATATTATGTATGCATTAATAAATAAGAAACCAGATCCTACACAAAGTATATGGATGTATAAAGAAGATCTCACCTTATCCATAGCTCTATCACAGATGTATTCAGTCAATCATATCGACACAAGTCTAAAATATTTTGTATAAATAGTTTGCTTTCGTAAGATTGACCTGCAACATCCGCATTTATAGAAACAGTTATAGGACAATTTATATCATGTTCGCCTAGCCATATTGCCATACCCCTATAATTAGGACCTAACGAGACATGTAGGTGTTGTGGAACCCAACTTGGTAATGTAGGAGGTGGAGGTGGAGGCCTAGATGCTATGGGTGTCTTCTTTTTAACCTGTATATAAATATATATAATTTCAGATCAATTGACATCACACACACACACTAACAATTTAACGTAATATAAATTTACCATACACTTTCAGTATAGAGGACATCCGCTTTTGGCCACAATATCACTCCGCCTTCTGCCTCACCAAGTGTTTCACAATCTGGGTGGGCATATGGCAATGGAAGACCCATCCAATTGGGGAATATATGTACCAGGCTCACACGAACCCAACTAGCTGGTAATGGAGACCCATGAAACATTTCCCAACAACAAATTCTTTACTTTTTAGACGACATGGCTTCAACCCCTACAAATTTTTTTGTGAAGAATGTTATATACATATATACATATCATCTTAAAAACATATCATCTTGAAAAGACTAGTTACTATGTCATAAAAAAACTTACAACGGATGTGCTAGGTGGTGGGTCTACAGGATTACTCCCAACCTCTGTTGTAGGAGTAGAGCGGGATGCCAACAGTACTGTCTGCTGAGTGGGAGTCAGAGATGCCTGCCACTTGCTCATTACTTTTTCGAGTTTCCTATCAACTAACTTATCTACCTATACATGGATAAAAGAAACATTAGCTTATGATTATTGAATTCTCTTTTACAGTAACATTATAAAGAAAGAATAGGTTACCTCTTCTTGTGAAAGTCCCTCTTTTGGGACATGTTTGCGTTGGGATGGCCCAAAGAATGCTTTGATGCCCACACCAACACCTGCAGCCCTAACACGTCCAGGATGCTCTGGGTTACCCAAAGCAACAGTCAATTCATCCCATGTGCCATCAGGGATGAACTTGCCTTGTTTCCTCAGCTCGTGCAACTCCCTCTAATCACGAAAACAAAAATTTGTAATTAAGTAAACACCACAAATAATCAATATTCAAACAATTTCTCTAAGAGTAGTATTTTACCATTTTTGCAGTCGCCTCAGCAGTTGCGGGCTTCCTTATTTCTCCCTTCTTATTTTGCCTCCCATCTATCCAGACATCATGGTGAGGTAGTGGTGTGGAACCTATAGTAGAGGACTCCTAAGTAGCAGCAGACTAAGCATTAGACTCAGCCTTTAATCTTTGACGAATTCTTGCATACCCCTTTGGACCCATTGTGTGGTCATGCACATTCAGTGCACACCTTGCTTTTTGCGCCTCACTGAGGGCCTAGTTAGATAACACTAGATGTTAATCATGAATAGGTGAATACAACGTATATTAATTAAATTGGAAGTGACGCCTAATACCTTGAATTCATCAGTTTGTCTTGAAGCAACAAACACGTCCCATTCTTCTTAATCCAGGAAGTTCTACTGTTCAGTGGTTGTCTTCTTCTTCTTTCTAACTTATTTTATGTATTCTCAGGTGAGATTTGTCCTATAGTTCCTTAAGACTCTCCCACAATGTTGCATCATGCATTTACGATGCAACTTTTCATCCAATTCAAATATACTCTATAAAATAGAATTGCTATTAACTAGTATCCAAAAAATTAGTAATCTACAAAATAGAATTGCAAATTAATAATAACTCACGCACAAATACTTCCATATTATGTCTTTCTTCCCCTTAGGAACTTTATGCCAAGAATCTATCTTACAACCGCAATGGCTATGAGTAACATACCCAAGATATGAAACAAACGAATTGCGATTCACTCCAATTGCATTTCCTGCATTATCAAAATCCACAACAAGTTTGGGTCCATTGCCCCTTTGCGCTATTAAATTCTTCATCATAGTGATGCCCCTTCTCTTGTCAACTTTTTGGTGTTGCTGATCAAGTGCCTCAAGTGCTTCAAAGGGTACATGTGCATCATCAACTTAAAATTTGACAAAACAAACACACTTACAGGATATAACTATAAATGGACATATACATATAAATATATGATATATTTTTAAAACTTACAATGTGAGGTGGCACATTGATGTCCTCACCCTCACGGTAATCATCAGCACGTTCATCAGGAGAATGCTCAGCCATCTGAAAGTCCACATTCATATTGTAAAGTTCACATTGTAAAATAATTCACATTGTAAATTTCACATTGTAAAGTAATTCACATTGTAAAATTCACATTGTCAAGTTTACATTCACATTGTAAAGTAATTCACATTGTAAAGTTCACATTCAGAAAAATAAAACATATACAAAATATAAACATGCCTCTAATATTGTGAGTTTTTATCAATTAACAATCCTTCATTGTGATCTTCGCGCACATACAAGTCATCATTAGCTTCAATATTTGCTGGTGTTGGCAACCCAACTGAGAATGGACTAGAGTCATCATACTTATCATAGTACTCTCCTTCATCTATAGGATCTTCAATGAACTGTCTTTTACCATGAAGAACAACCGACCATTTATCATTTGCAGGATCATCGATATAAAATACTTGTTTCTCCTGTGATGCCAATATGAATGGTTCACCCTTCTCGCCAATCTTTTCAAAGTTCACTAAAGTGAAACCCAATTCATCCACTATAACTCCTTTGGTGTTATCAACCCAATTACATTTGAAGAGCAGAATTCTGAAATCTATGTAGTCAAACTCCCATATGTCTTCAATGACACTGTAATATGACATTTTAGCTTCACGTGGACTCTTATCCTTTGCACTTGCAAAAAACATAGTCGACGCTTGAAGGGTGACCCCACTATTTTGGATGACACTCTTATCATCTTGGTGCTTTGTGTAATATGTGAATCCATTAATGTCATATCCTTCATAAGACATAGCATTCAATTTTAATTTAAAGGTGAGGCATTTGATAGTTTCAATAATATCATCTGGTGTTTGAGATAGTTGATGTAAGACTTTATCTTCAAACCACTTAATAAATGTCTTGTTATGCTCTCTAGCAAGCCGCATTGAATTGGATTGAGGATATTGTCTCTTGATGAAATTGGTATGTTCCTCGATATAAACACTCACTTCGTCGATGTTGTGTAAAATATACAAGTGACCTTACTCCAACTGCTCATGGCTGATTACTTTCACCTGTGATCCCAAAACTCCTTTGCCAAAATGCTCCTCAATATTCTTGTCATTACCAGGAGTGTCATTAAAATTGAGAAAGTCATTGTAAAAATCCATAACCTCTCTCGCCACATAACCCTCAATAATACTCCCTTCAGGCCGATAACGGTTTCGAACATCACTTTTAAAAACGCTCATGTATCGTTCAAAGGGATACATCCAATGCAAGAAAACTGGTCCCAACATTTTCACTTCCCTAGTCAAGTGGACAACAAGATGTACCATGATATCAAAGAACGACAGAGGAAAATACATCTCAAGATGACATAGGGTAACAACCACTTCTCTTTCCAAATTATCGCGAGTATCAGGGTCAATAACTTTGCTACACATACTGTTGAAAAAGAAACAAAGTCTGGTGATTGCAAACCTTACATGCTTCCGCAATATAGATCGAATTGCCACATCTAATATTTGTTGCATTAGAGTGTGACAATCATGATATTTAAGACCTATCAACTTCAGATCTTTCATTGATACCAATCTACAGATGTTAGATGAGTAACCCTGTGGCACCTTAACATTTACCAAACATTCACAAAAAGCTTTCTTCTCCTTTCTAGACAATGTGTAACAAGTGGGAGGTAATTCTGTTAATTCTGACCTTATTCCCATTTCATGTAGGTCCAGTCTGGATTTTATCCCATCTTTAGTCTTACTTGGTATATTCAACGAAGTACCAATGATACTATCATAGACATTTTTCTCAATGTGCATGACATTGATACAATGCCTGACTGTCAAAGAACTCCAATAAGGAAGATCCCAAAATATTGACTTCTTCTTGAATAAATATTTGTCACTCCGTGTGGCCATACATTGTGATCTCTTACCAAATTCATTGACAAAGTCTTTTACTCTTTCATAAACAACCTCCCCTGGTATAGGTTTAGGTGCACTCTGTTCCTCATTCAATCCATTGAATGCTTTGCGCTTCCTATGATACAGATGAAATTTGGTAAGAAACCTTCGATGAATGAGATATACAGTGTTACCGCCATGTTTTAGTCTTGTTGAATCAGTGTTCTCTTCACATATAGGACACACTTTAGCTCCTTTGACACTATATCCAGATAAATTCCCATATGCTGGAAAGTCATTAATAGTGCAAAACAACATAGCATGCAAACGAAATGTCTCTCTTCATGAAGCATCATAGGTCATCATACCCCAGAGTTTTTTTAAGTCATCAATCAGAGGTTCAAGATAAACATCGATATCATTTCCAGGTTGTTTAGGGCCCAATATCAACAATGACAACATTACGTACTTATTTTTCATACACAACCAGGGAGGAAGATTGTATATAACAAGCATGACTGGCCAAGTGCTATGTTGGCTGCTCAATGTCCCGTACAGATTCATCCCCTCTGTACAAAGCCCAAGTTTTATATTCCTAACTTCTTCACCAAATTCAGGGTACAATAGATCAATCTTCTTTCACTGTGGGGAATCAGACGCATGTCGTAGGATCCCACCATTATTTTTCTTAACATCTGCATGCCACCTCAAATTCTTTGCATCTATCAGATTGGAAAACAAGCATTGAAACCATGATATTATAGGTAGATACCACATCACCTTGGCAGGAGAACCAGTTTTGGACTCCCCTGAAGTCGTCAATTTATACCGTGACGCACCACATTTTGGACAATCTTTCAAATCCACATAGTCATTTTGAAATAATACACAATCATTCGGGAATGCCTGCATCTTCTTGGCATCCATTCCCATTGGGAACAACAATTTCTTTACCTGGTATGTTGAAATTGGCAGCTCGTTTCCTTCAGGAAGCATTTCTTTCAACAAAGACAACAATGACGTGAAGCTTTTGTCGATCCATCTATTGTTAGCTTTCAGCTTATACAATCTCAACACAACGCTAAGCTTCGTAAACTTAGTACAACCTGTGTATAACGATATCTCAGCATCATGCACAATGTTTCTAAAAATGGGAGGTGGATCGGCGTGCTCTACCCCACAACTATCCAGCATCGCATCAACGATGTCTACTGGACCTGGTTCATTCACATCTACGTCATCGAAGGAAATTTCTTCTTCCACACAAGCACTACTATCGACATCCACTGGTTTTGGGTTTGAAATCTCTCCATGCCAGTGCCATTCTATATAGCCTTATATAATCCCATTACACATGCCATGACTTTTGATTTCGTCACCAGTGCTGACTTTCAAGTTGTTACCGCAATGCCTACATGGACAGTAGAACCTATCTCCAGGTTGTTTCCTATCTTCCTCGGTAATTCTAATTAACTGGTCAAGACCAGAAATAAACTCTGGGGTGCAACGATTGCGAATGGACATCCATGATCTATCCATTCTATGATCAAAGAGAAAACAAGTATATATTACAACAAGATTACAGTCTAGGATTAACATATTAGAGTTTTTGCATGGTTAAAACTTTAGGCCAACAAATACATGTGATGTCATTCTTATATATAATAAATGTGTACCACCTATCCCATTCTTGAACACCTAATATCACCATTAAGTGTATAATGTGTATTGGGTTTTCAAGAAAATTTCGGCAGCATTTCCCTGCTGTTCTCCAAGTACATATGTACTTAGAGAACAAACGGGGAAATACTGCCGAAATTTTCTTGAAAACCCAATACACATTATACACTTACATCCTAAGTGAGATTAGGTGTTCAAGAACAGTCCCAAACCGGGGAATATCCAAGATTTGCTCCTAATGAGTAAATCTTGGACGGGTTTCTAGGCCAACAAATACATGTGTTGTCAATCTATAACATTGATTTCAACATTTCGAGTGTCCATGCATGTTCATCATCAAGATAAAGATTACACATAAATAAGTATGACCTAGGGATGGAGAGATTCATAATTGATTTCAAAATTTCAAACTAGCTCATGCATTATCATCAATCTACATCATACAATAGGGATTCATGTAGATGCTAGGGTGACACATCACTACAAAATCATAAGATTGATCACAAGATTTCAACAATATAGTTAATTCAAGATTAAAGTGAAATGTGTATTAGGGTTTTAATATCTTAATTCAACATGCATCAAAATTTACAGAATTAGGTCAA
This sequence comes from Alisma plantago-aquatica, assembly GCA_963693085.1. Lineage (NCBI taxonomy): Eukaryota > Viridiplantae > Streptophyta > Magnoliopsida > Alismatales > Alismataceae > Alisma > Alisma plantago-aquatica. Next base: position 1,913,846,453 of record OY856409.1, on the reverse strand, counting down.
GCATGAGTATTCAATTGCAAATGTATCTTCTTCTTCCTCCTGCTCCCTCTCAGATGGATGTTGGATTAAAGCAAGGCCAAGACCGTGTGGGCTGGCCACGGCCGTGGCCAGCCCACACGGCCGTGGCCTTGATTTAATCCAACATCCATCTGAGAGGGAGAAGGAGGAAGAAGAAGAGGTGAAATCCCACGCGGAGCAGGGTACGTGCTTGAGGGCGGAAGAAGAAGAGCGGGAGCAGGTACCTTCGGGAAACCGGCGAGGAGAGCAGGGCAACTAGCGGTAGGAGGAGCATGAGGACCAAGAGGAGAAGGAGACTGTCGGCGAGTAGAGCAATAGCAACAACACTGTCGGTGGCGAGCAGAGAAGGAGAGGCAGGCGGTGGCGAGCAGCTGCAGTAGCAGCAGGCGGCTGTGCGGAGGCAGGCGGCAGGTGACACAACAACAATAATAGCAGCAGGTAGCGGCGACGCAGCAGGGGTCAGGACCAAAGCAAAATCGATCGATGAAAAAGAAGAAAGGGGAAGAGTCCGCTGTGCGTGGGGGCTATTAAGTTACTAAAAGGCGTCGGTTATCCATAACAACCAACACCTTTATTATTAAGTGTCGGTTATCCAAAGACAACCGACGTCAATTGGACATTCCTTTACCCTAATTATTTTTGGCGAGGACGACGCACACACTCTTATCATGTCAGTTATTCTAAGAAAACCGACACCCATATTGGAACTTTTGGCGCAAATTTTATCTTCATTCAGCATCAGTTATTAGGTAAAACATCGACGTTGTATCTCATAATTTGGCGCAAATTTTTTGCTCAAAAAAATTAGATTTTGTGGGCTACTTTAAGCATCGGTTTGGTTTCGTCAACCGACACTCAATGAAAAGCGATACACGTGTCTGGCTGGTCTTCAAATATAGACGTCGGATGTCCTTATTAACTGGCATTTAATGTTAACATCGTCAGTTTTACTAAAAAACTGATGCCTCTAAAAGCGACATTGAATGTTGTTTCTGTAGTAGTGTAACCATTTTTATTGGATCAATCTCATTTTTCTAATAAAAATGGACTATAATTTCAATATTTTTGGAGCTATGATGTATTTTCTATTAATAAAATATGATTTGAGTATTTTTATTGATTATTTGCGAGAGGGGTGAAAATACCTTAAATGCAGGAAAACTAGGGTCGTTGATCCCTTGATGGATGATCATGATTGGGTGCGTAGCTGGCGCGATGGAGAACTGGCTGCTCGCCTGGTCCTTGGATCAGTTCACTTTCTCTGGATTGGGCGGTCTGAGGTCTTCCCTCCCGCTCAGACATCCACATGAGGTCAGGGAGCCACGGTAGTAAGTATTGTGTGGCGCTAGGGTAGTTGGGAGTGTGTGGGACCGATGTTGACTGGGGGGTTGTTGTCTGAGATTGGCTCAGTCACTCGCTTTGGTGGAAGGTAGGAACTTGGAGGATGAACGTGAGGTTGTGAAATGCCCAAAGAGGGTTGTGCAGCAGCATCACTAAGGCCATAAGAAGAATGGAGGCGATTAGGCTTGAGAGAGAGAGTATGATCGTGTGGACTATGGCAAAGAGGGTTGCAACTGTCTATGGAGGGTATTATATAGGGTCGAGGGTAGCTCCTAGGGTTAGCTAGGGTATGGGCTTGACTCATAGTCGCCAGAGTGAGAGAGAGGTGCAGAAATGTTGTTGTTACATCTCAACAATGCATAGAGCTCAGTCAAGGAAGGGTTGGTTGGTTGAGAAATCACGAGACAAAATGATCTAGAGGGAAGAATATTTGTGCAGAGGGTTGAGATGGAGGCTTGAGCCAGTCAGGCTCGTCCATGACTCCCCATAAAGGGCGGGAGGTTGAAGATGATGCCTTGGCTGCTCGATCAAGTCCCCAATCTGCGAGTTGCTGACATGGAAAAGCTGGAATAAAAGGCCAAATAAATGAATATCTTGCACATAATCTTCAAGAACTTATAAGAATTCATAAGAGTGTCCAATTGGGATGAAACTTTTGGACCATAATCTCAAGCATAACACAAAAAAATTTGGAGAGCCAGAAGGTATAGTCACAAGACATAATGCATTACTTTGGACAATATGATTAAATAGACTAAGTTGTCATGTCACAAGGTACATAATACTCACGTTGGTCATTATATTACGAAATTGAGTATCATTATTGATCACATGGTCAAGAAATAATGAATTGAGGTCAAAATTGAACATAAAGAGGGAAAAATAGAAATTGAATTAAGGTTGGTGAAACTCACTTTATCAAAGCAATGTTGTATGTAATTTTTTTTTATCACATGCCACAAGTACAATAATAGTCTAAACATGGTCTCATGTTGACAATTGTTTTTTGTATTTTGATGGATTATTTTTGCACTAGTTATCACTAAATGTGTATTGTATCTGTATAAAATGCATAGTTTGTTGTTTGTATGTGTTTTTTTAGTGAGTGGTGATTATACAATGGGATTATGTATTTTTATATGTGCCGAAGTTTAAAAAGTATAAATTTGAAATACTTAAAAGACACATCAAATACCAACATGTATTAAATAAATCGGTGCCATCTCGTATATAAATAGACGGTCTCTCTATCATTGAATCATAAGATTCTTTAGTGTAATTGTTTCCTTCTCGTATCAAGCTCAATCAAAAGACGGCCGCAATAGAATATGAACAAGATATTTAGGAATGGAGCTGAAATGTTTTGATAAACAAAGATAAATAAATAAAGGACAACAAGCCCGTAAGATCAACCAATTAGAAGATGGAACAAAGGACTGAAAATATATCGACGGCTATTAATAAACAAATAAAAGAGAGGGTGATGAGGAACGGAAACAACATGCATGTTAACCTGAATTTTGACAGAATATTAAGAGGTCGACTTCGTCTACCAAGTATTTTATTTTTTAATAGTTAACAACGCTAGTAAGTATTATTTTTGCTTATGTGGTCGACTATAGGTTGACGACAGAAAGTGGAGGCTAACTTGATTAATATATTCGTTTGAGACGCTGAGAGGGAGAATGGGAGCGACAGGTTGATGTGATTAGTTACTTGGTTGTGGCAGTACCGAACAGTCAGAACACATCTTTTCTATATGCAAAAATTGCTTTTTGAAAATAGCTCAATCGGTAAGCCATACGGCATCTACAAGATAGACATCTCTCATCAAGTAACCCAGCAGCAACTCCTTTTGCGAAAAGACATAGCACAAGGCTCCGATTGGGATGCGATAGATACGTTTCTGCACCGTCCACCTCTTGTAGTAGCTGTCTAAAACAACTATTCGGGATGTAATTCATCAATCTACAAGAGCCTCTGAGTACATCGGGCGGGGAGTTTGCATAGCTACTGGCAGAGGTTACCATCATGAAGACAAACAATGATCACCTGAAAAAGAGCTCAACCACTAAGAAACAACACAAACACAACACCACACAAACATGACAAGAAACACAACTACCAACAAAGAAACAAAAATAAAAAACAAACTGACCAGGGAGCCACCCAACAACACAATGTTAACACAGAAAAAACATCGAGCACTAAGGGTGAACCAACTAGGAGACCTGAGAAGGAGGTCAAACCCCAGCGATGCAAATACAGAGGAAGGATGGCTCATGCAGATACAACTGTGGGGAGTAGAGGGTGCCGGGAACCCCACCACCACTCCCGACCACCACTGCAAGTAGGGGGCGGAAGACCCGCATGAAGCCCAAATCCAGCTTACTCCGCTGCCTGAAGCACCAAGGGGCGCCCGAGCTCACTGTCCACCCAAGAAGGAACCCGATGCACGACATGACCAACAAACGACCAATACAGATAAAACAAGCTCTCACACTAGAAGACCAAAACCAAACCTGACAACTAAACTGCTGAACGACACAAGAAAATTATAAACAACGACCCGCCGCCCAGCCCCACACCGGCCAAGGACTGTTGTCTCTTTGTCGTCGTCCCCAACCAACGCCGTCCCCATCACTGCCGTGGTTGAAGAGGGCTCTTGATCGGGGTCCCAGGTGTCCAACAAGAACAGAGACCCCGCCGCCCAAAACCGGACCACACTAAAAGAGGGAAGGAGGAAGGAGAGGTGAAGAAGCTCAGTCAGGCGCCGGGACCAGCTAGCACGAGTCAAGGATGACGCCCAGGGGGAGTGGGTGGTGCTCACTGGCGGTCATACCCCTCCCCCGAGCCTGACGATGTCGTCGCCTTCGGAAACCTAGATCGCCCATTGCGTCGCCTTCGAGCTAGACCAATTGGAGATCAATACTTTGTTACATAATTTCTACATGCAGAAATTGTAATTCGCAATGCAATCTCGACTCAAGACAAAGGAACGATGGAGATCTTTGCCTCTATGCTCGCACAAACAAGTGCCTCACACAGGATCATGACTCTCTCTCTCTCTCTCTCTCTATATATATATATATATATATATATATATATATATATATATATATACATATATATACATATATATATATACATACATATACATATATATACATACATATATATATATAGACATATATGTATACATATACATTATATGTGTACATATATATATCTCCATATATATATATATATATATATATATATATATATATATATATATATATATATAACGTACCTTGTTGTATGTGTTCTTATTCTATCATACCCTTAACTTTAACCATGACAAATGCATAGATATATTATTCCTATTATCATCAAACTATCATAATAATCTACGATTTTCATGTATATATGACATACACTAGGGTGGTGCATTAACTATGTTAGATCACCATTACACCAATTTTTATGATAGGTTTCACTATTCTATTTCACACATAATAAAATTTAATTCACAAAACTATTATTCACTAGTACTCACATTTTGGAATATGTACTCATATGATGAGTATTAGAAAAAGTCATGGAGTTACTTGATCGATAAATAAGTGTTATAGCTTACAAATCTTGTTCATTGTCTACATTAATGACTCCCTACAAGTTACAAATGTCACTATTACTCATTTTAATACATTAATAGGTTTACATGTATGAAGGTGTGTTGTAAAGGATGGATTTAACCAATATCAAGTACTTTTACTAGTTGTTGTGACTATTACTATTAGTGTCGAGTCTCCTCCCCAATTAGACTTATATGTATAAGTAATATTAATGTGTAGTTTTCTAATACAATAAAAAGAAATTTACCTTATTATCAATGTGGCTTGAATTGGTACTCATTATCAGTTCTTGGTCTTAAACTCAGAGGCAAGGGGTGATATCCTCATGTTATTAGCCCACTTAGACTCAATTCATAGATGAGATCCCTATCATAGATAAGTAGAATGGCAAGGCACTTCATTGGCATGAGAATGTTTTCCATCAAGTTTGGGTACTATAGATCTGCTCCAACCTTGGAGTTTTAACTTTTGTTCAGTCCAAAAATTGGTAGAGATCTGGGGGTAGGGATTTCTCATCAGATTCTTTTTGCATAGTCGAAGTCAACCAAGCATCATTACTTGCAGAGTATGGATCATCCTTGTAGCAGTTGATGATATGGTAGGAAGAGATGATTTCAGCAATATGTTCAATTCTCTATGATCTACTGGTCTGACATACTAAATTGATGACCCTCCTCAATCTAGGTAGTGGCATCCGATAGAAGCAGGGTCAAGATGGCAGGATATGTCTAGGTTTGAGAGGACATGACGCTACGTCAACCGTCGTAACCACATGATAGGAAGATCTAAAATTTGATAATGGTGGGATGGGGAGACGATGTCAAGGTTAGGAGTTCCTCGTACATATATTTTAATGCATTTGGCGATATAGAAAAGGAGTCACAAGATAGTTTATCGATCATGATTTCTCATCTATGAGGGTTGTGCTATAGTGAGAATCTTTTCTTGTTGCAAGTTTGTGGTAATGTTGAACTATAGGTCTGTCATACTCATGATCGAGGGCTTGGAGGGATTTTATATGGTGAATGCTTGGTGACCAGGGGAATGGTGTTGAGACATAAGGGCCATCAAGAAACTAAGGAGAGTGGGGTAGAAATGAAAGCAATGTCTTATGGTGTTATGTATATAAATAACACAATATCTTGAGACATGATGTCATTTCTATTGTGTTCTTTTAATGGTACATGATGTATTTAATTCATTTGAATGCCAACCATGATGGTCTGAATAGAAGAGTCTATCAGAAAGAATTCTTGCTGACTTATTGGAATCAATGACCAATTAATATTATCATTTTTCCATGCTAGAGATTTACATAGAAGATTAAAAAACAATCTTATATGTTGGTTGCTTACATCTGATTTGGAAAAAGCATACAAAAATGCCATTGGCGCTTACATTTTTAGTCGCTCCCTTTCTCTTAGTTCTATAATATACTCTTCATGCATGTAAATAGAAAGGGATATATGAGGGACTAGGCAAATGGTAGGTAATTTATTTGTTCATACTTTCTTTAATACATATTGATATCCCACATGTTTTACTTATAGATAAAACCTCTATAGAGGGTTAAAAACCATTTGTTACTCCTTAAATTTGGAGTATTAATCTTTCTTCATCAATTACCAAAACTACTTAGGTTAATCCCATTTTATACTAGTTTATGAAAGCTATACCCCCTCACTTGTTTTACAATTTCTATTAAACTATATCAATCTAATTGTGAGAACCCATTACACTAAATGGGATTACTCAAAACATAAAACACAATCAATCACTAAATAATCACATTCCCAAAAATATGGGTAAATTAAAACTGATTTCAACATCAACACCCACTAAAATACATTTGCATAAGATCCCAACATCTTTCGTGTATCTATTTTATAGCAAGAATTTGATACAAATTGTTCTATCATCTTAGCCACAACATATATATACAAGAGAACAATAATCATATATGCCACACAAACAAGCATTAATATGCTAACAAAAGTCCAATCTATTTGAAACACCATATACAAACTTTTCCTGCCCAGACCTAAGATTACAAGGACGACTCTAGGACACACTAGACATCTAATCAACTTTATCAAAAATTAATTACTATATGTTCTCTTTACTGCCACATGTTTGTTTTCATCACTTCCAATTACCTAAAAAAAATGTGGCGAACCACAAGGGTGAGACCCATGTCCCAACAAGAGATATAACCTCCAACAACATTTATTGATTAAAACATTTTTAAGTAATTAAATAGTTAAGCAGTTTAATTAGATATAACAAATAAGATCAACAGTACTGATGATTAATAAAATACATGAAGGAGCAGATAATAACTATCATCATTAGCCAGACTATCATCCTTTATCTTGTTGACAATATAAGTAATTCAGTAGCATATGCATATCGAGCATCATGAGCAAGTCTAGTAACATATCATAGCTAACAACATGAGCATGTCTAATTGGTTGAGCATATGAACATCATAAGAAGAGCTAAAAACATAAGAACAACTATCTGGATAAGCATGATTAGCAGTATATGCATCTCTAGTTACAAAGGCATGGTTAGCATGATAAACATAACTAACAACGTGAGATATCTAGCATCATGATTATAATCAGCAGTAGCAGTATATTTTTCAACATAAGCATGGCTACTGTATGTAGGCATCTACAATCTTAAGCATATCCACAACATAAGTATATCTACTATCTCTTAATTGCACTAAGCATTATCTTTATGTAAAAATAACAAACAAGGGTTATCATCCAATGTGAATTTTCATGTATAACCCAAAACAAATATGCTACACAGATGTATTGCCTCTTTTATTTTGCCCTGGGGAATTTGAATCGTACCATTCAAATTCCAACCGACCCCTGCAAAGGGATATTTGGTTATATACAAGATCTAGGAGTGCCAGTATCCTAAGATCTCTTCCCCTCATCCAGTACGAGTAAAAGGCAGTTACATATCACTCAAAGCTGCCACCACAATGACATATAGTCCTGTAACTAGCCCACCTTGGTACAGGTCACAGTGCTAGAATCAAGGGTATTCAAACCCAATCACTGAGGTACAACCACAGTTGTACTCTAATCACATCATGTTATTATCACTGAGACACGACCGTAGACATTCTCAATCACATCAGATGTATGAGGCATGACCATATCCAACCTCCACAATCTGCATTGTGGATGACAAGGATATATCCTCAACCTGCCACCCCCACATACTGAATAGTATGTGCTCTGAGTTTCCCTTAGGAATAATCGTTTCACCATCCAGCAAGTTCTAACATTGAAGATGGTTCTACGACACATGCACTACATGATTAGAGTTGCACTTGATTTGTTATGTCAATTGGGTGAATTAAGGCTGCATCAAACAAGTGGACATACAAACCCTAATTCACTTCTAGCAAGAATATAAATATCACAAATTTGAAAATATATAAAACGTGTGAAACATAATTTCTCATCTCATCATCAGATGGTACTATTCAGTTGCCATTCATGAGACCACACTAGTCATCATACTATTACAAGATATAAATCCTTTTCACATTATCACATGGTATCAACCCTTATCAACATAAGAGGATTACACCTCATTCAGGGCTTAACCATGCCCAAAGGTCATTAAGACCATAATACTATTCCCTACAAGATCATCATTGTCTTTGCATGCCTTATAACAAGACTCAACATCATTACTTGCATATAATACACCAGATCAACACAATATTGCATTAATGAGCTAGAAGATATTCATAAACAATCATAGCAGGGTTATATTAACATTAAGAACATTCCTTTATTACATCAACATGCAAGGAATCTAGATATGATTAACCCTCATCATATTTATAATGCACATGTTTCACATAAGCAAGTATCAACCATGTGGCTATGAAAACCACCAATTAATACATTAAGATTATGATCATGTTAAGGAGGTTATTTCACCATCATGCCATCATATAAGAATGTTAAACATGAATACTCATCTCTTATCTATTTACATTAGAGTTAGGTTCAAAAAGATCAATTATATTAATGTTACTCATCAACACTTATACCGATACCCAACTCATGACATCCCCATTGGATCATGGATGCATAAGGTGAAGCACCACCATCACATTCCATACTATTCTCAAGTATGAACCCACACATAAATCAAGGTGTAACCATTGGGTTATAGCATAATAGGATTTCAACAAAATTAACATAGTACTTCATGATTGTATTAGTCTTTCAAGGACTATTCATACCCAATTACCATCATTTAGTTATATTAAAGCTAGGTAAAACAAGTTATACCTCATTAGGGTTACATATCAACACAATATGATTATCATCCCTTCTATTCATATGAGTGAATAGGTAAAACTAACTTATTAAGGGTAACCCTCCATTTGTTCCATCATCATTCAACCCATATCACAATGTCACCCAGAACCATTGGATGTTTAAAAGGTAAGACCATTGGTTGTTTACATAAGTAAACACCTTGAATAAACCACCTATGATGTCCTTGATTTGTGATGTAGAAAGAATCACCATTTAACCCTAGACATCCCTTGATTAACAACACAAAAAGTTCCATTGAGAGTAGGGTAAAACCCCCAATCCACTGTTCATTTATTTAAAACAAGCCATCCATTGTCAACAAGTAAGCTCCTTAAGTTGATCATATAAAGGAAACCATCTAAATAATATTATTAGGACCAACATATTACATTAGACATCATTCCACTTTATTGGAGGAATAAACCATAGATCTTGACCATTGGGTCAATTTCATATGTTAAAACCATCAATTACAGTATAGGTTCGACCATTGCATCAAGTAACCCAAGAAACCATTGGTCTAAGGCTTAATTGATGCTACAACTATATGATTGACTCACCACAGATTTTGGAGATCTTATACACCATAATTAGTGACCATTAAGTCACTATAGGTTGTTAGATGAACACTATATTCATTAATCAACATCAAATATTAAGCTAATGCAATCATTGATTGATAACATTATTAGAATACTTAGTGGATGATGATTAAATGTCTAATTGAACCAAAACCTGACCTAAGGGGGTGACCATAGGTTGTCACCATAAATTTTAAACCCTTGATCACGAACATCAGTTTCCAAGATAGCAACACCATAGGGTTGTTGCAATGGTACCATCATCGGGTCATGGGTTTATAAAAGAAATCAGCTTAAAACCCTAAAATTGACCATTGGTTGATACATGCTTAGCACCATAGGTTGTCAAACCAACCTGATCCAAGTCATATTATACCTTAGGAATAATGTACACATGATCACAGGTTCATCTATAAATGAAATCAAAATAGGGAACATTATAAAAATTGAAATCCAAGTCAAGCATAGCTTTTTAGTGCATGGATCATCATTTTCAAGCAAGAACATGATCTAGAAAGCTTATGGTAAGCAATAAATGTGGAGCAAGTTATAAAACTTGCCTATAATGAGAATATGAAACCCAACACAAAACAAATCTCGAGAAGGTAGGGTAGAAAATCCAAGTATAAGCTATGAACTCGTCTATCTAGCACCTTTCTTCTTCAAATGCGCAAACCCTAAGCATAAGGAGCAAGAAAGGTAGGGTTTTAGAGCTTTAGAGCAATTTATACCATGGAACAACAAGGTTTCGACCTGGAGGAAGGTATAAGGAAGGAGAAGAGCAAGATAAATAGAGAAGTAAGGAAGAAAATAACTTGTCTTGGTCAAAATCCCTAGAAGATGACCTTGGAAACCCTAGGTAGGGCTAAATGGAGCTCTAGGAGACCTTCTTCTGCAATAAGAGGTCGTCCTCTACCTTAGAGTACTTAGTTCCGTAGAAAAATAGAGTGGAGTCATTTCTTCACGTTAGAGGAAAGAGAAAGCAAGCATAGATTCGTACTTGGGCAAGGAAGAGGTAAATATAGCCCATGGATAAGGATGGAAGCAAGCATGAGGTGTAAAAGTAGCTTCCCCATGTTTCTATGGCCTCAAACTATTAAGAATATACAAGAACACACACAAGAATCTCCTTCACCGTCCATATATGCCTGCTTAGCTTTCCTTTGTCGAATTTCCCAGACAATCACATAATTCATTAGTTGATAGCTACTAAAGGTAACTCATCCGTGAAGGGGTAAACCCTAAAATACCCTTAGAGAAACCACCTTCAAACCAAGGATTAAATAGGTGATACGTGGATCAACAAGCTCAAGAATGATGAGATAATATCCAAGGAACATAATTCAAGTGATAAATTGCAAATAAAACCTCCCAATAGGGTAAATTGTAGAAATGTCCAAAATGTGCATAAAATTGCATAACTTGCTCAAATAGTGTCCAAATTGGACCAAATTTGAAACTTAAGCTTGTATTATGATTTCAAAGCATATAACAAGGTTATATTATGGTTATAAGCATTCAATTATGGTAATTAAGCTTATTCAAATCATTAAGCAAGTTCAGGGGCCTTACAACTATAAACCCCTAACAGGGATTTCGCCCCTGAAATCCAAGGTAAAAAAAGATGGGTACTTCCTTTGCTCCTCATCCTATTGCCTTCACATGGTTACTTATATATCATGGTGATGTCACATCATTCATACATATCTCATCTTGGGTCAGCACAAAAACCCCCACCTAAGAAGACATTCTCAATATGGAATGTAGAAACTTGTTATGTCATCTATACATATCTAGTAGTAATGTTCAACTTTAAATTCTAGCTATCGTCCTAAAATTATATCTATTGTATCAACACATTACTCAAATTTCATACTTTCTAACTTTTTACGAATCATGTCATGTGTCCCATACCATTCCTTGAAGCATAAAAAAAGGCAATGTATCCATCCTTTTTTTTAATACACTGATACTAAAACTCTTGTCAGTTCTTTTTCAGCATAAAAAGAAATGTTGATGCTGGCACCTATCATTTCATACAAGGAAACATAATTCTTAGTCAACCTTTTTAGGGGTGAAACAACAACACTATCTTCACCTTACTAGGATTTACACAACATACTTAGAAGACATATCATGATCCTATAAAGAAATTTAATCAACCCATCTCACTCTTGTTCAACTTATCTCATAAGTATTGTTTCTTTAGCAACCCTAAGGTTTTTGAAGAAATATTGATCATATGTTTGGCATATTTGAAATTCTTTGACATGTCATCATTCAAACTTGATATAACTTGTATGACATGACTGGAACACTATGTTCCTCCTATTCATAAATTCTATTTGTTCATTGGTTAGTCTAAAGGACATAACTCTAAACTCATCATGGTCATGTGAATTATGCCATCCAATATAACTCTTATGCATTGATATTTGATCATATGTTTATCTTAAAGAAACACGGTATCACATATCTATTAACCAACAAACCATCTATCCTTGATAGTGGTGTTGCCCAACTATCACTGAACCATACAAAACATTATAGAATCAATTTTGTTTTTCCTTCCAATCATCATTTACATGGTCATCATAAACTCTCTCTCCCTCTCTCTCTATGGAAGAGGAATACTTGGAATGTTCATTTAATAAACATCTCCAACCTTCACATATTTCTCATATTATTAATACATCTTGGATACTAGGATTCATTACCTTGGTATCCATCTCATGTGCTATAAGAAGCTCACATTCTTATATCATCTATGTTTACAACATAACAAATATCAAGGCATATAAGAGGAGTCTTCCTAATTATTGGAAGGCTCAAAAGAAAAATCATCACAAACTTTATGAACTTGGAACCATATTCCAAACAACGTTATGCTATAATAAGCTATCCACCCTCATGTTTACAACAAATGCACACATACCAAGTGACAATGATCCACTTGAAAGTTGTGCCCTGGAAAGAAAAGACACAAAGGGAAACACACTTCCCACATCATAGCAACATTTTTCAAGTTCACTAGCAAAAAGGTAACCAATTCTATTTTTATTATGCAAGTTACAACTTCTTATGTATCATTTTACCTTTTTCATTTTAGGTTCCTTGCCATTAGCATAGGAATCATCATGATTAACATATCTCATTACTCGTTCCTTGATGACTATTTATCACACTTGGTATTTTCTCTTATTTTATTATGTTTTTCAGCCACTTATCGATAGGTAAATCATCATATTCCACATTTTCTTCATTAAATCGGGATCATCTCCCTTAATTTCTTTCACATGCCATGCTGATTTTTCATTAACACTTTCTTACACACATAGGTTGGTCTAAGATTAATTCAGGTTCCACCTTATTTCTTTGCCATTATTCCCATTCATCTTCTCCTTTTGTACTTGTTATAGGAGTTCTCTCTATCTTATGTGGATTTCATACCTTGATTCACTTTATAAGCATAGACTTGTATGTCTTTTACTTTATTATCTTCTTGAATTACATCTTCAAGAAATCCTCTTTTCCTTATTTGTATTCAGATTTAGATTTTATGGTGTTGTATCTTTCTCTTATAGTTGCCAAACATTCAAGTTTTGATAGATAATGATGCAATTCTCATCTTCTTTAAGGTAGGATTGAGATATTCACACCATTATTTCTTATTTGTTATGCTCTTTAGATTGTCTCAAAATGACTACTTGATCAGAGTAATCAGAAAGATAACAATCTAAGAGTTTCGTACTTACCTTTTCTTCAATAATTGAATACCTAGCTAGGGCACCCAATACTGAGATTAGGCAGTATGCACCATATTTTTATGTCATATTCCTAACTTAGACATCATTCTAGTCCTAAGTCTTAGTGTCCATGTAGACTCAGTGAACCTAAAACTCTAATACCAACTTGTAAGAACTTGTTACACTAAACGAGATTACTCAAAACATAAAACACAATCAATCACTAATTAATCACATACCCCAAAAATATGGGTAAATTAAAACCGATGTCAACATCAACACCCACTAAAAAACATTTGCATAAGATCCCAACATCTTTCTTGTATCCATATTATGCCAAGAATTTGATACAAATTGTTCTATCATCTTAGCCACAACATATATATACAGTAGAACAATAATCGTATATGCCACACAAACAAGCTTTAATATGCTAACAAAAGTCTAATTTATTTGAAACACCATATACAAACTTTTCCTGCCCGGACCTGAGAGTACAAGGATGACTCTAGGACACACTAGAAATCTAATCAACTTTATCAAAGATTCATTACTATAGCTCCTCTTTTCTGCCACATGTTTGTTTTTGTCACTTCCAATTACCTAAAAAAATGTTGTGAACTACAAGGGTGATACCCATGTCCCAATAAGAGATATAACCTCCAACAACGTTTATTGATTACAACATTTTTAAGTAATTAAATTGTTAAACAATGTAATCAGATATAACAAATAAGATCAGCAATATTGATGATTAACAAAGTACATAAAGGAGCAGATAATAACTATCATCATTAGCTAGACTAACATCCTTTATCTTGTTGACAATATAAGTAATTCAGTAGCATATGCATATCTAGCATCATGAGCAAGTCTAATAACATAGCATAGCTAACAACATGAACATGTCTAATTGGTTGAACATATCAACATCATAAGAAGAGCTAAAAACATAAGCACAACTATTTGGATAAGCACGATTAGCACTATATGCATCTCTAGTTACAAAGGCATGGCTAGCTTGCTAAACATAACTAACAACATGAGATATCTAGCATCATGATTATAATCAACATTGGCAGTATAGTTGTCAACATAAGCATGGCTACTGTATGTACGCATCTACAATCTTAAGCATATCCACAACATGAGTATATCTACTATCTCTTAATTGCACTAAGCATCATCTTTTTGTAAAAATAACAAACAAGGGTTATCATCCAGTATGAATCGTTGTGTATAACCTTAAACAAATATGCTACACGGCTATATTACATCTTTTATTACACCTTGGGGAATTTGAATCGTACCATTCAAAGTCAAACTAACCCCTACAAAGGGCTATTCGGTTCCGTACAAGATCTAGGAGTGCTGGTATCCTAATATCTCTTCCCCTTGGTCAGTACGAGTAAAAGGAAGTGACATATCGGTCAAAGATGCCACCATAGTGACATATAGTCATGTAACTAGCCCGCCTTGGTACAGGTCATGATGCTAGAATCAAGGATATTCAAACCCAATCACTGAGGTCAGTACTACAGAAATAGGTTATAACATCACATTTAGAGACGTCGGTTATTACCTAAAACCGACGCCTAAACCCTACAATGTCGGCTAATTACAGAGACCGACATCTATATTTGTAGACCGGCCAGACACGGGTATCACTTTTTATTAAGTGTCGGCTCCCTAAGATGAACCGACGCCTAAAATAGCCCGCCAAATCCAAATTTTGGAGCGAAAAAAAATTACCCTAAAAGTTTCACATACGGCGTCGATTTTGTACCTAATAACTGACGCCTATAGACGAAAAAAAATACCTCCAAAGGTCATCAGTTTTTGTGGAAAAACCGATGCTAATAAGGTTTCGCGCGCCATCCCCGTGAAAATTTTTAGGGTTAAGATTGTCCAATGGACGTTGGTTTTTTCTGGCAACTGACATTGATGTATATTAGGTATTAGTTTCTTAGATAACCGACGCCTTTGTCAACTTAATAGGCCCCGCGAGAAACAGACTCTTCCCCATTCGTCTTTGTTTAATCATGAGAAATAGACCCTTCCGCCGCTCCCGACGCCGGTGGTCATCCAGCCTGCTCCCTCCTCCTTGTATGCCGCCGTCGCCCTTCTCCCTACTCGCCACCGTCAGCCGCCGTTCTCCCTACCGCCGCTACCGGTTCAGGAGCTCGCCAGCCTTCTGCCTACTCCAGAGCTCACCGCCTGCTCTAGAGCTCTCTAGCCTTCTACCTGCTCCAGAGATCGCCACTCATTGGCTTCCTGCTGCAGAGCTCACCGCCTACTGCCTACTCACCGCCACCCTTCTCCCTCTTCCTCGCTCGCTCGCTGGCTGCCTACTCACCTCTCGTCCACGCTCACCTGCCCGCTCGGCCTTCCCATTCGGCTTCCACATGCACCCATCTATCTCACCCTCTCTCCCTGCTCCAGAGCAAGACGCCCGACTGAGCTCAAATAGAGGTAAACATCCCCAAAAACCCTCTGTCTCGCCCTCTCTCCCAGCTCCAGAGCAAGATGCTCCGATTTGTATTTACTTAAATACTGATTTGTATTTACTTATCTACTCATTCGTTCCTCTAATGATTTTTTATTCATCATATTATTTAAATTAAGGGCTTTATATTTATTCATCTACTTTTTAAAATTATTTAGTCATCTCTTGATTTATTTATTTTTATCAACTGAGATGTACTTTTTTATCTAATGCTTTGTATTAGTTTATCTACTGATTATATTTATTTATCTAATGTTTTGAGTTTACTTATTTAGATGTCTCTATTGTAAATCAACCTAGGATATGAATAAAGCTTGTGCTTGCATATATTTGTGGCTGTCCACAAGTGTTTTTATAAGAAAATTGTGTGTGACCATGTAGAAACATTCATGTATTGATGGTTTTCACAAGTTCCATTTATTTCATCTCTTTTCACATTCAGACACATGTAGAAACATTCATGTATTGATGATTTTCACACACAGATGACAATTCATAAAAATTCATTCACATTCACACAAAATTAATTATAAGAACAAAGTTATTCTTTATTCATCATTGTCATCATTGTCAACAAAATCATATTGAAAAATTCCCACTCTTTGCAGGGCTTTTGCCCAATCTTCTCTTACATTATCTAATCCATCTCTCATATAGGGAGCATGTATGAAGTAACTGAATACATAAAGTGCAGCACACACAAGTGTTTCAAATTCATATAACAACATGACAGACTAACACATATATAGTGCATAACAACAACATCGCCGAATTTACATACAACACTAGCTTAGTACATATATAGTGGGACTAAGGTGACGATCCCACCAGCTAAAACTGGTTACCGACAACTACATGTTACGACTGGGAGGTCGTGATTCAGCAACCATATGCATTAGCAGGAGGACAAACAGATTTCACCACGAGTTAACATTGAAGAAGGTCCACTAACCTACACTGAGCTAAACAAGTTTATCAGTACTAGCCTAAGGCACAAGTACTGTTCGTCGGGACAATGACGGTCGTGGAAGCTTAGTGGCCACTAAGCTGATGGCCACTAAGCTTCCACGACCATCATTGTCCCGACGAACGGTACTTGTGCCTGAGGCTACTACTGATAAACTTGTTTAGCTCAGTGTAGGTTAGTAGACCTTCTTCAATGTTAACTCTTGGTGAAATCTATTTGTCCTCCTGCTAATGCATATGGTTGCTGAATCACGACCTCCCAGTCATAACATGTAGTTGTCGGTAACCTATTTTAGCAGGTGGGATCGTCACCTTAGTCCCACTATATATCTATATAACCTTAGTGTGGGATGCTTGCTTTCTCTCCGACTGTTGCGCTTTGGATTTACAAAGCAATGTCGATGGCCTGCATAGCTATGTCATGGCCATCCTGCATAGCCTGTTGTCTTTGGCGAATGCCTGCATATCCTCTTGGACCCATTGTGTGGTCGTGTACATTCAGTGCACGCCTTGCTCGTTGAGCATCGCTGATAGCCTAGTTAGTTAGCACATTGATTTGGTTAGTAACACTAAAGGTTAATCTTGAATAGGTGAATACATAAAATGTATATTAATTAAATTGGGAGTGGCACTTAATACCTTGAATTCATATGTTTTTCTTTGGGTAACAAAATCCTCCCAGTCTTTGGGGTCCAAGTAGTTCCATTGTTGTGTGGCTTCCTTCTTCCTATATTTATTTTTCAAAGAGAATACAAACAAAAATTATTAGTGTAGAGTTAGTGAAATACTGATCAATTTCTAGAATTGGAATCAATCAATAACCTATTCTCAGCATTGCGTATGTAAGCTCGGGTGAGATTGGTCCTATAGTTCCTTAGGACCCCCCCACAACGTTGCATCACACATTTACGATGCAGCTTTTCATCCAAATTAAATATGCTCTGCAAATTAAATAGAATTGTTATTAACTAGTATCCTAAAAATTTGATAAAAAACACACTTACATAATATAATTATAAATGAACATATAGATAGAAACCTCAGGGATATATTCTTAAAACTTACATTGTTAGGAGGTGCAAGCATGTCCTCACCCTCACAGTGATCATCAACACGGTCATCATGGGAACATAATAAAAATATAAACATCCATGTCTCTAATATTGTGATCTTTTATCAATTAACAATCCTTCATTATGATCCCCATGAACATACAAGTCATTGTGATCCCCAGCTTCAATGTTTGGTGGTGTTGGCAACCCAATTGAGAATGGATTGGAGTCATCATACTTATCATAGTACTCTTCTTCATCTATAGGATCTTCAATGAACTGTCTTTTACCATGAAGAACAACCGACCATTTATCATTTGCAGGATCATCGATATAAAATACTTGTTTTGCCTGTGATGCCAATATGAATGGTTCACCCTTCTCGCCAATCTTTTCAAAGTTCACTAATGTGAAACCCAATTCATCCACTATAACTCCTTTGTTGTTGTCAACCCAATTACATTTAAAGAGAAGAATTCTAAAATCTACATAGTCAAACTCCCATATGTCTTCAATGACACCGTAATATGACATTTTAGCTTCACGTGAACTTTTATCCTTTGCACTTGCAAAAAATAATGAAGATGCTTGAAGGGTGACCCCACTGTTTTGGACGACACTCTTATCATCTTGACGCTTTGTGTAATATGAGAAACCATTTATGTCAAACCCTTCATAAGACATAACATTCAATTTTGGTTTAAAGGCGAGGCATTTGATGGTTTCAGTAAGATTATTTGGTGTTTGAGATAGTTGATGTAAGGCTTTATCTTCAAACCACTTAATAAATGTCTTGTTATGCTCTCTAGCAAGCCACATTGAATTGGATCGAGGATATTGTCTCTTGATGAAATTGGTATGTTCCTCGATATAAACACTCACTTCGTCGATGTTGTGTAAAATATACAAGTGACCTTACTCCAACTGCTCACGGCTGATTACTTTCACCCGTGATCCCAAAACTCCTTTTCCAAAATGCTCCTCAATATTCTTGTCATTCACGGGAGCGTCATTACCACTTAGAAAGTCATTGCAAAAATCCATAACCTCTCTCACCACATAACCCTCAATAATACTCCCTTCAGGCCAATATCAGTTTCGAACATCACCTTTAAAAATGCTCATGTACCGTTCAAAGGGATACATCCAATGCAAGAAAACTGGTCCCAACATTTTGACTTCCCTAGTCAAGTGGACAACAAGATGTACCATGATATCAAAGAACGACAGAGGAAAATACATATCAAGCTAACATAGGGTAACAACCACATCTCTTTGCAAATTATTGAGAGTATCAGGGTCAATAACTTTGCTGCACAGACTGTTGAAAAAGAAACAAAGTCTGGTGATTGAAAACCTTACATGCTTCGGCAATATAGATCTAATTGCCACATGCAATATTTATTGCATTAGAGAGTGACAATCATGAGATTTAAGACCTATCAACTTCAGATCTTTCATTGATACCAATGTATGGATGTTGGATGAATAACCCTGTGGCACCTTAACATTTACCAAGCATTTACAAAATGCTTTCTTCTCCTTTCTAGACAACGTGTAACAAGGGGGAGGTAAGTATGTTCTCTGATCACTACTAACTACTTCTGTTAATTCTGTCCTTATTCCCATTTCACATAGGTCCATTCTGGATTTTATCCCATCTTTAGTCTTACCTGGTATATTCAACAGAGTACCGATGACTCTATCACATACATTTTTCTCAATGTGCATGGCATCGATACAATGCCTGACTGTCAAAGAACTCCAATAAGGAAGATCCCAAAATATCGACTTCTTCTTGAATAAAGACTTGTCACTCCTTGTGGCCATCGTACATTGTGATCTCTTACCAAATTCATTGGCAATGTCTTTCACTCTTTCATAAAAATCCTCCCCTAATATAGGTTTAGGTGCACTACATTCCTCATTCCGTCCATTGAATGATTTGCACAACCTATGATACAGATGAAATTTTGGAAGAAACCTTCGATGAGCAAGATATCCAGTCTTGCCTCCGTGTTTTAATCGTATGGAATCAGTATTCTCTTCACATATAGGACATGCTTTAGATCCTTTGACACTATATCCAGACAAATTCCCATATGCTGGAAAGTCATTCACAGTGCAAAACAACATAGCGTGCAAACAAAATGTCTCTCTTCGTGAAGCATCATAGGTCATCACACCTTCACCCCAGAGCTTCTTCAAGTCATCAATCATAGGTTCAAGATAAATGTCGATATCATTTCCCGGTTGTTTAGGGCCCGATATCAAAGACGACAACATAACATACTTATTTTTCATACACAACCAGGGAGGAAGATTGTATATAACAAGCATAACTGGCCAAGTGCTATGTTGGCTGCTCAATGTCCCGTACGGATTCATTCCATCTGTACAAAGCCCAAGTCTTAGATTCCTATCCTCTTCACCAAATTCAAGGTACAATAAATCAATCTTCTTCCACTGTGGGGAATCAGACACATGTCGTAGGATCCCATCATTATTTTTCTTAACATCTGCATGCCACCTCAAATTCTTCGCATCTACAGGATTGGCAAACAAGTGTTGAAACTGTGGTATTATAGGTAGATACCACATCACCTTGGCGGCAGAACCAGTTTTGGATTCCTCCGAAGTCGTCAATTTATACCTTGACGCACCACATTTCGGATAATCTTTCAAATCCACATAGTCCTTTTGAAATAATACACAATCATTCTTGCATGTGTGTATCTTCTTGGCCTCCATTCCCATTGGTCACAACAATTTCTTTAACCGGTATGTTGAGATCGGTAGCTCATTTCCTTCAGGAAGAATTTCTTTCAACAAAGACAACAATAACGTGAAGCTTTTGTCACTCCATCGATTTTTAGCTTTCAGTTTATACAATCTCAACACAGCACTAAGCTTCATAAACTTGCAACCCGTGTATAACGGTATCTCAGCATCATGCACAATGTTTCTAAACATGGGAGGTGGATCGGTGTGCTCTACCACACAACTATCCAGCATCGCATCAACGATGTCTACTGGAACTAGTTCATTCACATCTACGTCATCGGAGGCAATTTCTTCTTCCACACAAGCACTGCTATCGACATCCATTGGTTTCAGGTTTGAAATCTCTCCATGCCAGTGCCATTCTGTATAGCCTTGTACAATCCCGTTGCACATGACATGGCTTCTGATTTTGTCACCAGTACTGACTTTCAAGTTGTTACCGCAATGCCTACATGGACAGTAGAACCTATCTCCAGGTTGTTTCCTATGTTCCTCGACAAATCTAATAAACTGATCAAGACCAGAAATAAACTCTGGGGTGCAGCAATTGTGAATGGACATCCATGATCTATCCATTCTATGATCAAAGAGAAAATTAGTATATATTACAACAAGATTAGGGTCTAGGGTAAACAGATTAGAGTTTATGGTTAAAACTTTAGGGTTTATACATGTGATGTCATTCTTATATATAATAAATGTGTACCACCTATCCCATTCTTGAACACCTAATCTCACTAGTAAGTGTATAATGTGTATTGGGTTTTCAAGAAAATTTTGGCAGCATTTTCCCGCGGTTCTCCAAGTACATATGTACTTAGAGAACAAAAGGGGAAATGCTGCCAAAATTTTCTTAAAAACCCAATCCACATTATACACTTACATCCTAAGTGAGATTAGGTTTTCAAGAACAGTCCCAAACCGGGGACTATCCAAGATTTACTCTTAATGAGTAAATCTTAGACGGGTTTCTAGGCCAACAAATACAACACCAGTTCCTTGTTCACAACCCCATTCAACACACAATTTTCTTATAAAAACACTTGTGGATAGCCATAAATCTTGTGCTTGCATATATTTGTCAACCTAGGATGTTGCCACAATTTTCTTAGTGGCCACTACACGTTCAACTGGCCAGTGGCCACTAAGATTCCATGACCTTCATTGTCCCGACGAATGGTACTTGTGCTTTAGGCTAGTACTAATAAACTTGTTTAGCTCACTGTAGGTTAGTAGACCTTCTTCAATGTTAACTCGTGGTGAAATTTGTTTATCCTCCTACTAATGCATACGGTTGCCGAATCACGACCTCCTAGTCATAACATGTAGTTTTCGGTAACCTGTTTTAGCAGGTGGGATCATCACCTTAGTCCCACTGTATATGTACTAAGCTAGTGTTGTATGTAAATTCGGCGCTTCTGTTGTTATGCACTATATATGTGTTAGTCTGTCATGTTGTTATATGAATCTGAAACACTTGTACGTGCTGCACTTTATGTATTCAGTTACTTCATACATGCTCCCTATACGAGAGATGAATTAGATAATGTAAGAGATGATTGGGCAAAAGCCCTACAAAGAGTGGGAATTTTTCAATATGATTTTTTTGACAATGATGAATAAAGAATAACTTTGTTCTCATAATTAATTTTGTGTGAATGTGAATGAATTTTTATGAATTGTCATATGTGTGTGAAAATCATCAATACATGAATGTTTCTACATGTGTCTGAATGTGAAAAGAGATGAAATCAATGGAACTGCAGGTTGCTACTGGTTTCTACATGCGTGTAATGAACAAATAATATGAATTAAATATTCTTATACATGAGTGTGAATCACATATATATAATATTGTCCATCATGTTAATTTTATAGGTTTGTGTCCTGTTGTTGGCTGATATCAATGGATTTCATAAAACCTATAGTTCATAACTGAACTGCAGGTTTCTCATCTTGCGACCAGCCACAGTAGGTCTGCAGACTGACAGAAAAAAAAATTTAAAACATAGGCGTCAGTTATTTGAACAAAACTGACACCTGTGCTATACGGCGGCTGTTTTTCACCTAAAACCGACATCTATGTGACCAGGTACCACGGCCGTGCTGGGAAGCACGACCGTGGTGGCAGGTAGGGGATATGGCATCAGTTATTATCACAAAATCGACATCGTTCAGATGATATGGCGTCGGTTACTGTTAAAAACTGACGCCTATAATACCTTTTTTGGCGTGTTTTTGGTGGCGGGAAGAGTTTTGGCATCGGTTGTTGAGTAAACAACTGATGCCTATAGTCCCTCTAATAGCGCATTTTTGGTGGTGGGAAGAGCTTGGGCGTTGGTTTTTACTAAACAACTGAAGCTTATAGTCCCTTTGCTGGCACATTTGCGGTAGCAGAAAACATTTTGGCATCGGTTGGAATCCGACGCCGAAGGTGTCCCCCTTTAGCGACGCCCACTTGGGTGTCGCTTTGAAACCGACACTAAAGAGCTTAAATAACTAACACTAAAAATCTTTTATGTAGTAGTGGGTACAACCACAATTTGTTGGTATATGTATGCCCGTAGAGCCATCCCAAGCGATTGCATGGAGTCAGATATTAATCAATCAATTAATGCGATTATTTGGTTAATTAATAAATTCTGGAATATTCTAATTAATCCACGAGTGTTTTAATTAACGCAACGTTTTTGTTTACCGATGGGTTTAGGAAACCCTATTTCCCTTCGTATCCTATTTAAAGGAGGATTGACGGCCGATATCTATATAAGATAGAGAGAGGCTTTTCCGTTTACGCTCACGCACGTAAACCCTAGCCGTCATCGTCCTTAGGAGAGAAAGGAGAGAAACGCGCCGCAAGCACGTCGCCGCAGAGACACGACTCCTTCCCGTCGGCTTGGGAAGCATGACGTGGAGTTATGTCCATCCACGTGGATGAAGTAGAGACGCAGAAGCCTTGACGCCTGTGTTTGGAAGACGTCGACGACCACCACCTGTACACGCTACGAGCGGTGTACATCACTTACGCAAAGGAGCACCGCCGGATCAACATGCGACAACGAACGGGAGAGAAGTTCCGTCCGTGTAGGTTAGCTATGTTGCACCGTCGTGCAACGAGATATCGCCGGACTTGCTCCGTGATAAGATATATCCCGCAAACCTGTTTCCGAATACGTTGTTGTCGACGAGATCCTGTTTCGGGTTGCATGGATTTTATTGCTTCCGCCGCGCATGTTTTCTCCACAAAACCCAACAGTGGTATCAGAGCAGCGTCGATCTACGGCGTATTTGGATTAGTTCTGATATGATCGAATCGTTGTATATTGTTTTTTATGTTGCATACGATGCAAATTAAACCTTCTAATGTGCAAATCTAAACCTAATTCCACATACGCCACAGGGTTCTGTTTTTGACGTTTTGGACAGGGTCGACTATGGAAAATATTAATTTTCCTAAGTGCACAGAATTGAAATCCCCACACAGGGGTGTTGCCCCTGTGTACCCCACATTGTCTGCGTGGGAGTCAAAAATTTATTTAATGGGGAATGTTCCACATTAAAAGTATTGCAATTTTAATATGTATATACGTATATGTAGATATACCTATGATAGCATACACGTCGCCTTTAAAATCTGTTTTATGTGGTGAGTGCATGCACAGTTATGGCCTAATATCCCCTTTTGTGAATGTTGTGAATGAATGTGGATGTCAATCTTGTGGATATGTTTGTTTGTGAATTCTTTGGATGTATAATGGTTACATATGGATCATTTGTATAAAGTATTCGGCTTGCATGCCTAGCCTCATCTCTTATTTCAAAGTGTAATTAATTCTTTCCTTTTATATTTGTACTCACATGATGTAATAGAGATAGGATTAGTTTTAGTTTTTGTAAACTTGATGTAAGGAGGACCTTTGAAGATCCAACTCCAAGGAGTGTCCATGGAGAAGCACCATGAAGATCTAATTCCAAGAAGCAACCTGAAGATCCAACTCCAAGGAGCGTCCATGGAGAAGCAACAAGAAGATCCCATTCCAAGAAGCAACTTGAAGTTCCAACCTCACGAAGCATCCATGAAGTTGTTCATTGTAATGTTGATCATTACAGGCTTACAAGTTGATTCACAGGTGTTGCATGAGATGCATAAGACCATAAGTGAACCGTAATCCTTTGTTGCTCCAAAGGATTACAATAGTATGGCCATAACCGATGTATTTGTGTTTATGATTGCATGTCTATCGTTTGTGGTTGTGGATATAGTAGTATATGATACGTACTATAAGTATGTGGTGTTTGGATATGTATATGTATTAATAAAACCCCTCAATTAATAATATTAAGTTTTAGTTTCCTTCCATAAAAAAAACACACATGAAAAGCTTGATCGACTATGTGTGGGCACACCTCCGCGTGGTACACTGTCTATCTCGTGGAAGTGTGATGGTGGGTGTGTGGGTCTGCCTCCGTAGAGTGCACACTCATCGTGTTGTCTTATGGGTTGGACTTAACTAGGGAACCTTGATAGGATCAAGTACCTAGAGGCACACAGATGCATCATGGCAAGGAGTTGTGCATGATCATCTATCCAAGAGTTGTATATGATGCAATTGGCAAAAGTTGCCTACCTTAGTATTTGGTCTTTGATGCCGGCGTTGGCTGGGCATTGGTCCAATTATTTTGGGTCTTGGCTCACTAGAAGGTTGTGCGTTGCAATCTTCCGAGTTGATAGTGAGGGCTATCAATTTGAATAAAATAGTGGGAGCGTAATTAATTAAAGGCCTAATTAATCTCGTTTATCAAATCGTTACAAGTCAAAATGTTTTGAACTAAATGCAAATTTTTCTTTTGTAGCAATCAAATGGCAACCAACACTCACACTTTCTCATTGCGATCGGTCCTTGAGAAGGACAAACTTACCGGAACTAACTTTCAAAACTGTATCAACATCAAGCAAGATAGGAGAGATATGATGTCTCAAAGGCTTTGTTCAAAAGCAAGATGAAAGAGGGAGACTCAGTTGGCACCCATATACTCACCTTGATTGGGTACGTGGAAAGCCTATCCAAGATGGGATTTCCCTTAGGTCAAGAGTTGGCCACGGATGTGATTCTACAATCGTTGCCTGAATCATATAATCATTTTGTCATGAACTACAACATGAACAATTTTGACAAGTCATTGTCAGAATTGTTAGGCATGTTGAGGATAGCTGAAGCACAAATGAAGAAAGACAAGCCCAAGTCTGTGATGGTGATCAGCAAGGCAAAGGGAAAGTCAAAAGGCAAAAGCAAGGCTAAGAAAAGTTCTAAACCCGGGCAGAAGCCAAAGTCATCCGCGCTCAAAGCTAAAGGTGGGATCTCCAAAGAAGGCAGTTGTCACCATTGTCACCAGCCTGGACATTGGAAAAGAAATTGTCCTCTCTACCTGGAGGAACTGAGGAAGAAGAAGCAGGGGATAGAGATCTCCACTTCAGGTATATACATTATTGAGATAAACTTAAATACTTCTTCATCATGGGTACTGGATACCGGATGTGGATCTCACATATGTTCTAATATGCAGGATCTAATAAGAAGTAAGCCTTTACGAAAGGGCCAAGTCGAGCTGCGGGTTGCTAATGGAGCAAGAGTTGCTGCCACCGCAATTGGAGTTATTAGTTTATCTTTGCCTACGGGCCTTGTAATAGAATTAGAGAATTGCTATTATGTGCCTGCCATTAATAGAAATATTATTTCTATATCTTATATGGACAAGAGTGGATTTGAATTTCACATTAAGAATGGAATTATTTCTATATCTAAAGATGAGATCTTTTATGGAAATTCCCCTATGTCTTATGCTATCTACTTGTTAGAACTTGAGACTAGAATATATAACGTAAATACTAAAAGGTTAAAACTTGACAACTCAAACAAAACATTCTTATGGCATTGTCGTCTTGGGCACATAAACGAGAAGCGCATATCTAGACTCCATAAGGATGGTTATCTAGACTCTTTTGATTTTGAATCATTAGAGACATGTGAGGCATGTTTATTAGGGAAGATGACCAAAACTCCTTTCACTGGACACAGTGAGAGAGCCAGTGATCTGCTAGGGCTCATACATACTGATGTATGTGGACCTTTTAGATCAAATGCTAGTGGAGGCTATCAATACTTCATTACCTTCACTGATGACCTCAGTAGGTATGGCTATGTATATCTTATGAAACACAAGTCAGAAACTCTTGAAATGTTCAAGACTTTCATGAATGAAGTAGAGAAGCAACTTGGTAAGAGTATTAAAACACTCCGTTCAGATTGAGGTGGCGAATACTTAAGCCAAGAGTTTGAGGACCTTCTGAGAGACCGTGGTATTGTATCACAATGGACTCGACCTAGTACACCACAACATAATGGTGTGTCAGAAAGAAGGAATCGTACATTATTGGACATGGTACGATCAATGATGAGTTCAGCCGAACTTCCAATATCGTTCTGGGGATATGCTCTTAAAACTGCAGCGTTTACACTTAACCGTGTACCTTCTAAATTGGTTCAAAAGACACCATATGAGATATGGAATGGGAATCGTACCAATTTGTCTATGTTAAAGATTTGGGATGTGAAGCTTATGTTAGGAAACAATTTCTTGAAAAGCTTGAACTTAAATTGGAAAAATGCTATTTTGTTGGATACCCCAAGGAAACTCGGGGATACTACTTCTACACACCAACTGACAACAAAGTGTTTGTTGCTAGGACTGTTGTATTTCTTGAAAAGGAATTTATTTCCAAAGGAATTAGTGGGAGGAATGTAGAGCTCGAAGAAGTTCGAGACCAACAAGAAAGTAGAGAACCTGAGGAGGTACATAAGGAACATGAAGACTCACAAGTTGTTGTGGAATTTCAAGTTCCAAATGTAACACAGGAACCTCGTAGGTCTAGTAGGACACGACTTGAGCTTGAGAGATTTGGATTTCACGTGACTCAAGACAGTGATGAATTGGGCATAGCAGATGAGCCAACTTCCTATCTAGAAGCTACTAAGGGACCAGAATCTGAGAAATGGATCGAAGCCATGAGATCTGAGATGGAATCCATGTACACCAACAAGGTATGGACCTTGGTGGATCCACCCGAAGGGGTAAGACCCATATGGTGCAAGTGGGTCTTCAAGAAGAAGACTGACATGGATGGAAATGTTCAAACCTATAAAGGTAGATTGGTTGCGAAAGGATTTCGTCAAATTCAAGGTGTTGATTATGACGAGACCTTCTCACCAGTTGCCATGGTTAAATCCATCAGGATCATGCTTGCCATTGTAGCTTATCATGACTATGAGATTTGGCAGATGGATGTTAAAACAACATTCCTTAATGGGAATTTACTCGAGGATGTGTACATGACACAACCTGAGGGTTTTATTGATCCAAAGGAAGCCAATAAAGTCTGTAAGCTACAAAGGTCAATCTATGGATTGAAGCAAGCATCTCGGAGCTGGAATCTATGTTTTGATGAAGTAGTCAAAAAGTTTGGCTTTAGTCAAAATGAAGATGAACCTTGTGTTTACAAAAGGGTTAGTGGGAGCATAATCGTATTTCTCATATTTTATGTGGATGACATACTATTGATGGGAAATGACATCTCTACTCTTCATACAGTAAAAGGTTGGCTAGGGAAGACTTTCTCTATGAAGGATTTAGGCGAAGAATCCTATATACTTGGGATCAAGATCTATAGAGATAGATCTAGGCCTAAGCCAGAGCACATACATTGACAAGGTGCTAAAGAGGTTTAGCATGGAGGGTTCTAAGAGAGGTAACTTGCCCATGTCCCATGGGGTTACGATCTCTAAATCCCAGTGTCCTAGTTCATGTGATGAACAGGCACACATGAGTAAGATTCCGTATGCATCAGCAATTGGATCTATCATGTATGCAATGTTATGTACTCGTCCTGATGTGTCATATGCTTTGAGCATGACGAGTCGGTATCAGTTAGGTCCAGGTGAATGTCACTGGACAGCCGTAAAGAACATCCTAAAGTATTTGAGAAGGACTAAGGATCAATTCTTGATATACGGTGGTGAGGAAGAGCTCGTGGTAAAGGATTACACCGATGCTAGCTTCCAAATTGACAAAGATGACTACAAATCGCAATCTGGATTTGTGTTTTGCCTGAACAACGGAGTTGTGAGCTGGAAGAGTTCCAAGCAAGAGATGGTTGCAGATTCTACAACAAAGACCGAATATATTGCCGCATTTAATGCTGCAAAGGAAGCTGTGTGGATCAAGAAGTTCATTTCTGAACTTGGAGTGGTTCCAAGCGCTGGTGATGCAATTGAGTTGTTTTGCGACAACAGTGGAGCAATTGCACAAGCTAAAGAACCAAGATCACACAAATGTTCCAAACATATTCTACGGCGGTTCCATCTCATACGAGAGATCATACAACGAGGAGATGTGAAGATTTGTAGAGTACCTACAGAAAGCAATGTTGTTGACCTGCTCACAAAAGCACTTTCACAGCAGAAACATGACGGACATGTTCGATCACTTGGATTGAGATTCATGAGTTATTGGGTATAAGTGTAAGTGGGAATCTGTTGGTATGTATGCCCATAGAGACTATCATTCGATGATTGTATGTAAATGATTTGTAATACTACATTGATCATATCAATAAAGGCAAGTTTCCAATCTATATGTTTGTGTTTTATATTGTGAGATGACCATAAAACTTATAGATGTCTATAGAATGATATACTCAATGACATATGTCTTCAGGTTGATGACCTGAACAGTGAGATCATATGTATGCTAAGAGTATGTATTCTTGTTTTGTCCCTAATCGGTTGTTATTGTGGAAATATCCATAGACATCAATAACACATAAGATTAGAATGTATGTTGGTTGATGGAAGAGTCTCATTATCCATGATATGGAGATATCAAACCAAATACATAGATACTTGTTAGAGAACAGTGTATCAGATAGACCCACCTTGAGAGTGACACATGGATACCATGATTGGTAGTTAGAGTCACATCTCATAATGATGGTGGTGATTATGGTTCTTAGACCTAAAGTCACTACACTTATCACATGTCATTCAGTGTACTTTGACATCATCCACCGTGGTCCTGAATAAGGATTGCCATAAAGATGGTGCTTGGGTGCACTGTGACACATGGGGATGAATGTGAGTGATGTAGATGGAATTTGTCCTTCCTACGGGAGTTTGATATTCCGGCCACTTAATAAGCGAGACAGAGAAATGCATGGCCATGCTGATGTGAGTCAATATGTGATATTGAGCTTACATATATCTCAGACAGTCTGCTCTAGTTCAAGGAACATGGATTGAACGTTGAAAAGGATAACAATTCCATGACTCGAGTTCAATCCGGATATCAGCGACAAAGGAACTGTACAATCACTGTAACACCAGTCATGAATGATAGGTTAAGGTTTTCTCCAACTTCTCCAATTACTTGGGTAGCAATGAAGTCTTGCTAGATACCAATCATTGCTTGTGAAATCATAATATGATTATGGATATCACTGCCAACGTAATTTGGAGCCTACCGGGTCACACGCATAGGATGTGTTGGAATAGGAGTATAATTGTGGATTTGATTGGAATTGCTCCGAATCACATTGATTACTAAAATGTTTATGTAATGGATTAGAATAATATTGGAGTGATTGGCTCTAAGTGCAAGTGGGAGTCTGTTGGTATATGTATGCCTGTAGAGCCATCCCAAGTGATTACATGGAGTCGGATATTAATTAATCAATTAATGTGATTATTTGGTTAATTAATGAATTCCAGAATGTTCTAATTAATCCACGAGCATTTTAATTAACGCAACATTTTCGTTTACCGATGGGTTTAGGAAACCCTATTTCCCTTCGTATCCTGTTTAAAGGAGGATTGATGGCCTATATCTATATAATATAGAGAGAGGATTTTCCATTTACACTCACACACGTAAACCCTAGCCGTCATCGTCCTTAGGAGAGAAAGGAGAGAAACGTGCCGCTAGCACGTCGCCGCAGAAACACGACTCCTTCCCGCCGGCATGGGAAGCACGACGTGGAGTTCCGTCCATCCGTGTGGACGAAGTAGAGACGCAGACGCCTTGACGCCTGTGTTCGGAGGACGTCGACGACCACCACCTGTACACGCTACGAGCGGCGTACATCATTGCCGCAAAGGAGCGCCGCCGGATCAACCTGCGACAGCGAATGGGAGAGAAGTTCCGTCTGTGTAGGTTAGCTGTGTTGCACCGTTGTGCAACGAGATATCGTCGGACTTGCTCCACGATAAGGTATATCCCGCAAACTTGTTTTTGAATATGTTGTTGTCGACGAGATCCTGTTTTGGGTTGCGTGGATTTTATTGCTTCCGCCGTGCATGTTTTCTCCACAAAACCCAACACAATTGTCCTCTAATCACATCATGTTATAATCACTGAGAAATGACCACTTTCATTGTCAATCACATCATGTTATAATCACCGAGACACGACCACTTCCATTCTCAATCACATCAGATGTATGAGGCATGACCATATCCAACCTCCACAATCTGCATTGTGGATGACAAGGGTATATCCTCAACTTGCCACCCCCACATACTCAACAGTTTGCACTCTAAGTTTCCCTTAGGAATACTCATTTCACCATCCAGTAAGTTCTGACACTGAAGATGGTTCTACAGCACATGGCACTACATGATTAGAGTTGCACTTGATAGTTATGCCAATTTGATGAATTAAGGTTGCATCAAACAAGTGGACATACATACCCTAATTCACTTCTAGCAAGCATATAAATATCACAACTTTGAAAAGATATAAAATGTGTGAAACATAATTTCTCATCTCATCATCACATGGTACTATTCACTTGCCATTCATGAGACCACACTAGTCATCATACTATCACAAGATATAAATCCTTTTCACAATATCACAGGGTATCAACCCTTATCAACATAAGAGGATTATACCTCATTCAGGGCTCAACCATTCCCAATGGTCATTAATACCATCGTACTATTCCCTACAAGATCATCATTATCTTTGCATGCCTTATAACAAGACTCAACAATATCACTTACATATAATACACCAGATCAGCACAATATTGTATTAATGAGCTAGGAGATATTCATAAACAATCATAACAGGGTTATATTAACATTAAGAACATTCCTTTATTACATCAACATGCAAGGAATCTAGATATGATTAACCCTCATCAGATTCAAAATACACATGTTTCACATAAGCAAGTATCAACCATATGGCTATGACAACCACCAATTAACACATTAAAATTATGATCATGTTAAGGAGGTTATTTCACCATAATGCCATCATATAATAATGTTAAACATGAATTCTCATCTTTATCTATTTACATTATAGTTAGGTTCAACAAGATAAATTATATTAATGTTACTAATCAACACTTATACCCAAACCCTAACTCACGACATCCCCATTGGATCATGGATGCATAAGGTGAAGCACCACCATCACATTCCATACTATTCTCAAGTAAACACCTTGGATAAACCACCTATAAAGTTCTTGATTTGTGATCTAGAAAGAATCACCATTTAACCCTATACATCCCTTGATTAACAACACAAAAAGTTCCATTGAGAGTAGGTTGAAACCCACAATCGACTGTTCATTTAAAACAAGCCTTCCATTGTCAACAAGTAAGCTCCTTAAGTTAATCATATAAAGGAAACCATATAAATCACATTATTAGGACCAACATATTACATTAGCCATCATTCCACTATATTGGATGAAAAAATAGTATATCTTTACCATTGGGTCAAGTTCATATGTTAAAACCATCAATTACAATATAGGCTCGACCATTGCATCAAGTGACCCAAGAAACCATTGATCTAAGGCTTAATTGATGATACAACTATATGATTAACTCACCATAGATTTTAGAGATCTGATCCACCGTAATTAGTGACCATTAAGTCACCATAGGTTGTTAGATGAACACTATATTCATTAATCAACATCAAATATTAAGCTAATGTAATCATTGATTGATAACATTATTAGAATACTTAGTGGATGATAATTAAATGTCTAATTGAACCAAAACCTGACCTAAGGGGGTGACCATAGGTTGTCACCATAAATTTGACACCCTTTATCACGAACATCAGTTTCCAACATAGAAACACCATAGGGTTGTTACAATGGTACCATCATCGGGTCATGGGTTTATAAAAGAAATCAGCTTAGAACCCTAAAATTGACCATTGGTTGATAGGTGCTTAGCACCATATGTTGTCAAAACAACCTGATCCAAGTCATATTATACCTTAGGAATAACATACACATGATCATAGGTTCATTTATAACTGAAATCATAATAGGTAACATTATAAAAATTGAAATCCAAGTCAAGCATAACTTTTTAGTGCATGGATCATCATTTTCAAGCAAGAACATGATCTAGAAAGCTTATGGTAAGCAATAAACATGGAGAAAGTTATAAAACTTGCCTCTAATGAGAATATGAAACCCCAAAAATAAGAAAAATCCATCATGTAGGGTAGAAAATCCAATCATAAGCTATGAACTCATCCGTCTAGCACCTTTCTTCATCAAATGAGCAAACCCTAAGCATAAGGAGCAAGAAAGGTAGGGTTTTAGAGCTTTAGAGCAATTTATACCATGGAACAGAAAGGTTCCGACCTGGAGGAATGTCTAAGGAAGGATAAGAACAAGAGAAATGGATAATTAAGGAATAAAATAACTTTCCTTGGTTGGAATCCCTAGAAGATGACCTTGGAAACCCTAGGTAGGGCTAAATGGAGCTCTAGGAGACCTTCTTCTCCAAAAAGAGATTGTCTTCTACCTTAGAGCACTTAGTTCCACAGAAAAACAGAGTGTAGTCGTTTCTCTATGCTATAGGAAAGATAAAGAAAGCATAGATTCATACTTGGGCAAGGAAGAGGTAAATATAGCCCATGGATAGGGATGGAAGCAAGCATGAGGAGTAAAAGTAGCTTCCCCATGTTTCTATGGCCTTAAACTATTAAGAATATACAAGAACACACACAAGAAGCTCCCCCACCATCCTTATAGTCCTTATTAGCTTTCCTTTGTCGAATTTCCAAGTCAATCACATAATTCATTAGTTGATAGTTACTAAAGGTAGCTCATCCGTGAAGGGGTAAACCCTAAAATACCCTTAGAGAAAACACCTTCAAACCAAGTATTAAATAGGTGACCCACGGCTCAAAAAGCTCAATAATGATGATAGAATATCCAAGGAACATAATGCAAGTGATAAATTGCAGATACAACCTCTCAATTGGGTAAATTGTAGAAAAGTCCGAAATGTGCATAAAATTGCATAACTTGCTCAAACAATGTCCAAATTGGACCAAATGTGAATGTTAAGCTTGTCTTATGATTTCAAAGAATATAAAAAGGTTATATTAGGGTTATAAGCATTCAATTATGGTAATTAAGCTTATTAAACTCATTAAGCAAGTTCAGGGGCCTTACACTAATTATCCTGTTTGATAATAAATATCCAAACATGAACATTTTTTATACCTTTATTAGAAAATTCATTATAAATTCAATTGTGGTCAAGTTGAGAGTATAAGAAACATGTGAGGCATGATCATGATATTTAAGCTCATAGTTATCCATGAAATTCAATAATAAGAAGGATATGACACATGAAGTATAGAAATGTCTAAATTGTAAACTTATGTTCAAATGATAGAAATAAATTTTAGATACATGGATTAATAGATGGGTCGAAATAGAATTAAAGTACATTATATATGAAAAAAATGATAAAATGATGGGGTTATTGATTGTTTATTTTTCATATTATCAAACTATAAGTAACACAAGGTAATATGTAATTTCATCAATCTAGAACCTACCATCATTTATTGCATCTTGTCAGTTTAACAATAGTTGGAACAAGAACATGAGAATTACCCAATAACATCTCAATTCAAGAAAATCTATAGTCATAACTATTATGCGAGATTAGAAATTAGAAAGGCGAGAGAATGGTTTACGCTGATTTAGTAATTGATAATTATTATCACTGTTTAGCAATTGCATTACATATGGAAACATTAATTGTATATGGTTTATGACTCAATATTTACTATCAATGATTTACCAGGCCATCATTCTCCATGTACCAAGGAAATACAATAATTGTGGTCGGATTTCTTATTCTTTTGGTAGGGACCACCTTTATTAAATGGTCATTCCTTCCATTTGAAATCTATTAATGGGTAAAATAATATTCTTATTATGACCAATCAACTCCTTACTCCTATTTTACTAATTAGGTGAACCGTTTGGCTTACTAGAATGATCAATATATTTAGGAAGAAGAAATCCGTTCAAAAATTGATCAATGTCAATGTGATGAATTAATGAATGAATTCGGAAAGTAAGGTGAAGACGTCATTGCAATTGATTTTTGTATAAAGATAAGTAACTTGTTTAGGTGTAAGGATAAATGTAAATGGAGCTAAATTTTGTCCAAGTATATGATAAATGAAACAAATATTAGAATGATAATTGAAAAGAGGGACCACATTGTGAATGAACTCAATTCAAAAGATTATGACCAATTGTGTTTTGGGGTTCAATTTTTAGTATGTTACAAAATTGAATGAAAATTGGGTTCTCAGGGAAACTGTCTGTTTCAATGTTAGTTAACATTCTTCCAGACCTGGTAGCTTTGAAAGTATCATCGATGATCACAATGGCTAATACTTGGGATATTGACTTCTAATAATTTATTTGCCTTATTATTGTTGTCAAGATAGAAAGCCTTCATGTGCCTTGTAGTAATCACTCTGCAAACATGCCATAATGGAATCATAAAAATTCAGGTAATTTTACATCACAATTGGTACTAACTAAGGACATAACAAGAGCTAAGGTTGGTCTTTGGACTAGTATTTGGAAAGTCAACTATCCTACAAAGTATTCTATGTTTATGTGGTGAGTTGCACATGAAGTTGTAATGACTAATTTCAGACAAGTTCAAAGATAGTTTGCAGATGATGCATCTTACCCCTCATGTGACCATACTACAGAGGATACTTCACATGTGTTACGAGATTGTCCTAATGGCTGTGTAAATATGGAAGGACATTAGATTTGATCAACATTTTGCAGATTTGTTTAATGTGGAATTTAACTCAAGGTTACAACAATGCCATAATTTGGACCTTAAAATGCTGAGGGTATTTGTTTTATCATGATTTGAAATCTAAAAAAATAGAAATGGTGTAGTGTTAATTTTACATCAGCTTCCATTGAATGTGTCATTAGTTCAATTTGGTTCAACTTACATAATATTGCAATGGCTTGGTCTCGAGAGGATGATCACTATGTTAGGGACCATGACATATCAATTATTCAGTGCACTACATGGAAACATCCTCCTTGGGGATGGTTAAAGATTAATTCTAATGCTTCAATCAAGGAAAATAAGGCATATATAGTGTCTATTATACGAATGTACAATGGTGGGGAGGGTCTCAACATGGGGAAAGAGTTAGTAGTATAATCTATCTTGGTAGCGGAATTAGCTACAATTCACTATGCTCTACATAATGCTTGAAACATGGTTTAAACCGTGTTATTATCAAAACTGACTATGTTGTTGTAGTGCATGCCATTCAAATGCCTTTGTATCTTACCCAGTTCTTACAACATATTCTCTTAAACAAGGATTGGATATTGAAGATCATAAAAGTGTGTCTAATTGCTTGTAGGGATGCAAACAGATTAGCAAGATCGGTAATGAAATTAACAATGAATAATGTACATTTTCTCTCACCTCTTGTAGGTTTTGTGAGTATGATTTCAAATATTCATTATTCGGGCTACTATACCTTGGAGACATGTAATAATTATGATACAACTTTCTTTTCCTGCATAGACTATGCAGGTTAAATAAAATAAACTTATTTTCTCAAAAAAACAATACTTCATTTAATATTTAACATACTAATAACATAATTTTTTCATCTAGTATTAACACAATTAAAGTTCTGAATAAGATAAAAACAATTTCAAAGAAAGTACAAAGAATAATATGATTAGTGAAACATCCCAACTCAAATGAAACACGATTACATACTCACCAGTGGATTACCAAAAAAAAAGGGAAATTAAAACCAATTTACACCAAGAACCAAGACACCACCATCTGTATTGTCAAGGTACCAACCAATGGTTCAACCTCAAGAACATGTCGTGCAACTAGGGTAGATCATCATCTCAACACTAAGGTCACCACTTCTATCAGCCAAGCTAACTATCATATCGCCCAAACCTCTAGAGCATAGACTCACCTCTCAACAACAAAGTGAGAGAGGGGTTTTGCCCAAGGACTCACCACTTCAACATACATCTTTGGATCAAGAAATCCTAAGCTCACCTCTCAACTAAATGAGAGAAGGGTAGTGCTCACAATCTATCAACCAAAGGATAACCTATCGGGCAAAGCACTATATTGGGTAGAGCACTATATCGGGTAGAACACTATATCGGGTAGGTCATCTTCAACCTCAAGACACCCCATACCATCTCGCACAAGGAGAACAAGATAAAGGTAGTAATAAAATGTATCCTTTCCATTAGATCAGATCTCAAGTTCAACATAAACAACTATCACAGTGAAAGGTATCGATCTAAAGACAAGAATCGATTTAAGCACATATGAAGAGTGAAAATAATAGAGATGATTGAGAGTTATGTAACCCACCTTAAGAGGATCTCCATGAAAGATATCAAGCTTCCTGATCCAAGAATCAAACTCACATTCCTCACCATGAAGATCATCCATCCAAAGCTCAAAACTTGCCTTCGGCACCATCATCATCACCTCAAGAAACAAAAGATGAAGAAGAAGATACCATGGATATGCTTAGCTCAAGAAGAACAAAAGAGAGAGATAACCACGACCATGTCCACTGACACGAATTTACTGTGCATATAACACAAGTGTATGCGTCAATGTAATATAGGCCTTGTAAGGCCCGAGTCGAACATAAGGAAACATAATTATCGATAGACTACTACTACTAACTACTCATGATCAGATAAACCGATTATAAAAGTTTGGAAGTTGTTTTGAAAAAGAAAGATAAAAACAAAATAAAACAAAGAAATCAATTAAATGGTTGGTTTAATCAATTCAAAAGAAATCTCTAGGATTGCAGTTTCACTGTGGATTCTCTATGTACTAATTCCTTCACAATTATCACAATTCGTCTCCCTTTTCGGATAGTGGCCTATAGCCAGAATTGCTCGCTTCTGTGATACAATTTACTACCTTAATCTAGGTCGGTTCCACGCTAGTAGTAACCTATGCCCTAGACTAGGTGCATGAAAAACATGTCTCTAGGTTCCCACCATTAACTGTACATCGCCGTTTCCAAAGGATTTATTAGTTAATGTGATTACCGCTTCTTTTCGACCGTTAATTCTTCGTCAAAAGAAATTAAAGGTATTAGATTACCATTATGGTGATCAGGCACAATAATAGCAATGGAGAAAACAATATCATACTGTGGATTTGAGGGACAAATTATGATAAACTATGTAAAAAGAGTCATACAACGATTGCCCGGGCTATTCCCGTTCCTAGAGACAAAGGGGATTAGCCCTGCATGTTCATCTCAATGCAAAACACCATGAAGGAATGAGAAAACAAGGAGAAAACGTGGATGGAGATGGTGTAACCCCTGAACGGAGAAGAAATGGTTGATCCTCAGCACGGGATGAGCATTCTGCAGCCTTCCAGTGGTGAAAAACTCCATATACATCTCTGGAATCTCCCGGGGCGTAGCTCTCGACTCCGTTCTTTGCTCTCTCTTCCTTCGGGACTTGTGCAGTGCAATCAAACATGAATGACAACTTTGGGTCATCTTTTTCTAGGTATAGGTACCACTTACGGCCGCCAAAAGAATGCAGCTGTCCGATTGAAGTCGTGCTAGACAAAACTCTAATCCGACGGCGTTGATACCATCGACAGGGTGTCGACGGTATCGACACCCTAGGGTACTGGTGGTTGCTTCAATTTATGGGGTCCATCTGAGGCCTTCTCGTTACCATTGACCACTCCCATCGATGGTATCAACGGGACAATATTTGGCTCATTGTTGGACGTTCGAGACCATCGACAAAGTGTCGATGGTATCGAACTATCTACTTCCTCTCCGACTCTGTCACTATTGCTCTTTTGATGGTATCGATAGAACTTCGATGGTATCGCAGATCCAGAAATGTGAATTGCCTAAAAATGAGAGAAAAACACAAATCAAATCTAAGTAATATGAGAATCTATGCAAAAATAAAGTAAAACAATCTAAATTTGATGTAGGTGAGGATAATAGGCTAAAGGAATTGAATCATATGATATTAACCACAAATATGACCAATAAGTGCATAAAACGAGTGTAAAACTAGCCTATAAAAGTGAATCAAAACCCCTGCATCAAACTCCCCCAAGCTGGAACTTTGGTCGTTCCCGAGCAACAAAACTATAGAATAAAATGGTGAGGGTCTACTAAAGAACATAATCACATAAAAGACATCACAATATGATTCCCACCTGCAAGGCACATGCCGACTCTCACTAACCACAGAACGATAACTACCCTAAAGGTGACAATGATCATCCATGAGATATGTCCACCTCTTAATCAATGAACACAATCAAATAAAGAAGATAATATAATAAATTCCTTTGGTTCGTGTGTGGTGCATCTTGTGATCTCCTATCTACGTTGCTCAAATCCTAACTACCATCTACAATGGAAGTAGATCTCCTGATATACAAGAATGAGGAGATAATAATGGGTGGCCTACCGTTTTGAGAAAAGGGTGGATGGAATCGACGGTTGTGAAAGAACAGAAAGCAAAATATAGTTTAACATGCAGAAACAACAAAAAAGACCTAAATGATGCATATGCATATGAAAATGACCTAATGCCTACATTTTAGGTGGAATGATGCATGCTCTACTGTTCCGTCTCAATGTGAGATAGAATGTCTACAAAACTACTTCATGTGCTTATTCTTCCTATTATGCATGTGAAGCAAGTTCCTTTCTCCCTCTAATTTCTACTTATTTTTTCTCTTCTTTTTTCTTTTCTTCTTTTTTTTCAATTCTTTTTCAAGCCCCAATTTTCTCAATTGACTACGGATTTTTTTGGGCTTATTTTCACATAACTACTACAATTGATGCATTACAATCTACTTTTCAGAGTGTATAGAACAAGTTACCCACTTTTCTTATTTTTTAGAAGAAATAAGGCACATAATGTCCTATATGCTCAAAAATATGCAAAGTGCAACTACGTGAAAGTAATTATGCAACTACAATGGCATGCACTCTAGAATGTGTGCATGCATAACTGATCTACAATTTTTTTTTATTTTATCATTTTTTATGCAAAATCTAGCTATAATGCAATCCTATCTAAATGACATGCAATCAAGAGATGAAAAACTATAATGTGCTTCCAGTTCTTTTTGGTGGAGCGAATGAAGTGAGGTGGATAGATCACAAGACTAAATGACAAAACCACTGGAAAAGATTATATGTCTCTCCTTACTGACATGTGAACAGGGTAACTAAGAGGTTTCACTTTCTCACTTCAAATTAAAGTCCCATTACCGTTTGGTCAGTTAAAGCTCAACATCCATATCTGTCCTCATTTCTTGAACCATAAAGATATACAGTTATGATCATATGTTTTAAAGTTGACCTACCCAATTATTTTCATAAGTTATGTTCTCAATTTCAAACAATTCACACATCAGCCCCATATGAAAAACATTGAGATGACACACTTACATTAGACACCCACAAATTACACTAGATAGATAGTGGGTCCTAGAAAGCTGTAAATACAACAAATTACAAAACTAGAAGAAAAATTGCAAAAAGCTAAGAAAAATGCTCCAATAGAAGAAAATAAAATAAAACTAAGATAGAAATTGTTCCATCTCCCCCCAAGCTTGAAAGACTATGGCCTCATAATCAAGAACAAACTCAGAAGGTGGAACAGTGATACCCAGCTACTGCATGCTGGGGTGGTGGGTGCAGTGGGTACTTGTGGGTATGGGGGTTCCACTCTGGATACTGCCCCAAAAAGTTGGGATCTTAGGGTGGCATGGGCGGTGGATGTGGATATCCCCCAAAGTAGTCTCTTCTCTAGTAGTGATTGTAGAAAGACTGTTGTTGCTGCTCTATCCTCCCCAACCTCTCATAGACCTACTGCTAGTTGGCAAAGAGCTGATGCTCGTTCTCGAAGATCGTCTGTTGGTTTTCATAAAGCCTATTCTGTGTATCCTAGATCCCTACAAAATCTATCTGATGCGACTATTGTAGTGTCTGCTGGGATTCCTGGATTGATTGGAGCATGGTATACATCCCCTGCATAGAATAGGGGTCATGTCCATCATGGGAGGGCTGTGGTGGTTGTGGCTGGGAAGAAGAGGATGCTCAATACTTTCGTGGATGCTTTATTGGAGCAACTCACCATTGAAGAGGAATAGTGGCTTCCTCCTCCACTTCTTCATCATCGTCACCCTCTGGAGCCTCCACCTCTTGAGCTTCTTCTTCCTCCTCATAATCAACATCAATGATTGGCCACCTATAGCTTTGGCCTAGCCTGATGTTGAAAGTAGGGTCAGGAAATTGCCTCCTCTGAAAGACTCCTGCCACGTGGCAGGTGGCGTAGACAGTGCCATGATGAGCTTCAATGAGGCCTGCATTCACAAAATGGCTCAAATTGAGCGTGTTCTTGCACTCCAGCGTGGGTAGCCCGGACAAATCTAGGCCCAATTACATTGCAATTGACATAATTAGACCACCAAAATAAATGGGAGCCCTACAAGAAACATTCCTCTTAACCGCCATTTCACGCATGAGGAAGAAAGATCAAAAATTGATAGGTGTCCGCTCCAGCAAACTATAGAGGAAGAACATGTCTGTCTCCTGAAATTTTCTTTGAGACAGCTTTGATCTTGCAAAGAAGGTGTTGGAGAGAATCTGGTGTAAAATCTTGACAAATGGATGGTCAAAATCAGCTATGGAGGCATTGTGCCAGCAGATCGAGTATCCTGTCGGTACAGTAACTAGCTTGGCAACCATGGCGTCATAATCTGCATTGTGCACTGGTTGGTGGAGGTCATTATGGGCCCACCCAAAAATTGCATTGAACTCGCGAAGGGTCATTGTATAGTCCTTGTTGTAGAGGCAGAAAGAAATGAGCCCCTCTTTCCACTCTGTGTGCGCCGGTACTAATTCATTGGGGATGACACAGATGTCCAGAGATGCCATGAACTCGATGACAATCTCCTTGTAAGTGGGCCACCTACTGAAGAATGGATGACCGCCGGCATGGTCATGACACAACCTAAGGGACTCACCCAATTGTCCCTGCAGCACATAGGCCATATTGGCCTCAAAATCCAGATCCTTGATCAACTGCCGGTCTCCATACCGGGTCGGCTCGATGGAGCGCTTTCATAGCTCGTCGTACACCATTATAACCTACGGAGATGGATGGACTAGCCTCGGGCAAGGAACTAGTCCTTGTTGCGGGGTAGGTAGTGCAGGTGGTGCAGCCCTAGATGATGATGCTCCCGATCTCACCATGGTTGCACGACAACGAGTTAGGAAAAGAAAAGAGAATGGAGCTCGGAGAAGACAATCGAGGTACTCAAAGAAGATTGAGATCTGCAAAGCCGAAGAAGATGCTCAGAGATAATCGTCAGCAGTGATCATGGTTTCTCTTAGGCGCTCAGGGATTCTAAGCCTCAGATGTGGAGGGTTAGATGAGGAGTGACATCTCTATATAGTTTTAATGCCATATATGTCACATGTGTTATCTTATCCTTTAGTGTATCAGGTAAGAGCTTGGGGTGTGTATCGGCCTGGGAGGTGTATCGTCCATGGAATATGGTCAACTACATGATACACATCGTAGAGTGTATCACCAGGCCTTGCATGTGGAGTTTTGGTGGTTACAAATGGCCTTAGATCATGAGCAAGTGGCATCTAAGTTTATGTGGTTATGACACCTTTCCTTTTCTACCTCTCTCTTCCTTGGTGTATATAACCTCTTTCCTCTTTACCCAAGCGATCCATTTCATCCACCTCTTTTCCCATCTTGTGTTGGGCGAGCTTGGAAGCTTTGGGAGCTTAAGGAAACCCCCATGGAGCTTGGGAGGTTGAGTTCCTTGTTTATGGAGATTTCTTACTCAAGATCCGACCTTAGTGAGTCATGCTTCTTTGATAGATTTTCTTTGTGCTTTCTTCTTCATCTCCTTCTTCCCCTCTCAGCCATGGATGGACCTTTGATGAGAGTGGATGATGCTGGGGTTTTGAGTCATTTTTATAGGCTAGTTTTACACTCGTTTTATGCGCTTATTGGTCATATTTGTGGTTAATATCACATGATTCAATTCCTTTATCCAATTATCCTCGCCTGTATCAAATTTAGATTGTTTTACTTTATTTTTGCATAGATTATCATATTACTCGGATTTGATTTGTGTTTTTCTATCATTTTCAGGAAATTCACAATTCTAGATCCGTCGATACCATCAACAAAGCAACACTGACAAAGTCAGAGATGACATAGATAGTTCGATACGATCGACACTTTGTCGATGGTATTGAAAGTCCAACAGTGAGCCAAATATCATCTCGTCGATACCATCGACGGGAGTGGTCAATGGTATCGAGAAGGCCTCAGACGGACCCCAGAAATTGAAGCAACCGTCGGTACCCTAAGGTGTCGATACCATCAACACCCTGTCGATGGTATCGACATCGTCGGATCAGAGTTTTGTCC
Organism: Alisma plantago-aquatica; assembly: GCA_963693085.1. Lineage (NCBI taxonomy): Eukaryota > Viridiplantae > Streptophyta > Magnoliopsida > Alismatales > Alismataceae > Alisma > Alisma plantago-aquatica. The sequence goes on along the minus strand of OY856409.1, from coordinate 1,913,802,561 downwards.
AGGGTGTCGATGGTATCGACACCGTCAGATCAGAGTTTTGTCCTGCACGACTTCAATTGGATGGTTGTGTTCTTTTGGCCACCGTAAGTGGTACCTATACCTAGAAAAAGACGGCCCAAAGCCATCATTCACATTTGATTGCATTGTAGAAGTCCTGAAGGAGGAGAGAGCGAAGAACAGAGCCGACAGCTACGCCTCGGGAGATTCCAGATACAAAAACGAAGATTTTCACCGCCGGAAGGCTGCAAAATGCTCATCCCACGTCGAGGATCAATCAGTTCTTCTCCATTCATGGGTTACACCATCTCCATCCATGTTTTCTCCATGTTTTCTCATTCCTTCATGGTGTTTTGCATTGAGATGTACATGCAAGGCTAGTCCCCTTTGTCTCTAGGACCGGGAGTAGCCCGAGCAATCGTTGTATGACTCTTTTTACATAGTTTATCATAATTTTTCCCTCAAATCCACAATATGATATTGTTTTCTCCATTGCTATCATTGTGCTTGATCACCATAATGGTAATATAATACCTTTAATTGCTTTTGACGAAGAATTAACGGTTGAAAAGAGGCGGTAATCACATTAACTAATAAATCCTTTGCAAAAGGTGATGTACGATTAATGGTGGGAACCCAGAGACATGTTTTTCATGCACCTAGCCTAGGGCATAGGTTACTACTGGTGTGGAACCGACCTAGATTAAGGTAGTGAATTGTATCACGGAAGCGAGAAATTCTAGATACATGCCACTATCTGGAAAGGGAGACAAGTTGTGATAATTGTGAAGGAATTAGTACAATGAGAATCCATGGTGAAACTGCAATCCTAGAGATTTCTTTTGAATTGATTAAACCAACCATTTCATCGATTGCTTTGTTTTATTTTGTTTTTATTTTTCTTTTTCAAAACAACGTCCAAACTTTTATAATCGATTTAGCTGATCACGAGTAGTTAGTTGTTGTCTACCGATAATTACATTTCCTTGTGTTTGACGCGGGCCTCATAAGGCCTATATTACATTGATACGTACACTTGTGTTATACGCACGGTGAAGTCATGTCAAGTTTTTGGCATCGTTGTCGGGGAAACGACAATTTTTGGCACTACGAGTGCTACAACCGGCCACTCTAGGCCACTTTTAATAATTTTAATAATTGAGAGTAAATTGTCTATCTTTCAAATTCTTTATTCATCTAGCACTATACGTAATCAATTTTTCACATTTCAGGTACTAGTGCATGGTGAAGATGCGTAGTACATACTACGCACAGTCGACACCTGAGATTCTACCTTCAAGATTGGGTGATGAGGAGGAGCATATCCACAATCAACCTGAAGACTTAGAAACAAATTCTGAACCTGAAGTAATGGCTGAGGAATAGACAATATGGAAGAAGATCAAGGCTTCTTCCTCATCTGTGTCTAAGGGGCCGATCAAAAAGCAGGCGATCAACATTCCGACATACAAGATTGATCTGACACTGATAAACCTGGTCAAGTCCAATGTATTTCATGGGCTGAACAATGAAGATCTAGTAGCCCACATCAACACATTTGTGGAAAATGGTGATATGATAAAGATTGACAGGTTCCCGCAAGAATCACTCTACTTAAAGCTTTTTCCCAGTTCTCTAGCGTGGAATGCACATGAATGGCTGCACAATCTCAATGATGAGGACGTCGAGACCTGGGACTAGATGGTAGATGTCTTATTCAAGAGATTCTTCCCACCTGAGAAGACGAATGACCTCATGAGAAAGATCCATAACTTTAGTCAAAAGGCCGATGAGACTTATTCAGAGACATGGGAGCTCTTTTAGATCATGCTAAGGAAGTTCCTACATCATGGGTTGGACATGGACAAGAAAGTTAAAATTTTCTACTTTGCTCTCAATGAGCATGACAGAAGCAACTTAGATTCAGCGGGCTTGGGTTTCTTCTTGAACAACACAGGTACAAGGTGTTGGGAGATCTTGAAGAACATGGCCAAGAAGCAGTCATGGGGTAATAGAGATGCATCGAAACAAAATAGAGTTGCAGGGGAATCAAAGGAAATTAAAGAGATAAATGAGAAGATGGGCCTGATAGCAAATAGATTGGTAGAAAAAGAGGATGAAGGATCTGATGATGATACACAAGTCAAATTCATGCGCCAACAACAAGGGTATAGGAATAATGATTACTCTTGGAGGAAGGATAAGAAGTTCTCATGGAAGGATCCCAATAACTTTCTGTAGGATCTGGATGCCAAACCACAACCTACTACAGAGGAGAAGAGTAATGAGTTGATCAATAAAATTGTGATACAAAACTAAGAACTCATGAGCACTTTCAACAAGTAGCTGCAAACTCAAGGGGAATTTATGAATCAGTTTGGGAAGATGCTACAAAGCCATGGGGCACAAATGAGGACACTTGAGAGACATCTTTAGCACAAATGGTAGCAGAGATTGTGAGTCTAAAGAAGCCCACAATTCAAGGTTTCCTGGGGAATACTGATGTTCTCGGAAAGAACCATCAAGCTAAGGCCATTCTATTGAGGAGTGGAAAGAAACTTTTAAACTCCAAGGATGATGAACCGAGCACATCACAACAAGAAGACATATGTGAGGCTGTAGAGGATGTCATAGTTATAGAGATAGTGGAGGATGATGCAGAGAAGGCCATAGAAGAGCCCATTGTAGAGAAAGAGGCTGAGAAGAGGACGCCTTATGTGCCACTACATCAGAGGGCACAAACCATCCTGGTTCCTTATCCAAATAGTCTGAAGGCAAAGAAAGTTGATGCATAGTTCAAAAAGTTCTTGGATAGCTTTAGGAAACTTTCGATCAATATTCCCTTGCTAGAGGCTATTGAGTAGATACCCTCTTATGGTAAGTTCTTAAAGGATATAATTACCAAGAAGAAGAAGATTCCAGACACTGAGGTGGTAGTTCTTAAAGAACAGGTCACCACCTTTATTCTGGGAAAATTGCCACCAAAGCGACAAGATCCATGTTGTTTCAATATTTCATGCTATATTGGGAAGGTGAAATTTGGTGAAGCATTGTGTGATTCCGAGGCAAGTATCAATTTGATGCCCTTCTATACATTCAAAAAGCTTGGTCTTAAAGAATCTCGACAAAGCAACATGACAATTCAACTTGCGGACAATTTTGTGGTACAGCCGTATGGTATTTGTGAGGATGTCTTAGTCAAAGTTGTCAGGTTCGTGTTTCTGACTGATTTTGTTGTCATGGAGATGCAAGCTGAGCAAGGGAATGAGCTACTCTTAGGAAGACCTTTCCAATCCACTATTGATATGATATTGGAGATAGATAGAGGTCGGTTGACAATGGGTATAGCTGATGATAGATTCGAGATATTCATGTCGCCAAATTCAAAGCAGTCACAAGAGAATGAGAAATGCCACAAAGTGAAGCACTTTGATCATAACATCTCTCTTTGCTTAGGGAAGCTGTTTCTTGATATGGCTCACGTCATGACAAAGGTAGATCAGGGAACAATTGTTGTGGACATTAGGGAACAATTGTTGTGGACATCATGGAACAAACAAAAGTGGTTTCTCTTGTTAAAGCTGTGGGTTATCCCAATGATGAAGAAGAGGAAGTCTTACCGTCTACTAAGGATGAATCTATAGCCATCTCCATGCTTGATTCATACCCACAACTACCTCTTGAAGCTTGTTTCTTCAAGATAATGGATGATTGGATAAGAAGTATGTCATTACAAGAATGTTTTAAGATGCTTCAAGTGCTTCATTGCTACTATACCAAGCACTATGAAGAGTTAGGACCGCTGCCACCACCGCTTCAATCTTCTTTGGTCAGCCCGCCAGATTTAGAGCTTAAGCCGCTGCCCCCTCACTTGAAATATGCATTCTTAGTGGCTGATGCAAAGCTACCGGTTATAATTTTGGTTAATGTTAGTGTCGCTGAGGAAGAACAGTTGATGATAGTGTTGAAGAATCACTGTTGTGCATTTGGGTGGTCGGTTTCTGACACCAAGGGGATCTCCCCTACTCTTTGCCAATACAAGATCCGGCTCGCTGAAGGAGCCAAACCTATGATTCAGCCACAATGTCGCCTCAACCCCATCATGATGGAGGTTGTCAAATAGGAGGTGACCAAGCTTCTCTCCACGGGCATCATCTATGCTATTTCAGACTCTACATGGGTGAGCCCAACACAGGTAGTCCCTAAAAAGGGGAGAATCACAGTGACTCAAAATATTTTGAATGAGCCTGTCACCACCCGATTGGTAACCGGGTGGCGTGTTTGCATTGATTACCATCGGTTGAATTCCGCCACTTTAAAAGATCATTTTCCTCTCCTATTCATTGATCAGATTTTAGAGCGGCTGGCTGGCCGCTCTCACTTTTGCTTTTTAGATGGCTATTCCGGCTATAATTAGATTTCCATAGACCCTAAGGACCAAGAGAAGTCTACTTTCACTTTTCCTTATGGGACTTTCACTTATCGCCGGATGTCGTTCAGTTTGTGCAACACACCAACTACTTTTCAGCATTGCATGCTTGTTATCTTTTTGGATATAGTGGAGCGTTGTCTAGAGTTTTTTATGGAAGACTTTTCCGTCTACGGTGCATATTTTGATGAGTGCTTGTATAACCTAGACAAGGTGCTACAAAGATGTGAGGACACACATTTAGTCCTCAATTGGGGAAAATGTCATATGATGGTTAGAGAAGGCATAGTGCTGGGATATAAGGTTTCTAGCAAGGGACTGGAGGTAGATCTAGTGAAGATTGAGGTCATTTCCAAACTACCTCCACCAAATTCGGTGAAAGGGGTGAGGAGTTTCCTTGGTCATGTGGGGTTTTATCGATGATTTATCAAGGATTTTTCTAAAATCGCTAAGCCATTATCGGAATTGCTTGAGAAGGATGTTTTTTTTACTTCAATGATAAATGTATGCATGCCTTCAAGGATCTCAAGCAAAAGTTGATCTCCGCGTTGATTGTTCAAACACCAAATTGGACTAAGCCCTTTGAGCTTATGTGTGATGCGTCAGATTTTGTCGTGGGGGTCGTTCTTGGGCAGCACCTTGAGAACAAACCCATAGTTATTTTCTATGCGTCTAAGACTTTGAATGATGTCCAACTCAATTACACCACCACTGAAAAAGAATTGCTTGTCGTGGTTTTTGCATTCGAAAAATTTAGGCAATATTTGGTAGGGTCTAAAGTTGTGGTATGGACAAACCATGCCGCCATAAAATACTTAATGGAAAAGAAAGATGCCAAGCCTAGACTCATTAGGTGGATCTTACTCTTACAAGAATTTGACATTGAAATTAAGGACAAGGCCAGCATTGAGAATGTGGTTGCAGACCACTTGTCTCGATTATAGTGGGTAGATGAGAGAGATACCAACATACCCATTACTGAGACCTTTCCAAATGAGCAAATCCTTTCCATTCAATCTAAGGAACCTTGGTTTTCACATATCATGAATTATCTCACATGTAAAGAAATTCTAGATGATTGGAGTTATCAAGAGTGAAAGAGGTTTTTCCATTCTTTGAGATATTATTTTTGGGATGACCCTATTTTGTTGAGACAGTGCAGGGATAGAATTTTTCATAGGTGTATACCTGAGAGTGAATATGATAGTGTGCTCAGTCACTGTCATACATTGCCCACTGGCGGTCATCATGCGAGTACGAGAACTGTGGTGAAGGTATTAGAGAGTGGCCTTTATTGGCATACACTTTTCCGGGATGCCTATGATTATGTGAGGAGGTGTGATTCGTGTCAAAGGGCAGGTAACATCTCAAAATGGCAAGAGATGCCCCTCAATGTATTTCAAGAAGTTGAGGTATTTGATTTGTGGGGCATTGATTTCACGGGACCCTTTATGTCCTCTAATTCCAATTTATATGTTTTGCTTGCTGTTGATTATGTGTCGAAGTGGGTAGAGACAATACCCACAAGGACTAATGACGTTGTGGTAGTGTGCAGGCTCGTGAAGGAGCATTTTTTTTAGGTTTGGTGTGCCACATATGATCATTAGCGATAGAGGCACCCACTTCACGAATAGGAAATTCTCTACACTATTGAGCAAATATGGGGTCAAGCATAATGTAGGTACCCCATATCACCCGCAGACGCAGGGCCAAGTGGAGGTGTCCAATAGGGAGATTAAGAAGATATTAGAGCGCATGGTGGCCTCTTCAAGGAAGAATTGGAGTGCATTACTACCAGACTCACTATGTGCATATAGAACCGCATTCAAGACACCTATAGGCACCATGCCTTTTAGGTTGGCTTACGAGCGGGCTTGTCACTTGCCGGTGGAATTAGAGCACAAGGTGCACTGGGCGCTAAGGAAGTTGAACTTGAGTATGGATGATGCAGGGAGAAAGCAAATGTTAGAGCTCAATGAGTTGGTTGAGCTTAGGATGAATGTGTATGAGAACTCAAGGATCTACAAGGAGCGGACAAAGAAAATATATGATCACCACATTCAATTGCGAGTGTTCAAGAAGGGTGAGAGTGTCCTATTGTTCAATTCGAGGTTGAAGTTGCATCCTGGGAAATTAAAATATCGATGTAGTGGACCTTTTGTTATAGAGGAGGTGTGACCCCATGGTGCTATCATGGTGAGAGATGGTGAAAGAACATTCTTGGTGAATGGTCAAATGTTGAAGCACTATTATGGGGAAGATTACATAAGGAAAGTGCATGAGATCAAATTCATGGCACTAAATGCGGAATGAGGAGCGTGCATGCATCTAGACCAAGACGTTAAATGAGGTGCTTGTTGGGAGGCAACCCAACCTTGGTAGTATACATGTTTGTTTCTTTAAATTTTTCGCATTCCTAGGTAGTTTTCATTAATTTAGCACTTAGTCTCTAAAAATGATACCATGATGTGTTTGTTGAGTGTGCAGGCTGGGGAATGGTCGATACCATCGACATCTGGTTCGATGGTATCAAATTTGGAACAACGGACAATTCTACTGAAATTTCATTCCGTTGATACCATCGACGGCCTCGTTGATGGTATCGAAACTGGAATAGGTAGAAAAAGGATCGGGCGTCGATTGTATCGACTCGTTGTCGATGGCAGCGAGTTTTCTGGAGATTTTCAAATGGATTGTCTCAGTGATTTCGATACCAACGACACACTAGTTGATGGTATCGACATGTCTACAGTAACATTGAATTGGTCAGACTTTGCGGGGATCAAAGGAACATATAGGTGTCAATACTATCGACACATGGGTCGATAGTATCGACGACACGTCAGTGATCCGAGGTCTTCATCGAGTGGTCCACAATGCCTATCCGTGGAATGTGTCGATGGTATCAACACCCTGTCGCTACCATTGACATGAGGCCAATCCGGGTCCCCACATCGATCTGTCAATAGTCGTCGATTGAAATGAAGGGTGGATTCTAACAGCCATCGATACCATCGACGGGACTGTCGATGGTATCAACGCATCGACAGCAGACCCAACCATCCATTATAAAAAAGAGGGAAAACTTGGTGCCCAAACCTTCATCCATGTTCTAAATGACGCCAAATAGAAGGAAGAAAACTCTAGAGATGCTAAATTGTATATTGACCCTCTACTTTGGGTAAATTGCAATTTGCACCAAAACTAGGACATAAAGCACAAGCATCATCCAACCAAGCTCAAACTTGGAACATAGGCCCTCCACAAGCGCCCCACAACAAAATTCTCTTTATTATGATGCTAGAGAACTAAAGGAACACTCTGCATGTGACATATTGCAAGATAATCTCTTACCTTGGGTAAATTGTGCTTTGGTCCAAAACAAGCAAACATTGTTCAAACAACATCCAAACGGGACCAAATTGGAAACATAAGCTTATCTCATGATATCAAAACATTTCAAGTGATTAGATTAAGGTTCTAAGCATCTTACTTAAGCAAAACAAATAGGGTTAGCCCAAAACATGGATCAGGGTCATTACAATTAGAGACTCATTAAATAATACAAAAAGAAAATGAAATGCTTCACAATCGAATCACAAATAGAGAGTGCTCAAAATACTAAATATTAGATAAAAGTATGAAATGAAAACTCAATTTGAATCCAGTGAAAAATAAGTGAATATGAGATGCTTATTTACAATCATTTCATGACTGAATCCATAGATACTTTGAGTGCAATCAACCAGCAACGAATATGAGAAGAAAAAAAACCCTACTTCAACGAGAGAAGTAGCCTTTTTCTAAGTATGTATGGGGGGTTATGTGTGGGACGCATTTAGTACTCCCGTCAGTAGAATCATGTGCTCAATGGACAGTGTTGTTATGCGGACTTGAATGTAACTAATATTGGAATGTAAGTGCCAAGTTAGCTAAATACACCATCAGATATCATTGGATAGGTGGATTAGTCATTGCAAGATGAAAGCACCAAAAATCTGAGTGAATTCACCCGAGAAAGTAAATGCGACCGAATGTTAAGCTCATCCATGCAGAAAATGTACCAATTTCAAAATAATTTGAAAAAAAAAATGTGCTATTCTAGTTCTCGAAGTGCTAATTTGATTTTTTTTTTCCATTTGTTAAATAATGGTATGACAATCTCTCTTCCTGCTCCACCATCTAATTGGAGATGAATACATAGGTAGGAGGTCCACGCCCACGCACTGACGATGTTGTGCAGTGTCATTTTGGTTTGGTTTAGCGAAAGCCAAACCCCGTTGCAACTGGAGCGTGGGCTTACATACAATACATTCATAACACGGTAATTCCTCTACTCACTCCACCTCCTTCTCTTCCTCTCTTGGCCTCCAAATCTGTTATGCGAGTTTGCTATTCCGGTGTTGTTCCTAAAAAAATCTTTATCATTCATTTATCCAAAAATCTAACTTCAAAACAATTAATGAGATGTGTGAACGACAAAGATGAACACACACACATTGGAACAACAAGTCGGAAACAACATATTTGAGCCCAATGTAACCATACTACTAAGCAGTACGCGCCACGTCTCCAAATCTACTATACCACATGCCATGGACTAAATTGTTAGACATGTGTTTCACTTCATGCATCTCTCGGGTAGTAGGAAGGTAGTGTATGCTTCAATCAGCCCCACGCTTCACGCTTGCACCAACACAGGGATTTGCCAACGGTTCGTAGACTTGAAAACCACTTGTTGTACGTCCTCAAGCTCTAATAGCATTGGGATATTGACGGGACCAAATCCCGTCTTCATTGTGTTCTGGTACCTGTTCCTTTGCATAACTGCCAATTCAATTGTGGAAATGTTATGGTGACGCGTCCCAGGCGGGACGCGCCGGTAACGCGGGCTGCAATGTGATTTTCTGCTTGGGCTGGGGTGGTTTCTCCGGCCGACCCCAGTTTACTTCTTTTTTTGTCACGTGACATTGCTGTACACAAAAGAGTACACAAATAAAAAAATATGAATAACTTTTGATCCGTCATGAATTTTTTGATGAAATAAAAATATTTGGACTTGTTACGAAAAATTCAATCTAACAAGATCAATATTGATATACTTAAAAAAAATTATATGCACATTTTTTTATAAATATTGTGCACATTATGTTATGATTTGTGTTAATTTATTATTTCTTCACAACATCTAAAAAGTAGATACATTCACACTATTAGCATCATAATTGAGTGTTATTCTATAAATACTAGGCACATTATGTTAATATTTGTAGTAATTTGCTATTTATAGACATACTCTAAGAAATATGTGCGTTCACACTATAATTGGGTGTATTTACACCATAATTAGGTACTTTTTTACAATTATTAGGCGCATAAGAGTATGCACATTCACACCATAATTAGGCACATTCACACTATAATTGGACACTTTTCTACATATATTGGGCGCATTATTTAACATTTGTACTAATTTGCTATTTATGTGCATTCACACTATAACTGGGTGCATTCACACCATAATTGGACATTTTTCTACAAATACTGGGTGCATTATGTTAAGATTTGTGCTAATTTTCTATTTATGCACAACAGCTAAGATGTATGCGCATTCACACTATAATTAGGCACAGTCAATCAAAAGTAGGTGCATTGAAGGCATTAATAGACACATTCAATCAAAAGTGGACACTTCAATCAAAAATTGTTCATTCATAACAATACAAGTAGACACATTTACTATACAACTAGGTATATTTTCCAGACAAGTAGGCACATTTGTCATCCAAGTAGGCACATTTGCCATACAAGTAGGCACATTTTCCATATATTGTGTTAATTTGCTATTTATGTGCATACCCTAAGAAGTAGTGTATTCACACCATAATTGGGCGTGTTTGCACCATAAATGGATGCATTCAATCAAAAGTGGGCACATTCAATCAAAAGTTGTGCATTCATGACAATACAATTAGGCACATTTACCAGATAAGTAATCACATTTTCCAGACAAGTAGACACATTTGTCATGCAAGTAGATACATTTGCCATAAGTAGGCACATTCAATCAATTTTTTTTCATTCATGACAATTCAAGTAGACACATTTACTAGATAAGTAGGCATATTTGTCACACAAGTAGGCACATTTACTAAACAAGTAGGCACATTTTCCATAAGTGGGCATATTCAATCAAAAGTTGTGCATTCATGAATACAAGTAGGCACATTTACCAGATAAGTAAGAACATTTACCACACAAGTAGGCACATTTATCATACAAGTAGGCACAATTGTCATACATTGTGCTAGTTTTTCTATTTATGCATGTACTCTAAGAATTAGGCACATTCACACCATAATTGAGCGTATTCAATCAAAAGTGGGCGTATTCAATAAAAAATTGTGCATTCATGACAATATAAGTAGGCACATTTATCATATAAGTATGTGCATTTTCCAGACAAGTAGGCACATTTGTCATGCAAGTAGGCACATTTGCCATAAGTGATCGCATTCAATCAAAATGTGTGCATTCTTGACAATATAAGTAGACACATTTACCAGATAAGTAGGCACATTTGCTTCACAAGTAGGCTCATTTTCCATAAGTAGGCCCACTCAATCAAAAGTCGTACATCCATGAATACAAGTAGACACATTTACCAGATAAGTAGGTGCATTTACCACACAAGTAGGCGCATTTACCATACAAGTAGGCGCATTTGTCATACATTATGCTAGTTTGTTATATATGCACATACTCTAAGAAGTAGGCATATTCACACCATAATTGGGCGCATTCGTACCATATTTGAACGTTTTTCTACAAATATTAGATGCATTATGTTAAATTTTGTGCTATAAGTCGACACATGATTATTCATTTAGGAGCATGTATCACATAATTAGGTGTATTTGTCATAACAATAAATCATGGTGATGATGAGCATACAAAATAAAAATTTTGTGCTTATTTCCATATTCGGTGTATTAACACCATATTTGGCGTATTATGTTAATATTTGACTTATTTATTATTTGATATTATTGTTTTCTTTGAAAAATATGACAATATTAGTCTTGTTTAAATGTATTTTTTATAACAAATCATGTGGATTTTGTTTCGTCAAAAAACTCATTACGGAGTAAAAGTTATAAACAAAACAATGGATTCCACTCTTTTATTTTTTCTAAAAAATATCAAAAGAAAAAAAGTAAAACCGAGACCTGTGCTGGGAGGGGCAATTTTGCAGCGCCGGAGTCCCATAAATCAAACTCATTGAATTGGTGAGTAGTGGGGTATTGGGTATAGTGAACGAATGAGATGGGATGGTACATATAGGGGAGAGAGAGAGTAGGGACAGCAGATTCGATTACTCCGGATAATGACACCTGAAGGCCGAAAGCTAAAATACCAAGCCGACCCAAGCCAAGATTGACGTTGCCTAGGATAAACATTCTAGCTTTCGACACTGCTAATTTTTCAGATCTTGTTTGAGGAGCAGAGGTAACAATCCTCATCACATATGAGAAGGCATCTATTGTTGTTTTTTATTAGCTGAGTTAATTCTTAAGTGCTCTACTTGGCTATTCTATTTTGTCGAAGTTCATTTCTGCTTATTCACATACATGCAAAGCTTCATACAAGTCATAACAATGCATGGTTTAATCTCTAATATTTAGAAAATAGCATAAGCTATACGACATAACTTATAGAGCAATTGTCTTCAAAGGGTTGGACCGTACTATGAAGTTATGAGCTTGGTACAAAAAAGGACACAACATAAATAAGAAAAAGTAAATAATTTGGTATATGTTGACCAATATAGTTCTCTCCATATTCCATAGAACTATAGAGAAATACTTCTAAAAAAATACACACTTCATGTTAAATGTGCCGCTCAAATGTAGATCTTTGTTAACCTAGATTCAAAAAACTTTGTTATGCATTGCCATTTAAATCTAAAAATTAAAAAACGCTTATAGTGTGGCATTTTTGACCTAGTTAACTAATTTAGAAACTTTATGTGGCATTTTGAGCCAGAATGTGATGTTTTCATGGGTGGATCTAGGATAGGGGGACGTCGAGCTCTAGCCCCCCCACCCATTATATTCAAATAGACATTTATTTACATTATATATACACATTTTATTTCAAAGAGTATTGTTGGTTCAATAGGTAGACATTGCTTTATTTGGGTTTGTTAGCGCACGTTAAAACCCTTGTGACAACAATATTTTTATCCCATCCCCATATCCTATAATATAACTAAATATTTAGATTGATTCCAAAGACTTAAAAGAAGAATAGTTAGTTAGATAGACACACACTCCTTTACTTGAATTTGTTTATGTGTGTTCAACTCTTACGTACAACATGTTTTTTTAATCTAAGGCCCCTTGTAGTAACAGTATGGATCCATCACTGGATGTTTTCCACATGACCTTTAGGTCAAAAATTGGCCCATTTAGTGAAATTTCATATATTTGTATGTATGTATGTATGTATGTATGTATAAAATAAAGCATCAATCAATGTGGTTGTTCTGAATCTAGTTTGTAGAAAACCACATTTAGTTGTGTTTTCGGACCAAATTGTGTCATTTTAGAAAATATGTCAAATGAGTTATACAAAGGTAATTCTTTTGACCAAAGTATATTTATTATTTTATATAAATAACTCAAAAACTAGACTAAGACTTACTTAAATAAAAGACCAAATTGATCTTAGCATGCACTTGTTTGTCACATAATATAACTAAACTAGTATGACATAACTATCTAAATGCAGGCACCAAAGTATTCTTAAGCACTATATGACTTGTTGCAATAATCACTAGTACATATATCATCTTTAGTGTCAGTTATGATAGCCCTATAATGTTAGTCTTACACTGACATCTAAGTGGGTGACACTACAACTAAGGATCTTCTGTGTCAATTTTGGGGGAAAGGAAAAACCAAAGACATAGGTCCAACATTGGTTTCTATAAAAAAAGAAATTGATGACTCAAAATGATATCAATGTCTTGGTATCTCTCTATGGCTTCAATTTCTGACAAAGAATCAAAGCTATGGTCAAACCTTTGTCATTGGTTAATGTAAACAAAACTGACACAATATGCAATTTTTCCTTTAAAAAAACCCCAAAGCTATGTCATTAGTTATCTAAAGAATACTAATTCTATAGACCAGTTGTGTTGTCAATTTATTAAAAAAACTAACGTTATAGGCCAGCTCATAGCACAATCATGTTGGGTTGTAAGAATATTTTAGAATAGCTATGTCGTTAGTTTAGTGAGAAAACCGACATCATAGTCGTTCTATAGTGTTGGTTCTTTAAAAAAATTAACAATAAATATCTACAACATCATTTTTTTGTAACAATCAACGCTGCATGTTTTTTTATAGTATGTCTACAGAACTACTGTTTAGCTGTTCAGCAGAATGTAGAACATACAATTAATTAGAATTGCAAGTTTTATTCTATGTTCATCTTAACAACATGCCATCACACCTGCCAATCCTATAGTAAAAAACACATACACAAAATTCATTCATCCACATACATTTTCATTCTTTAATTTATTTTCTTTAAAACTTAAGTCCATTCTCATTCGCACACATGATTTAGAAAATATACTTATATCCATTCTCATGACATGTGCAAACACAATTCTTGTTCATATATACACACATTCATTCACACACATGCATATATACACACATCATTCACATATGCACCAACATTCACTTGCACCAAATTTAAAGTTGCAAAAAGTCATAACCACAACATGTATGTAGAAATAATGACATCAAGATTTAGAAATCTCATATTGTATCACAATCAAATTTGAAGTTGAATCCCTTAATGAAGTTGTGTGTCCCTTCTTCTCATATTTCATCTATCTCTTCTTTTATATTAAGCTTTGTTGTGTCAAATAGCTACAAAGAGAATGACATAATTCAAGAGTTTAATTTGATTTTTTTCATATTATCAAAGAGAGTGTTTACTTATTATGATCAAGACTATACAAATTACCTTTTGTATATATGGATGTCTAGTTTCACATGTCTTACAATCAAGTATATATACCACATCAAGTAGTATTTGCATGCCCAACTGTTGTCTTGTACATAACACTATAAATTTACAGTTATGTAAAATGTTAATCAATAAGAGTAAGCATAGTTGGCATATATATGCATTGACGTGGTCTATTATCGCACTAACAAATTCACTCGGGGTTGAAATCCCAGAGTTTTCAACCAAAATCTTGTGCAATAATACCACCCGTAAGAGGACGGGTCTTATCACGGTATAGTTAAGGATCAAATCTCAAGGGACAACAATTTTAAGAATCGTTGCTAGTCTAGTATAGTTCAAGTGAGACATAATATTTAGAACAAAGGTTTGATTTGACTTTAACTAAACTAATTGCAAGAAAGTAAAGAGCAGAATTAAAGTTGAATCTAGATTAATGTTGGGGATCACTGGGGTGGTCTCAGGTTTCACCACCGCTACGCATGCAAACACATCCTAACACCAGACATCCAGGAAATATCTAACTATCCAAATAGAACTGTTGTGAACCCTCCTGGAGGGATGTTTAGGTTCTCGTAAGAATCACCTTAAGCACCAGATTTCTTATCGCCATCCAGATCACATACTTATGGCTCTGAAGATACATATATCCAATTCAAGCTGCGGCCCTCTGTTAGGATGTTTAGGCACACAGAAGCGTCACCGTGGGCTAGATGGCTCGTCCCCTCACGAATCACACACTTATGACCTCAAGAAATCCCATTCTATTTCTAGTCAGGGAGTCAACCACGTTAATTGACATTCAAACCTACATATTGAAGTTCTCGCAACATAGGAAAGAATAAGATAAATGCAAGCAGGTGATCAATCTACAAACACACATCGATGATTAACAATGAAATAAAAAGTTATATACATTCCATGGAATGTTCATATAAGCATTGGCAGCGGGGCTAGTCCCCGCACCCCAGCGAAAAGAAACTACTCGCTCATGATGTGAGGAACAAAAAGAACAAGAGAGAGAAGATTCCACCATGAGTACGATGCAGAAGATGTCACATCTCGGTGAAGATATGATCTTCTACACCACATCATAGCAGTTCTGGATGAGGAGTGAGGGACACCAAGACAGACCGGACTGTCTTTCTCTCTCCACCTTCCTTCTCGTCTCGTCCTCCTTGCTCACATTAGGAGGAGCAAGTTGTGGATGCGTAGGTGGAGTGGATGACGGGCGGATGCGCAAGTCTACCACTCAGCTTGACTGTAGAGATCGTCATCCACCAGGGGTCGAGCATGCTAGGTATAGCATGGTGATGGAGTTTTTGTTGTAGATCAGAGGGAGCAGGGGTCGAGCTTGCAAAGGAACTGCCTGGCGGAGTCCCAGATCCCCTCCCAAATGAGGACCCTACTAGTCCTATTTATAGACTTTGGTAGCGCCCCACTTGGTTTGGACTATTTCTGCAATTTTGATAGTTTGAGAGACCATCAGTTTAGTCTCTCACGGTTTGGGAAACTAAGAGTCTCTTCACAGTCCTATGTCTTTCATGTTCTCGTTGTGTTGGTCTTACAGTTTGAGAGACTAATAGACATCCTTCACGGTATGGAAAGTGCAACGTCCTTCATGGTTTGGAATCGATTGCCTTCCTCACAGTCTTGAGACTTTGAGGGTCTTCACGATCTCGCTTCACGGTCTTGGCTTACACGATCCACCTTCATGGTCTTGAACGTTGCAGCGCTTCACAGTCTCTAGGGTTCTGTCTTCTCGGTCTGCAAACTAAATTGGGCCCAAGATGGCGACTGAATATCATGATGAATATGGATTCATCAAAACACCCCAAACTTAAATGTTGCTCGTCCTTGAGTAACACAAAATTTGAAACAATCACACAATTAATGATTTCAATTCGTGTGACTGCCTCATCTTCACATCATGATTGTTTCCTTTCTGCATAGTATGACTAAGCATCTCAACTTCCTGAGATCACCGAACACATCTTACCATATCTTTGTTCCTGAGTTTGTTTTCCAACATTACTTCCTCCTCACTTTTCCCAACAACAAGCATTTCTAAGAGTTTCGTAAGAGTCCAGAGATACCCACAGAACAACAAGTGTGCACCTGATCTGACACTGGTGTTTTTCAATATATTGGCAAAGTAGGCATTCATTGTGCCAGTAGGTGGAAAGGGAGTGAAGGGGGGTATGGAAGGAAGAAATAAATCTCTTCTCTATTCGACTCGAGATTTTATTATATGTTTGCAATTTCATTGATTGCATTTTTTTGTGTGAATCTCTCCTCTATTCGACTCGAGATTGTATTTTTTGTGTGCACATTGGCATCTTTTCTTGGTGGTACGCCCCTATCACATAGCGAGGGGTATGGAAGAAGCAGATATAGAGAGAGGTGGTGTGCCACCCCGAACTTAGGGTTTGGCACTATTTTGGCTATTTTTGTTTCTTTTTGATGGATGGAGGGGTACAAAAATGATGGAAGAAGTGTAGAAGAGAGTTCAGATTAGAATGCAACTTGATTTACAATTTAGTGCACCGGGTCATTCTCTTTATCGTACTCTGCTCAAATAATGACTTGATGAGGATCCGCTGGGGGTTCCATGTTATTGTTCCACAGGTAAGTTTGGAAGCACGACATGTTTGATCCCTATCAGTTCGACAAACACTTGCCATTTTTGCAGAGGGATCATGATGTTAGGATTCATAAGCTTCACAAGATGATTTCAATCAATAGGCTAGTTTCAAAAAGTGGTCCTGTTGAGGATTTTCTTTGAATAAAGAGGGTATAATGATTCAAAATGCATAGAGAGAGAGAAACTAGCCGCTAGATAATGGCTTTTATTGAAACAAAAAGCGTCAAAACTTCATCAAGTTTCTATACAATTTCTTTGAAAGCTTAAAAATTTTGAAAATTTTGATCAAAATTGCAATGATGAAATCTTAAGTCTGAAACAAATAGGAGCAAGTGGAAAGTAAAGTACGTACCACCCACCCTCCACCCCGAACTTAGAAATTTTCTCATCTCGAGCAAACTCTATATCTGAGATGGAGGGGAAAATTCATGCCAATTGGACCACCAGATTTTGGTTGAGTTCCAATCAGCACGCGTCCTTCATCTGAGAATCTAAAAAATGAGGACTAGTCAGAACTTAAGATAGCATCTTGCGATACGATTATTATTCAGAGCAAAAAAAATTCTAAAAAGTAAAAAAAAAATAAGGAAAATTCTAATTCAAAATTTAAAAGAAAAACGAAATTATTGATCGGGTTGCCTCCCGACAAGCACCTTTGTTTTACGTCGATGGCTCGACGTGAATCTTTCAATTTTCTAGTGGATACATCAGATTGGTGAGATCCATCACTGTTTTGGTGCCTATGGCAACTGAGGTGAAATATCTCTTTAAGTGTTGGCCATTACACATAAATTCTCGTGACCGTTCACTCCATAAAATGAAAGCACCATGCGGGTAGATGCTTTTGACAATGTATGGTCAGCGAGAACAAAGTTTCCCTAGGAACAACATCAGTCTTGAGTTGGACAGTAGAACTTGGTCTACCACTTGAATGTCCTTTCTTTTCAGATGACCATCGTGCCAAAGCTTTGTGCGTTCTTTGTAGATTCATGCATTCTCATAAGCTATCATCTGGAGTTCATCTAGTTCTTGAAGTTGCAGAATCCTGGCTTGGCCAGCTTTCTTCAGGTGAAAATTTAGCTATTTGATTACCCACCATGTTTTGTGTTCGAGTTTTACAGGCATGTGGCATGACTTACCATATATTAATCGAAATGGTGTAGTTCCAAGAGGAGTCTTAAAAGCGGTTCGGTAGGCCCACAAGGCGTCATTGATTTTCACCGACTAATCTTTTTGGTTGCGACATACTGTCTTTTCCAAGATAGCCTTGAGTTGACGGGTAGAGACCTCTACCTGTCCACTTGTTTGTGGATGGTAGGGGGAGGCCCCTTTGTGTGTTACACTGTATTTCCTCAGCAATGCTTCAAAACTTCTTTCTAGAAAATGAGAGCCTCCATCGGATATCACGGTGTGTGGGACTCCGAAACGAGGAAAAATAATATCCTTGAACATCTTGATAATATATTTGGAATCGCTAGTTACGATTGGTATGGCCTCTACCCATTTTTAGAAGTAATCCACGCAACTAGGATGTAGGAAAATCCATGTGAAGGTGGGAATGGACCCATGTAGTCCACACCTCAAACATCAAAAATCTCGACTTCTTGCCATAGTTTAAGTGGCATATCATCTCTTTTCATAATGTTACCAGTTCTCTGACATTTGTCACATGATAGAACAAAGTTGTAGGAGTCTTTGGATATGGTCGGCCAAAAGAAACCACATTGCAAAACTTTCAAGGAAATTTTCTTAGAACGCATATGGCCTCCAACTGGGCCTGAGTGGGGCCTGAGTGACATTGCTCTAAAATAAGTTGGGCTTCCTCTTCAGCAATACAACGTCTTTAGAGACCATCAGTGTTACACCCTGATCTCACAATTACCACTAATCATGAGATTAGGACATAAATTGAAGATTTAACGTAATACAAAAAAAAATCACCTGTAACTTTTTCTTTTCTTAATCACTTAAAATTAAATTAAAGGAAAATCTTTTAACTTGGAATAAACTAAAATCTTACTAAACTTTGGAAGCAACTACTATTTACCTTACTAAGTAGGTAAAGTAGATTTACACAACTTATTACATTTTTCATGCAGAATATAAAGCACAAAAGATAACTTAAAATGAAACTACATATTACATTACATTCTCTCTCTACCACACCACATGCCCAAAGACTGAGGGGAAAGGACTAAGAGACCTATATTCTAACTATGAACTACCTTCTAAGAGCCTGGGTGATAAGATCCTTCAGCTTCCTCGTGCTGACGCTGACCTAAAAAATGTTTCAGTATGTTGGTGATATGTTGGCTCAGTGAATAGAATTTCAGCCAACCATCGCAGATAACTCATTTATGTTTATTAATCTGAAATAAAATGCAAGAATTACTACACTGAGCAGATCTATCAATTATAATTAAATACCACAGGGAATGAAAATATTATATTAAAAGAACAACTACTGTGAAACTGTACCCAAATCTTTGTTAACCTTTCTTACTTATACAAAACTCTTTAAACCTATATAAACATATTTTAGCTTATGCCCTGATCACATGCAATGTACTCTACATATGAAGACTCGTAGTGAACTACGATCTCACCGTACAAGACTTAGCTTAAAATCCGGGAAGCTAAGCCTAGAACTGAATCTGGGTATGCTTGACTTGAGCTGTCACGTCTGACTAAGGCGGCTAAATAGCTGGCCTTTAACTGGACCTCTCCTTCTAGAGTGAGTACACACGAGGAGGGTCTGAGACGCTCTGTGGGCCTCATCTTGGTATGCTCTGTGGGTACCTCTGGGTTACCACCAAGATCTCTGGTTCATGTTGGGTAACCTATCTTCTCTTAAGAGACTTCCTCAAGGGCTTCATCTCCCCGCACTCTCTGTGGGTGTGATCCAATCCCCGTATACTAGTCACTACCATGGTGGATCATTTCCTCCCTACAGTGCAGACATCCGTAGGGAATCTATAGTGTTTAGGACACCTATGTCTATTATTTTATTATTCTTGGAAAGCTCTTTCTACATTGTACCTTTCTCTTACTTATACTTGACTCTGATATCTATATGGTACCACGTCTATAAAATTGAAGTTTATAATACAACATGTACATCATTCTAAACTTGGCAGAGCAGTATATTTAAAACATTGTAATGTACTGAGAAATCAACATACTGTGAATGCAAGCACTCGAAAGTTCTTAAATAAACTGAATACATGTCAACTTTGCACATATACACTGAACTCATGCAATTGAGCTTCTTAATACACTAATAAAAGTTAATTTCTTGACCTATGAGTAATCATCATTAACACATGTAAATTAATTATACTTTCTTGGAAAATGTGCACATCAACCCAAATCATGAGTTGTGTATCACATAACTCAATCAAGAGTTAATTACTTATCATGACATGAATTATTGTTAATAACTGAGAATTTCTAATAATATTCTTAAGAAACGTTCCAAATTGCATAAATACTAAATCATGCACATTTACTATAACAGAGAGCATGCAACAGATTTATATTGAGACATTGTGTGTCATCATCTATTTCTTTAAATCGAGCAACTAATTAATTACTAAAATAGTACAGCCTGGGTTTATACCCAAACCATACATCTACTATAAATATGGGGTCGTTTGCTACTATTGTCTTTAACTTTTAAACTGAGAAATCTAGAATTTAATCAACCATGTAATTCCAGTAATCCAAATCACACATAACAGTTTAATAATAAGGGTTGTGCAAACGAATTTAAGAAAAACATGTAATGAGAAGTAGGGCAACACCAAGACTGCTTGACACTTGGGTAAACGTTGTTACCCATGAAAACACAGATGTAATCTGAAATTTGTCAGTTTCATGGAGTTAGTACTGCTTATTGAGTGAAATTCTACTCACAGTGGATCGGAATGGCTGAATTCGATTGGATATGCATCCATAGCTTGTTTCCATGCATCAGAGGGGTTGTCTTTGTGGCAACACAACCCACTATCACACAGACAACGAGGTGTTACATGAAAACGTGCGGAAATCACCATAACCACATATTACCAAAAACACGAGTTAATTAAAACCGATTGCGGAAAACGGATAAACTGAGAAAACGATTACATATAGGTCCTCATTCTGCAAAGAAACAGGTTATATAAACAATTACAAGTTCTTGACACGCGTCCACATCTTAGGAGATCAGCTATCAAACCATCACATGAGTTCACCACCTATTTATATATACATAACGGCCCACATCCAGCCAGCAGCAGGATATACAAAACATCAATAGCTATACATCGTGAAACAACGTCAAAACACCTCCAAGGACTTGAGATTACAGGGATGACTCTCAAACTCTACTACAAAACATCCAAAACAGCGACATATCCATCTCTTGCCTTCTACTGCTCGTCTTGCTACTCGGCCACAACTCCGCGACCACCACCACGCCAAGCTCGACCACCTAAAAAGGGTGTAAACCAGTGGTGTGAGACACACAGTCCCAGCGAGAAACATAACTCCCCACCGAAACTACAAAACCTTAGAGAGATAAAGCAACGAGAGCAGATAGCTAATAGGAAGTATCACAAGAGTAGTTATAAAGTAAATCTGTTCATACTATCAAGCTTACCAGAAGTACAGAAGATGTATACCCAAGTAATTCTTTTATGGAACATGATTAATAAGATAAGATTAATAAGGTCTTACCACATATCATGAGGAACATATAAGTAATTGCAGGTATAACAAGATTAACTACTCAGGAAATGCCTCAACCAATGTTTCGTGTTTTATCTTAAGAAGTAAATACTATTCGGCTGGATTACGTATTATTATGCCCTGAGGAAGTGAGCCGTACCGCTCAAATCCAACCTTCGGTTGCGAAACCCAAGCCGGTGCCATACAAGGTCAATGGAAGAGTCGGACTCCACGACCTCCCACCTCGTGGTCAGTGGACGAGAACCAAAGCAGGACCGCAGTCTCGTGCTTAAGTGGCCTTAGCCACATGATCATCCCCATAGGCTAACCTTCCTCTATCCCGCCTCGGTACAGGTCACGATGCTAGTATATCTGAGCCACGGGCCTATTCACCGTGCTCTGAGCCATGAACGCATTCATGCTCTCATATCACATATCCTGAGCCATGGGCCTATTCACCATGCTCCATATATATATATATATATATATATATATATATATATATATATATATATATATATATATATATATATATATATATATATATATATCCGAGTCTACAACCGTAACTGCACTCGATTCCCTCTCTATTTAAGGCTAGGAGAAACCACACATATTCAACAATATGTGCTTTCAGGTTAACCCGCAGGAGAACCTGTGTCACCATCACTAGCTACTGATGATGATGGATCTATGGCCAGGGCAAACTACATGATATGTTCCATTGTGATTAGTTAGTATATTTTAAGTAGATTGCAAGATTCATCCAAGTTGTATAACATGTAAACTATAACAAGAATAAACAACATGAGACACAATATTATGCTTTTTATTATAATCAACATCATCCTGATCCATCACAAGGATTAAACATTACATGTTACCACTTAGCCTCTTGCCAATCATCTAGACCCATCTCAAGGATCACCACCTTGCCATGGGATCTCAATCCCTTATCACATATTGCCACTGCCTCTCAAGGCATTCTCATCAACTTAGGCACTTTTAACTGAACTCAGGTCCTTAGACCAAAACACATCATGTATGTCATCTCAATCATCAAGAGTGATTATCAACACAATGTTACTCATCATTTTTACCTGGCTATGCATCACCTGCATGGTTAGTACAATCATCATGGATTAACTGCAAGATTGTCTTATCAACATAGGGCAATATTGATTGATTATATATGATATCATTCATGCTTCATCCTATAATTATTAGCATAGGTCATATCATTAAGCAAGCATCCTACATGCTTATCATTTCTCAGCATTATCAAAATCATCAAAATGGTCACATACATATGTAAAGTCATGTTAAGTTACATAAATGAGCTCTACCATAACGATTACCATCGAGCATATCAAGGGCCACCGTCATGACTAAACGTGATAGCAGGAATAACGTCTAGCATATCGTTATCTATAAGGAACAAGACCCTCACTAGAAACACCCACTATCCTCACCAAAGGTAGTATCGGGTAGGGTACTCACCCTATCGCCCACCACATAACGGACATCACATGTATCGTCCAGGCACACCAGCTCCTATCGGCCAAGCATAAGGGTGTAACATGCAACTCTGCGTTGTGAACGGTGTGCTATGCATCAGGGAAACAAGCCTGCCGTGCAGCCCTACCTATCGTGCACCTCAAGACGGGCAACGCTGCGCCAGGTTAACAAGGAAACAACGGTCAAGAAGCCTATCGGGCAACTGAGCCCAAGGGCGAGCCGTGCAAGGTGTAACGGGCAACACTCTGTCAAGCATCAAGGTGTCGGGCAACGCAACGTCACTCTCAGCTAACCAACCTGAAACTATCGGCCGACACACATGGCAAGGATTAATGCGACGCCCGTGCACATCAGTACCAACTAGATAACAAGCTCCACACCTCAACGTACAACGACATCAAACCATCCCAAGGCTAAGTGTAACGGGTAGGTTGCTCATCAGGGTGTGATGTCCGACACACACAAAGCGGAAACCAAGGGTGACGCCTATCACCAAACCGGATGTGACACACAACACACCAAAGATCAAGAACTTGGGTGTATCGCCCAACACATCCACACTATATGATGACCAAGGCTCTAAGCCAACGAAGGATGTTGGGCAGAAACACTACCAACATCATGTCGAGCAAGATGCACCTCGATAGGGGTCACCACCAACCTCAAACTCAAGGGCACCAAAACCCTAAAGGATCAAGAAGATGGCTCACCTCTCAACTTTGAATGAGAGAGAGGGGTCTTGCACTCTTCATATCACCAATCGGGAAACACAAGGAACAACCCTAAACGAGGTTCACAGCCACCACAAAGATCACCTTCCAAGTCCATGGTGAGAGGAGGGTGTTGCTCAAGCAACTAGAACACAAGCTCACCTCTCAACTTAAATGAGAGAAGGGTATTTCCCATGCTACTAGAACTCAAGATCACTCTTCTGGACCAAGGAGAGAAAGGAGTATTGCTCACCAAGAAACCCTAGAACATAGGTTCGGCCAACAAGGTGCAACTAAGTAAGAAACTAAACTAACATCATACCTAGTCGATCATAAGCAACATACAAGAACATAAAAGAAGGTAGGGTAGTTAGGGTTAGGAGTTATGTAACCGGCCTTAAGAAAGCTCCAAGCTCCTAGCTCCAAGCTCCAAGCACCACCAAGGAAGGAAAGGAAGGCACTCTAGGGTTCGGCCACCACTAGAGGAAGCAGGAGACTCCAAGAAGTATCGGCCACCAAGCTTGCAAAGGAAGAGAGTGTTGTGCACCAAGGAGAAGGAGACTAAGGAACTAAAGGGATCCTTAGCAAGGGAAAGGAAATGCATATATAGAAGGGAATGGAGGAGAAACCAAGGAAAGACAAAGCAAGGTGTCGCCCACCTAGGGACACTTGTCCATGAGCAAAGCCACCACTCTAACATGCCCTAAACACATGTCCAAGGCCATTGCCACATACAAGCATCAAGCACCAAGTGTCCACTAGTGCTGACACAAACGAGGTCAAAGAAGGTCAAAGGGGTCCATGGGAGACACACCTCCACCATGGCCGACACAACCCTAGGCGACACGAGCATGGCCGACACACCACTGGCCGACACAGGGCTCTCTTGCCCGACACAAGGTTCAAAGGAGCAAAGGAAACATACCACAAAGCCCAACAAGCCCAACCAAGCCCAAAGGAACTCAAGCAACGAGCCCAGCCCTTCATCTCAACACAAGAGGAAGCAAAGAGAGGGAGGAACACCACACATGGTGACAAACTTGCCCACAAACCCTAGACTTGGGTTAATTGCAAGTAGCACCTCCAGCTCTCAACAAGCACCAACAAACCCTAATCACCACTAAAGGTGATTAGCAAGCAACTAAGCATCAGGGTTAAGAAAAGCAAATAGGGTAAACCCTAAACAGAGGTCAGGGTCCTTACAAACTAACCCCCTACAAAGGGATTTTGTCCCCAAAATTCGAAGAGAAATGTGAGGGATACTTCCTCCTCATCTCTTCCTCAAGCTCCCACGTGGCTTCCTCAACGCCATGATGATGCCAAATAACCTTCACAAGAATAGGTCTTTCCTCTTCAGCTTCTTAACTCTTCTATCAAGGATCACCACAGGACCTTCCTCGTAGGTCACATATTCATCAAGCTCAACCTCGAATGGCTGTATTACTGTTCCTGAATCTGGATGGCTTTTCTTCAGCATATTGACATGGAATACTGGATGTAGCCTGTGCAACTCTGGCGGTAGCTCCAACTCATAAGCTACCTTTCAAACACGTGCTATGATTGGGTACGGCCCCATATATCTGGGTGCTAGATTACCATTCCAGCCAAACCTTAGCACACCCTTCCACGGAGAGACTTTAAGATACACTTTGTCTCCTACCTGGAACTCCAAAGGTCATCGGCGATTGTCTGCATAAGACTTCTTCCTGTCCTGTGCCGCTTTCAACTGTTGTTGTATCACTTTGATCTTTTCTGTTGTCTGTTGTACTAACTCATGACCTAAAAGCTGATATTCACCAGACTCATACCAACATAACGGAGATCTTCACTTCCTTCCATACAAGGCCTCATAAGGAGCCATGTCAATGCTCCGCTGATAACTATTGTTGTAAGAAAACTCTATCAAACTGAGATGTACATCCCAACTTCCTAGGAACTACAGAACACAAGCTCGAAGGAGATCCTCCAAATTCTGTGTAGTCCTGTCGGACTGTCCATCTGTCCGCGGGTGGAAAGCGGTACTGAATCTCAACTGCGTATCCAATGCTTTGTGCAATTGTTCCCAAAAACGACTCGTGAACTGAGGACCTTTGTCAAAGACTATTGTTGCTGGAACACCATGCAAACATACTATCTCATCCACATATACTCGAGCGAGCTTCTTGACTATATATGTTTTCTTAACTGATATGAAATGGGCAGACTTCGTCAATCTGTCCACTATTACCCAAATGGAATCATGATTCCTAGTTTTCCGGGGTAGACCAACTACGAAATCCATGGTTATATGATCCCATTTCCACTACGGTATTGGCAGGGGTTACAATGTTCCTGTCAGCTTCTAGTGCCCAGCCTTGACTTGCTGACAAACCGCACACCTAGCCACGAACTCGGCTACATCTTTCTTCAAACTAGGCCACCAATACAAGTCCTTCAGACTATGATACATCTTGGTGACACCTGGATGCATAGCATACATCGACGTGTGTGCTTCCTCGAGCACTAATTTTCTCAGATCATCATCATCGGGGACCACCATCCTATCACGATAGCAAACTAGTCCATCCTCAGACTCATGGAACCCATCACGCCTTTCGCTACCGAATTCTGATCTGATCGACTGTACTGTGTTATCTATTTGCTGTGCATCTTTGATCTGTTGTCTCAGCGTAGGCTTGACTTGCATCTGTGCTAAAAGTCCAGATAATAAGGAAACTTCCATCTGCGCATTCATCTGTCACAAAGAGACAAACATATCTCGTCTATGGCATACCAAGGAACTCAACTGTGCCTTCTTTGAAGAAAAAGAAGAAGACTTTCAGCTAAGCGCATCAGCTACTACATTTGCCTTACCCAGATGATACTCGATGGTGCAATCGTAATCATTGATTAACTCCATCCATCGACGTAGTTGCATGTTTAACTCATGCTGTGAAAAGATGTACTTCAAATTTTTATGATCCGTAAAGATCTGACACACTTCCCCGTAAAGATAGTGTCTCCAAATCTTTAACGCATGAACCACTACCGCCAACTCCAAATCATGAGTCAAATAGTTCTCCTTGTGTTTCTTAAGCTGTCGTGAAGCAAAAGAAACTACATTCTCTTCCTGCATCAGCACACAACCTAAACCTTTCTTGGAAGCATCACAGAAAACAACATAGCCCTTCCAAGGCTCTGGCAGCACTAACACTGGAGCACTAGTCAGCTTCTCCTTCAAACTCTAGAAAGCTCGCTGACAACGATCATCCCAAACAAAAGGTACATCCTTTCTGGTCAACTTTGTCATCGGCAACGCAATCACACTAAAGTCCTTGATAAAGCTCCAGTAGTATCCTGCCAAACCCAGGAAACTACGAACCTCTGTCGGAGTCTTCGGCTGTTCCCACTCTGCAATGGACTCCCCCTTCTTTGGGTCCACTTTGACTCCTTCAGTAGATATCACATGACCTAAGAAAGTCACTTCTTCCAACCAGAACTCACACTTACTGAACTTGGCATACAACTGATGTTGGCGAAGAAGAGTCAACGCTAGTCGAAGATGTCGCTCATGCTCTTGCTTGTCCCGACTATAGATTAAGATGTTAGCTATAAAGACTACAACAAATTGATCTAGGAACAGATGGAACACTCTGTTCATCAAATCCATGAAAGCAACAGGTGCATTGGTTAGCCCGAACGGCATAACCACAAACTCATAGTGACCATACCTCATCCTAAAAGCTGACTTTGGTATGTCATCTGCCCTAATCCTCAACTGATGATATCCAGACCATAGATCAATCTTTGAAAACACTATAGCACCACGCAACTGATCGAACAAGTCATCTATCCTTGGTAACAGGTACTTGTTCTTGATCGTGACCTTGTTCAACTTTCGGTAATCTATTCATAACAGCATTGACCCGTCCTTCTTCTTGACGAACAACACTGGAGCACCCCAAGGCGATGTACTCGGTCGGATGAAACCTTTCTCCAACAACTCTTGCAACTGCTTCTTAAGCTCTGCCATCTCTACTGGAGCCATCCTATATGGTGTCTGTGCAACTGGTTGTGCTCCTGGAACCAGATTGATCTCGGAATCCATCTCTCGGGGTGGAGGAACACCAGGGAACTCATCAGGAAACACATCGGCAAACTCTCGGACAACTGACACCTCCTCCAGGCTAGGACCTTTCGCCTTGGTATCTACAACGGTATTCACAACATGAGCTAAGAATGCCTCACATCCTTGTCGTAGCAACTTCTCTGCCACCATAGCTGATACCAGACACGTCGGAAGAATCTTCCTATCTCCTTGGAAGATTCACTTCCTACCACCATCATCAAACACAGCTTTCTTGGAATCACAGTCCAAAACAACCTTATACTTCTCTAAGGTATCCATCCCAAGAATAACATCAAAACCATACATATCAAGTGGTATAAGATCCACTTCTATGCGATGTCCCGAAAAAAATAAGACACAAGATGGGCACTCTTCTCGAAGCATCGAGGAACCATCAAGAGGGGTTTCTAACAACAAACTATCTTTCTTACAACTAACAGGTAAATGACAGTTCTCAAGCATACCATAGGCGATAAAAGAGTGTGTAGCACCCAGGTCAACCAGAACAGATATAAAGCAAGAAGAAGACATATCAGAATGAAAAAACTCCATCTGACCTATCACCACTCGCGGGTTGACTATCGCCTCCAGTTGACTCATAGCATAGAATCGAGTCGTTGCTCGTTGTCCACGACCTCTGCTTTCTTGAGAAGACGATCCTACTTGCGACGCTTGACCACGTCCTCACCCTTTTCTACTACTGGGCTGCTGTCTATCTGACCCTTGTTGATTCTGCCTTGGCTGCTGCGTCACTTCCACATCTCTATTTGGGCAACTCGACTTGAAATGCCCTATCTGACCGCAGATATAGCATGTCTTAACTTCAAACCGTGGCCTAGATGGCCCTGTCACTGCCACAGAAGTTGTACTATGTGCCTTAGACGGTGAAGAAACATATCCTCTTCCCTTACTTGGAGACCACTGTGATGGGGCGCTGGAACCTCTCATCATGGATGGTGCTGAAAACCTAGGCTTCTTGAAGCCACCGAACCTCTATCCCTGGAACTGAGCAGGTCTCTTCTTAGACATGGATTCTCTTTTCTCCCTAACTAACCTTTCAATCCTCCAGACATATTCCACAAACATAGCAAACCGCTCTCGATTCTCCAATGTAGAAGCAGGTGTTGTCAGATCAGCACTCAGAGCTTTCGCAAAGTGTCTGATCCGCTCTTCATCTATCGCTGCCATGTGAGGACAAAACCTCAGCAAGTCCATAAACTTGGCTTCGTACTCGGTGATGTTTATCGTTCCTTGGTGCAAGCACTCAAACTGACGGATCTTCTCATCCAGATATGTATTCGGAAAGTATCTACAGATGAACTCGCACTGAAAAGCTTCCCAACCGATCACCTCACCAGGTCGCTTCTCCTCCTCGATGGTCCACCAATGACCAGCACTACCTTTTAGAAGGTAGACAGCGTGCTTTACTTTTTCTTCTTCGGGGATGTCGAGGATCCGGAAAGCCTTCTCAAGACTTGTCATCCACAGATCTGCATCCACTGGATCAGCCGTCCCAGCATAATCCGAAGCTCCGACTCGGCAAAGCCGCTCAAAGGTCTTCCTAATACCCAATGTTTCACCATGGGGAGCCTGTGCTCTCAGTGGAGGCACTGGTAGTCTTTCTACCATGAGATTCATCGTAGCCATCTTCTGCCCCATAAGCTATTGATAGGAAGGGTGTTCAAGAATGGATGGGTCAGGTTGGGGGACCTCAGGCACCCGATCTTCATGTGCCTTCCCTATAGCTCCATCAACTGATGCAACATCGCTATTTTCAGCAGCATGTTCTTCATGGTTTCCAGACATCTGGGATTTTCTTCCGCTGAGGGAAGAAGATGATTGTAAGAAAATATGGAAAACTCACAACAATAGACACAACCTAGTCCTAAATCCCTGAAGACTCAGCAAACCTAGAGCTCTCATACCAAACTTGTGGCAACACATCCCACTATCACACAGACAGTGAGGTGTTACATGAAAACGTGTGGAAATCACCATAACCACGGATTAACAAAAACACGGGTTAATTAAAACCGATTGCGGAAAATTGATAAACTGAGAAAACTATTACATATAGGTCCTCATTCTGCAAAGAAACAGGTTATATAAAAAATTACAAGTTCTTGACACGCGTCCACAGCTTAGGAGATCATCTGTCAAACCATCACATGAGTTCACCACCTGTTTATATATACATAATGGCCCACATTCGGCCAGCAGCAAGATATACAAAACATCAACAGCTATACATCGTGAAACAACGTCAAAACACCTCCAACGACCAGACAGTATAGGGATGACTCTAAGACTCTACTACAAAACATCCAAAACAGTGGCATATCCATCTCTTGCCTTCTACTGCTCGTCTTGTTGCTCGGCCGCAACTTCGCGACCACCACCAAGCCTAGCTCGACCACCTAAAAAGGGTGTAAACCAGCGGGGCGAGACACACAGTCCCAGCGAGAAACATAACTCCCTGCTGAAACTACAAAACCTTAGAGAGATAAAGCAACGAGAGCAGATAGCTAATAGGAAGTATCACAAGAGTAGTTATAAAGTAAAGCTGTTCATACTATCAAGCTTACCAGAAGTACAAAAGATGTATACCCAAGTAATTCTTTTATGGAACATGATTAACAAGATAAGATTTATAAGGTCTTACCACATATCATGAGGAACATATAAGTAATTGTAGGTATAACAAGATTAACTACTCAGGCAAGGCCTCAACCAATGTTTCGTGTTTTGTCTTAAGCAGTAAATACTATTCGGATGGATTACATATTATTATGCTCGGAGGAAGTGAGCCGTACCGCTCAAATCCAACCTTCGGTTGCGAAACCCAAGCCGGTGCCATACAAGGTCAATAGAAGAGCCGGACTCCACGACCTCCCACCTCATGGTCAGTGCACGAGAACCAAAGTAGGACCGCAGTCTCGTGCTTAAGTGGCCTTAGCCACAGGATTAGCCCCATAGGCTAACCTTCCTCTAGCCCGCCTCGGTATAGGTCATAGCGCTAGTATATCTGAGCCACGGGTCTATTCACCGTGCTCTAAGCCATGAACGCATTCATGCTCTCATATCACATATCCTGAGCCATGGGCCTGTTCACCATGCTATATATATATATATATATATATATATATATATATATATATATATATATATATATATATATATATATATA
This sequence comes from Alisma plantago-aquatica, assembly GCA_963693085.1. NCBI lineage: Eukaryota > Viridiplantae > Streptophyta > Magnoliopsida > Alismatales > Alismataceae > Alisma > Alisma plantago-aquatica. Next base: position 1,913,771,211 of record OY856409.1, on the reverse strand, counting down.
TATATATATATATATATATCTGAGTCTGCAACCGTAACTACACTCGATTCCCTCTCTATTTAAGGCTAGGAGAAACCACACATATTCAACAATATGCGCTTCCAGGTTAACCCGCAGGAGAACCTGTTTTACCATCACCAGCTACTGACGATGATGGATCTATGGCCAAGGCAAACTACATGATATGTTCCACTATGATTAGTTAGTATATTTTAAGTAGATTGCAAGATTCATCCAAGTTGTATAACATGCAAACTATAACAAGAATAAACAACATGAGACACAATATTATGCTTTTTATTGTAATCAACATCATCCTGATCCATCATAAGGATTCAACATTACATGTTAGCACTTGGCCTCTTGCCAATCATCTAGATCCATCTCAAGGATCACCACCTTGCCATGGGATCTCAATCCCTTATCACATATTGCCACTGCCTCTCAAGGCATTCTCATCAACTTAGGCACTTTTATCTGAACTCAGGTCCTTAGACCAAAACACATCATTTATATCATCTCAATCATCACAAGTGATTATCAACACAATGTTACTCATCATTTTTACCTGGCTATGCATCACCTGCATGGTTAGTACAATCATCATGGATTAACAGCAAGATCGTCTTATCAACATAGGGCAATATTGATTAATTATATATGATATCATTCATGCTTCATCCTATAATTATTAGCATAGGTCATATCATTAAGCAAGCATCCTACATGCTTATCATTTCTTAGCATTATCAAAATCATCAAAATGGTCACATACATATGTAAAGTCATGTTAAGTTACATAAATGAGATCTACCATAACGATTACCATCGAGCATATCAAGGGCCACCTTCATGACTAAACATGATAGCAGGAATAACGTCTAACATATCATTATCTATAAGGAACAAGAACCTCACTAGAAACACCCACTATCCTCACCAAAGGTAGTATCGGGCATGGTACTCACCCTATCGCCCACCACATAACGGCCAGGCACACCAGCTCCTATCGGCCAAGCATAAGGGTGTAACATGCAACTCTACGTCGTGCACGGTGCGCTATGCATCAGGGAAACAAGTCTACCGTGTAGCCCTACCTATCATGCACCTCAAGATGGGCAACGCTGTGCCAGGTTAACAAGGAAACAACGGTAAAGAAGCCTATTGGGCAACTGAGCCCAAGGGCGTGTCGTGCAAGGTGTAACGGGCAACACTCTGTCGAGCATCAAGGTGTCAGACAACGCAGCGTCACTCTCAGCTAACCAACCTGAACCTATCGGCTGACACACAGGGAAAGGATTAACGTGACGCCCGTGCACATCACTACCAACTAGATAACAAGCTCCACACCTCAACGCACAACGACATCAAACAATCCCAAGGCTAAGTGTATCGGGCAGGTTGCTCATCAAGGTGTGATGCCCGACACACACAAAGCAGAAACCAAGGGTGATGCCTATCACCAAACCGGATGTGGCACACAATGCACCAAAGATCAAGAACTTGGGTGTATCGCCCGACACAACCACACTATATGATGACCAAGGCTCTAGGCCAAAGAAGGACGTCAGGAAGCAACACTACCAACATCATGTCGGGCAAGATGCACCCCGACAGGGGTCACCACCAACCTCAAACTCAAGGGCACCAAAACCCCAAAGGATCAAGAAGATGGCTCACCTCTCAACTTTGAACGAGAGATGGGTCTTGCACTCTTCATATCACCAATCGGGAAACACAAGGAACAACCCTAAATGAGGTTCACAACCACCACAAAGCTCACCTTCCAAGTCCATGGTGAGAGGAGGGTGTTGCTCAAGCAACTAGAACACAAGCTCACCTCTCAACTTAAATGAGAGAGGGGAGGGGTATTGCCCATGATACTATAACTCAAGCTCACTCTTCTGGACCAAGGAGAGAAAGGAATATTGCTCACCAAGAAACCCTAGAACATAGGTTCGGCCAACAAGGTGCAACTAAGAAAGAAACTAAACTAACATCATACCTAGCCGATCATAAGCAACATATAAGAACATAAAAGAAGGTAGGGTATTTAGGGTTAGGAGTTATGTAACCCGCCTTAAGCAAGCTCCAAGCTCCTAGCTCCAAGCTCCAAGCACCACCAAGGAAGGAAAGCAAGGCACTATAGGGTTCGGCCACCACGAGAGGAAGAAGGAGACTCTAAGAAGGATCGGCCACCAAGCTTGCAAAGGAAGAGAGTGTCGTGCACCAAGGAGAAGGAGACTAAGGAACTAAAGGGATCCTTATCAAGGGAAAGGAAACACATATATAGAAGGGGATGGAGAAGAAACCAAGGATAAGACAAAGCAAGGTGTCACCCACCTAGGGACACTTGTCCATGAGCAAAGCCACCACTCTAACATGCCCTAAACACATGTCCAAGGCCATTTCCACATGCAAGCATCAAGCACCAAGTTTCCACTAGTGGTGACACAAACGAGGTAAAAGAAGGTCAAAGGGGTCCATGGGCGACACACCTCCACCATGGCTGACACAACCCTGGGTGACACGAGCACGGACGACACCCCACTAGCTGACACAGGGCTGTCTTGCCCGACACAAGGTTCAAAGGAGCAAAGGCAACACACCACAAAGCCCAACAAGCCCAACCAAGCCCAAAGGAACTCAAGCAAGGAGCCCAGCCCTTCCTATCAACATAAGAGGAAGCAAAGAGAGGGAGGAACACCACACATGGTGACAAACTTGCCCACAAACCCTAGACTTGGGTTAATTGCAAGTAGCACCTCCAGCTCTCAACAAGCACCAACAAACCCTAATCACCACTAAGGGTGATTTGCAAGCAACTAAGCATCAGGGTTAAGCAAAGCAAATAGGGTAAACCCTAAACGGAGGTCAGGGTCCTTACGGTCTTCTTCCTTAGTTCATCCTATATTTCAGACCTGCTGCTGCAAGCAACATCCTCATACACATAGGAAAAGGGGAAACTCAGCTAGGTCACTGCTCGTGGCTAGTTCGCTATGAATTTGTGATCTAGACTCTCGACCGAACTCATTGGCACCATTTTTGTGGTGTTTCCTGAGAAGAACTGCCCCTGGCCGGTGCCACAAGGCTGTTGTGCTGATGTTGCTTGCCAGAGATTACTCAAGTAGGTCTGGATATAGGTTGTTTGTGTCACAATTTTGTGCTTAGGCCTCAAGGCCAAACTGAAGGGCAGCGCTTTGGGGTACTGCTCGCGCCTGAAGAGCCCCTGGCCTGGGCCGCAGCTGCTGAGCGGCTGCTACTGGCCGCTGCTGCTAGGGGCACTGCCCAAGCAGGTTAGCTACAGGTGGGGCACCGCTAGGGCGAGTTTGAGGAGGAAGGAAGGAAGAAGAAGAAGAAGAAGAAGAAAGGTGGCGCCAAGGCAGCTCGGCTCTAGGAGCCCTAATCGCCTGCCCTCTCATCTACTGCTGATCGGGCTATATTATTTCATATGGAGTTTTCTTCAAGTGAGAGTGAACAGTTACTCTATTTAACACATAGCATGCAGTGTTTACAGCTTCAGCCCAAAAGGTTTTGGGTGTGTTGTGTTCGAGCATCATAGTTCTAGCCATTTCTTGTAGTGATCGATTTTTCCTTTCTACTATACCATTTTGTTGTGGGGTGCGTGGAGCAGAAAAATTATGAGTGTACCCTTGAGATGTACAAAATTCCTCAAATGTATGATTTGCAAATTCTCCACCATGATCACTTCTAATGGTACATATTTTGCTTTGTAATAGATTTTCAATCTTGGAACAAAATTGTATAAAAACATGAATAGTATCATTTTTAGTTGCAATAAAGTGTACCCATGTGTATCTACTATAATCATCAACAATAACAAAACAATATCTTTTACCACCAATAGATTGTGTCCTCATGGGTCCAAATAAATCCATATGAATTAATTCTAAGGATCTACTGGTGCTAAGTACATGTTTTGGTTTAAAAGAGGTTTTGGTTTGCTTTCCCATTGTGCATGGTTCACAGTTTTCAACTTGATCAAAAGATAAAGTAGGCAATCCACGAACAAGATCATATTTCACTAACTTTTTAATAACATGTGAACTAGCATGTCCTAGCTTTTTATGCCATAGTTGTAAGGTATTTTCATTTGCAAGTAAGCATTTTCCCACTACGGATTTCATAGAGTTAGGTTTAAGTATATAAAGATTTCCAACTCTATTTCCTTCATAAACAACATTTGTAGTGTTTTCTATCAATAACTTGCAGCAAGTTTTGTTAAATAACACATCATAACCACTATCACATAATTGACTAACACTTATCAAATTATGGTGCAAACCATCAATGAGTAGAACATTCTTTATTTCGAGGTTTGTACCAACATTACCTATTCCAACGATTTTGCCCTTACCATTGTCTCCAGAGGTGACCGTTCCACTTTTCTTTTCTTCAAAGGTTTGAAATGCATCCTTGTTCCCGGTCATATGTTTGGAGCATCCACTGTCAACCACCCATTCCTCTTGAGAGTCTTCATCATCTTCTCTTGCCATTAGACAATCCACCTTTTCTTCTCCGCTTTCACTGTCACTTGACTCGTCCCATGCAGCTTTATAGGCTTTTTCTCCCTTCTTCTTGTGTGAGCTTTTCTTTCCTTTCTTTGCTTTAGGACATTCATTTTTGAAATGCCCTTTCTTCCCACATTCAAAGCACCTAGGAGGGGTAGAAGAAGAACTGGAAATTTTGTTAGATTTAAATCTTTTGTATTTCTTACCGTTGACGATCAAGGCTTCTTCTCCTTCTTCTTCACTTGACTCCTCACTTTCTTGTGTGATGACTTTTGAAGCTTTTAGAGCCACATCCTTCTTCTTTCCTTGCTGAAGTTCACGTGCTCTTCTTTCTTCCTCTTCTAGGGTTGCTTCATGAGCTTCTAGGTTGCTAATAAGTTGCTCCATTTTCAGTCGAGTTAGGTCGTTTGCTTCTTCAATGGCTGTCACCTTTGGCTTATATTTTGGAGGAAGTGATCGAAGGATTTTTGATACCTGATCTTCTTCAAGGACAGGTTTTCCTAGGGCACTTAAACCATTAACAATAGTAGAGAATTTTGCAAACATTTCACTAATAGATTCATCAGGATCCATACGAAAGTGTTCAAACTTTTGTTTAAACATGCTAATTTTGGAATTTTTGACTTGGACTGTACCTTCATAGGTTATGGACAGTCTATGCCAAATATCATAGGCTGTGTCACAATTAGATATTCTATTAAATTCTCCTACCGAAATAGAACAATATAAAATGCTTACAGCTTTTGCATTCATTTGAGCCAGCTTTACCGTATTTGCATCCCATTCTGCAAATTGAGTTTGAGGGAGCTCATATGGGGTTGACACCATTCTCCATAAGTCCCAATTGATGCCTTGGAAGTAGAACTGCATCCTTCTCTTCCAATATTGGTAGTTTGTTCCATCGAACGCTGGAGGCCTAGCAATAAGTGTCCCTTCAAGGTTAAGGTTGTTGAGCACTCCGTCACCCATTTCTTCAAGACCTTGTTAGGGTTCCTTGAAGCCCGCTCTGATACCAACTAAAAAACACTAGGGGGGGGTGAATAGAGTTTTAAAATAATTTTAACAATTTATTGAACTCAAACAACCACAATTGAAATTTGAAGAAGGAGACAGGTGTTTAGAGTGGTTCCAACTTTAGCAAATACTAAAGTTGTCAGTCCACTACCCGGTTGCTTACCCAACCGGGATTTTGAAAGTATTTATTTTATTACCTTCTCAAGGATTTATACAAAATACAATACTTTCCTTTACACCCCTTGAACAGCCTTCACTTGAAGTAGGTGCACCAACTTGAGGTAGCCTTCTTGAAGTAACTCCAAGCTCCCCCTTGAAGTAGCCTTCCTCTCTAGAAGTAACCTCCCATTGCACCAGCCTTCTGAAGTAGCTCAAGGTTGCCTTCTTCACCAAGAAGATCTCCACCCTCTCCAATCCGCAGCCTCCAACCTAGGAGTACCAAGGAGAGTACAAACAGTAATAGAGAACAAGAAAGGAAAAAGGAAATTACAACTTATCCTTTGTAGCCCAAGGCTTGATTTGCCTAGATCAAGCGTATAGATCTCCTAACCAAGTGTATGGACTTGTGATTGCAGTGGGTAGGAGATGCTAGCCTATAGGACACGAATTTTGATCTAAGGATGAAAGTAGCCAATTGTTACAATGCTCAAATTGCTCACAACAGATTTCTCAAAGTATGCTCAAGGATTTCTCAAGTGTAACAAGTGAGTTTGAGTGTCCTATGGCTTGTCCTATTTATAGGAATGGTCTAAGGATGCTTAAGGACATTCTAGACAACTTCTAGGGGTTTCTAAGTGCTTAACTAGCCGTTAGGTACATGTTTGTTGCTTTAGCAACGGCTAATTAATTTACTCTGCAGTTGCTGTCAGAGTTCATCTCGGTCGAGGAACGGTCGACCGAGATACCTACTCGGTCGAAGTTTTTTCGACCGACAGGCTCTCTAGATCAGATGATTTGCAACGTCTATCTCCAACTGCCAACTACCTTGTCAGTTGTGTCTAACGGCTACTTTGGATCTTTCTCGGTCGAAAAGATTGTCGACCGAGAGTGTCTCGGTCGAGGAGTTGGTCGACCGAGATTGATCCTATTTCAATGTTTCAATTTAGGCACTAATTATATGTATGAGTGTGCAGATGTGATCCTATTTGAAGGGGATGACTTATCTAAATGTGGTGTTTAGCTAGGGAGAATCTAATGCTTGATTTACATGAAATCTAAGTACTTGTACATTATATATTTGTACAAGTTTTTACAAGGCGATTACATTTCATGAAAACATAAACATGTAAGCATATGGATTTCCCTAGTTGCTTTGTCATCCACCTTAATCCTGCACACTCAAGTAGCTAGTTAGATCAATAAGAATGAAATGTTTGTCATAATCAAAACAAAGGGATTTATAGATGTCCATTTAGCCAACAATCTCCCCCTTTTTGAAGATGACAAACATTTCCAAGATATAAATGAAGGAAATATAAAACATATGAGTTTCATACCTTTAGATTACCTTTTTTAGCTTTTCCTCTTGTTTATAAAATGTGTTCTTATTATTCCCCATGAATTATGGAACATGAAATCCACTTCACTAGGGAATATAGCAACTTTCAATGTAAAGCCAAGAGTTTATTTATGAAACTCATTGATTGAGTTTTTCATAATTACTAAGTTTTAGTTTTATATTTATTTCTCCCCCTTTGTCATTTCAAAAAGATATCCGTTAAGAATAAAAACTCCCCCTTAATTAGATGTCCCATCAAATCTAATGAAAAAGATGTCCATTTAAAAGTTTTTGTTAAGAAGTACAGATATCAAAGAAAACATCTTCCAAAGGAGTGATAAGCAGTTGCTTCCTAATTTTGTTAAATTGATCTAGTGGAAGCGGTTTTGTAAAAATATCAACCAATTGATCTTCCGTATCAACATGATGAAGGGAAACATGATTCTTGGAGATATGATCCCTTAAAAAGTGATGACGGATTTCAATATGTTTAGCTCGGCTGTGTAAAATAGGATTGTGTGCTAAGTTTATAGCGCTCGTGTTGTCACAAAAAATAGGCATAGATGAAAGAGTAAAACCATAATCGTTTAACACTTGTTGCATATAAAGTACTTGAGCACAACAAGACCTGGCTGCTATATATTCAGCTTCAGTTGTAGATAGGGCAACCGTATTTTGTTTCTTGCTAAACCAAGATACTAAAGCTCTCCCTAACAAGAAACAGCCACCACTAGTACTCTTGCGATCAAGTCGACAACCAGCATAATCCGCATCAGTATAAGCTTTAAAATCCAAGGATTTTCCTTTTGGATACCATAAACCAAAACAAGTGGTGCCGGCTAGGTAACGAAGAATTCGTTTAACTGCTAGAAAATGAGAGTGCATAGGTTGTGATTGAAATCGAGCACAAAGACCAACGGAAAACATAATGTCCGGTCTAGAAGCAGTTAAGTAAAGCAAACTACCAATCATGGCTCTATATAAGGAATCATCAATAGGTTCCCCATTTTCATCCTTATCAATTTTAATAGAAGTAGCCATAGGAGTAGTAGCATGTTTGCACTGATCCATCCCAAAACGTTTTAACAGTTCTTTAGTATATTTTTCTTGGCTTATGAATATTCCAGCAGGTGTTTGTTTAATTTGAAAACCAAGAAAGAAAGTTAGTTCACCCATGAGGCTCATTTCAAATTCTTTTTGCATAATGTCACTGAATTGTGTGCACAATGAATCATTAGAAGCTCCAAAAATAATGTCATCAACATATATTTGCACAACAAGGAAATCAGATGTATATGTTTTGAAAAATAAGGTAGAATATGAATTTCCAATAGAAAAACTATTATCAAAAAGATATGTCTTGAGCCTTTCATACCAATTCCTAGGTGCTTGTTTTAAACCATAAAGTGCTTTCTTAAGTTTATAAACATAGTCACCTTTTTCCGGTATTTCAAAACCAGGTGGTTGGGCAACATATACTTCTTCTTGAATGATGCCATTTAGAAATGCACTTTTTACATCCATTTGGTAGAGTTTGATGTTTTTATGTGCAGCAATAGCTAGTAACATTCTAATAGCTTCAAGTCTAGCTACCGGTGCATACGTTTCATCAAAATCTATTCCTTCTTGTTGATTATATCCTTGTGCTACTAACCGAGCTTTATTCCTTATTACTTCTCCTGCCTCATTTAGCTTATTCCTAAAAACCCATTTAGTTCCTATGATGGTTTTATCTTGTGGTTTAGGAACTAAATCCCATACATCATTTTTAGTGAATTGATTCAATTCTTCTTGCATGGCTATTATCCAATAATCATCTTTAAGAGCTTCAGATATCTTGTCAGGTTCAATGATAGAAACAAAAGCCATGTTTGCAACATCTTTGAAGGAAGACCGAGTTTTGACTTTATCATTAGGATCTCCAATAATTAGTTCTTGAGGATGATCCTTAATAAGCCTAGGTGTAGGTTGTGGTTCAGCTTGGTGATTATTTGTAGTAACTTTCTCACTATCATTTGGTATGTTTAAATTTTCAAATTGATTAGTGAGATCTATGATTTCTAGATTTTCAGATTTGGACTCTTCATGAAAAGAAACATGAATAGATTCCTCAACTTTTCTAGAGATAGTGTTATATACTCTAAAAGCTTTGCTAGAAGTGGAATATCCCAAAATGAATGCTTTGTGTGATTTAGAGTCAAACTTATCTCTATCATCTTTGGTATTTAAAATATAGCATGTGGAGCCAAAGGTATGAAAATAGTCAACTCTAGGTTTCTTAGAATGTATTATTTCATATGGAGTTTTCTTCAAGTGAGAGTGAACAGTTACTCTATTTAACACATAGCATGCAGTGTTTACAGCTTCAGCCCAAAAGGTTTTGGGTGTGTTGTGTTCGAGCATCATAGTTCTAGCCATTTCTTGTAGTGATCGATTTTTCCTTTCTACTATACCATTTTGTTGTGGGGTGCGTGGAGCAGAAAAATTATGAGTGTACCCTTGAGATGTACAAAATTCCTCAAATGTATGATTTGCAAATTCTCCACCATGATCACTTCTAATGGTACATATTTTGCTTTGTAATAGATTTTCAATCTTGGAACAAAATTGTATAAAAACATGAATAGTATCATTTTTAGTTGCAATAAAGTGTACCCATGTGTATCTACTATAATCATCAACAATAACAAAACAGTATCTTTTACTACCAATAGATTGTGTCCTCATGGGTCCAAATAAATCCATATGAATTAATTCTAAGGATCTACTGGTGCTAAGTACATGTTTTGGTTTAAAAGAGGTTTTGGTTTGCTTTCCCATTGTGCATGGTTCACAGTTTTCAACTTGATCAAAAGATAAAGTAGGCAATCCACGAACAAGATCATATTTCACTAACTTTTTAATAACATGTGAACTAGCATGTCCTAGCTTTTTATTCCATAGTTGTAAGGTATTTTCATTTGCAAGTAAGCATTTTCCCACTACGGATTTCATAGAGTTAGGTTTAAGGATATAAAGATTTCCAACTCTATTTCCTTCATAAACAACATTTGTAGTGTTTTCTATCAATAACTTGCAACAAGTTTTGTTAAATAACACATCATAACCACTATCACATAATTGACTAACACTTATCAAATTATGGTGCAAACCATCAACGAGTAGAACATTCTTTATTTCGAGGTTTGTACCAACATTACCTATTCCAACGATTTTGCCCTTACCATTGTCTCCAAAGGTGACCGTTCCACTTTTCTTTTCTTCAAAGGTTTGAAATGCATCCTTGTTCCCGGTCATATGTTTGGAGCATCCACTGTCAACCACCCATTCCTCTTGAGAGTCTTCATCATCTTCTCTTGCCATTAGACAATCCACCTTTTCTTCTCCGCTTTCACTGTCACTTGACTCGTCCCATGCAACTTTATAGGATTTTTCTCCCTTCTTCTTGTGTGAGCTTTTCTTTCCTTTCTTTGCTTTAGGACATTCATTTTTGAAATGCCCTTTCTTCCCACATTCAAAGCACCTAGGAGGGGTAGAAGAAGAACTGGAAATTTTGTTAGATTTAAATCTTTTGTATTTCTTACCGTTGACGATCAAGGCTTCTTCTCCTTCTTCTTCACTTGACTCCTCACTTTCTTGTGTGATGACTTTTGAAGCTTTTAGAGCCACATCCTTCTTCTTTCCTTGCTGAAGTTCACATGCTCTTCTTTCTTCCTCTTCTAGGGTTGCTTCATGAGCTTCTAGGTTGCCAATAAGTTGCTCCATTTTCAGTCGAGTTAGGTCGTTTGCTTCTTCAATGGATGTCACCTTTGGCTTATATTTTGGAGGAAGTGATCGAAGGATTTTTGATACCTGATCTTCTTCAAGGACAGGTTTTCCTAGGGCACTTAAACCATTAACAATAGTAGAGAATTTTGTAAACATTTCACTAATAGATTCATCAGGATCCATACGAAAGTGTTCAAACTTTTGTTTAAACATGCTAATTTTGGAATTTTTGACTTGGACTGTACCTTCATAGGTTATGGACAGTCTATGCCAAATATCATAGGTTGTGTCACAATTAGATATTCTATTAAATTCTCCTACCGAAATAGAACAATATAAAATGCTTACAACTTTTGCATTCATTTGAGCCAGCTTTACCGTATTTGCATCCCATTCTGCAAATTGAGTTTGAGGGAGCTCATATGGGGTTGACACCATTCTCCATAAGTCCCAATTGATGCCTTGGAAGTAGAACTGCATCCTTCTCTTCCAATATTGGTAGTTTGTTCCATCGAACGTTGGAGGCCTAGCAATAAGTGTCCCTTCAAGGTTAAGGTTGTTGAGCACTCTGTCACCCATTTCTTCAAGACCTTGTTAGGGTTCCTTGAAGCCCGCTCTGATACCAACTGAAAAACACTAGAGGGGGGGTGAATAGAGTTTTAAAATAATTTTAACAATTTATTGAACTCAAACAACCACAATTGAAATTGGAAGAAGGAGACAGGTGTTTAGAGTGGTTCCAACTTTAGCAAATACTAAAGTTGTCAGTCCACTACCCGGTTGCTTACCCAACCGGGATTTTGAAAGTATTTATTTTATTACCTTCTCAAGGATTTATACAAAATACAATACTTTCCTTTACACCCCTTGAACAGCCTTCACTTGAAGTAGGTGCACCAACTTGAGGTAGCCTTCTTGAAGTAACTCCAAGCTCCCCCTTGAAGTAGCCTTCCTCTCTAGAAGTAACCTCCCGTTGCACCAGCCTTCTGAAGTAGCTCAAGGTTGCCTTCTTCACCAAGAAGATCTCCACCCTCTCCAATCCACAGCCTCCAACCTAGGAGTAGCAAGGAGAGTACAAACAGTAATAGAGAACAAGAAAGGAAAAAGGAAATTACAACTTATCCTTTGTAGCCCAAGGCTTGATTTGCCTAGATCAAGCGTATAGATCTCCTAACCAAGTGTATGGACTTGTGATTGCAGTGGGTAGGAGATGCTAGCCTATAGGACACAAATTTTGAGCTAAGGATGAAAGTAGCCAATTGTTACAATGCTCAAATTGCTCACAACAGATTGCTCAAAGTATGCTCAAGGATTTCTCAAGTGTAACAAGTGCGTTTGAGTGTCCTATGGCTTGTCCTATTTATAGGAATGGTCTAAGGATGCTTAAGGACATTCTAGACAACTTCTAGGGGTTTCTAAGTGCTTAACTAGCCGTTAGGTACAAGTTTGTTGCTTTAGCAACGGCTAATTAATTTACTCTGCAGTTGCTGTCAGAGTTCATCTCGGTCGAGGAATGGTCGACTGAGATACCTACTCGGTCGAAGTTTTGTCGACCGACAGGCTCTCTGGATCAGGTGATTTGCAACGTCTATCTCCAACTGCCAACTACCTTGTCAGTTGTGTCTAACGGCTACTTTGGATCTTTCTCGGTCGAAAAGATTGTCGACCGAGAGTGTCTCGGTCGAGGAGTTGGTCGACCGAGATTGATCATGTTTCAATGTTTCAATTTAGGCACTAATTATATGTATGAGTGTGCAGATGTGATCCTATTTGAAGGGGATGACTTATCTAAATGTGGTGTTTAGCTAGGGAGAATCTAACGCTTGATTTACATGAAATCTAAGTACTTGTACATTATATATTTGTACAAATTTTTACAAGGCGATTACATTTCATGAAAACATAAACATGTAAGCATATGGATTTCCCTAGTTGATTTGTCATCCACCTTAATCCTGCACACTCAAGTAGCTCGTTAGATCAATAAGAATGAAATGTTTGTCATAATAAAAACAAAGGGATTTATAGATGTCCATTTAGCCAACATATACGGCTCAAGTGTTCTTTCTAACTTCCACTAAAATGTAAGACACATGCTCTCAGCATGTCCTCAAGAGTCTCAATGTTCCTCTCTAACTGATCATCCATCTATGGGTAAAAAGTTGTACTGAATCTCAACTTTGTGCCTAAAGCATAATGCAACTGATTCCAAAACCTGGATGTGAACTTAAGATCTCTATCTGATATTATTGAAACTGGAATACCATGCAACCTAACTATCTCATCCATGTATATCTTAGCCAACTTTGGGACATCAAAGGTTGACTTAACAAGAAGAAAGTGAGCAGACTTAGTGAGTCTATCCACAAAAACTCATATAGAGTCACAACCTCTAGGTGTCCTGGGCAACCCTACCACAAAATCCATTGTGATATGTTCCCACTTCCACTTTGGTATTGGAAGAGATTGCAAGGTACCTATAGGTTTCTAATGCTCAGCCTTAACCAGTTGGAACACACTACACCTAGACACGTACTCATCTACATCCTTTTTCATACCTAACCACCAATACAACTCCTTAAGATTCCTGTACATCTTAGTATTTCCTAGATGCATAGCGTACATCGATGCATGCGCTTCCTCAAGAATTTGTTTTTTAAATCACTATCTCTAGGTACACACAACCTGTCATGCTGATACAACAAACCATCATCTAAAAATCTGAACTCTGGTCTTTTTCCCCTTGCCATGTCCTGCATGATCTGTTGTAACTCACTGTCACTCTGTTGTAGTTCCTTGATCTGATCATAAAAGGTAGGCTTGACGTGCATCTGTGCAATCAAACCACTTTGTGCTATCACTCCTATGTCTATGTTCAACTTCCGCATCTCTACTAGTAGGTCTTTCCTGAAACATGCCATAGAGAATACATCAGCTATTGAACTTGACTTTCTGCTCAGGGCATCTGCTACCACATTCTCTTTTCCATGATGATAATCTATCGTCACTTCATAATCCTTGATCAATTCTAACCATCTCCGTTGTTTAAGATTCAGATCCTTCTGGGTGAAGTTATATTTGAAACTCTAATGATCCGTAAACACTTAACACGCCTCACCATATAGATAGTGACGCCATGTCTTAAGAGAATGAACTACTGCAGCTAACTCCAGATCATGTGTCGGGCAATTCTCCTTGTTCTTCTTAAGTTGTCTAGATGCATAAGCTACTACTTTGCCTTCCTACATCAATACACAGCCTAAACCGCTCCTTGAAGCATCAGAAAACATTGTATAGCCTTTATCTACCTCGGGCAGGATCAACACTGGTGTTGTAGTCAACCTCTTCTTCAAGATTTGAAAATTCTTCTCATAGTTGTGTGACCAGACAAATGGTGCATTATTTCTTGTTAAGCATGTCAGAGGTGACGCTATAACACTGACGTTCTGTATGAACCTCTTGTAGTAACCTGCCAATCCTAAGAAGCTTCTGATCTCAGTAGGAGTCTTAGGCTGCTCCCACTGTAGAACAAATTCGACTTTCTTAGGGTCAACGCTTACTCCATCTCTTGAGATGACATGTCTAAGAAAAGACACCTCATCTAACCAGAACTCACACTTATTGAACTTAGCATATAACCGGTGATGTATCAACAATTGTAACACTATCCTCAGATGTTGATCATGTTGCTCATCATCTCTGGAGTAGATAAAAATGTCATCTATGAAAATTACTATGAACTGATCCAAGAACGTCTTGAAAATATGGTTCATCATATCCATGAAAGATGCTGGGGAATTAGTCAGTCCAAACGACATGACTAGAAACTCATAATGCCCATATCTTGTTCTCAAAGCCGACTTAGGAATATCTGAAGCCTTTATCCTCAACTGATGATATCCAAATCTCAAATCTATCTTAGAAAAGATTGTCACTCCACGCAACTGATCAAATAGATCATCTATCCTTGGCAATAGGTACTTATTCTTGATGGTGATCTTATTCAACTGTCTATAGTCTATATATAACCTCATAGTACCATCTTTCTTTTTCACAAACAAGACTAGAGCTCCCCATGGCGAAGAACTAGGTTGAATGAAACCCTTATGCAGTAACTCCTATAACTAGATCTTCATTTCCTTCAACTCTGTAGGTGCCATTCTATAGGCTGGCAGTGCTATAGGGTGACTACCTGGTAACACCTGGATCTCAAAGTCTATCTCTCTTTTAGGAGGTCGACCTGGCAACTCATCTGGGAAAACATCTGGGAACTCATAGACCACTGGCACATCCCATAGACTGACTGTGCTCTTCTCTTCTCTGGTATCTACTAAATGTGCCAAGAATGCCTCACAAACTTTCTACAACATCTTATCAGCTACACCGGCTAATATGATACATGTAGGCAAAACTTTCCCATCTCCAGAAAAGACACAAGAAAATCCATCCTGTTGAAAGACAGCCTCCTTCTTCCAACAATCAAGCTGAACTCGATACGTCTCTAGGCAATCCATACCTAAGATAACTTTAAAAGAGTTAATATCTAGGGGTATAAGATTAACCGCAATGGTGTAACCACCAAAGGTTAACCAACATCCGGGACAATACTCTGTCAACACTATCAGTTCACCGAACGGAACCCTCAATAATAACTCAATCGGTAACTCTTCAGTTAACATGTTAATCTCACAAGCTAAAGAACTTTGTATGAACGAGTGAGTAGCACTCAGATCTATCAAAACTATAATTGAAATGCTATTAAAGAAAAGCATTTCTCCTATAATTACTCGAGAAGAAACAATACCTTCTTGTTGTGTCAGAGAGAAGAAGAATAATGAAGCTCTTCCTCTCCCACGATGTCCTCATTGTCCTTCCCTTCCACTGGGTGCTCCTCCTACTCGGGAACCTGAGGCTACTCAAGAACTTGCTCCTCCAGATGGAGCCTGCTTGGGAACATTCTGGTATTGTGATTGAGAACCCTGTGATGCTGACTATTGTAACTGGGGGCAATTCCTCTTGAAATGTCCCATCTGTCCGCACTGATGACATCCTTGAAACTATGTTCCCCAACACTGTCCTGAGTGTGGTCTTCACATATATCACATTCTCACATCTCTCACCTCGGTGGACCTATCACTGAAACTAATGATCCAGAAGACCTAGTTGTAGGTGTCCATGTAGACTGTGTACTCCATCTTCCGGAATTAGGTCTTCCTCCACTTGATGAAAAACTAGATCCTTGTCTACCAAAACAGCCAACTCCTCATCCTATCTTTGAAAACAAACCACCACCTCCTATGTATCCACCACTGCTTTGTGCCCTTCTAATAAAGTCTCCAGATCTTTTCTTACTCTCAGACTGCTTATCAGCATTAACTGACTCTTCTACACATCTTGTTGCTTCCACAAATTCCCTAAAGTTTTCTCTATCTCTTCGACCAATGGCTGAAATGGTGTGTCTGATCTCTGATCTTAATCCTTCTTGAAATCTTCTGCACTTTTCTATATCATTAGGAACAAGTTGCGGATAGAAATTTGCCAATCTTGTGAAATATGCCTCGTATTCACCAATTGTCATATTCCCTTGTTTGATGTTCTGCAACTGTCTTATCTTTTCACTCAGAAAGGTAGGTGGGTAGTACTTAAGATGGAATTCATCAAAAAAATCCTTCCAAATCAATACCTTGTCCCTCCTTTTATCTTCCACTCCATGCCACCAGAGCTCTACATCACATTTAAGAAAATAAACTGCGTGATTGATTTGTCTTTCCTCAGACACCTCCATCAGACGGAACACTTTCTCTAACTGTCTCAACCATTCATCTACCACTGCAGGGAAAGTAGTTCCAACAAATTTGATACCTCCAAGCTTCTTAACCAGCTCATAGGATCTCATTAGATCCTTGCTGCTCGAGATAGAATCTCACCTCTCCATCTTATACTTTTCCCTGGTCTTAAGAAACATCATGTACATCCTTGATGCCTCATCCACATCATCTCCACGACCTGGACCCATCACTTGAGGGTCAGGTCCAATGTGGCTCTCAGCTTGGTCCTCATGACCACATCCTCTTCCTACCATCTACAATAGTATAACAAAACACTTCCTGTTAGAAAATTACAGTTAGAAGGAAAACACCCTAATCCTAATCCTATTGGTTTCTTATCGTTCCCTGACCTTGAGTTAGAGTAACTACATACTCAACCTATGCTCTCATGTCCTTGCTCTGATACCAAAATCTTGTTACACTCCGATCTCACAGTTACCACTAATCATGAGATTAGGGCATAAATTGAAGATTTAACGTAATACAAAAAAATCACCCTTAACTTTTTCTTTTCTTAATCACTTAAAATTAACTTAAAGGAAAATCTTATAACTTGGAATAAACTGAAATCTTACTAAACTATGGAAGCAACTACTATTTACCTTACTAAGTAGGTAAAGAATATTTACACAACTTATTACATTTTTCATGTGGAATATAAAGCACAACAAAATAACTTAAAACTAAACTACATATTACATTACATTCTATCTCTACCACACCACATGCCCAAAGACCAAGGGGAAAAGACTAAGAGACCTCTATTCTAACTATGAACTACCTTCTAAGAGCCTAGGTGATAAGATCCTAGCTTCCTCGTGTTGACACTGACCTAAAAAATGTTTCAGTAGGTTGGTGAGCTACTGGCTCAGTGAATAGATTTCCACCCAACCATCATAGATAACTCATTTATGTTTATTAAACTGAAATAAAATGCAGGAATTACTACAATGAGAAGATCTATCAATTATAATTAAATACCACATGCAATGTAAATATTATATTAAAAGAACAACTACTGTGAAACTATACCCAAATCTTTCTTAACCTTTCTTACTTATATGAAACTCTTTAAACCTATATAAATATATTTTAGCTTATGCCCTGATCACATGCAGTGCACTCTACATATGAAGACTCGTAGCAAACTACGATCTCACCGTACAAGACTTAGCTTAAAACCTGAGAAGCTAAGCCTAGAACTGAATCCGAGTCTGCTTGACTCAAGCTGTCACGTCTGACTAAGGCAGCTAAATAGCTGGCCATTAGCTGGACCTCTCCTTCTAGGCTGAGTACACAGGCGGAGGGTCTGAGATGCTCTATGGGCCTCATCTTGGTATGCTCTGTGGGTACCTCTGGGTTACCACCAAGATCTCTGGTTCATGTTGGGTAACCTATCTTCTCTTAAGAGACTTCCTTAAGGGCTTCATCTCCCCACACTCTCTGTGGGTGTGATCTGATCCCTGTATACTAATCGCTGCCATGGTGGATTGTTTCCTCCCTACAGTGCAGACATCCGTAGGGAATCTACGGTGTTCAGGGCACCTATGTCTATTATTTTATTATTATTGGAAAGCTTTTTCTACAATGTACCTTTATCTTACTTATACTTGACTTTGATATCTCTATGGTACTGCATCTATAAAATTGAAGTTTATAATACAACATGTACATCATTCTTGTAACATCCCTGACCTGGGTTATGCCTTAACCCTAGGTGTTTTGCTTAATAAAGTTAATTATATGCTTGATCTTAATTTTTGAAAAGTAATTATGGCTCAAGAAGAACTTATGTTTCAATTTTAGTCCTTTTTGAACAATGTTGAAATAATGTTTTATCTATTTTGGACTAAAGTGCACATTACCCAAGTTGAGGGGTTAAATTGCAAATGTTTCATGATAAGATGTTCCTCAAGTGTTGAAGCATCGTAAGGATAAAAATTATGTAGTGGTATGGCTTCCAAAAGCCTGAATAACAAGAAAGAGCTTGTTGAACAATGTTTATGCATGAAAACCTAGTTTTGGTGTAATGTGTAATTTACCCAAAACTCGGGGTTCAATATGCAACTTACCACTTCAAAATAGTCCCTAATGTTTCTTGGCATCATGTGGATCAAATAAAATGAGAGGGGCGTCTCATTTGTATCTCTTTGGAGGAGAGAGAATCTTGATATTAAAACAATCAAGATTTAAGCATAATTGGAGCTTTACTTCAATTAAATGCAAAAATAAATATATTAATTAAAGAACCCTTTAAACAAAAGGTGAGGGATGAGTTTGCAAGAGAATCGATGACCATGTGCCTTGCAAAGGCACGAAAATATCCAAAGGAAGTGGATAAATCACTCACAATATTATAAGAAAAAGAAATATCCACTCACTTATGGATATTAGTATAATATGATTTAAGGTGCTTAATTAAATTTTCTTTAAATCATGGATAATTGGGAGGAATAAGAGGCAAAGAAGATATCCTCATAACCAAGGAAGCGAAGGTGGAAAGTGGGAAGGAAATGGAGGAGATAATCCCTAATTTCTCTCTCTTAAAATGAATTTTTAATAAAATGCATATATGCTCCCTTATCCATAGCTTGGATGGGTAATTTCGAAACCCCTTTCACTTCTTGCTTGAAAAAATGACAAAGGGAGCTTGGAGGAATAGGAGGACGACCCCCAACCTGTTCGTAAGCTTCTTGACCTTCTTTCACCATGATTTCATGGTGGAAATCGAAAATAAATGATGGATTTCTTCTTTTCTCCATGCAATCTTCTATCCTAGCCATTCCTTTTCACTCAAAAGCTTGAGGACGAACTTGGGATAGTTGAGAAAGTGCATTCCACCATTAAATACGTGGATATTGGAGCTTTGAAGCTCAATTGGAGGTGGGTTTTATAACTTGAACCCTTAATATTATTATTGCATTCAATTCCTTATCAATTGTTGATCCTTTCTTCATTCTTGAAATTTAATTTGATTGATTTATTCAATCACCATAAAAATCATACAAAGTTTCGTGGGTTTAGAGCTTGATGATGATGACATCATCATAAGCACACACCTCCCCAAATATGTATTGCAAACAGTTTCAACAATGGTCCAATCAGTTTCATCAAACCGCTTGGTGACCAAACGATTTGCAAACCATTTGGAGGTTTGGATACCAAACCGTTTAGAAGGGTTGACCATTTGGTTGGGTTGACCATTTGAGGTCAGAACCCTAGTACATGTTGGATGATGATCTAATGGATTCAATTGATTAATTCAATATATGGACAATCCTCCAATTAGAAACCCTAATCGGGTTAAGTGTTGAAATTTCAAGTGATTGATTTAATATTTTGGGTTGATTAACCCAAATGGTCTCAAGACCGTTTGGAGGTCACCCAAACAGTCTTAAGATCGTTTGGAGGTCAACCAAGACCGTTTGGAAGATTAGGGTCAAGTATGGTTGAGTAATTGAAGGACCAGAGATGGTAAATTGAAATACAATCAATTGTTCAATTGGTGATCAATCTAATGATCTAAACCCTAATTGAATCTCACAAATTTCAAGGATGGATGGGGCATACAGTCTCAAGACCATTTGGAGGTTATCCAAATGACCTCAAGACCATTTGAGGTTAGGTCATGTCATGGTTTGATGATGATCTAATGATTTCAATTGGACTAGTTCCACAATGTCAACCATTGATGGTTCCTCGATTTCAAATCCCTAATTGATGGTCTTTTGATTATAAACCCTAGTTCAATTGGGTTCAAAACCATAATTGAAGGTCTAATTGAAAGATGATTCAATGGTCCAATTGAAGAATGAATCAATGGTCCAATTGATAGATGGTGTAATGATTGAAATCCTGATTGTCCAAACTCTCTCAAGACCGTTTGGGACCAAACGGTCTCAAACTGTTTGGAGACCCAAGTGGTTTCAAGTGTGAATTGTCCATACGGTTTCATCATTGTTTTGCTTAAATGGTTTCAAATTGTTTGAAGTATCAATGCTCAAGGATGTTTAGATGTTTCAATGAAATTAAGTTAATTGGAAACCTAAGGGAATGAAAGATAAAAGGACCCCATGGTTGTTACTAATTTATCTTAAAGATAATCACTAGGGTTGTACCTTGAAGGTACTGAGAAATTGGTAACCCTAGATTAGTTAATCATTGAAGCTTAAGTAAGTAGTAACCTTGTACACTATGTCAATCACAGTTGTATGTACTTGATTGGAGGGTTGATGTAATCTAATCAAACTAAAAGGATGATAGAAAGGAATTCATACATGAGTATTAATAATGTGGTGATTATGGTATGATCCTTAGTTAAGAGATCATGAAACCATAATCAAGAAGGTTAATGAACCCTAACCCTAATTTAGGGTAACATAATGTAAGCCTTAATTATGGGTAATGGGATATGAAACCCTATTTGGGATGAATAGTAAATCCTAATTATGGATAGTTGAATAAGAAACCCTAATTCTAGGGTAAAGTGCATGAAACCCTAAACCAGGGTAATGTGATGTAAAATCCTGATGTATTATTATGAGGTAGAACTCAAATCTAGGGAGGTGGTATGTGAAATCCTAACTCTAATTGAGGGTGATGCCATGTGAAACCCTAATTGAGGGTGATATCATGTGAAACCCTAATTGAGGGTGATGCCATGTGAAACCCTAATTGAGGGTGATACCATGTGAAACCCGAATTGAGGGTGATTCCATGTGAAACTCTAATTAAGGGTGATGCCATGTGAAACCGTAATTAAGGGTGATGCCATGTGAAACCGTAATTGAGGGTGATGCCATGTGAAACCCTAATTGAGGGTGATGCCATGTGAAACCCTAATTAAGGGTGATACCATGTGAAACCCTATGCAATGGTATGATGAGGAGCCCTAATATAGGGTGAAGGTATGTGAAACTCTAATTTGGAGTTATAATACATGAAGCCTTAATCTTGGACAATAGGATAACAAACCAGAATCCCAATAATAAAATAGTGGATAAAGACTTATAAAGGCGAAATATCTCAAATGGTTGAGTACAGCCAACCTTATAGTAAGCAATGCCTTAACCTGAGATAAGTCCATATCATTGAAGATAGTTGGACCATTCTTGTGTGTGACCTATGCACTTCATGGTAAGAGTGATAGGTTAGTAAAGGAAGGTATTAAGATAGGAAATACCTCAACCCAAGATAAGTTGATAACTCAAGAAAGTTGGAAGTGATGAGGAAAGTGATACATCAAGATATGATAGATACCACTATTAGAATTCTAGGGTTGATATACCTTGATGCACCTTAAATCCAATATACATGGATAAGAAATACATGAAGAGTTTTATGTAAATTGTTTAAATGAAATGTAATGAGTTTGATATACCTTGATAAGTATAGGCTAATATACCTTGAGAATGGGGTTAAGCCAAATTAATGAGTATGATGTAATCATACCATGATAAGGATGAGAAATGAACTCATACCCTGTATTGATAATCATTTAATGATAAATGTTAAGAGTAATGAACCTAATCGAATACTTGAGATATTAATGGATGGTCCTAGAGATGTGGAGCAATATATTAAGGTTGAAATCCTAATTAATGTGAGATGAGAAACCCTAACCCTAAACTAGGTAATGAGACATGAGAAACTCTAATGTGACGTGAATAGTAAGCCCTAACCCTATTGAGGGAATAGTGGTGTTACTATTGTATTACATGAGGTAATATGTTATTGTTGCCTAATGAGAGGTGACAAGATGTTCAATGGCCTTGTGAGCCATATGGTTAGATGTTGCCTAGTGAGAGGTGACAAGATGCTTTATGGGCCTTATGAGCCATGAGAACAATTGTGGTATAGTGAGAGGTACCAAGATGATTATAAAAGTTTATTGTAAGAAATGATAATGTTTTAATAAACATAATAAAAGGCACAATTACATTCAATAAAGAATGTGAAAAGCTATGAAGGCTAACCTCTGGGTTCAAAGACTAGAGAAGGATGTGATGAACAATGGTGAGTTAAAGGAATTTATATTCCATGAGTTGTGAACATGAGCTATGTAATCAGGATTGATTAAATTCGAATGTCTGGCTGTGAAATAAGGATTGGTAGTGACCAATGCCTAGCTGTGTAATCAGGAAAATGCCTGGATGTGAAATTAGGATTGGTAGTGACCAATGTCTAGCTGTGTAATCAGGGTTGGTTAGAGTCTAATGCCTGGCTGTGAAATCAAGATTTGTAGTGACCAATGCAATGACTGTGTAATCAGGGTTGGTTAAAGTCCAATGCCTGGCTGTATAATCAGGATTGGTTAGAGTCTAATGTCTGGTTGTGTAATCAGTTTTGGTTAAAGTCCAATGTCTGGATGCGTAATCAACATTGGTTAAAGTCCAATGCCTGGCTGTGTAATCAAGATTGGTCAGAGTCCAATGCCTGGCTGTGTAATCAGGATTGGTTAAAGTCCAATGCCTGGATGTGAAATTAGGATTGGTAGTGTCCAATGCCTGGTGGTGTAATTATGTTTGGAAGAAGTCCAATACCTGGCAGAGGCTCAATGCCTGTAATGATGACACAGGATTGGTAATAACCCAATGTATGTAATGATGACACATGATTGGTAATAACCCAATGCCTATAATGATCACACATGATTAATAATAACCCAATGCCTGTAATGATGACACATGATTGGTAATAACCCAATGCCTGTAATGATGACACGGGATTGGTAATAACCCAATGCTTGTAATGATAACACAGGATTGGTAATATCCCAATGCCTGTAATGATGACACGGGATTGGTAATAACCCAATGACTGTAATGATGACATAGGCTTGGTAATAACCCAATGCCTGTAATGATGACACAGGATTGGTAATAACCCAATGCCTGTAATGATGACACAGGATTGGTAATAACCCAATGCCTCTAATTATGACACATGATTGGTAATAACCCAATGGCTGTAATGATGACACATGATTGGTAATAACCCGATGCTTGTAATGATGACACAAGATTGATAATAACCCAATGCCTATAATGATGACACAAGATTGGTAATAACCCAATGCCTGCATTAATGATATATGAGTATATGGTAGATATAATCCCATACATGTTTAGCAGATTGGCTAAGGCCAACAAATTGAAACAAGAATGTCTCATGGGTGACATATCAAGATAATGAGTGTCACAAGAGAAGTTTGACATGTTGGTATAATATGATGGATTAATGATATACATGTTCTTTCTATTCCTTATTAAGAGAATAGATGATCTATTGTTCTATCATAAATAGTTGTAATGCTTTAAAAGATGAGAATGCTATAAACTTCTTATCCTCTGCTCAGTTTTATATCATTAAACTGCAATAATAATGTTTTTTTTGTGGAGAGTTATATCTCCCGCTGGGGTAATTACAATTGTCTCACCCCCATGGGATCCAACATTTTTTAGGTGGACAAGCACAGAGGAGACTAAGAACATCTTGCAGACGAAGTACATCAGCAATAGCAGGGACAACAGTGACAGCTCAGGTGGAGTGTACTGTCTGTCGTGTCTTGTAGATAGAATTCCTATGTGTTGTATCTGTACTCTTAGGTCCTAGGAGTTATTAGTTAGTGCTTTTAATAATCGTATTGAGATTTTGGCTTGATGCCTCGAGGTTCTTATGTTGTATGCGTTTAGCTTTTAACAAGGAAGTTGATGTTGTAAATCTCGAGAAGAGATGGTACAAGATATGTACTTATGAACCAGGATGTAAATGTAATACATTGGTTATCGTTGAAAGAGTTTTCCTATGATTGGATCTCTTTGAAAAAGGTTTTAATTTTTAGTGATTTTCAATAATCCGCTACAAATGATCGATTCTGCTTAAACTAATCATGTTTTTGTTAGTTGGATGCCACAATTTAGCAGTATGAGAGCTGTAGGTTCGCTGAGTCTACAAAGACATAGGACTAAGGTATCGAGTCTGTTCTAAGTGTACCCAATGTATCTTATAGTGCCTTCTGCTTATGCAGAAGAAGATATATAACTTAAAGATGTCTGGAGAACATGAAGAACACATTGCTGAGAGAAATGTTGTTGTACCAGTGGAAGGTGCAAGGGATCAGGCAAGGGAGGAACCAGTGCCTGAGAATCCCTATGTTGATGAAGTCATGAGAGGAAACCCAAATGTTCATAATCTTTTTGGGGAACTCATGAACACACTGTGGTATATGGCAGACCGGATGCCAGCACCGGCACCTAGGGGACCGGTTGCCTATGAGGGATATGGGTCTGGTAAGACCTTTGAACGACTATGTCGTGTAGGAGCCATAGAATATGATGGGACATCTGACCCAGCAGATGCTGATCTCTGGCTCACTAAGTTAGAAAAGGATTTTAAGATCCTTAGTATCCCGGATGTTGACAAAGTTAAACATGATGTGTACCTTTTGAAGGGTAGTGCTGGACATTGGTGGGCTATAGAAGAAATAAAAAGGAATGATGAAGAGGTTGGATGGGAGGAATTTCGTCAAGAATTTTTCAATAAGTATTTTCCAAGGATTTATTTAGATGAAACGATCTCACAGTTTGAGAAGATATGACAGGGAGCCATGTCAATAAGTGAATATGAGGTTAAATTCATGGAACTTTTATTATTTTGTCCTCAGATGGATGCTACTGAGGAGGAAAAGATTCGACATTTTGAGAAAGGATTGAATGCTGAGATGTTTATTCCGGCATCTACCCTAGAGAGTAGAGAGAGGTTTGCCACATTTGTTGAGTCAATTCGAAATATAGAAGGGTCCATGCCAAAGAAACATGAGATAGACCTTAAAAGGAAGTCTAAACAATCATAGGAACAAGGAATTAGTGGTACTAAACAATCAAAGATTTCAGTAGTATCGACTCAAGTACAATATAGTTCACCTAAACAATAGTCACCTAAGAGGCTTCGAGCTTACTATAGATGTGGATAGAGAGAACATCTAAGGTGGCAATGTCCAAATAGAAAGTGATGAGGTGACTCAACATACAAGACACTAGATAACTTGTAATAAGTAGGCATATCAAGATAGAACTTTCTATTTTGAATTATCTTGCACTCTCTACTATAAGAAGGGTAGTTGTTGTTCAGTTCATCTGTATAATCCTTTCAGAATATGAGGAAATGATAAGTAGGATGAAAACTTATGTTCAGTTTAATATTCTTTTATATGTTTTGAAATTTCTTTTTCTTCATTAGGGGGGGAGAAATGAAAGAGGAACTTAGATAAAATCTGAGATATTAAGTATATCAATTTTTAAAAGAAATAAAAACATTAAAAAAAATAAAAGCATACTACCTAAATTCAGTTCTTGAATACCCTGGCCAGGTATTCATTTACTAAAGGCAAGGTAAGTATGACATACCTAGATTGTTACCTTTTGATTACTCTAATCAAGTAATCATTCTGAAACAATCCAAAGAAGCCTAATGAAGAAGGAGATGTGGCATGGATATTTCTACCACATTCTAATTGATATATGAAGGAATTTGATTTAATTATAAATCAACTTATAAACAAAATAAGAATATGATTCTTTGTTTTCTTTCCTTTCAAGGACATGGTAATAAAGTGGGTCTTAGGACACTTGATGTGCATAATTAAAAATGTTTATTGATGGATAATTAGAAAAATTATCTGTTTGTCTTGAACTTGGGTTACAAGAAAAAAGATGTGTGTAACAAGTAATGTCCTAGGATAAAACAAAAATGAATTTTTGATGTGTTTCCAACACATGTAATGGATACCAAGGTAAGTGATTCTGGTATCAGATAAAGTATTTTGACCACCTGGAGTGGTTAACTGTGAAGTCAAATCGGTTATATAATGTAGTATGGACATCATATGTTAGGGGTTTATGCTTTGCATAAACATAACATTGATGAGAAAGAACTATTTGAAGGAATAATTGTAAAATTATTGTAAGAAGAGTTTATCAAATTAAATTAACAAATAACCTCTATCTAAATAAGCAAAGTGTTACCTGACACAGAATTAACTCCACAGTTAATAATGAAAGGACAGTGGAGTATGTGTCCTGTATGTGTGATTCTATGAGAATTTTGTATGGAAGAACATTATATTGATCAAAGTTCTATGGTGTCTCCATAACAATGAGATGTTATGTGGAGGCTTGATGATATAATGAATAAATAATATTTATCTCCCTTTATCTGGGATTTTGGGGACAAAAGCCTTATTAGGGGTTTATAATTTGTAACAACCATGACCTGGGTTATGCCTTAACCCTAGGTGTTTTTCTTAATAAAGTTAATTATATGCTTGCTCTTAATTTTTTAAAATTAATTAAGGCTCAAGAGGAACTTATGTTTCAATTTTAGTCCTTTTTGAACAATGTTGAAATAATGTTTTGTCAATTTTGGACTAAAGTACAAATTACCCAAGTTGAGGGGTTAAATTGTAAATGTTGCATGATAATATGTTCCTCAAGTAATGAAGCATCATAAGGATGAAAATGATGCAATGGTATGGCTTCCACAAGCCTGAATAACAAGAAAGAGCTTGTTGAACAATGTTTGTGCATTAAAACCTAGTTTTGGTGTAATGTGTCATTTACCCAAAACTCAGGGTTCAATATGTAAATTACCACTTCAAAATAGTCCCTAATGTTTCTTGGCATCATGTCGAGAAAATAAAATGAGAGGGGCGTCTCATTTGTATCTCTTTGAAGAAGAGAGAATCTTGATATTAAAATAATCAAGATTTAAGCATAATTGGAGCTTTACTTCAATTAAATGCAAACATAAATATATTAATTAAAGACCCCTTTAACCAAAAGGTGAGGGATGACTTTGCAAGAGAATGGACGACCATGTGCCTTGCAAAGGCACGAAAATATCCAAAGGAAGTGGATAACTCACTCACATTATTATAAGAAAAAGAAATATCCACTCACTTATGGATATTAGTATAATATGATTTAAGGTGCTTAATTTGCTTTTCTTTAGATCATGGATAATTGAGAGGAATAAGAGGCAAAGAAGATAGCCTCGTAACCAAGGAAGGGAAGGGGGAAAGTGGCAAGGAAATGAAGGAGATAATCCCTACTTTCTCTCTCCTAAAATGAATTTTTAATAAAATGCATATATGCTCCCTTATCCATAGCTTGGATGGGTAATTTCGAAACCCCTTTCACTTCTTGCTTGCAAAAATGACCAAGGGAGCTTGGAGAAATAGGAGGACGACCCCCAACCTATTGTTAAGTTTCTTGACCTTATTTCACCATGATTTCATGGTGGAAATTGGAAATAAATGATGGATTTCTTCTTTTCTCCATGCAATCTTCTATCCTAGCCATTCCTTTTCACTCAAAAGCTTGAGGAAGAACTTGGGATAGTTGAGAAAGCTTCTTCCACCATTAAATACGTTGAGCTTGGAGGTTTGAAGCTCAATTGGAGGTGGGTTTATAACTTGAACCCTTAATATTGTTATTGCATTCAATTCGTTATCAATTGTTGATACTTTCTTCATTCTCAAAATTTTATTTGGTTGATTGAAGAAATCACCATAAAAATAACAAAATGTTTCATGGGTTTAGAGCTTGATGATGATGACATCATCATAAGCACACACCTCCCCAAATATCTATTACAAATGGTTTCAACAATGGTCCAATCTGTTTCATCAAACCATTTGGTGACCAAACGGTTTGCAAACCGTTTGGAGGTTTGGATCCCAAACCATATAGAAGGGTTGGCCGTTTGTTTGGGTTGACCATTCGAGGTCAGAACCCTAGTACATGTTGGATGATGATCTAATGGATTCAATTTATTAATTCAATATATGGACAATCCTCCAATTAGAAACCCTAATCGGGTTAAGTGCTGAAATTTCAAGTGATTGATTTAATATTTTGGGTTGATTAACCCAAATGGTCTCAAGACCATTTGGAGGTCACCAAAACGGTCTCAAGACCGTTTGGAGGTAAACCAAGACCTTTTGGATGATTAGGGTCAATTATGGTTGAGTAATTGAAGGACTAGAGATGGTAAATTGAAATGCAATCAATTGTTCAATTGGTGATCAATATAATGATCTAAACCCTAATTGAATCTCACCAAATTTCAAGGATGGATGAGAAAAACGGTCTCAAGACCATTTGGAGGTTATCCAAATGACCTCAAGACCGTTTGAGGTCAGTTCATGTCATGGTTTGATGATGATCTAATGATTTCAATTGGACTAGTTCCACAATGTCAACCATTGATGGTTCCTCGATTTCAAATCCCTAATTGATGGTCTTTTGATTATAAACTCTAGTTCAATTGGGTTCAAAACCATAATTTATGGTCTAATTGAAGGGTGATTCAATGGTCCAATTGAAGAATAAAGCAATGGTCCAATTGATAGATGGTTTAATGATTGAAATCCTGACCTTTTTGGTCCATTCGATTTTGAGAGAGTTTGGACCAAACGGTCTTAAGACCGTTTGAGTCCAAATGGTCTCAAGACCGTTTGAGTCCGTTTGAGTCCAAACGGTCTCAAGACCGTTTGAGTCCAAACGGTCTCAAGACCGTTTGGGATCAAACAGTCTCAAGACCGTTTGAGACCAAACGGTCTCAAACCATTTGGAGACCCGAGTAGTTTCAAGTGTGAATTGTCTGTACGGTTTCATTATTGTTTTGCTTAAATGGTTTCAAATCGTTTGAAGTATCAATGGTCAAGAATGTTTAGATGTTTCAATGAAATTAAGTTAATTGGAAACCTAAGGGAATGAAAAATAAAAGGACCCCATGGTTGTTACTGATTTATCTTAAAGATAATCACTAGGGTTGTACCTTTAAGGTATTGAGAAATTGGTAACCCTAGATGAGTTAATCCTTGAAGCTTAAGTAAGTAGTAACCATGTACACTATGTCAATCATAGTTGTATGTACTTGATTGGAGGGTTGATGTAATCTAATCAAACTGAAAGGATGATAGAAAGGAATTCATACATGAGTATTAATCATGTGGTGATTAGGGTATGATCCTTAGTAAAGAGATCATGAAACCCTAATCAAGAAGGGTAATGAATCCTAACCCTAATTCAGGGTAACATAATGTAAACCCTAATTATGGGTAATGGGATATGAAACCCTATTTGGTTTGAATAGTAAATCCTAATTATGGACAGTTGAATAAGAAACCCTAATTCTTGGGCAAAGTGCATGAAACCCTAAACCAAGGTAATGTGATGTAAAATCCTGATGTATTATTATGATGTAGAACTCAAATCCAGGGAGATGGTATGTGAAATCCTAACCCTAATTGAGGGTGATGCCATGTGAAACCCTAATTGAGGGTGATATCATGTGAAACCCTAATTGAGGGTGATGCCATGTGAAACCCTTATTGAGGGTGATACCATGTGAAACCCTAATTGAGGGTGATTCCATGTGAAACCCTAATTGAGGGTGATGCCATGTGAAACTCTAATTGAGGGTGATGCCATGTGAAATCGTAATTGAGGGTGATGCCATGTGAAACCCTAATTGAGGGTGATGCCATGTGAAACCCTAATTAAGGGTGATACCATGTGAAACCCTATGCAATGGTATGATGAGGAGCCCTAATATAGGGTGAAGGTATGTGAAACTCTAATTTGGAGTTATAATACATGAAGCCTTAATCTTGGACAATATGATAACAAACCAGAATCCTAATAATAAAATAGTGGATAAAGCCGTATAAAGGTGAAATATCTCAAATGGTTGAGTACAAGCAACCTTATAGTAAGCAATGCCTTAACCTGAGATAAGTCCATATCATTGAAGATAATTGGACCATTCTTGTGTGTGACCTATGCACTTCATGGTAAGAGTGATAGGTTAGTAAAGGAAGGAATTAAGATAGGAAATACCTCAACCCAAGATAAGTTAATAACTCAAGAAAGTTGGAAGTGATGAGGAAAGTGATACATCAAGATATGATGATATCACTATTAGCATTCCAGGGTTGATATACCTTGATGCACCTCAAATCCAATATACATGGATAAGAAATACATGAAGAGTGTTATGTAAATTGTTTAAATGAAATGTAATGAGTTTGATATACCTTGATAAGTATAGGCTAATATACCTTGAGAATGGGGTTAAGCCAAATTAATGAGTATGATGTAATCATACCATGATAAGGATGAGAAATGAACTCATACTCTGCATTGATAATCATTTAACGATAAATGTTAAGAGTAATGAACATGATCGAATACTCGAGATGTTAATGGATGGTCCTAGAAGTGTGGAGAAATATATTAAGGTTGAAATCCTAATTAATGTGAGATGAGAAACCCTAATCCTAAATTGGGTAATGAGACATGAGAAACTCTAATGTGACGTGAATAGTAAGCCCTAACCCTATTGAGGGAATAGTGGTGTTACTATTGTATTACATGAGGTAATATGTTATTGTTGCCTAGTGAGAGGTGACAAGATGTTCAATGGCCTTATGACCCATATGGTTAGATGTTGCCTAGTGAGAGGTGACAAGATGCTTTATGGGCCTTATGAGCCATGAGAACAATTGTGGTATAGTGAGAGGTACCAAGATGATTATAAAATTTTATTGTAAGAAATGATAATGTTTTAATAAACATAATAAAAGGCACAATTGCATTCAATAAAGAATGTGAAAAGCTATGAAGGCTAACCTCAGGGTTCAAAGCCTAGAGAAGGATGTGATGAACAATGATGAGTTGAATGAATTTAAATTCCGTAAGCTGTGAACATGAGATGTGTAATCAGGATTGGTTAAAGTCCAATGCATGGCTGTGAAATTAGGATTGGTAGTGACCAATGCTTTGTTGTGTAATCAGGATTGGCTAAAGTCCAATGCCTGGCTGTGAAATTAGGATTTCTAGTGACCAATGCATGGCTGTGTAATCAGGGTTGGTTAGAGTGCAATGCCTGGCTGTGAAATCAGGATTGGTAGTGACCAATGCCTAGCTGTGTAATCAGGGTTGGTTAAAGTCCAATGCCTGGCTGTGTAATTAGGATTCGTTAGAGTCCAGTGCCTGGCTATGTAATTAGGGTTGGTTAAAGTCCAATGCCTGGCTGTGTAATCAAGATTGGTTAAAGTCCAATGCCTGGCTATGTAATCAGGATTGGTTAGAGTCTAATGCCTAGTTATGTAATCAGGATTGGTTAAAGTCCAATGCCTGGCTGTGAAATCAGGATTGGTAGTGTCCAATGTCTGGCGGTGTAATCATGTTTGGAAGAAGTCCAATACCTGGCAGAGGCTCAATTCCTGTAATGATGACACAGGATTGGTAATAACCCAATACCTGTAATGATGACATATGATTGGTAATAACCCAATGCTTGTAATGATGACACAAGATTGATAATATCCCAATGCCTATAATGATGACACAGGATTGGTAATAACCCAAATCCTGTAATGATGACACAAGATTGGTAATAACCTAATGCATGTATGATGACGCAGGATTGGTAATAACCCAATTCCTGTAATGATGACACAGGATTGGTAATAACCCAATGTCTATAATGATGACATAGGATTGGTAATAACCCAATGTCTGTAATGATGACACATGATTGGTAATAACCCAATGCTTGTAATGATGACACATGATTGGTAATAACCCAATGCATGTAATGATGACACAGGATTGGTAATAACCCAATGCCTGTAATGAAGACACATGATTGGTAATAACCCAATGCCTGTAATGATGACACATGATTGGTAATAACCCAATGCGTGTAATGATGACACATGATTGGTAATAACCCAATGCCTGTAATGATGACACATGATTGGTAATAACCTAATGCCTATAATGATGACATATGATTGATAATAACCCAATGCCTATAATGATGACACAAGATTGGTAATAACCCAATGCCTACATTAATGATATATGAGTATATGGTAGATATAATCCCATACATGTTTAGCAGATTGGCTAAGGCCAATAGATTGAAACAAGAATGTCTCATGGGTGACATATCAAGATAATGAGTGTCACAAGAGAAGTTTGACATGATGGTATAATATGATGGATTAATGATATGCATGTTCTTTCTATTCCTTATTAAGAGAATAGATGATCTATTGTTCTATCATAAATTGTTTCAATGCTTTAAAAGATGAGAATGCTATAAACTGCTTATCCTCTGCTCAGTTTTATAACATTAAACTGCACTAATAATGTTTTTTGGTAGAGAGTTATATCTCCCCCTGGGGCAATTACAATTGTCTCACCCCCGTGGGATCCAACATTTTTAGGTGGACAAGTACGGAGGAGATTGAGAACATCTTGTAAAGGAAGTACATCATCAATAGCAGGGACATCAGTGACAGATTAGGTGGAGTGTACTGTCTGTCGTGTCATGTAGATAGAAGTCCTATGTGTCGTCTCTGTACTCTCAGGTCCTCGGAGTTATTAGTTAGTTCTTTTAATGAATCGTATTGAGATTTTGGCTTGATGCCTCGAGGTTCTTATGTTGTATGTGTTTAGATTTTAACAAGGCAACTGATGTTGTAAATCTCGAGAAGAGATGGTACAAGATATGTACTTATGAACTAGGATGTAAATGTAACACATTGGTTCTCGTTGAAAGAGTTTTCCTATGATTGGATCTCTTTGAAAAAGGTTTTAATTTTTAGTGATTTTCAGTAATCCACTGCAAATGATCGCTTCCACTTAAACTAATCATGTTTTTGTTAGTTTGATGTCACAATTCTAAACTTGGCAGAGCAGTATATTTAAAACATTGTAATTTACTAAGAAATCAACATATTGTGAATGCAAGCAGACTAAAGTTCTTAAATAAACTGAATACATGTCAACTTGGCACATATACACTGAAATCATGCAATTGAGCTTCTTAATACACTAATAAAAGTTAATTGCTTGACCTATGAGTAATCATAATTAACACATGTAAATTAATTGTACTTTCTTGGAAAACGTGCACATCAACCAAAATCCTGAGTTGTGTATCACATAACCCAATCAAGAGTTAATTACTTATCATGGCACGAATTATTGTTAATAACTAAGAATTTCTAAAAATATTCTTAAGAAACTTGCCAAATTGCGTAAATACTAAATCACACACTGATGTGATGATTTTGAGTCGCATTTATAGACCTTTTTCATATGTGTTTTATGCTCTAATTAGTCATTTTTATGGATAATATTGCATAATTCACTCATTTCGGTCTTTGCCATCATTTTATGTCAAATCCCCTTAGTTTTATCATTTTGAGCATTATTTATCATATTATCATAATTTGTGTGGATTTATTTGGTCTCGTCTTGGAATTTCAGGAAAAACAAGTATCTGCTTCCGTAGATACCATCGACGGAAGTCGATACCATCGATCAAGCCACAGGTTGCCAGCCGAGAGGAGCAGCACAGAGTCGATACCATCGACACTCAAGTCGATGGCATCGAGATCCCTTCAGGTTGCTGGCGAGGAATCCGTCGATACCATCGACCCAAGTCGATGCCATCGACGCATGGAGGCTACAGCGTCGCTAAACGACAACAACCGACGCTAAAGAGAGTCGATACCATCGACCCTAGTCGATGGTATCGAGATGGATACAGGCACTCAGACGAAAAGAAAAGAAGGCTGCCGCTAATACGCTGGGTCGATACCATCGACCCGCGTCGATGGTATCGACGCCGGCAGATATGCGTTGGATTTGTTTTGATCTCAATCGGACGGCTGGAGTTATTTGACGACCTAATTAGGGACTTATACCTAATGACGGTCGCCGACACGAGAGGGGGATCTAATTTGTCATTGCACAAGTGCCGAGGAGCGGGAGAGAGTAGAACGTAGGCCAGAAGCTCATCCCTGTCGATCCGGACGCTGCCAAAGACGAATTTCACCACCGAGAGGCGGGAAAGCTCGTGTTCTACGCAAAGGATCCACCGGTTCTTCTCCGTTCAGGGGTTTTCCCACTTAATTCACGTTTTTCTTATGAATTCCCCTATTTCTACCATGTATTTGTGCGAGATGACCATGCGGGGCTAATCCCCTCCATCTTTAGGACCGGGAGTAGCCCGGGAATGCATTGTATGATAGTTTTATATTAATAATTCATATTTTCTCTCTTAAATCCGTGGTATAGCTTCGTTTTCTCCATATATTGTTATGCTTGATCACCATAATAATAACTTAATGCCCTTAATCACTTCGACAGAAGGATTAACGGTTGAAAAGAGACGAAACTTACATTAATCGATAAATCCCTTGATAAAGGAGGTGTAAAATTAATGGTGGAAACTGAGAGATCGTTCGTAATGCGCTTAGTTTAGGGGAATGATTACTACGACGGTGGAATCAACCTAAACCTAAGTAGTGGATTACACCACGATAGTGGGTAATTCTGTTTTCAGGCCACTACCCGGAAAGAGAGAGAAGATTGAGGAGTTATATGAAACCTAATGCAATGTTGACCCGCGGTGAAACCGAAATCCTAAATATATCCTTTTGAATTGATTAAATTAACCTTTAATAGATTATTTTTGTTGTTTCATTTTATTTTCTTTTAATTTCGACAACAAACCCTACTTTGTCATCCGGCCTAGCTGATTGCAATTAGTTAGTAGGAATTTCCAATAATTCACGTATCCCTGTGTTCGACTCGGGCCTCACAAAGGCCTGTACTACTCGACACGTATACTTGCATTTTTAGCGCGTAGTAAAATACACATCAAAGTTTTTGGCGCCGTTGCCGGGGATACGGCGAATTGTTGGCACTTCGAGTGCTAAGAGCGGCCACTCTAGGCCACATTCTTTTTTTTATTTTATTTTGAAACAACTTTAAATATTCCTAAATTTCTTTATAATTGTATTTACTCGTTCAAGCATAGTACTGAACTCGAATTTTCTCATTTCAGGTACTGTGTATGGTGCATACATGTAGTACAGACTATGACAATCGCACACCTGAGGTTCCACCCCCGGGACCTGAGGACGAGGAGCACTACGAGAAAGAGCACCAAGAGGAAATAAATTCTGAATCTGAAGCAGAAGAAATGGCCGAGCCACAGACCATATGGGAGAAGATCAAAGCCTCTTCTTCATCAGCTTCAAAGGGGCCTATAAAGAAGCAGGCAATCAACATACCAACATATAAGATCGATCCGGCATTGATCAACTTGGTAAAATAATTCACGGGCTGAAGAATGAGGACCCAGTTGCACACATCAGCCAGTTCATGGAGAACTGTGACATGGTGAAGATCGACCGATTCCCACAAGATGCTTTGTACCTCAAGCTATTCCCAAGTTCCTTGGCATGAGCAGCAAGGGAGTGGCTACATAACCTCGATGATGAGTTCGTTGAATCATGGGATCATATGGTGGAGGTTTTCTTCGAGAGGTTTTTCCCTCCTGAGAAGACCAACGATATGATTAGGAAGATTCACAATTTCACCCAACAGGCGGGTGAAACATATTCTGAGACCTGGGAGCGATTTCAGGTCATGTTGAGGAGATGTCTGCATCATGGGTTGGACAAGGAGACACAGGTGAAGATCTTCTATTTTTCTCTCTCCGAGCATGATAGGAGTAATTTGGACTCAGCCGGTTTAGGATTTTTCCTGAATAACACTGACACGAGATGCTGGGAAATACTGAAGAACATGGAAAGAAAGCAATCATGGGGAGAAAGAGAGAGAGGCCCAGTTGAGCAAGCTAGAGTCGCCAGCGAATCAAAGGCAATAAGAGAGCTTAATGAGAAGATGGATCTTCTCTTAAAGAAGTTACTGCAAAAGGAAGGCAATGAGTCCGAAGATGAGGCTCAAGTCAAGTACATCAGGCAACAGCAAGGGTACAGGAACAATGACTATTCATGGCGAAAGGACAAAAAGTTCTCATGGAAGGATCTGAACAATTTTTTGCAGGATCCGGACGCCAAAACTGCACCAGCCACAGAGGACAAGAGCACGGAGTTGCTCAATCAGGTCATCAAGCAAAACCAGGAGTTAATGAACACATTCGGGCAACAAATCAAGCAACAGGGTGAATATATGAACCAATTTGGGCAGACTTTGCAGAGCCACGGGGCTCAAATGAGGACTATAGAGACCTCCATGGCGCAGATGGCAGCAGAAATTGCAAGTTTGAAGAAGCCAGCACATCCGGGTTTTCCGGGGAACACCAATGTTCCCGGGGGAAACCAGCAGGCCAAGGCCATCTTACTGAGAAGCGGCAAGAAGGTGTTGAATCCAAGGACGGATGACACAAGCACACCGCAGGATAAAGTTGAAGATGCAACCACTAAGGAGCAGCCCACACCTGTCACAGGGCAAGCTGAAGACATAGTTGTGGATGGTAATGAAGAACAAGCTACTGAGGAGGAACCGCAGAAGTTGACACCCTATGTGCCACCCCATCAAAGGGCACATACCGTTCCGGTCCCCTATCCGAATAGTGCAAAGGCAAGGAAGGTAGATGCACAATTCAAGAAATTCTTGGACAGCTTTAGGAAGCTTTCGGTCAATATTCCGTTGTTGGAAGCGATTGAGCAAATCCCGTCATATGGGAAGTTTCTAAAAGATGTCATCACCAAGAAGAGGAAAATACCAGACATTGAGGTCGTGGTGTTGAAGGAGCAAGTGAGTGCTTTCATTATGGGCACTCTACCGCTAAAGAGACAAGATCTCGGATGTTTCAACATTTCTTGTTTTATCAGAAAGTTCAAATTTGGAGAGGCATTATGTGATTCTGGGGCAAGCATCAATTTGATGCCCCTTTCTACATTTAAAAAGTTGGGATTAAAGGAGTCACGGACGAGCAATATGACTATCCAATTGGCCGATAATTCTGTGGTGAAACCTTATGGAATCTGCGAAGATGTCTTGGTAAAGGTGGACCGATTTGTTTTTCCGGCTGATTTTGTGGTTATGGAAATGCAGGATGAGCATGGCAATGAGCTGCTACTTGGACGTCCTTTCCAAGCTACATCCGATATGATCTTGGAAATGGGAAGAGGTCGCTTGACCTTGGGCATAGCGGATGATCGCTTTGAGATGGTCATGCCTACTAGCACTGCGTCTACTAAAGCAAAAGCACATTGTAACATGGTTAAGAATGTTGATCACAATATCTCACTCTGCCTTGGAAAACCATTCTTGGACATGGCTCATGTGATGAGAAAGATGGATAATGGAACCTTAGCTGTGGACATCATGGAGCAAACTAAAGTTGTCTCTTTATGCAAAGCTGTTGGATTTGCGAATGACGAGAATGAGGACATTCCACCTTCTTGGGAGGATGATGCGATTACTACTTCAGTTGTTGAGGCATATCCGGAATTGCCGTTGGAGGCGTGTCTGTTGAATGTCACCTATGATTGGATGCAGAGTAAATCACTCAAGGAGTGTGCCAAAATGCTTCAGATGCTTCCATGTTTCTACACGAGGCACTATGAAGATTTAGGTACACTTCCCCCACCGCTGCAATCATCTCTCATTTGCCCGCCTGAGTTGGAATTGAAGCCGCTGCCCCTGCATCTTAAGTACGTCTTTCTAGCTGAGAAGGACAAGTTACCGATGATTGTATCTGCTTACTTGAGTGCGGATGAGGAGGAGCAACTACTGATAGTGCTCAAGAACCACCGTGGAGCTTTTGGGTGGTCTGTTGCAGACATCAAGGGGATCTCCCCTACACTTTGCCAGCATAAGATTCGGCTCGAGGAGGGAGCCAAGCCAGTCATTCAGCCTCAGAGACGTTTGAATCCGAGCATGATGGAGGTTGTGAAGAAGGAAGTCATAAAACTTCTTGCTGCAGGGATCATATATGCCATATCAGACTCGACGTGGGTGAGTCCCACACAGTGCAGGGATGGTTATCTACGCAGGTGTGTGCCGGAGGTGGAGTACGAGAGTGTTCTCCACCATTGTCATGCGTCGCCAATGGGAGGACACCATGCCAGTTCACAGACAGCAGCTAAAGTGTTGGAAAGCGGCCTTTATTGCCCAACTTTGTTTCGGGATGCCTACGAT
The DNA here is from genome assembly GCA_963693085.1 of Alisma plantago-aquatica. Taxonomy (NCBI): domain Eukaryota; kingdom Viridiplantae; phylum Streptophyta; class Magnoliopsida; order Alismatales; family Alismataceae; genus Alisma; species Alisma plantago-aquatica. The sequence goes on along the minus strand of OY856409.1, from coordinate 1,913,732,525 downwards.
TTTGTAAGGCAATGTGACCCGTGCCAGCGAGCAGGTAACATTTCTAAGAGACAAGAGATGCCCCTGAATGTATTTCAGGAAGTTGAGGTATTTGACTTGTGGGGCATAGACTTCATGGGACCCTTTGTGTCCTCGAATTCAAATTTGTATATCTTGCTTGCTGTTGACTATGTGTCGAAGTGGGTGGAAGCAATCCCCACAAGGACTAATGATTCTAATGTAGTGTGCAGGTTTGTGAAGGAAAATATTTTCTGCAGGTTCGGGATACCCCGAATGATAATAAGTGATGGGGGCACACACTTCCGGAATCAGAACTTTTCGACACTTTTGAAGAAATATGGGGTCAAACACAACATCGGCACCCCATATCATCCACAGACGCAAGGCCAAGTGGAGGTCTCAAATCGGGAAATCAAGAAGATTCTAGAACGGACAGTGGCATCCACAAGGAAAAATTGGAGTGCCTTACTACCGGACGCACTTTGGGCGTATAGAACGGCGTACAAAACACCTATAGGCACCACGCCTTTTAGGTTGGCGTATGGCCGGGCTTGCCACCTTCCGGTGGAGTTAGAGCACAAAGCCCATTGGGCGCTTTGAAGGCTGAATTTGAGTTATGATGAAGCCGGGAGAAAGAGGATGTTCGAGTTGAATGAACTAGATGAGTTACGCATGACGGCATATGAGAATGCCCGCATATACAAGGAGCGCACAAAACTGATCCACGATCGTCATATTGAGATGCGCACGTTCAAAAAGGGAGATAGCGTTCTATTGTTTAACTCCCGCCTCAAGTTGCATCTCGGGAAGCTGAAGTCCCGGTGGAGTGGACCATTCGTAGTGGAAGAGGTGAGACCGCACGGTGCGATTCTTGTGTGTGATGGAGATGCCACGTTCTTGGTGAACGGACAGCGGTTGAAGTTGTATTTTGGTGAAAATTACAAGAGAAAAGTGAATGAGGTCAAACTCATTACACTTGTGGATGAATGAGATCCTGGGAAGACGTCTAGCCTAAGACGTTAAATAAGGGCGCTTGTTGGGAGGCAACCCAACCATTGGTACATTAGGATAGTTTAATTATAGTCGTAGATTGCTTTCATTGCGTTAAAATTCTAGTGTAAAGAAGATACCTTGATCCGTTTGTTCAATGTGCAGGCACAGGCAGGGTCGATACCATCGACGCACTGGTCGATGGTATCGACATAGGTTCAGGTTAATAGCTGCAAAAATCGCTCTGAGTCGATACTATCGATGGTCCCGTCGATGGTATCGACATACCTACAGGAAGGTTGTGTAATAATTGTCGATAGTATCGACATGCCAGTCGATACCATCGAGATCTCTAGAGAAGTTCAGAATGATTTGTCTCAGTCAACTCGATACCATCGACGGCCTCGTCGATGGTATCGACATGGTCACAGGTTGAAGTGAAAAAAGTGGCGGTGTTGCAATGAAGTAAAGTCGATACCATCGACACACGTCGATGGTTTTGACATCCATGTCACTGATCCGCGCAAAGACATCGACGGCGATCGTGAGTCCACGTCAGTGATTCGGGTGCTGTGTCGATACCATCAACCCGCGTCAATGGTATCGACAAGTCAGCAATCCGGGTTTCCCGATCCAGCAAACGTCAGCCGTCGATACTTGCGAGGGAGGCGGATAGCAGCGAGACGTGTCGATACCATCGACCCGCGTCGATGGTATCGACGGGTCAACAGTGGCGCCGGCCAAGTCTATATAAGGAGAATTGCAACGTCATTTGACGTCACACCTTTAGAGAAAACTTCCTCCTTTGCGCCGAGCACTCTCCTGAGCTCTCCAAGATCGAAGAGCAGCAACATCGAGCAAGGATCTTCACCGAGCGGAGAATCACTTCTCCATCTTCCTCGAGCTCTCTTCTTCTAATCCCATCTTTCTTGCAACAATGGTGCACGCCGCCGGATCATCGTCCTCGCGCACGAATCCCATGGAGATCGAGGAGTTTGTTCCACCCCCTACTGCTTCCGTACCACGTCCGCGCTTGGTTCACCCTTCTGCGGAGGTGAAGAAGGTTTATGAGGAGATCATGAAGTGGAAGATCGAGCCGACCCGGTATGTGGACCGGGGTATGATCCAGGAGCTTGGATTCGAGGCTAACTTGGCCTATGTGCTGGCAGGACAAGCACGTCACACCAATCGACTGGCCGGCGAGCTGGAGTACCATGCGGATGGGCAGCCATTCTTCGGAGAATGGCCCACCTACAAGGAATTGGTGGCGGAGTTTATGGCGTCCCTCGACGTCTGTGTCGTGCCCAACGACGTGGTTGCATCGGATCGTGAGTGGATCAAGGGCAGGGTTTCCTTCCGACTGTTCAACATCAACTACAACATCACGTTGGCCCAGTTCAATGCAATCTTCAACTGGAACCATGGTCGCAACGATCACCGGCGCCCAGATTCCCGCACCGACAACGACAAGATCTTCGCCGAGCTAGTCACAGTGCCGGCGGGAAAGACAGTGAGCTACCACAATGCTACGGTAGCAGACTTCGAGCATCCCTTCGTCCGGGTCTTACACCGGATGTTGAGCCTTACGTTCTTTGCTCGGAGCGATTTAGCATTGAGCAAGTTTCAGGAGAGCGATCTTTTCTTCCTCTACATGCTCCTGAAGCGACAGGAATGCAACTGGTGTGCGTTCTTTCTACAGCGCGTCCTGGCGGTGAAGAGGAGTACAAGGAAGGCTCCGATCCATTTTGGTGGGCTCATCACCAAATTGGCGTTGTACTTGGGGCTGAATTTCCAGTCTATGACTCCGATTTCCACGAGGAGTAAGGTGAACGTGCAACATCTGCACCGTTCAAACCTTATCCTTCTCTGGGATGGGTTGGCGTACGCACACTGCCACGTCAACCACGCTTACCAGGAATGCGCACTGCCGGACGCCATCTTCAACATCGCGGGCGCATAGCACTTCCGATGGCCGATCATAGCCGTCGAGTCCGATGAAGAAGAAGGCGGCAACGATGGACAAGAAGGCAGGGCTGAGGAGGAAGAGGAGGCTTTCACACCTCTTCGTGCATGGGTAGCACCCCAGAAGCGTCCTCGGATGCATCCGGGTGCGTCTTCATCATCACAGCCCCCGCCGCCATCACCACAGCCCTCGCAGACAGGCGAGGATGTCTACTCAATGCAAGGCATGTATACGATGCTGCAGGACATACACCAGACACAGTAGCAACATCTAGAAATGTATACCGGTATTCAGGATACTACGAACCGGTTACTTGACAACCAAAGGGCGATGTTCGAGAATGAACGTCTCCTCCTCGACAACCAACAGCAGATACACAATCGGTTGCAAAGGATGGAGATGCAACAGGAGCCCTTTTACGACCACTACTGGAGTCAGAGCTACTTTGGAGGCTATCCACAGCCTCCGCCGAGGACCCATTACGATCCGAGCTTCCAAGGGGAGTATCCTTCTTGGGATCCTACGGCCCCACAGTACCCACCCCCGCCTCCACAAGACTGATCGGGTATCTCTGTTCCACTCTTAAGATTGTTTTTGACTATGAGGCCATAGTCTAATTCAAGCTTAGGGGGGTAGTTGGAACAACTCTATCTTTTCTTTTATTGTTTTTAATTTTTAGCAGTGTTATTTGTTTCTTGCATTTTTAGTTTTTTTGTAGGATCCACGTGCTATCTAGTGTAACTGTGGATGTCGTAAATGTGTGTCATCTTGATGTTAATTCATGGGAAATTTAAGGGAAATTTAAAAAATTTTTGTGTCTTTGGAGAGCTTGACTTTGTTGTCCTTGGGGAACTTATCCTACAAAAATGATTGATTATGTCAACTTTAAAACAACATTTCACACCTATACTCCTTTTGACTCATGAAAAGTGGATAGTAACGGTTGTTTGAGCCTAACCTAACCAAATGGTAATGAGACCTTAATTGGATGTAAAAGAGAGAACCCTCCAAACCACTATACAGGTCAGTAAGGAGGGACACATAATATCTTTCTAAGGTTCAGTCATTTAATCTTGTGATCATTCCACGTCATTTTTCCATAATCCACCTAAGAATTGGAAGTAAGGTGCAGTTTTAATTCCTTTTTGTGTGCATAGCATTTAGATAGGACTTGCATTGATATTTTCCATACGTTTGCATAAAAAGAAAAAAAATATAGGGATTCATGCACATGACCTTTAGGTGCATGCCATGTAGTTGCACTCATGACTTTCATGCATAAAGTACACCATGTATCTCAATTTTTCCTCAAAACTGATCTAAACTGTTCCATACCTTCGAAATATTGCAAAGATTTCCAAGCATGAAGTAAATAGCCCAATACACTTATCTCTAAGCAATTATGGATATGTGGGCTAAAGTGAAGAAAAAAAATCTGAAAATATGAAATAAAGAAAAAAAATTAATTAGAAAAGAAAGAAAAAAAGAGAATTTAGAAGAAAGTGGAATAAGAGGGAGAAAGGAACATGATATCACTCGCATTACAGGAAAATTGAGTACATGATGTGGCTTAATTGGATTTCCATCTCATTTTGGGGTGGAAGGCTAGTGCACGCATCATTTCACCCAATTTTAGGCATTAGGGCATTTCTAATGTGCATTTGCATTATTTAGGACATTTTTGTTTTATGCATGTTGAATTTGTACAATACTTCCAAGTTCTTCCATGAAACACCCATTTCCATCCACCCGTTGCTCGGATTGGTAGGCCACCATGACTCTCTCCTCACTAATGATTATCAGGAGAACTGCTTCCATGTAGATGGTAGTTAGGGCGAGAAACATAGTGTAGGAGATCACAAGATGCACCAATGCTGAATCGACGAGTTTTATTATGTTAACTGCCTTATGTGATAGTGTTCATCGGTTTTAAGGATAATTTCTCTTATGGATGATTATTGTCGCCTTTAGGGTAATTACTGTTATGTGGTTAGAGAAGGCCGGTTTGAGAACGTTCAGTGGGAGTCACATGGGATGTTGGGTTGGTGTGTTGATTTTTAGTTGACATCTGCAATTCTATTCTAAGGATTAGTTGCTCAAGGGCGAGCAATGTTTAAGCTTAGGGGAGTTTGATGCGATGATTTTGAGTCGCATTTATAGACCTTTTTCATATGTGTTTTATGCTCTAATTAGTCATTTTTATGGATAATATTGCATAATTCACTCATTTCGGTCTTTGCCATCATTTTATGTCAAATCCCCTTAGTTTTATCATTTTGAGCATTATTTATCATATTATCATAATTTGTGTGGATTTATTTGGTCTCGTCTTGGAATTTCAGGAAAAACAAGTATCTGCTTCCGTCGATACCATCGACGGAAGTCGATACCATCGACCAAGCCACAAGTTGCCAGTCGAGAGGAGCAGCACAGAGTCGATACCATCGACACTCAAGTCGATGGCATCGAGATCCCTTCAGGTTGCTGGAGAGGAATCCGTCGATACCATCGACGCATGGAGGCTACAGCGTCGCTAAACGACAACAACCGACACTAAAGAGAGTCGATACCATCGACCCTAGTCGATGGTATCGAGATGGACACAGGCACTCAGACGAAAAGAAAAGAAGGCTGCCGCTAATACGCTGGGTCGATACCATCGACCCGCGTCGATGGTATCGACGCCGGCAGATATGCGTTGGATTCGTTTTGATCTCAATCGGACGGCTGGAGTTATTTGACGACCTAATTAGGGACTTATACCTAATGACGGCCGCCGACACAAGAGGGGGATCTAATTTGTCATTGCACAAGTGCCGAGGAGTGGGAGAGAGGAGAACGGAGGCCAGAAGCTCATCCATGTCGATCCGGACGCTGCCGAAGACGAATTTCACCACCGAGAGGTGGGAAAGCTCGTGTTCTACGCAAAGGATCCACCAGTTCTTCTCCGTTCAGGGGTTTTCCCTCTTAATTCACGTTTTTCTTATGAATCCCCATATTTCTACCATGTATTTGTGCGAGATGACCATGCGGGGCTAATCCCCTCCATCTTTAGGACCGGGAGTAGCCCAGGAATGCATTGTATGACAGTTTTATATTAATAATTCATATTTTCTCTCTTAAATCCGTGGTATAGCTTCGTTTTCTCCATATATTGTTATGCTTGATCACCATAATAATAACTTAATGCCCTTAATCACTTCGACAGAAGGATTAACGGTTGAAAAGAGACGAAACTTACATTAATCGATAAATCCCTTGACAAAGGAGGTGTAAAATTAATGGTGGAAACTGAGAGATCGTTCGTAATGCGCTTAGTTTAGGGGAATGATTACTACGACGGTGGAATCAACCTAAACCTAAGTAGTGGATTACACCACGACAGTGGGTAATTCTGTTTTCAGGCCACTACCCGGAAAGAGAGAGAAGATTGAGGAGTTATATGAAACCTAATGCAATGTTGACCCGCGGTGAAACTGAAATCCTAAAGATATCCTTTTGAATTGATTAAATTAACCTTTAATCGATTGTTTTTGTTGTTTCATTTTATTTTCTTTTAATTTCGACAACAAACCCTACTTTGTCATCCGGCCTAGCTGATTGCAATTAGTTGTAGGAGTCTCCAATAATTCACGTATCCCTGTGTTCGACTCGGGCCTCACAAAGGCCTGTACTACTCGACGCGTATACTTGCGTTTTTAGCGCGTAGTAAAATACACGTCACACACATTTACTATAACAGAGAGCGTGCAACATATTTATAAATTGAGACATTGTGTCTCATCATCTATTTCTTTAAACCATGCTACTAATTAATTACTAAAATCATATAGCCTAGGTTTATACCCAAACCGTACAACTACTATAAATATGGGGTCATGTGCTATTGTCTTTAACTTTTAAACTGAGCAATATAGAATTTATTCAACCATCTAATTCCAGTAATTCAAATCACACATAATAGTTAAATAATTAGGGTTGTGCAAACGAATTTAAGAAAAACATGCAATGAGAAGTCGGGCGATGCCAAGACTGCCCGACACTTGGGTAATCGTTGTTACCTGTGAAAACACAAATCTAATCTGAAATTTTTCTGTTTCATGGAGTTAGTACTTCTTAGTGAGTGAAATTCTACACACAATGGATCGGAATGGCTAAATTTGACTTGAAATGCATCCAATGCCTGTTTCCGGGCGTCAGCGGGGTTGTCTTCTTCCTTGGTTCAGCCTGGATTTCAGACCTACTACTGCAAGTAGCATCCTTATGCACACAAAAAAGGGGAAACTCAGCTAGGTCGCTTCTCGTGGCTAGTTGGCTACATATTCATGATCTAGACTCTCAGTCGAACTCATTGACACTATTTTTGTGGTGTTTCCTGAGCAGAACTACCCCTGGCCAGCACCGTAAGGTCGTCGTGTTGTTGCTTCTGTCCGGTGCTTGCTCAAGCAGTTCGCGCTACAGGTGATTAGGGTCGCGATTTTGTGCTTAGGCCTCAAGGTCGAACTGAAAGGTGGCACTTTGGGGTGCTGCTCACGCCTGAAGAGCCCCTGGCCGGTGCCGCAGCTACTGAGCGGCTGCTGCGGGCCGCTGTTGCTAGGGGCGCCGCCCTAGTAGGTCAGTTGTAGGTGGGGCATTGCTAGGGTGAGGTTGAGGAGGAAGGAAAGAAGAAGAAGAAGAATATGAAAGGTGGCGCCAAGGCAGCTCGGCTCTAGGAACCTTAATCGCCCGCCCTCTCCTCTACTGTCGATCGGGCTAGCAGCTGCTCTGTGTGCCCACTTCAAGCAGGGCCTAGCACCAATCAGGAGAAGGGGAAAGAAAATAAGGGAAAAAAGATATTAAATCTATTACGGGAAAAATTGTAGCCAAGTTCAAAAATCTTAAAAACATCACATCTTTTGCCTCGAAGGTCTGATTCAAATGGTTTCTTTTTGCAAAATTTCAAGCACAAGATCCACTACAACCTAAAATCATAAAAACGCAATAACTAAACCATCTTAGCTAGGTTAGTCATATTAGGTAATTAACTTAACAACTGACACTACAATTAACATTAATTACATTAGATGAATCAATCTCGATAAATGATTCACATCTTAGCTTATCGTGATTAACCATGATGTTTAACAAGGTACTTAGCACTAATCAAGGTATTTCACACTAAGTGAGGTACTTACTGACTAACCTCAATGGGGGTTGTAACAATCAGCACAGAGCTTGAACAGGTACGGTTCATCCCAGTGATACAGCCTCACATCATGCATCAATTTCTTCAGTGCATTCATGGTGCATTCAAGGTGGATAACACCAACAGCAAGGTAGTTCACATAATCCAAGTACCAAGGGGTAGCTTTTGAAACTTTCATGAGTTGTCCGTCCAGAAGAGAATCATTAATCAAGATCTTCTCAGTTTCTAGAGTGTGGATATGACTGAGATGGTCTGCCACAACATTCTCTGTGCCTTTTTATCTCTTATCTCTAGATCCAATTCTTACAAGAGGAGAATCCATCTGATTAACCTAGGTTAAGCATCTTTATTTTCTAGGAGGTAACAGATAGTGGCATGATCTGTGTAGACAATGACTTTAGAACCAATGAGGTAAGATCTAAACTTGTCAAAGGCATACACGACTGCAAGGAGTTCTTTCTCAGTAGTTGCATAGTTCCTTTGAGCTTCGTCAAGGGTTTTCGATGCATAGTAGATCACATAATGTTTATTCTCATATATTGTCCTAAAACAACACCCACAACGTAATCAGTGGCATCATACATAATTTCAAATGGGTGATCTCAATTTGGAGCTCTGATGATGGGTTTTGTTCTAAGAGAATTCTCCAGGTTATTGAAACGCTTGACACATTCTTCGTCAAAATGGAAATCAGTGTCCTTTAGTAACAAATTCTTCATTGGCTTGGTTATCTTAGAGAAATCCTTTATAAACCGTCTGTAAAAGCCTGCATGACCAAGGAATGCGTGAACTTCTCTTACATTTGTCGGGATAGCGAGTTTGGAAATCACTTCGATTTTCACTCAGTCTACTTCGATACCTCGACTGCTGACCTCGGATGCCTTACTTTACCATAAAGTGGCACTTCTCCCAGTTCAACACAACATGTGCTTCTTCACACCATTTAAGGACAAGGGAGAGGTTCTTTAGGCATGAGTTGTATGATCTCCATATACAGAAATATCATCCATAAAAATTTCCATGATATTTTTAGTGAGACCATCGAATATAGCCTCCATGCAACACTGGAAAGTTGCAGGCACATTACAGAGACCAAACGCCATCCTTCTAAAGGCATATGGTCCAAATGGGCAAGTAAAAGTTTTTTTTTCTCTTGGTCATATGGATGTATAGGAATTTGATAGAATCTAGAGTAACCATCGAGGTAGCAGAAATATTCTTGGTGATCCAACCGCTCTAAGACTTGGTCAAGAAAAGGCATCGGGAAATGATCCTTTCGTGTTGCCTTGTTCAACTTCCTATAAATGATACACATCCTCCACCCAGTGACTGTTCGATTGGGGATGAGTTCATTATCTTCATTCTGTATCACAATAGTTCCAACCTTCTTTGGGACAACATGCACAAGACTCACCCATGGTGAATCAGAGATCGGATAGATAATACCTGTAGTGAGAAGTTTAATGACTTCACGATAGACTACTTCCTTCATGTTCGGATTAAACTTCCTTTGATGTTCAACAGTTGGCTTGTGATCTTCCATCATGGGGATTTTGTGCATGCAAAGTGCTTGACTGACCCCAGTGAGATCACTCATCTTGTAGCCGATGGCTTTTCTTCTTTCCTTTAATTCCATTAGGAGTTTATCTTCTTGTTCTACCGTTAGATCAGAATTTATGATGACTAGGCAGACCTTGAGATCATCTAGAAACACGTACTTCAATCCCTCGAGTAGGGGTTTCATTTCAGGAGCTTCTGGTTTCTCGCACGGTTCTTCAATAACATTCACAACCTTGAGTTTCTCAAATTTGGGTTCGTGATCTTCTCCAACAGTGTCGAGGTGGAGAACATAATCCTTTATTTGTTCATCAATGGAGTCACCAGCATATGGGTTTGTTAGATCCACTTCTAACCAATTATCTTATTCATAATCATCTTGTATAAGCAGTGACATTTTCTCTATGCAATCAATCAAGTAGATTTCTATGGGTCTTTGCATGTTTTCAAAAACTTTGAACTCGAGGGTTTCTTTACCTAGTCTGAGTAGTAAGGTTCCTACTTCAACATCAATTAGATCCCTTGCTATGGAAATGAACGGACGGCCAAATATGAGAGGGTATCTGGCATCTTCTTTTATGTCCATGATGACAAAGTCACATAGAACATAGGAATCTTTGCCTACCTTGATAGGTACATCCTCAATAATTCCCAAGGGGAGAGTTATAGTGTTAGCTGCAAGCTGTATGGTCATACTAGTTGGAAGCAGTTCTACAAACCCTAGCCTCTTGCAAAGGCTAAGTGGCATGATAGAGATGATAGCTCCAAGATCGGCCAATCCCTTCTTACATGAAGAGACACCGATATGGCACGAAATCCCAAAGGATCCTGGGTCTTTCTGCTTCTTCGGCATCTTGCTCTGAATAATGTCTGAAGTGGTTGTTGCTAACTTGACTATTTCGTATTCTTCAGTTATATATTTCCTTGTCAGTATTGACTTCAAGTACTTTCTCCATGATGGTATTTCAGCCAGCGCATCAAGAAAGGGTATGTCAACATGGAGTTTCTTCATAGCTTCTATGAACTAGTTGAATCGAGTGCCAAGCTTTGTCTTCCTCAAACAAGCTAGGAAAGGAGGGTGAGGCTTGTACACTGGCACGTCCGGCTCTGGTGTTTCTATTTCTGTAATAGTAGGTTTTTCATAACTTTCCTTGTCTGTCTTATCAGCAGTTTCTGGCCCTTTTGGTTGAGACTCAGGTGTTGTAGAGTGTTAGACAATCACAAAGTCATCCTTGTCTGTAATAACCACAGGTGTCTTGATAGGAGGATCAGAATGTTCTTTTCCAAACCTGGTGGTGACAACCTTCAGTTGCTCTGGGTGCTTAGGATTGTTCTCTGGTTGACCAGCAAAGGCTCCAGTAGGTGGTTTCATGCTAGCTGCAAGTTGAGCTAGTTGAGATTCAATAGCCTTCTGATGGGCTTGCTGGTTAGCTATCATAGTTTGTTGTGACTGCAAAATCTTATGAATGGTTGTCAGCTTGTCATCTGGAGAGACGGGGCAGGCTTGTTGCCCTTGTTGTTGGTTCTGGTAAGGGACTTGGTTGGGATTCTGGAACTGAGAATTGTTCTGATAATTGTTGTAGTTCCTATTTGGGAAGCTTCCTCTAAAGTTTCCTTAATTCCTGAAATTTTGTTGTTGGTTATACTAGAATCCTGGTGGGATTCATTGCTAATTATTTGAACCAAGTTGTCATGAGTTTTCCGCTCCTGAAGGATTTCTATATTGAAGTCCAGGATGGTTCCTATTCAAATTCATATAGTAATATCCTTGACCAGGGATAGTGTTGACAACATAAAGATTTTCTATTTGACCATTATCTCCTTGGCCATAAATGTTGCTTAAAACAACATCATAGAGAACATTGCAGGCTAGCATAGAATGATCAGTGCCTTTGCATGCTCCACAGAACAATGAAGCTGACTTCATATGTTCTTGTTGTTGTGGGAGTGAGTGTCTTCTTTCAAAGGAAGCAAGAGATGATTCAAGATGGTCTTGTTTGGCAACTAAGAGCTTGAGGGATTCAACGATAGACTTGTACTCAGGAATAGCTTCAGCCATAGCTACCTTCAACACTCCTTTACCTATAAATCTACCCCAATTAGCTTGATTTTTAGCTCCAAGGGTGACAACCTTCAATGCACTGTCATAACTCTAACGCATGAAGTTTCCTCCAGATGAGTAGTCTAAGAACCTTTTGATGTCGTCATCCACACCCCTATAGAAGATCTCAATGAGCTAATTCTTAGAAATACCATGGTGTGGACACTTGCATAGAAGCTCTTTGTATCTTTCCCATGCTTCAGCTAGGGATTCTCCAGGGACCTGAGTGAATTGAGTTATACGTCCCCTAATTTCATAAGTGAGAGAAGGAGGAGAGAACTTTTCTAGATAGACATTTTGAAGTTGTTCCCAGGTGATGATGGGTTCACATTGCAAGGAATTGTACCAACTTATGGCTCTGTCAGCAAGAAAGTATTTGAAAAGACAAGAGTCTGATAGCATCATTAGAGACTCCATTTTGCTTTGTCATTACACATAGATCTATAAACCTTAGAAGATGCTCCTGACTATCTTCTCCTTATTTACCATAGAATGGACTATTTTGAAGTAAGCTGATCCAATGCGCTCGGATATCGAAGTTTGGAGCATTGATGGGAGGAGGTTGCACTGGGTGATGAACGTCAGAAGCTTTAGGGATTGATAACTCTCTAAGGTCCTTCTGCAGTTCTGTTGCTTGTGCTGCTTGAATTTGTTCTTGAACTGCAGCTCTCGCTTCTTGCATAAGCCTTTCTCTTTGTGCATTAAGGACTTGAGCTACCCTTTAGGCTATTTCCTCCTCTTGAGCCATCCTTGCTTGGTTCTCTCTATTCTAATGATGAAAAGTGCTGTCTATCTCAGGATCAAAGCCAGTAGAGAGTTTGGGACTATTCAAGCGGTGCATACACTAGTCTTTGGGGGTACCTGTGATGGAAAGATGTTTCACAAGTAAGAGTGACGGAGTAGAACCAAATTCAAGTGAATGATCGATTGTATTAAAAGAAAAGCAAAAACCTAGATTAGCCTTAAAAGAACTAGAATTGGCTAACTGATTCTGTTGTCCCCGACAACGATGCCAAAATTTGACGTGGTCTATTATCGCACTAACAAATTCACTCGGGGTTGAAATCCCAGAGTTTTTAACCAAAACCTTGTGCAATAATACCACCCGTAAGAGGATGGGTCTTATCGTAGTATAGTTAAGGATTGAATCACAAGGGATAACATTTTTAAGAATCATTGCTAGTCTAGTATAGTTCAGGTGAGGCTAATATTTAGAATAAAGGTTTGATTTGAGTTTAACTAAACTAATTGCAAGGAATTAAAGCGCACAATTAAAGTTGAATCTATATTAATGATGGGGATCACTGGGGTGGTCTTGGGTTTCACCACCACTACGCATGCAAACACATCCTAACACCAAACATCCAGGAAAGATCTAACTATCCAAATAGAACTGCTACGAACCCTTCTAGAGGGATGTTTAGGTTTGCGTAAGCATCACCTTAAGCATCAGATTTCACATCGCCATTTGGAGCATGTACTTACAACTCCGAAGATACAGATATCCAACTTAAGCTGCGGCCCTCCATTAGGATGTTTACACACACAGAAGCATCATTGTGGTCTAGATGGCTCGTCCCCTCATGGATCACACACTTACGACCTCAGGGAATCCCATTTTATTTCTAGTCAGGGAGTCAACCACGTTAATTGACATTCAAAACTAAATATTGAAGTTCTCGCAACATAGGAAAGAACAAGATAAATGCAAGTAGGTGATCAATCTGCAAACACACATCGACGATTAACAACGAAATGAAAAGTTATATACAAGCCATGGAATTTTAACAGAAGGACATATAAGCCTGGGTAGTGGGGCTAGTCCCCGCACCCTAGCGAAAAGAAACTACTCGCTCATGATGCGAGGAACAAAAAGAACAAGAGAAAGGGAAGATTCCATCATGAGCACGATGCAGAAGATGTCATAGCTCGGTGAAGATACAGTCTTCTACACCACGTCGGAGTAGTTATTGATGAGGACCAAGGGACACCAATACAGATCGGGTAGTCTTTCTCTCCACCTTCCTTCTTGTCTCATCCTCCTTGCTCGTAGTAAGAGGAGCCAAGGTTGTGGATATGTAGGTCGAGTGGATGACAGGAGGATGCACAAGCCTACCGCTCAGCTTGGTTGTGGAGATCATCCTCCACCAGGGGTCGAGCATGCTAGGTGCATCCTGGTGATGGATTTGTTGTTGTAGATTAGAGGGAGCATGGGTCGAGCTTGCAAAGGAGCAGCCTAGTGGCGTTCTGGATCCCCTCCCAAATGAGGACCCTACTGGTCCTATTTATAGATAGTGGTAGCGCCCCACTTGGTTTGGACTATTTCTGCAATTTTTACAGTTTGAGAGATCCATCGGTTTAGTCTTTCATGGTTTGGGAAATTGAGAGGCTCTTCACAAACATATGTCTTTCACGTTCTCACGGTCTTGGTCTCACAGTTTGAGAGACCAATAGACATCCTTCACGGTTTGGAAAATGCAACATCCTTCATGGTTTGGAATAGATTTCCTTCCTCACGGTCTTGAGACCGTGAGGGTCTTCACGATCTTGGCTCACACGATCCGCCTTCACGCTGTAGCACTTCACGGTCTCTAGGGTTTCGTCTTCTCACTCTGCAAACCGAACATCCCCATGCGGTCTTGAGACCGCGACCATCCATGCGGTTTGGATGGTCAGGGTTGTAGGCGTGATGTTGGTGGTAGGTGCTCTGAGCGGTCTGGGATGTGGGGGTGCTCCTCACGGTTTGAGTTTGAGTGTCGCCTTCATGTGGTTTGGTGGTTGGATGGTTGTCTCGCGGTCTTGAGACCGTGGAGAGCAGACCGCAAGGGCGATGGTCAGGTGCCATCGAAGTGGTGGCGGAAACCTGCTGCAAGTTGAGGATGGAGGTCATGGAGGCATCATCTTAATGCCTGCTCTGGTCGAGGTGGAGAGCAAGTGATGTTCGTGGTCGTCGCTGCAGGTCTTCACGATCAGAAGTAGGTGGATGATTGTCAGAGGAGAGGGATTGGGGGCCTCGCTGTTTTGGAACTTCACGATTTGCAGCTTCAAGCGGTCTTCGACTCCTCACGATCTTCGGGATCATTTTACGCCACACGGTCTCGAAACCGTGTGGAGAGATCGTATGGTGAAACTGAGAGGGTAGAACATGAAGAGAAAGACCGCTTGGATGATTGGCCAAGACCGTGAGAAGGGACCAAAGGCTTCGAACTGCTAGGGCAAACTGAGAGGCCAAAACTGTATCACCAAGACCGTATAACCAAGACATAGAGGTCAAAACCACAAGGCCAACACTAAGAGGTCAAGGTTAGGGTTGGTCGTTGATCTGTGATCAGATGGTTGAGAGTGGAGGTGAGGGTGGTGAAGGTAGGAGGATGTCGTGAGGTGTTGCACACCAAGATGATGATGATGGTTATTGATGGAAGGTGAAGTAGAAGAAAGGTGTTGATGAAGGTGGTCCCAAATGAGGATTCGACATCATCGTGACCTGCATGAAATCAATATAAACCTAGTTAATAATCTTGATAATTGAACTAATTAAGCAATTTTGCATTTTGCAAGATTTAGTAGATGAAAGTGAAAGTATTGAGATGAATTGGGCCCAAGTTGGCGACTGAATATCATGATGAATATGGATTCAACATTCATCAGAGTCAGAAAATGGCCTCATCATTCTTCCATCTTAATAATTTCTTTTTCTTATCTATGTTTTCTTCAACCATTTTGAATTCTTTTATATCCCTATAAGTTAAAGTAACACATTAATTGAATTAATAAATAGTCATATAATTAATCATGCAAAAATTAATATATGTTGACATATATAAAAATTACTCACGTAAATAATATATTTTTCATTGCATTTCCCCCACTACCTACTTTTTCACCTGAAGGATCTAGATAATATGTAGTTAGCATCTCGAGGTCAATTACCAACAACACTTAATGATTATTACTAACTGAAAAGAAGGTAAACAAAAGAAAACTCAAAATCCAAAATAAAATGTGATTTATAAGTCAAGATTATAAACAAAGTTCTTGGAATTTACCCAACATTGAAAGGAGATATAATCACACTATTTCTTGTATTAGAAAAATATGAAAGTGTGGTAGAGCAGTTTTCACTAACAAATTTTGGGTTTTTATCTATGCAACTAATCAATTATGGAAGTAGAAATGCCACATTGTTTAGTAGGGACTCTCCACACACAATATATAAGTATCTACAAAACATATGTGTATGCATTAATATATAAGAAAATAGATCAACATATATAGACATAAGATATCACCAACTAAAGTTCTATCATAGTTTAATTCAACAAAGCATAAGTAAGCAACTCCACAACATCTTTCAAGAATATACTTGTATCATGAGCTTGACCTGCAACATCCTCCTTAATATGGAACATCATAGTCGACTCTTCTTCTAAATTAGTTAGATATAGTGCCAACCCCCTGCACTGGGGACCTTGCGAGTTAAATAGGTTCTTTGCAATCCAAGAAGGTAATCAAATATCAGGAGGAGGAAGTGGAGGATGAAATGTAAGGGGGTTATTAGGTGCTATGACAAACACACACACACACACACACACACACACACATATATATATATATATATATATATATATATATATATATATATATATATATATATATATATGTATATATATGTATATATGTATATGTATATATGTATGCATATATATATGTACACACACACACAAACACATACACAAACACACACACATACACACACACACATACACAAACACACACACACACACACATACACACACACACACACAAATATATATGAACACACACACACAAACACACACACACAAAAGTAACTCTCCTGGTCCAAAAAGTAACTCTGCTATCAAAAAAGTAACTTTGGTCAACAGAAAGTAACTACATGAATAAAAGAGTAACTCTGTACAAAATATACAGAAGATATATATAAGGACGAGTTTTTTTATTTTGGAGGGGCAAATGATATTATTTTTGGCTAAAATTTTTTGGAGAGCTAGAAAAAATAGTCCTCTACAATTGTGAGAATTTTTTTTTTGAAAAAAAAGTGGTCAGAAGGGTGGGCGGGTAGCTACCCGCACGGACAATAAAGATGACCCCATATATATATATATATATATATATATATATATATATATATATATATATATATATATATATATATATATATATATATATATATATATATATATATATATATATATATATATATATATATATATATATATATATAGGCCATTTATTTAATACCCATGCGGGTAGCCTGGATTTTGCTACCCGACAGCCAAAAAAGTAACTTTTATGACCAAAAAAGTAATTTTATTATAAAAAAAAGTAACTATACGACTAAAAAAGTAATCTCGTATAAAATACACATCAAATATATATGTAACCATGTTTTGCAATCTGTTGTTACAAGTGTAACTATCTATGCATGAAACTCAACAGTTTGCAAGGTAAAGTAACCATCTACATGTCAAAAGTAACCAACTTGAAAAAAAGTAACCGAAATGGGGGCGGGTAGCTACCCGCGTGAGTATTAAAGATGGGCCCATATATATATATATATATATATATATATATATATATATATATATATATATATATATATATATATATATATATATATATATATATATATATATATATATATATACACACAAGGTAAAGTAACCATCTACATGTCAAAAGTAACCAACTTTGAAAAAAGTAACCGAAATGGGGGGCGGGTAGCTACCCGCGTGAGTATTAAAGATGGGCCCATATATATATATATATATATATATATATATATATATATATATATATATATATATATATATATATATATATATATATATATATATATATATATATATATATATATATATGTATATATGGCCCATATTCTGTACCCACAAGGATAACTAAGGGTATGATACCCTACATCTCAAAAAGTAGCCATTCAGTCTAAAAAGTAACTATGTTGTTAATAAAGTAACTGTACGACTAAAAAAGTAAAACATGAAAATACACAGTAAAAATTTCAGCTACATATTTATTCCAGATTTTTTACTCTGTATTTTACTCATTATTACTATTTTAGCATAATGGTTACTCTTTTGACAACATAGTTACTTTCTTTATGAAGACAGATACAAGTCAATTGCCCATTATATACACAAGTAGAAAAGAAGCACATATAAAAATGCAATGAAAATTTAGCATACATTGATATAGATAACTCTCACTATGGGCCACACAACGACGACGCCTTCTGCATCACCTATCATCTTGTGGTCAGGGTGAGCATGTAGAAATGGTGTCTATTTTCAAGCGTCATAGAAAGGTCTAATAGACACATGCACCGTATTGGAGGTTATTGGAATACCATAAATCATGTCACAAAGAAGGGTTGCGTAAGCCTCTCCAAGTGCAACAACATATTCTTCTTGTAGAAGACAACATGGCCTCAACCCCTACAAATTTGTATATAATGTTACATATACCTAAATAAAAACATATTATAAAATCACCTAACAGATTATTATATCACAAAAAGGCTTACACCCGACGTGTCAATTGGTGGGTCCATGGGATCACTCTCAACCATCTTTGTTGTAAGGGGGTCCACCTTGTATCATGAGCATGGCGACATAGGTACTGTCTGAGGAGGTTGAGACCGAGAAGACTAACATTATCTCATTGTGTGCTCTATTCACTTTGCAATCATGTCTTACATCTGCTCTTGTGACCATACTCCTTTATTGATAGATTTGCACTTCTTCGATGATCCAAAAAAGGATCTTATACTAACACCAGCCCCAACAGTCCTAGCATGGCCATGATTCTCTAGCGTACCTAAAGCATCTGTCAATTCATCCCTTTCGCCCTCAAGGATGATCTTTCCTTGTTTTCTTGCTGATCATGCTCATGCTAAAATCATCAGTAGCAATTGGTCAATAAAACTAACAATCAAGGTCAAAAATGAACATGCACACTGAGAGTTGAATTGCACCACTTTTGCATCCACCTCAGTTGTTGTCGGGTTGGGTATTTTTCCGATTAGTTTGTCCTCACAGCTAGCCACTTCTCGTGGTGAAGTAAAGGTATATAAGTAGTAGAACACTTAGAATACCAATGAGTAGGTTGCTTAGAAGAATATGGTTCCAGTCTCTTTTGCCTCTGCAGTGTGTAGCCACCTGACCCGAGTTGTGGTCATGCACATTCTCTACACACCTTTCTTTTTGTGCTATGTGTAAAGCCTATTAATACAAACCATATGTTAAATATGTAATACATTGAAAGCATAAGAATGTATTTTAAATATGTATAACATTACGTGATACATTTAATTCATTGGATTAATCATAAGAATATATGCACAAATAAAGGAGGCTTAATACCTTGATTTCATCTATTTGTCTTGAAGCAACAAATGATTCCCACACCTTTAGGTCAAAATAGGCCCATTGCTTAGTGGAGGACTTCTTCTTCTTATTTCTCATTATGTATTCTCTTGTGAGACTTTTTTATAATTCCTTAACATAATCCAATAGTGTTGCATCACCTTTTATGATGCATCTTTTCATCAAGGTCAAAGATGTTCTGCAAGATTTCATATACTTAATGGCATACTTATAAAAATAGAATTGTGAGCATCTTTCAAAATCAAAATATCTCACACATAAGTCCTTCCATATGTAATCTTTTATGGAAGGATCAATTTTATATCAAGATTCTATTGTTATCTCCACTTTGTTGTGAATAATAATCTCTAGATATTGCATGAAAGTACTATGATTCTTTCCCAATAGGATTTCATGCATCATCAAAGTTAACAACAAACTTTGGTCCTAACTTGTACATCAAGGTTATGCCTCTTTTATATGTATGATCATGATGTTCTGCTACAAATCTGGAAAGATCCTCAGGATGCATATCCTCTGGATGCTCATCCTAAAATTTTCAAAAAAACACATATAAGTGATAGAGAATGTAAAATGCACATTTATGTAACAACTATGTAGAGAATGTAAAATTCAAATCTATGTACTAAAATAATATAACTTACAATATCATGGTGCTCATCCTCACAATGCACATTGTCATGGTTCTCATCCTCAGGATCAAACATGGTCTAAAAATGTCATATGAAAAATAGTCAGAAAATGAAATATAAGTGGTAAAGAATGTAAATTGTACATGTAGCATATAGACCTGTCAAATTGGGTCAAAATCTATAGGCACCCATGGTTCTACCCATTTAAGTCAGGTTTGGGTGATGAAATTTTCCACCTGTTGGAAATTACCCAAACCCATACCCATCCATTTATCTAGTGGGTTTTGTGGTTGGTCTGTAGTCACCCATAGGTGACCTGTTTAACTGAATTACTTATATAAAAATTAATAGAATTATACACTTAGTACTTAAAATAAATAAGATGATCTACCACTAACTATTAATTGTTAAGGAGTTCTAGTACAAACTTTTTGCCTAACAAGATTTGATATGAGAGAGATATCAGGAAAAATAAATTCAACTCTACTAAATTATATAAATATTGTATCAAACTTTATATAGAGTCATAGAGGATTTTAATAGTACATTAGAGAATTTTACTTAAAAATAAGTCTGTTCTTAAACGGTTGTAAAAGTATAACTTACTTTATATTTTATAGTGACAATGTATAGTAGTTGGTTGTTCTTGTTCTATATTTCATGTAAAAACACCAGCAAATGATATTCTTTTACCATTTCAGTAGAAATTTACAAATTAATTATTTATTGAACACATATTATATGGGCACCCACGGGTGATCTGCATCCCGTTGGGTCAGGTTTAGATTCATCTTTCTTTGACCCATTTAGAATTGCATCTTTTTGACCGGCACCCACGAGACCCAAACCCACAATGAACCATCCCAAACCCAACCCACCCACCTATTCGACAAGTCTAGTAGCATATAATACATATAATTGTAATAATGAATGCAAAATGCACCTGTAGCATTTAAAAAATAAAATTCATGCCTCTAATAATGGTTAGATCCTTGATCAACTAATATTCCTTCTCTGTGATCTCCATGCACATATAAATCAATGTTAGCTTCAACATTTGGTGTTGGCAAGCCAAAAGAGAATGGACTAGAGTCATCATACTTGTACTAGTACTCTTTTGCATCTATAGGATCGATAATAAACTTCATTTTCCCATGAAGAACAAAAGACCATTTTTCATTTGTAGGATCATCGATGTAGAATATTTTCTTTGAATGTGATATCATTATGAATGGTTCACCCTTCTCGCCAATCTTTTCAAATTCAGTAATGTGAAACTCGGTTCATCAACTACAATCCTTTGGTGTTATCAACCAAATTACACCTAAAGACATGAACTCAGAAAATTGTGTAGTCTAACTCCCATATGTCTTTAATGTTACTGTAATAAGACATTTTAGCTTCACATGGACTCTTATCCTTCATAATAAAAAAATACAATGAAGACGCTTGAAGGGTGATCCCAATATTTTGGATGATAATCTTATCATCCTTTGTAAGACATAACATTCATTTTTGGTTTAAAGTCAAGCAATCTAATATTTTCAAAAACATTATTTGGTGTTTGAGATAGTTGATGGAAGACTTTGTCTTCAAATCACCTAATAAATGTCCTATTATGAGCCACATTGTGCTAGCTTGAGGATATTTTGTCTTCATAAAATCAGTATGTTTGGTGATATAAATATCCATTTTTCGATGTTGTGTAAAACATATAAGTGTGCTTGTTCCCACAAATCAAGACTAATTACTTAAAATCATGCTTCTAAAGTCCCTTTTTTGAAATATAGATCAATATCATTTTTTTTGGAAACAACTTCATTACAAACATAACTGTCAATAATACTCCCTGTAGGCCGGTAATGGCTTTCAACATTACCTATAAAAACACTCACGTATTTAACAAAAGGATACATCCAATGCAAGCAAATTGGACCCAACATTTTCACTTCCCTAGTCAAATGAACAAAAATATGTATTGTGATATCAAAGAATGAACGAGGAATATACATCACAAGCTGGCATATGGTAATCATCGCTTCTTTTTTCAACTTATCAAGATTCCCAGGATCAATAACTTTGCTGGATAGAGTGCTGAAGAAGAAAAAAAGGCTGGTGATTTCATACCTTACATGATTCGAAAGTATAGATTGAATAGCCATGAGAAATATCTATTACATTAGAGTGTGACAATCATAAGATTTTAGACCTATCATCTTTAGATCCTTGATTGATACCAATCTACAGATATTGGAAGAGTATCTTTCTGGTATCTTAACTTTAAGAAAGCACTCACAAAAAGTTATCTTCTCATGTCTAGCCAACAAAGTGGTCATGACCCTTGATGGGGTCGAGAATGGAATCCTCCCAATATTATAAAAACATGTAGATCTTGTCATAAATCTTAGTAAGGATGTTTTATTTTTGGCAATGCTTGCAGTGGATATTTCCCTTCTACTTTAGCAGTTGAAGCTTGGAGTGCTTTAGGTCGAGATATAGTACGATGGGTGTAATGAGACATGTGAAGTAGATGGAGAGTTTATTCAAAAATTTGATCTTGTTCCATGTGTGAGTGAGGAGCTACACAATTGATCCTAAAGCACTCTTTACCCAGTGAGATGAATCCCCACAAAACATAGAGGTTTTCCCGTTGCACCTTCCCTTTTCCTTTGTGAATTTTGCAAATAATATGTTGTTCAACAACACATCAATAAAATAGTGTGTGACATCAGACGCATAAGAGAGGTGGAAGTCAATGTTGTCCCCATATTGATCTTTATCATTTAGAATGATGGGTATTTATAATTGAAATTCTCTAGGTCAAAGTGATGGACCTCACCAAACCAGCTGAATATGTCACTAAAGGTGGCAAGGGAGAGATGGTGGTTGATATTTTGCATGCAAAAATAAAACTATCATGATTTGCATCATTTGTCAAAGTGGGAGAAAAATCAAGTGTTAAGGGTGACAGGGAACTCAATATAACCTCAGGATACATATCCCAATCACTAAAGAATGGGTGATCCCCCACCATTTTCTACCCTTCGCACATCCAATGAAGATTGTTGGTGAATCCCATCTTGATTATGAGCTAGAAATTTCCATAATGTGTCAGATCCAGGACACAATTTCTAATCTCCATGTGGAGATTCTTCTTTGTGTCATTGGAGAGGATGATCTGATTTTGGTCTTAGAATGAGTTGGGAGGAGTAGGAAGCCCTTCTACCCATGCAATTTTAATTGCCTGATTCTTTTCATATGGGTGTTTTTGTCGATTGGACATTTATTTGAATCAAATGGCACGTTCCTTGTTCAAATAGTAAACCACCAAAAGGTCCTATCATGTCTGGTTGATCAATAGCTGGATGTGAGGGAATATCATTCAATGAGATCAGTTTTATTTTAATTTTCTATTTAATAAACATAAAGGATTTTAAACTACAAAAATTCATGACTAATTAATTGTTTGTCAAAAAAATATAAATAAATATGTTTTCAAAATCAAGTAATCTTCTTGATTTATTGGAATAGGTTTTAGAGGCTAATTTTGAGGTTTTTAGTAAAGTGATTTTTAGGGTTTAATGAATTAAAAGATTTAAATATTACCCTAATGCCTATATGTAAAATGTTTAGGAGGAGAAATTCACTGAATCCAGACATTAGGAGTTTTGTGTGAATTGTAATTTTTGAATTGAGGTATGTGTGCTTCCCTCTTTAATTTTGGGTATCATAATGACTAAAATATTTCTATAATGAGGAATTTCCTTATAATTGGACCCTTTTATGTGTCACAATTTGAAGTTCCTTATTCTCGGAAATTTTATATATATCTTGTTGTCAATGGTTCAGGACCCCACCCGCATTGCTATTTGGACTTCAAAATGTGATTGATGACTTATACCATATCTTGTCACTCTATTTATGCATGTTTGGTAATTTAGCTAGGTATCTACTGTGTGGTGCGTGAACACAACCAGTAGGGCAAGCTATTCCTCCAGGGGTTCCCTATTCCTCCTCTTTTTATATAGGGCCATGATATTCCCCCAATGTGTGCTACTCCACCCATTTTACTTAAGCAAAAGATATAGTTGTGCCTTGGTCGTACCATAGTTGTTTAGTCTAAATATATAATTGTATGAAAATATATTTGATTGTTGTGATATAGTGAATTATGGAAAGATTGTTTATCTCAATATTCTTGAATTTAAATGCCTCACTCTCTTAAAATTGATCCTTTTAAACTTACCTAATTTTAATGGCCCCTTTTGATGGAACACCCTCTATTGCACATAAACTCTTTAATTTCCAAAAATATTTTGTATTGCCCGTCCCAATTGGTACTGACACATACCCTTTTTATCTATTTTCTAGGTTGTTCCCAACCTACCAAGGTGAGTAGCAACCTATTGATCAAGTGTTCATGGACTGAGGTCTTAAGGTGTTGGCTGCCCAGAAGTAGACCTCAAAAATATCTTCTGAGATGTCTAGGTTGCCCACTACAACTATCACATTTAGACAATTTAGTAGTTTCATTTTATTTATCCTTATTAGACTTGTTATGGACATGTTGTGGACTTTGTTAAAGCCATGTAATATCTTAATTTATTTTTTGTTGCTCAAGTAATCTTTGCTTGGTGTCCATGCTATTATGAAAAATATTATGCAACCTTTTCCCTTTAATTGTGTGAAACTCTTTGGATTTGGTTGCCTATTCATTTCTCAAAATAAAAGTAGGGCGTGGATCCCCTTTTGGGTTCCACTCCTTACAACATGGTATCATAGCATAAAAGCAGTCGGTAAAACTGGTTATCTCAAAATATATCTTGTTAGGTTCTTACTGTTGTCTCCCCTAGTTTTAGGAGAAAAATCTTTTTGTTGGTGAATCCTCCCATTTGTGGGAAAACTAGGATGGGTTCACTATTCTGCAACAACCACAATTTGGGGTGCCTTTGATGAATCCATTGTTGCAAAATCCCTACACCCAAGGAAATCCTAGGATACAACATGTGGTTACAATGCCTACTATTTTAGCCATTCCTCCTCCGCCCATCCTTGCACCTGAGCATGAACTGCCTTTCCTACGTTAGCTTCTTTCTTCTATAGTGATGGGTCGAGCCAATGCAAACTATGGATCCAAGAAGTCCAAGGAGTACTCTTTGACATAGTTCACAAAGATACAACCACCATACTTCAAGGGTGAAAGAGAGATCAAAATGTTGGATAAGACTGATGACTAGGTCTTGGCCATCAAGCGCACCTTCGAGGGCATGGTGTGCCCTCCCTACCAAGAGGTTCGTTTTGCCAAATATGTACTTGATGGACTAGCTCACGTGTGGTGGAATGGGGTCGCTCGCACTCGTGATACATCAACTATGATGTGGGAATAGTTTCTCACTTTGTTCTACGAGAAATATATCCACCCCGCCACACTCAGAATGAAGAAAGCGAAATTTTACAGCTTGAAGTAGGGATCTCTTAGTGTCTCTACATTTGTCCAATAATTTGTCCTACTTGAGTGCTACGCCATAAGACTGGGAGAAGATTGTTGTGCTATAATGTTTATGGAAGGATTATCATATCATGTTGGATGAGCTTTGGTATCACATTCCAGCTGATGATAGACAAGGAACTCGTAGTCAGGGCATATCTAGGATATTAGTCTATGACTCACAAACTCAACAAGTAGAGGAATATTTTTTACGATCATCACAAGAAGTGCAACTGATGCTTCTGTCATACCCCTCAGTAAGGTTCCCTTTAGGGAATGCGATGCCACATAGAGATGGATGGCAAATGATCTGTCATGAGTGTGGTTAAGTTGGGAACATCAAGCCCCAAAGCTACCCATTCTAGAGGGCCCCTAGTCTAGCTCAACCACAAGCCCCTCAACAACCACTGCAGCCACAACAACCTCCAAGTCAAAAACTAGTAAGGGAAGCATCCACTTGTTGAGAGGCACGTGGGGCTCATCTTTGACCTGGATGATGAGGAGGTTGAAGAAGGAAATGTGGTTATCGAAGGTACCATGCATTTGCTTCAGCAACCTATTAAAGCTTTGTTTGATTGTGGCTCATCAAATACCTTTATAACATCCAATCTTGTATCTATGCTAGAGATAAAACCTGAGTACATGGACCATATTTTGGATGTACAAACCCCTAGTGGTACGGTATGCTCTTCTTACCTTAAAATCCCTTCATGTTGATCTTTGTACATTGAATAAGATGTTTTTGATTAACTTCATCCTCGTCAACATGATGACTTTTTATGTCATCTTATGGATGGACTGGCTGAAGAAATATGATGCAATATTATTCGATAGAGAAAAGAAGGTTAGCTTGTTGCATCACAATGACAAGCATTTCTATGTTAAGGGTAGAAAAAAAGAGTATCAACAATTCATTATGTTAGCTCTTAAAGCTAAAAAAACTCATCTTGCATGGTTGTGGGACCTATCTAGCTTCTATTCTTATCAACCCTATACCTCTTGAACTCAATGATATTGATGTGGTCTGGGCTTACTCTTTCTAGATAGGTTGAATTTTCCATCGACCTTATACCAGACACATCTCGTGTCTCAAAGCTGACATACCTCATGGCACTGGAAGAACTTGCTGAGCTTAAGAAGTTCTTGTAAGAGCTCCTAGACATGGGATTACTGCCCCCCCCTAGTGTGTCTCCCTAGAGAGACCTAGATCTATTCATGAAGAAGAAGGATGGATCAATGTGGATGTGCATGGACTACTGTATGCTAAACCAAGTGACTGTGAAGAATCGCTACCCTCTGTTGTGTATCGACGCCTAAAATTTTCTCAAAGATGGACTTGCGTATTTACTATCAGATGCGTGTGAAAGATGGTGACATTCCAAAGACGGCCTTTCACACGTGTTACATGCATTGTAAGTTCTTGGTCATGCCTTTCGCCTTGACTAATGCCCCTGTCACCTTTATGGACTTAATGAATTGGGTGTTTTGTCCTTATCTAGAGAACTTTTTGGTAGTGTTCATTGATGATGTGCTTATTTAATCTCAGTTAGTGGACCAAAACTGTGAACATTTATGAACAACTCTTCAAACTTTGTGAAAACACCATTTGCATGAAAAGTTCTCTAAGTGCAAGTTTTGGCTCAAAGAAGTTATGTTTTTGGGCCACGTGATCTCTACTGGCCACATTGTTGTTGATCCAACCAAGATTGAAGCAGTGATGAAGTGGTTACCCCCTAACAACCCTTCAAAAATGCATAGTTTTCTTGGCCTTGTGGGTTACTACCGAAGACTCATCCAAAATTTCTCTGAGTTGGCTCTTCCCATTACGAAGCTAACATGCAAAAAAAGATTGCCATGGATTTTTTGGTCAATTTTCCATAATCAAAAAGTGGATATGATGTGGTATGGGTTGTCGTTGATTGTCTAACCAAGTCAACCCACTTTTTGCCCAAGCACGTACAACATTTATGACATGGCACAATTATATGTGTACTGGATTGTTCACTTATATGGAGTTTCAATGGCTATAGTTTTTGATCGAGATCCCAAGTTTATCTCACATTTGAGGAAGCAAATTTAGGATGAGATGGACCTTCATTCTAGTACATCCTACCACCCACAAACTAATGGACAATCGGAATGGATAGTCTAGATTCTAGAGGACTTTTTACATTCTTGTGTGATGGATTTGGGAGGTACTTGGGATATGTATATTCCATTGATCAAGTTTGCATACAATAATACCTACAAGGCTAGCATTGGTATGCCACCATTTGAAGCATTCTATGGTTGACCTTGTCATTCCCCACTACATTGGGATGATGTGGGAGAATGTTCTCTGATGAAGAATGGTGATATATAGATGATGATTGATAAGATACATTTGATAAAGAAAAGGATGAAGGTCATACAAGATAGATAAAAGATGTATGCTGATAATAAGAGGTCTTATGTGAACTTCCTAGTACGGTATTATGTGTTTTTAAATGTTATGCCCAACCGATCAATTTCTAGGTCAAAGGTGAAAGGCAAATTGAGACCTCAATATGTAGGACCATTTGAGATTTCAGATAATATTGGAGGGTGCTCCACATATCTATCCTGATGAATAAAGTGAAGGACCCTTCCTCTTGCATATGAAAACATTCATAGTGTGTTCCACATATCTATCCTGAGGAATAAAGTGAAGGACCCCTCTCATGTGCTATCTTTTGAATCTATAGAGTTACGAGAGGATCTGTCTTATGAGGAGTTTCCAATAAAGATTTTAGACACTAGAGTCAAAAATTTGAAGAGCAAGGACATTGAACTTATGAAGGTTCTATGGAAGTATCATGGACTTGAAGAGCCCACCTCAGAGCTCAAGGATGGGATGATACATACTCACTGGTCTCTCTTTCCTCGAGATCTTGGGGATGAAATCTTCTGAAGGGGTGGTGTGTTGTAACATATCCAAACTTAGGTAAATTCTTAACCCTCTCTTTCCCTTACACTTATGTTGATTATTCTTTATCCTAGAATCATACCACATTAAAATCTTTGCAAGAATTTTATAAAATATCCTAAATATTGAACTCTTTATGTGAAAGTAATTAAAGTATTGAATGAATAACTGAAAAAATAAGGTTGGTAGCATAAATGAACCTATTGGAGGATATAATCTTGATAGACACTCTAGATTATTCCTAGATGAAGCCACAAGAGGATATTAATAGTAATTCAAATATGAGTTTGTGAAATATTAATGGGACTGATAATGGTACACGAATCATGATTAACTTTGAAATAACTAAATTCCCACCCTAAAGGATCTCAAAAGGTAAATTTGATGGCATAATTGAATTTATCAAATCTTAATTGGTAGGCATGAAACATTTAGTTTATTTGAGCATTGTTTACACCCCCAATTGAATGTATAAAGAAATGCATTAATCCTAACCAAAGATATTTGATTTAATGCACCGATGTACATTTTAGCAAAGTCAATTACTTTCTCCCGATCATGCCCTGCAAGTGGTTCGACTGTGTGATGGGGTCATCTATCTAGGATCAGACAGTGGGCGTGTCCTTTCCCACCTTGCACTCCCTCTCCTAGTAGTGCTACTACTTCTGTAATGACCATTCATCCTCCACATTGGACCGCCTCCCTCATTTCTTTTTCTTCAGATTTGTCTTCACGTCCCGCATCACCTGACCCTTCTCATTCCTCCTCTGCTTTCTTGTACAAAAAAATCCCTTCTCTTGCTCTTGGTCTTCACCCACTGGCATCGTTTGGAAATGAGTCTCGCCTCCACATGACATCACAACCCCATGTGGTGATTCAGGAAGTGTCGCCTACCTTTCTTGCATCTTCAAGAGTGCTCAATTTTGGGGGAAGTTGATGGTGCTAGCCAGACCAACTCAAGCTACCTCATGGACCATGAGAGCACTATTGTCAGTCTGCAAGGCACAGTTCCCCAGTTACTCGATAGATAACATTCTTTAGGATCCCATCTTCCTCTTGCCTTTTTTGTCTTGTGTCGTCGTGGTGTGGATCGCTCAGTCAACAAGCTCATTGCCGCCTGTTGTGCATGTGTTTATTATTGGAGCCGCATGTTGTCCTGTTGACCCTAAATAAAACACCATGACCTTCCTAGTAGTGTGCAGCTTGTAACCAATTCTTAAGGTGATAGCTTGCTCTGCTGAGATCTCATCATTTTCTTTACCTTGCTTTTTGTTTACCCTCAAATTCACTGGTACCCTCATGGCCATGATGGTCCTTTTGGTGACTCTATTGTTCACTCACCCTTTCTATGTCCTCTCCGAATGGTTTATGATTCTAGTCACCTCTAATTTGTGATGTTCTGGTGTATTGACCATAACCACCTCCGACCATGGCCATTAGATTTCTTTTGGTACTCCCACCCACCTCAAAGCCTAAGTTATAGCTTGACAGCTTCAGTTTAGGGAGAAGAACTCATAGATGACCCTAGGAGCTCAAGTACTACCACATATTTTCAGTTTTGATCCGATTTGGAGCTATAATTCAGGCTACTAGAGGTGCACATCAGGAGAGAAGAAAACAAAGGAACAAGACCCCCTTCTACCTGCACGATTTGAATTGCTCGATTCTTTTCATATGGGTATTTTTATCCATTGGACATTTATTTGATTCAAATGGTACATTCCTTTTTTTAGAATAAATGGATCGATTCATTACTTGTTAGCCATATGACATCTACAATTGGGAAGAAAAATACAAACAAAACATACAAACATCATATTTAGTAACCCAAGGGCACTACAACTCATATTGGAACGAGAGAGACATTTCTACATTGATTCTGCTACCTTGAGGCTGCCTTAAGTAGCTTTTCATGAAGAATTCCTTTAACTCGAGCATTGAGTAGTGGTAGAGGGGCTGGAACAAGATGGTATTCTGCTCGTATATCAACTCCAACGAAGCCATACAACTGAGTAATAATATCAATCCAAAGAAAAGATGAGATCAAGTTGTAGCTAGAGATCTCATTGCTCTCCCGAAGACAGGTCACAGCAAAGCACGACAGATAAAACATTGACTAGTGGCGACAAAAACCAGGTAGATAAACTACATGAACCACTGACTAAACAAGCCAACACAGAACAAAAAAATGGGCCTGAAACACTAGGCGGAACCCAAAGCTCAGAAACCTTCACAACAGAAGGACTAAAACCCTTATTCAAAGGACACAAACTACTGAAGGGGGGTGGGGGAGCTCGATACCATCATATTTGTGAGGAAGACGAAACCACCAATGCCACTCCACCCTCAATCCGACCAGAGGCCTGGTGGGAGAATGGAGCCGAAGTCGCCCCTCCCAACCCGCCGCCCGATGTAGCACAGGCTGAAACCAATGCCTGGAGCCCAACACTACCGCAGTAGAAGAGGAGAGGGTGGAGGAGAGAATGATGGTCGCCCGCCTAAGATAGAAACAAATGAGATCGAGCTGAGCCAAGGCCCTGGGGGAGTAGGGTGGCATCCACCGGCCACCGAGGCCCCCTCCCCCGAGCCTGAAGCCGCCAACCGTGAGCCCTAGATTGCCCGCCCTATTGACAGATCAGAAACCCCAGAGCGGGGTTCTGTCTGGTACATTCCTTATTCAAAGATTAAATCACAAAAATGCTCGATCATGTCCAATTGATCAATAATCGAATGTGAGGGCATATCAGTCAATGGAATCAATTTTGTTTTATTTTTCTATTTAATAAACTAAAGGATTTAAAACTACAAAATTCATAACTAATTAATTGTTTGTCAAAAAATACAAAGAAATGTGTTTTCAAAATCAAGTAATCCCTGATTTACTGGAATAGGTTTTAGAGGCTAATTTTGAGGTTTTTAGTAAAGTGATTTTTTGGGTATAATGAATTAGAAGATTCAACTATTACCCTAATGCCTATATGTAAAATGTTTAGGAGTTTTGTGTGACTTGTAATTTTTGAATTGTGGTATGTGCTCTTCCATCTTTAATTTTGGGTATTATACTGACTAAAATATTTCTATAATGAGGCATTTCCTTATATTTAGACCCTTTTATGTGTTACATTTTGAATCTTTGTATTCTTTGAATTTGATATATATCTTGTTGTCAATGGTTTAGGACCCCACCCGCATTGCTATTTGGACTTCAAAATGTTATTGATGACTTATACCTTATCTTTTGACTCTATTTATGCATGTTTTGTAATTTAGCTAGATATCTATTGTATGGTGAATGAGTACAACCACTAGGGTGTGCCATTCATCCTAGTGTGTGATATTCCACCTTTTTTATACACAGGCGTGATATGCTGCCTAGGGTGTGGTATTCCACCCATTTTACTTAGGCCAAAGATCATGTGTTGTCTTGATCGTACCATAGCTATTTAGTTAAAAATATATCTGCATGTGAATATATTTGAATGTTGTGATAATGTGACTTATGGCAAGAGTGTTCATCTCAAATATTGTACTCTTGAATTTATATGCCTCATTCTATTGAAATCGATCCTTTTGAAATTACCTAATTTTAATGGCCCCTCTTGATGGAACATCCTCTATTGCACTTAAACTCTTTAAAATGCCCTAAATATTTTATATTGCACATATACCCATTGATACTTATCCATACCCTTTTATCTATTTTTTGGGTTGATCCCAAATTACCTAGGTGAGTAGTCTCTAGTTGATCAGGTGTCTGTGGACCAAGGTCTTGAGGTGTCGGCTGCCCAGGAGTAGACTCAAGAATATCTTTCGAGATGTCTAGGTTGCCAACTGCAACTATCCCATTAAGATGTTTTATTAGTTTCATTGTGTTTATCCTTACTAGATTCGTTATTGAAATGTTGTGGACTTTGTTAAAGCTAAGTAAGAGCTTAGTTTATTTTTCATTGTTCAAGTACTTTGTTCTAAGTGTCCATGCTATTTTGAGAGATATCATGAAACCTTTTCCCTCTAATTGTGTGAAAGTATTTGGATTTGGTTGCCTATTCACTTTTCAAAATAAAAGTAGGGAGTGAATCCCCTCTCTGGTCCCACTCCTTATCGTTCACATCACTTACACTTCTATGGTAGGGGAAGCTACCATATCGTGTGTTGTTGCATGTGGTTTGAGAGGAAGAAGATAGCCGCCTAAAGTTTTGTGATTTTTCCCATGGGTTGACTTGAACATGTCCCAATAAGTTAATGGGTCGTTATGAGGTTTTGCATATTGTTTAGTATCTAATCACATGAGATTTCATCATTTGATAATGACAAGTATACCCTATCATGCATCAAGAAATCTATGTGTGATTCAACGATATTTGGGTTGTTGATGGTAGTTTTTTTATTAAACTCAATAAATCGTTGTATCTTGTAAAATTCATAGTAATTAATCAATAATTTGGAAAAATGAAATAAAATGTCTTTTGTAATCAGGAAAATAATACCTATCATTTGACTGTAGAGTTTTGTGATCCAATTCTAATATATCATATACATGTTTTTAATAGATTTTTCTAGTCATCCTTAATTTGTAAAATTCATATTTAATGATTTACAAGTCACATATTAGCAAATAAATATGTTTTGAAATTGTGAAATTATAATCTATTTGAATATGTCATTTTCACCTAAATTAGTAATGATAAAAAGTTCATCTTTAGAATTTTTTATGGGTGTCTAACCCTAGTTCATCTTGATATGTAATAGGTAGCTTCAAACCTTGGTTTGGAACTAGGTTGATACATATCTTTGAGGTATGTCGCTTCTCCTTATGAGTTATATTGGACAATGTTCTATTATTTTCTCTCTCATTTACTTAATGGTGGCATATTTATTTTGTCTCATTTGGTTATATATATTTGACCCATTTAGATACAGTTTGTTGAAGTTTATGTTATTGACTGTTAGAAGTGTCTTTCTTTAATCTTGTGGATACTTATTCAATATGTAACTCTTATTGCATTCATGCATCTATTTGTTTTATATAAATGGAACCCTAATTTAATAAATTGCTTGGACTACACTAATCTTACCTTTCTATTAATGTGTGTTTAATTTGTTAGACTATCATTATATAATTATAGTAGTATATTATGGGCTTGGAACCCATTATACAATTTTTCCCATATATGGGATTTTGATGCTCTCACGTAAGCCCCAAGTGCTCTCACCTGATATTTATACCATTACATAGAGTATTGTCTATCCTAGGAACAATATATGGAAGTTTTATGGCTCTACTTTTAGATGATTGTAGTCTATAAGATATCTGCATGCAACTGGATTCAATTTAGTTGTTTGGACTGGTTTCCATATTTTTTCTCTATAATTTTTAAGGCAAGAATTTTATTATTGAACTTGTTATTTCTTCATTTAATATTTTTCTTACTATATGAAGATTTATTTTGATATCCATTTGGATGTTCTACCTCCCTATTCATTGGAAATCATGCTAATTTACTTTTGACTACTTTATTCCTCTATGATTGTCCAATCCCTATTACAAATGCATACCAAATTTTATTGATATGTTCTACATTGTCTTGTGTTGTGGGGATGTTCCCGACCCCTTAGGTGGATAATATCTTGTCGGAATCTCAGTAGCGAAAATGCAACAAAATATTTTTTTCTCAAGAATCCTTCGAGAAAGATCCATCTAGTGCAACAAAATTGGATTGGGGATTACAAGTTTATACCTTATCATGGAAGAGATTATAACAAATCAACTTGTAATGCTTGATGTATATCTTGACCCTCCAATCTATGCCTCTATTAAATCTTGGTAGCTAAGCAATCAAAACTCCTTTCTAGGGTTTTGGCACTTTGGAAGTTACCTCGAGATACTTGTAGAAACTATTTTTCTATCAGCTATTTGTAGACATTTGTCGTTGATTGTCAATGGTAGATCATGGGAATCCAATAACTCAAAGTCTTAGAGATGGTTGTGTTGACCCCTAGATTTGGCCCGAAAGTCACCTCTGGTGGATCACAATGTTCCACCGTGCATGCGGCAGATCACATTGTTCCACCATAGAGGTGCTTCATATTGATCACCGTACCCAAGATGGCAGATCATAGCTTTATACTGGAGAGACCCTTCCTTAATATGAATTCCTAGAAGATCATGTCATTTCATATTCCATACCTATAGAAAATGGTGTCGTTCCTCCATCACTTTGACTTGCATTCTAGCTATGAAGATCTTCATCCGAAATGAATCCTCTATGTGCATTCGTCTCCACAGCATCAACACGAGGCTCAAAGACTATTAGAATTGCTAGTCTCTACCTATTTCTATTTCTCTTTCTCTCTCCAAAACACTCTTAGGGTTTCCCAAATCTTGGAGTACACAATGATAGAATCTTAATGGATGGCCTGAAGGCCTCCTCTTAGATCATATATATACAGGAGTGGGGAGCTAAGGTTTCTTAATCCCTATTTGGACAATCTATGGACTCCATGACTTATGGAAACTTATTTCCTAAGTATGAGTCCATATTTTCTTTAGGTCTATGAAACTTACTTTCTAGTCCCTATATTTATTATAACAATTATAATAAGGTCTAACTTAGCCATTCTTCAAGCTATATCTATGTGTGTGACCCTATAGGCACCATACTATATTGGCACTTGATTCAATAATCAATATTATGTTCCATACGAAATAAGTGGTGTCTAGCTACACATCATTACTACCCGATTAGTAGGATTAGTCAGACAAGACTAAACCAACAATGACCACTGTTACCATATTATATAATCCTTCTATCACATATAACAGTGTTGAACTATAGGAATGGGCATTTCATCCTTGTTACATACAATCTAAATTCTTTGATCTCCATGTAGACTACAAAGATATGTATGATCTTAGTATCATATACTAGCTCACATGAGCATGGACATGTATTTTTCTAGTCTCACTTGTTAAGAGGCATTGGATATCACTGCTATTATATGGGAGAAAAAAATTCCTTCTACATTACCCACAATGCATAATACGATTCTCATCACACCCAGTCTTTACCTTTACGACAACCTTCTTTAAGATCACATTGGGTACTGTCAAAGCATGATGATTGTCATATCACCATTGTAATGACTTCAGGTCAAATGACCACAACACCACCTTCACATTTGGGATATGATTATGACTATCATATGTTGTTCCATGAATCACTCTCAAACTGGATCTATCTAGTACACTTAGTCTCTAACAAGTACATATGTGTCTGAGTATACCTATGACCCATGAGACATGGTTATCAGTCACCACACATGCTAGTCACACAGTTATTACTGTCCAATTCTCAGTAATACTTGACTAGGGACATTTAAGAATGTTATTCTTATCATCCATTAGTATCTCATGTTCAATTCACACACTTAAAGTCTCATGACTTTGAACCAATCATTCTAAGAACATTTATTATGTACACTAATATCGTAGTAACTAAATATGTATCTTGAATTTCCTTTATTAATAAAATCAAAAGTACAAAATTCCCCTACAACGATCATATAATGGTTGTTTTCTATGGAGTATACACCAAAAGTCTCCAACTTGCACTAAATATAATCATTTATGTATTTATACCAAATGATCTAACATGACCATCATGCTTCTATTGCGATCACACCTTTGTCAAAGGATTAACAACATTTCTCTCTGTTGGTACCCTGCTAATCTTCACACCCCTCACTCAAAAATCTCTCATGTGAGATGGATGTGCCTGAGAATATTCTTAAAATGGTGATGTGATCTAGGTTCCTTGTATTGCATGATAGTGCCATTTTTTCACAGTATCATTTTTCCAATTTCTTTGATGAACTTCATCAACCATATGCATCAATATATTCAACTTTTGTTGTAGAGTCAGTTATTGTCACTATCTTAAAACTTTTCCAACTGGCAGCACTACTATTAAGGAAAAACATGTAACCAGATTGTAATCAATAGCCAACCTTATTAGTCTAAAAGCTTTAGTGTGACATTTTACAACCAACTATACCTCACCTTCATATATCAAGAAATCATCCTTACTTCTTCTCAAATACTTAAGGATGTTTCCACTACAGTCCAGTGACC
The DNA here is from genome assembly GCA_963693085.1 of Alisma plantago-aquatica. Classification (NCBI taxonomy): domain Eukaryota; kingdom Viridiplantae; phylum Streptophyta; class Magnoliopsida; order Alismatales; family Alismataceae; genus Alisma; species Alisma plantago-aquatica. Next base: position 1,913,696,095 of record OY856409.1, on the reverse strand, counting down.
TTCACCTGGGTTTTCTTGATATCTGCTCCTCAAAATCAATGCATATGAGAAATCTAGATGTGTACTTAACATTTCACACATGATAAATCCAAATGTGTAGGCATATAGAATCTTACTCATGTGGTCCCTTTATTTCAAAGATTTGGGAAAATTGACCTTAGAAGTACTCGCCCCATGAGGCATGTATAAGTTCCCATTCGACTCTTTCATACTGAACTATTCTAGTAGTTTGTCAATGTATGTACTTTGACTTAAGACAAGAAGCCTTCTAGATCTATCTCTATCCATCTTGATACCTAGAATATAGGTCACTTATCCTAAGTCTTTTTCATTGAGAAACTATATCCCAACCATGTCTTCACGTTTTGTAGAGATGAAATGTCTTTTCTCATGAGTAGTATATCATCCACATGCAATATGAAGAATACTACAATGCTCCCACTAACCTTTTTGTACACACAAGGTTTATCTTCATTGTAGATGAAGACAAACTCTTTGACAGATTCATTGATATGAATATTCTAAATTTTGGATGCTTACTTCAATCTATAAATTAACCTTTGCATCTTACATAACTTTCCATCATCCTTTGGAGATTCAAAACACTCAAATTATGTCATGCACACATCCTCAAAAAATTCACATTAAGGAGTGTGGTTTCGACATCCATCTGCCATATCTCATAGTCATGGTATGTTATTACAAGAATGATCCTAATAGAGTTGACCATGGTGACTAGTGAGAAAGTTTCATCATACACAACAACTTACACTTGTTTGAAACCTTTATCCACTAGTTACCCTTTGTAGGTATAAACATTTCCATGCATATTTGTCTTCATTTTTAACTCCCACTTGCACCCAATGGGTTTTACCCCTTTATTTGGTTCCACCAAGGCCCATACCTTGTTGGTATACATGGAGTCCATTTTAAATATCATGTCCCCAATCTATTTACCAAATTCTGGTCCCTCCATCCTTGTAGGTTGTTGTCTCATCTTAATTCATGACCAAAACCACATCATCTTGAGTCACAAGAAATTCAAATCTCTCTATCTCATGGTAAGTTCTAATGAATCAATGAGGTTCCTGTGTTTGTTGGGGAGGCGGTGGTACCACAAAAATTTGTGTTGTCTCCTCATGTTCCTCTTCAGGTTCATTGCCATTTTGTGTATCTTGAACGTCCTCAAATTCTATACAACTCTCACTGGTATTTCTAGATATGTGCTCCTTTTCTCAGAAGGTACATGTTCTAGCAACAAAAACTTTGTTTTGGGAAGGAACATAGAAGAAGTATTCTTTGGTTTACCTAGAATACCACACAAAATAACACTTGTAAAATCCTAAGTTCTCAAGAAATGAACTCTTCACATAAGATTCATAACCCCAAACCTTCATGAAAGACATTTTGGGACACTTCTGAGTCCATAGCTTACATGGTGTCTTTGGAATCAATTTAGAGGGAATGTGGTGACGTGTAAACACAACGATTTCAAGAGCATGTCCCTAAAAGGAATCAACAAGTCAGGTTTGGCCCATCATGGATTACACCATGTCCAACAATGTGCAATTCATGGTGGAGTCAATTATGATATGATACCACACTCCTTGAGAAGGTCCTTAAACTCGTGGATTAAAAATTCCCCACCGCGATCAAACTGAAGCATCTTAATTTTTTTTCTTCTAAATTGGTTTTCTACTTCATTATTTAATACCTTGAAGTTTTAAAAGGATTCAATTTTGTTTTTCATTACATACACATCCATATCTAATGAAATCATACATAAATGTAATGAAGTCTTGATACCCTCCTCTAGCGGTTAGAAGTAAAAGGACCACATACATAAGCATTTATGAGTTTTAAAAGTTTCATTTCCCTCTCTATGTTTCCAGTATAAGGATCCTTTTCCATCTTGTCCAACAAACATGATTTGCATGTCTTGAGAGATGCAAAATCAGAAGAGTCTAAGTATCCATCCTTATGGAGTTTAAAATGTGCTTCTCGTTTGTATGGACCAAGCAGGCAATTCCATAGGTATGTCATGTTTGAGTCATGCATTTAAGCAATTTGGTATCTACATTATAAATCTATTTCTCAAGATCTAACAAATAAAGACAATAAGACATCAGAGCACTGCCATAAAAGATATCATCCAAAAGTATAGGCAAACTCCATTTTTTTTATTAGGAATGAAAAACCATTCTTGTCCAAAAATAAAAAATAATAATAAATTTACTTATGGTAGAATTTAATAGCAATTCAACAATTCTAATATAAGACTCGAGGTTAGAGACAAATTACATGTTCCTACAGCCACAACAACAACTTTTGCTTCATTAGCGACTAATAGTTCCACATCTCCCTTCTTGAGGGGTCTACTTCTTTTGATCCTACATATTACAACATATGTGAGATCAACATCCGTTATCTAGTACCCATGATGAAGAAGTAGATAAGTTAATCTCAATAATATCTATACAAGCACATGGGGATCTCTATCCCCTTTGACTTCTTAAGTTCCTCCAGGTAGACTACACAATTTCTCATCTAGTGTCCAACCTTGTGATGGTGACAATTTTCATTCTTAGCTATACCTTCCTTTGTCTTTAGAGTAGAAGATTTGAACTTAATATTAGAAACCTTTTTTGTAACATACTATATTTTGGACCCTACATTAGATCTTTGACCTTATAATAATTAATTCAATTAAATTTGGAAAATAAGACAGAGTTTCCCCAAAATATCAAATAAAATATTAAATAACTCCAAAAGAGGAAAATAATCATGGATTCGTAATCTACATAATAAATATAGCCTTCGGGTGAATTTTCATCCAATTTGGGAAATGTTTGTTTAAAAGATGAAATCAGAAGAGAGAAAGTATGTAGAACCTTCAAAATATTAAACAAATGTACAAACAACTCCAATATGTAAAATTAATGGCAGATTCGTGTCCAACACATTAAATATGACTTGTGGGTGAAGTTTCACCAAATTTGGAGAATCATAAGGTCATTAATGCATGAGGAAAGAGAAAATGGTATTTGATCTTATTAACACATTTAAAGTTCTCAAAAGGTAAATCTAATTATATATTCAGATTCCTCATATATAAATTAGGCCAGGTGTCAAGAACTCTCCCCGCGGCCGACCCGTCGCTCTGGCGATTAGGGTTTGAAGCGTGGGACATCTTTCTCCACCTCGTGGTTTTTCTCTTGCAGGTCCAAGGTTGGTCGATCTCTCTGGTCTTCTACCAGCAATGGCAGATGAATTGGCGGAAAGATGTGCACAGTTGCAGTTGACACCGGAGGAGGAAGACCTAATTGAGATCACGACGCCGGTGGTAGACGGAGACCATAGTCATCTAAGTCTGGTGCTGGTTGCGCGGATCTTATCAGACAGGCTGGTGAACTTTTGGGCAATGAAGCGTACCCTAACTCAGGCGTGGGGACTCCATGGCAAGGTCGTATTCAAGCAGGTTGAAGGAGGCCAGTTCATCATACAATTCTTTGACTGGCGAGATAAGATGAAGGTAGAAGAAGGTTCACCGTGGAACTTTGACAATAAACTCCTATTGTTTAAGAACATAGAGATGGAAGAGAAGCCGGGGGAAATTGCCATAAACCACAGCCACTTTTGGGTTCGGTTTTATGGCATACCCCTAGGGTTTCGAAACAAAAGAAGTATCGAAGAGATCGTGTCCAGGGTAGGCACAGTGATCGCGATGGACCTGGACGAACTGGGATGGGATACGTCGGAGAGGGTGAGAATTAACCTCAACGTATCGAAGCCGCTGAAGAGACTTCTGCGGATGAGAGGAAGCAAGAACAACGTGATCGAGATCGAGATAAAATACGAAAGGCTCTCTAATTTCTGTCACGGTTGTGATCGTCTTGGCCACGTCATCAAAGATTGCGAGGGAAGTGACGAAGGCAAAGAACGGGAACAGCAATGGGACGCATGGCTTAAGGCGTCGCTGAGGAAGCCCAGGCGGTCGCTTCTGGAGGAGGTTCATGGCAACAACCGAATAAGCAAGAAGATTCAATTCAACTACAAGCCAGCAGCAGTGCCTGAGAAGAAGGGGAGCAATGATCAGGGACCGCAGAAGGGACCAAACCAAGACGTGGCAGGAAGGGCAGGAACAGAGCTTGACGAAGATCACTATGGGTTGACAGAAGCACAAGCGCAGATGTGAAACGAAGCGGAAGGCAGTGAAGAGGCAGATTATAATCTGGGCAAGTTGTTTCCAGAGAGAACTATAGAGACCAGCCAGAGGAGGCAAGGAGGTGGAAGTGATGACCCAGACCTCTCTACTACGAAAGAAAGGAAAGAGCACAGGCAGACATTAGAGAAGCTACGGCCTCAAATCACAAGAGAAGATCCAGCAGTAATATGGGGAAGTGGAACACATGTGGATGACTTGCATGCCTCACTAGGGGCGGTTAGGCAGGAGGACGGAATCGGAACATGTAGAACTGAGCAGCAGGCAACATTGGGGACCGAAGAGACGAGGACCAGCAACAAGCAGGAGATATCAGCTGTTAAAATGAGGGCACAAAGAGAGAAGGAAGATAGAAGAAAAATAGGGAGGAAGACAAAGCCAAATCAATACAAAAAGAGAGACCCACCATGGGTCTATAAGATGAGTAGGGGCCAACGTTTGGGTATCCCAGAAGATGCAGTAGAATGGAGCACGATCGTAGGGAAAAGAGGTAGGCAATCCGAGCACTGTGACATGGAACCAGACTTGTATGATTCTGTGTTGGAGGCAGGGAAAAAGCAAGGAACATGAATCGAGAAGGGCAGCAGGAAGGAGGGTGTACAACCCAAGTAGAGGAGGTTGGACAGAGCCAGCCCCGCGAAGAGCAATGAAAATCTTAAGCTGGAACTGTCAGGGACTAGCCCGCCCTAACACGGTTACTGCCCTCAAGTCTAAGTGCATGAGGGAGGGCCCGAGCATAGTTTTCGTGATGGAAACTATGATTTCTAGTGCTGATGTGGAGGTGGTTATGAGCAAGTGTGGATTCACACAAGGAGTATGTATTTCTAATATAGGAAGAGCTGGAGGGATGGGTCTTTGGTGGAAGGATGTCGATCTCACAGTAACATCATATTCACAACACCATTGTAGCTGTGAAATCAAGTAGGGTAACAGTGCTAACAGGTGGAGAGCTATTGGCATATACGGATGGGAGGCACAACAACAAAAGCATAAGACATGGGAGTTAATGAGAGAACAGAAAGGAATCTCGAACTTGCCTACCATTTTCTTTGGAGACTTCAATGAGATCCTATCCAACTCAGAAAAAGTCGGGGGGCCTCCAAAACCTCTCAGGTTCATCCAGGATTTCATGGATGTAGTTGACGACTGTGACCTCACGGATCTGGGATACAATGGCAGCATCTTTACTTGGCAGAGAGGTCCTACTCCAGAAACCTTAGTAAGGGAATGCCTTGATAGAGCTCTGGGATGTGCACAATGGGTGGCAAAATTTCCACAGGCAAGAGTGATCGACTGCATAAAATATGAATCCGACCACGTACCCATCATCATCAATACTGAGTACAAAAGAAGGAAGAAGGCAAGGAACCAGCCATACTTTTTCTTTGAACCTATGTGGGCGGAGGACAATGCTTGTGAACAAATCATAAAATCTGCATGGGAAGAGCGACATAGTACAGATCTACAAGGAAAGATGGGCTACTGTGAAAGTAAACTGAAAGAATGGGCTGCTGAAAAATTCGGGGAAAGGAGGAAAAAGATCAAATAGTTGGAAGAGGCGCTAAGGGAATTACAAAATTTGCTGCCCGACAGGACAAATTTAGAGAGATGCACTCACATAACGATAGAACTCCAAGAATGGCACAGAAGGGATGAGGCGTTCTGGCATGCCAGAGCAAGGGTGAATGAGATGAAGTCAGGAGATAGAAACACTGCATACTTCCACCACAACGCATCCCAAAGAAGGAAGAGGAATAGGATTGAAGGACTAAAGAAGGAAGAAGGGCAGTGGAAAGATGAGGAAGATGAAGTAGAAGGCATAGTGCTGAATTTTTTTCAAACCCTTTTTCAGACTAGCAACCCATGCGGATGGGAGGAGGCTACGAGAGGAATCAATACCAAGCTCAGTCAGAATGAGAGTAAGGAGCTTGAGAAAGAAGTAACAACGGAGGAAATCTTGACGGCACTGAAGTATATGCATCCGAACAAAGCACCGGGCACGGATGGTATGAAAGCATTGTTTTTTCAAAAGTACTGGCACATAGTAGGGAATGATGTCTCCAACTATATAAAAGGGTGGTGGAAATATGAAAGAAGCATAGCAGATATCAATGACACACTGGTGGTGCTAATTCCAAAAACTCAGAAGCCCATGGAGATTGGTGAGTTTAGACCCATCAGTCTATGCAATGTCGTATACAAGATAGCTTCCAAAGTCATAGCAAGCAGGTAGCGACCGTTCATGGACAGAATCATAACTGAAAACCAAAGTGCCTTTATCCCGGGAAGACTCATTACAGATAACGCCCTTATTGCATATGAGTTGTTCCACACAATGAAGAGGGGTAATAAAGCAAAGAAGGGACATATAGCTCTCAAGATGGATATGTCGAAGGCCTATGATAGAGTAGAATGGAAGTTTGTTGATTATGTGCAAGAAAAAATGGGATTCTGAGAGAAATGGAGGAACAAGTTATATAATTGTATGTCAACTGTGACTCATTCATTTGCCATCAGTGGGGAGCGGACCAGGAAGATTCAACCAACCAGAGGACTTCGCCAGGGTGACCCTCTCTCTCCATACCTTTTCATTTTATGTGTCGAAGCTTTTTCTACTTCTTTAACCTTGGCAGCGCAGCAAAAGATTATCCAAGGAATCTGAGCAAGTCGTCATGGCCCTCGGGTTTCACATCTTTTCTTTGCAGATGATTCCATCCTGTTTGCGAGAGCAACCAAAGAAGAATGCCTGAAGTTAGCTGAGATTATCAGCCAATATGAGCGGGCATCCAGACAGAAAATCAACCTATCCAAAACTAAGGTAGCTTTCAGTAAAGGAGTGGAGAGGGAAAAGAGAGCAGAAATAACACAACTCTTATAGGTCAAAGAAGTAGACAAGCATGGGAAATATCTGGGGCTGCCCACGGTTGTAAGAAGGTCAAAGAAACAAGTTTTCTCTTATATACAGGAGTGAATATGGAAAAAGCTACAAGGGTGGAAGGAGAAATTGCTGTCCAAAGCAGGAAAAGAAGTCCTCATCAAAGTAGTGGTCCAAGCCATACCATCGTATATCATGAGTATTTTTCAGTTTTTGGGATACCTTCTCGACTCTATAAATAGCACTATAGCGAGATGTTGGTGGGGGGAAAAAGACAGGGAGAGGAAGATGGCATGGGTCAGCTGGGACAACATGTGTAAACCAAAGAACCAAGGCGGATTGGGTTTCAGAAACATACACATTTTCAACCAAGCGCTTTTGGCAAAGAAAATATGGAGACTCTTACATAGAGAAGACACTTTAGTCTACCGTGTGCTAAAAGCAAGATACTTTCCTAGGGGGACAACACTCAACGCCAGAAAGGGGTACGATCCAAGCTTCACCTGGAGAAGTATATGGAATGCAAAGGCCATCATTCTTGAAGGTATGCAGCGGAAAGTGGGAGACGGAACAAATATCAACATATGGGAGGACCCCTGGATCCCGTGAATAAGAGGGAGCATAGAGAGTGCCTACAATTTCTCAAGCACCAATGTCCAATGGGTGAACCAGCTTATGACGGAGGATTCTACCACTTGGAACAAGGAAGGCATCTACAACCTTTTCACTCAAGAAATAGCATAGAAAATCTTGGAAATACCAGTTGGCCTCAACAAGTAGAAGGACGGTATCTATTGGAAACTAGATAGAAGAGGAGAATTCACTGTAAAATCGGCCTATTAGATGGCAACCCAAGACCCGACATGAAGAGAAGAGCGTAGAAACTGAGAGGAGGCTGAAGGATGGAGGCTAGTATGGAGGAAGAATCTCATCCCGAAGGTGGCACATTTCCTATGGAGATGCATGACTGGGGCGTTAGGCACCTTGGGACGTCTATATGACCGTCACTGTCATCCAGACGTAATTTGTAGCATTTGCGGAAGTGAGAAAGACGACATTAGGCACATGTTGTTTAGATGCCCTCAGGCATGGGAGCTTTGGAAAGAAAGTCAGGCTGTAGTGCAAGCAAGGATCCGAGAAGCGGGGGACACCAATGTGGGCAGCAGAATCAAGAGCCTTATTACCCAGCAGCGAGAAGAAGACAACCATGTTATGATAGCAACGCTTTGGATGGTGTGGACTAGGAGGAACACAATCATTTTCAAGGAGCAACCAAAGCCACCACTCCTAACTCAGTGCCACTTTCTATCACTTCTCACTGGACACCATGAAGCACAGCAGCACGCCGCTGATCGTCCGGCTGCAAAGGAGAAGCGGACGGTGGTCTGGGTGGCGCCCGAGGTCGACATGATCAAGGTTAATTGTGACGCAGCAGTGCACATGCAAGGCTTTGATGGTACAGGTCTCGTGTGGCAGGAGCATGATGGGAGAGTGATGTACGTAGTGGGGAGCAGGCGACCAACTAGCCAGGATGTACCAATAGTAGAAGCATGGGCAGTTAGGGAGGGTATGCGGCAGTCCAAGGAACAGCATATCTCAAGGCTTGTGGTGGAATCGGACTCGGAAATAATCATCCATCTCATAAAGGTAGAAGTTACAAGGTCGGACTTTCTTGGAACTCTTCTAGTAGACATTTATAGCTTAAAGTCTTATTTTCAGTCTATTAGTTTTGCTTTCTGTAGAAGACAGGCAAATGGACTAGCACACCTGCTAGCTCGTGAAGCTGTCATTAGCTCTAGTTCTTTTTTCTTATCGTCGTCTTTTCCTCAGTCTGTATCAAACTGGTATGAGCCATCCTTGAGCTCGGAGTAATAGAAAGATGGTGTTTGACCTCAAAAAAAAAAATAGGCCAGGTGTCAATTTTTGATTGATTTGGGTATTGTTTGCACCTTCAAATAAAGAGAGAGAGAAATGGAATTTATTTAATTGGAACTTTAGTTCAATTATATTTAGAAATGTATTTATTAGTCACGCTTATACAGTTTATGTGCATGCCTCTTGGGGCCATTGGATTTTGAATCAGATGGTTGACATCCGTATCCTACCTTCCACTTTCTTTTTTCCCTTTCTTTTTTCTCACAACAGGAAGCCTCATTTTCCTCGATTCCTTCTTCAATTCCTCCACCATCTCTCTATATCCTTTTCTAATTCCTTTCCCTACTCCTTACCTTTTCTTTCTCACACCCACTGATCCCTGTTGATAGGGTATTTATACCCTGAAATCCCCAAACCACAGGCACCACCCTATTTTTGCTATGTTCACCTCTCCCCTCTAACTGGCGTGCATCCCTATGGTATCAGAACCCCTGAATGTAGGCCCTCGACCTCCGTCGGGATCCCATGATCATTTTCCCCACTTTGGTTCATCTTCTTTTGATTCCTAACATCTCTTCCCTCCTTCAATCGCCGTGCCAAGAAGCTTGGTTGTGGGGATGGCACTTCCGACCTCAACGATGACCTGAAGATGGCTCAAAAGGGTCATCTACACCATCCCAAAGGTATATTACCCTTCAATTGCTCCATCTATCAAGGAATTCTCTTTTCCCCCATTTAAACTCTTTCTTATTGTTCATGATGCAATGATCAAATCCCTTCCTTCTTGGCTCGTGTGTGGATTTTCTGTGATCATGGCATTTTGACGAAGACGTTGGAGAAGTTTTCCATTCATTTTGGGGCCTGACTCACCCTTTGGCCTCTCATTCAGAAGCTGCTTGGCAGCCTTGGCAGGATCACTGATTCGATGTAGTGGTGGAGAAACCCCTATGTTGTTTCTCTTCCCTTCCCTCATTTTCCTTCTAGTTGTGATTTTTCTCTCAGGGGCATTTTGGTCTTTAAGCACTTTGTTGATCTGCATTGATGCACCAAAGCTTTGACCCAACCAGTTGGCTTGTGGATAGTGATCCACTTAAGCAACACAACTCAGGGATTTGGCAAGCCTTTTTGCAGACATGGAATTTTTTGGATTTTCTGATTGGGCGGTTTTCTAAAATTCATAATAAATCATTAATAGATTAGAAAAATAAAATAAAATATGTTTTTAGTTAGAAAAATCTAACCAATCTAGTAGTAATAATCTAGTTGCCAAAATCTAACGTTAAAAATATGTGATTTTTCATGGGCTTTCCTAATTACATAATAACTTGCAAAATCCATAACAAAGTATTTAGAAGTCAGAAGAATATAATAAAATATGTTTTGAACTCAAAAAAAGGTAATCTAAAACATGGAATGGTTTTCACAACTTATTTCACATATAAAGAAAAAGGTGATTTTTAGGGTTTAATGATTTTGTGAAATTGACCTAAAATCGACATATATGTTCAATAGGTTCTTTGGAGGCCTAGACTTGGATCTAAAAGTGAATTGGATTTGTATTGACTCTAAAGTGAGGTATGACTACATCCTACGTTATTTCTATATTGAGAAACTAACCTAGTTTTATCCTCTCTTATACTATGTTTGCATCCCCGATTATTTTGATTGAACAATTATCCCATATTCTTCTTTCTCTTGGTCCCAGGGACAATAGCCTACACATTATCTTGTTCCTTTGAAAATTATGCTTCATGTGAAGTATCTTATTTGTCACTGATCTTGTGATCATGTTAGGACATTCTCTAGGAATCTTTGTTATATTTTGTTCATGTTGGAACTCTATGTGATGACATGTGATGTCTTTTTTCCACTTGGGAAGTGGATGTATATGTTGGTCACTTTTGTGGTGACCACTTTATGTAATCTGACTATACTTTTTACTTGCCTCTACATTTAATAGGCTATGTGATTCACTAGCACTAGAGTAGTATAATTTCATTAGTTTTGGGTTATGCACCCTTATTATGTTTTTGGGATGGAGGTGGCCCCATACCCGGGTTTCAAATTTATGAGGTTTGGCCCACTTTATATATATTTGGGAGTTTGGTTATGTGACATTCTCTATCAGATTTCAAGTTTATGAGACTTGGATGACTTTATTGTTATATTGTTCCATGGCTATGTTTATCTCACATGCATACAGGTTGATGATATGGGGTGTGTGCCCTAAATCTTGATATGTGCTTATGTGGCACAATTTTATTTTTTAAATTATGGCAAGTATTTCTATTATCATGTGATGGTGATTCTTTTCTTTTATGACCGATTGGGTAGTACTTTTCTCTTTCATGGAAATTTTTTATATTTTTTCCCTTTATTCCATATGTTGCTCAATTTCCTTATTAGTATGGACATACTAGCCTTTGCTGATGTATTCTTTTCTTATCTTCTTTCTAGGGTATGCTTCAAATCCTAGGTGAAGGACATGGAGGACTTGGCATATAGATATGGACCTAGCTTAAGGAGTTAAAGATTGGAGACAAAGTTGTTATGGTTTAGACTTCCCTCTATCTTAGATCCTTATGTTATATCATACATGTAAACCCTATGTGGGAGATTAAGATATACTTTTGTTATCTTGTTTAGAAGTTGAATATAGCCATTATTTTCTTCCACTCCTACACTTTGGTTGTTTTGAATACCATTAATAATATTTGAAAATTTTACACCCACTCTATCATACCTTTTTGGGTGTGTTTGGATTGGAGGTTTTATTCTTCAAATTTTTAGTAGGGAGTGGATCCCCCCGAGGTCCCACTTCTTACATTTTTAGCCTTTTTCCTTCCCTTGGTCTTACTCTACACTACATTGGCCATCATCACATATCTGGTCTTGACCTTCTTCATGTTCAGTTCAACAAATTGCGCAACATGGTGAGTAGTTCTGGTAGCATATTAACCATTTCATTCATCTTGAAGTTCATGACAAATTGGTTGTATGATTCAAGAAAGGATTGCATAATCAAATACATGGCCAACTCTTGGCCCATTACAAAACCCTACCTCTCTAGGTTCTCTACATACCTAATCATATTGAGCACATGAGGGCCAACTGGATATCCCTCTACTAGGCTGGTCTCAAATAATGCTTGTGACACTTCATACCTCTCTTGTATAGCTTGGCCTTCAAACAATTTGAGATACTCAATCATTTTGAAGGCCTCCGTGTTATTGTGCTACCTCTATAGGTTAGACATCATGGATTCTATTATGAGGCATGCCACATCATTAAAATGACCAAAATACATATTGAATTCATCACTTTCATCCTTTGACACACTGGGAGTGGGTTCTTTAAGAAAATCATGATCTGATATGTCGAGTCTAATCTTAGGGCTTGAGAACAATTCTCAAGTTTTGGCACCAATTCACAAAATTTGTCCCATAGAACTTGTTCTTCTCAAGGACCGATTGCAACCAAAAATTATTATTATTTTCCATGTTATCTATAAATAAAAATAAGTAGGAGTTAAATTTTTGATTTGGAAAATATTTGCATTTAGTTAGGCCTTTAATTAAACATTTACTCCCACCAATTTCTTCAAATTAATTGCCTTCAATATTAAATCTGGAAAGTTACAGTGAGAATTTTGTAGTGATATATGGTCCCTATTTTATCGAATTATGAGTCAACTTTGTCTTAAAAATCACAACTCAATTATTTAGGTAGGTAACTTTAGTCAATTGCATCGAATGCAATCCTTGGAAGGATAGGAAACAATCATTGCTAATTTCCATCATATAGAACACCCATATGCACTCTTATAGGGACTTATTTCTATTAAGGTCACCTAGTTAAGTCGATCTTAGTTGTCGATACTGATAAGAGTGTGTACCTTGCTTTGGTAGACCCACATATTTACCTCATAACTCATCAAAATAGACAATACACTTCACTTTGGCTAGCCCACATAAATCATTGAGGCCTTGATGTGTATCTTATGCCAGAAAGCATCTTAGAAACAATATTTCAACAAGGGATTTTGTATAATAAATATATATATCCAATTTCCATATATATACATATATATAGATATATATATATAAGCACCGTCCAACCATAGTAGCCTGAATGGTAAGATCTCGATAACTCCTAATGAAGAACCTGGGTTAAAATCATGCTAAACACACTCTGTGAACAACATTTCAGTTGGTTGGGCATATAAGCACCGTCCAACCACAGTAGCCTGATTGGTAAGATCTCGATAACTCCTAATGAAGAACCTGGGTTCAAATCATGCTAAACGCACTCTGCGAACAACATTTCAGTTGGTTGGGCCTAGGAGGGGGGGTGACTAGACCACACTCTCTAAGGCCCCGAGAGTTTACCATGTCAGAATGGGTCCTGTAGTAGCCCTTCCTGGGATTGGTTCTTTAAAAAATAAAAAATATAAACAAGCACCACATGAGATAAAATTAAAATCCATGATTATTTATCCTAGCATAATCTTTCTAAGAATAAAAGACTAAGGTCATCTAAGGTTTCTTTCATCACATGCATAAACAAAATAAGATGACCCTTAATCCTTGGATTCTTCAATCATGAGCGGCAACCATGGATGATCCAACATTGTGATGATTGTTATGTATCCATCGTTCTTCATGCCCACAATGTTGGATATCCAATATTCTATACTATCCTAAATCTATTACATTATATTTAAGAGAAACCTCAACTTACATTTGAGGGGAATAAGGTGGAAAGCCTTGCTCATGCAGCAAATAGAGAAGGTACGACATGTAAGTCATATTAATAGTTACATATAATATCACAATTAGGTTTTGGCCATAACCATACATCACATAATAAATAAAACCATTTTGAGGGATCACTTTGTATTCACATATATATACATATATTACAATATCATAATATGATCAATGTGATATTAATTTAGGACATTCCATTAACCAAATTTATACATAGCTCTGATACCACTGTAGGAATGTCTGGAGAAGAACACACAACAGAATGATTTTTATTTTAAGAATCCTTCGAGAAGGATCCATGTAATGTAACAAAATATATTAGGGTCAACAAGTTTATACCTTATCGTGTAATAGGTTCCAACAATTCAACTTGTCACGCTCAATGTTGATATGGACCCTCCAATCTATGCATCTCTTAAATCTCACTAGATCAATAATCAAAACTCCTTTTTGGGGTTTCCATCACTCTGGAAGTTGCCTCAGAATGCATGTAGAAAATTATTTTTCTATTGGATAATCACGACAATCTTTCAGTGATTCACTCTGAAGGATCGTGAGAATCCACCAATTATTTTCACAAATCCCAAGGTCATAGAGATTGCTCTATTGACCCCAGATCTAGCCCCACATTCACCTTTGCCAGATCGTCGTGTTTTGTCATGCATGTGTGTGATGGATCACACTATTCCACAAAAGAGGTTCTCTATCTTGGTTTGCATGACCTAGGTGGTGGATTGTAGTGTTTCACTAGGCATACCCTTCCCCGATATGCATCCCTAGTGAATCATACATTTCCTCCATCCATGCTTGTGGGTGATCGTGTCATTCTACCATCACCTCGATCCATGTTCTGTCTGTGAAGATCTTTATACAGAATGAATCCACTGTGTGAACTTGTCTCCAGGTATCCACATAATTGCTAAAAAATAGTCAAAGTTGCTAGTGTCTGATGATAGAAGAATGACAAAGGATCCCTTTAATTCTTCAAAGATAAGGAGAAAGATTTAGGGGGAAGAGTGTGGTGGGGGTTATGCCTTATATGAATGACTAGGTTCTTTTGTTGATCTATGATGTATAGACGATGGGTTTTGTGGGGCCATGATTTCTTAATCGTGGGCCTCTTGATGTAACTAAGTGTTATAGTTACCATATTGAGGAGTATATGGTGAATGAGTTTGACTCCTGGCTTAAAAAAGTAAATGTGCATCGATAAATTGGAATTTCCTTTATAAATCAAATCAAAGGACAAAATGTCCTTGTAGCCATCATCTAATGAATGTCTTGTAGAGATATACACCAAACGATTTTGCCATAGGTGACCCTGAGTTGTAGCTTTTTCAAGAATATTTATTTTTTGTGGAGATAGATTAGAGTAGCCACGTAACCTCTGTGGCCTCTTGGTTATAGTTTACTTTCCATTACCTTTTGTATTCACCACCTGGTGATGAAACTATGATATAAATAATTGTTGTAATACTTATACTTTTATCATCCTCTCCTAAACTTTTGGTATTGGATACATTACATACTTCAATTTCAATCTAATATCCTTTATGAAAAATTATTATCATGTTTGGCATTGGATGGCTTTCTAATATTCATCTCAAGTAAGATAGTAGATCCCCTAATGGGTCCTACTCCTTACACCAATTAAGGGCAGCCTATCAAGGTTGAAGGACATACAAGCCCCATCCCTGATACCAATAGATTGTCCAACCTACTACACCTATCGAGGTACCCCCACATCACCCATTGAGTTGCACCATTATTCAACCTATCAAGTACCACTTCACCAACCCATCAAAGATCATCTCAACTTAGACATTGAGTCTTAAACTACACTCATATGGGGTGGGCCAAATGAATTCTAATGAGTCCCCTAACATAATCCTATCAAGGTCTAGGTTCAAGGCTATCGAGCCTCAACTACTAAATCACAAGATTAGGGTTAGGATAAGATATTAAGGTTGACACAACCAAATTTCAAAAGCATCCCAAGAACATCGAACCAAGCACACAGATGGGAAAAAATGAACTTAGGTATTTTTAACATAATTTTCAATTAGGTCCTCGTATATGGGAAACTTGCTATTAGTCCTCAGTCATTCAAGGAATTATAAAATTAGGGAAAACAAAGTGTGAATTGTACCAAATTAGAATTCCACTTAATAAATTAATTTAAAACTAAATCAAGTCAATCATGGTTGAAAGTTAGACAAGTGCTATATTAGGGTTAATCAAGGTTAGGGGTCTTAAAGATTGACTCTAGTGAACGTCGGTGTTTGTTTTTGTATCACTAGAGAGCCATCATGTCATTATTGTAATAGGATACTTTGTACACGATTTGAGAATTAATACAAAGAAGTTCTAGTTTCTATGTAGGTTTTAGTGTTGAGATAGTAATAGAACGTAATAATGTCCTAATAATGATTTAAATCAATGAAATATGGTTTGTCTTGAAAACATGAACATGAGATCATATGTAAACTTAGAGTATTTATTCTTTTTATTTTCCTAGTCATATATTATGTCGATATCATAGGATAAAATTCATACTTGTGTGATGAATGATGACATTGTCTCTTTAGTCATGTTATTGGATATCAAGGCATACACATAGGTACTTGTTAGAGTGACACATGGAAGACATGTTGTGGTAGTCAAAGTCATGTCTCAATATTATAATGCTGACTTTGATCCTTAGACCTAAAGTCACTACAATTATTACATGTTTTATACACTAAAACACCACCTGATGTGACTTTGAATAAGGGTTGACAAAGAAAAACTAATTGGGTGCACTGTGAAACTATGGATTATTGTGAGTGATGTAGATGGAATGTGTCCCTCCAATTGGATTGTTATCCTAACCACTTTATGAGTGGGACAATGAAATGGATGTTTATGCTCATGTGAGTCATAAATGTGATGTTGAGCTAATTGAATCTCAATAGTCTACTATAAATATAGAAAAAAAATTGAATGTTAAGAGTTAGATTACTCCATGCCTCAGGTTCAAATGATATACCCATTATAAAAGGAATATATCATCACAGTCACATTCACTTACATTTTGGATTTATTTTCCAACTTATTCCAATTACTCAGGCAGAAATGAAGTGGTTCCAAATACAAATCATTTCTTGTTAGGACTTTGACATCACTACCAATGAGGTCACACACATAAGGATGCTTAAGGGAAAATAAGTTTGCAACCTCAATCATAATTAGTATAGTTCTCAATCATGTATAAGCTGAACAGAGATCCCACCAATCAGCTAAACTAGTCAGTTAAATGAATGAAAGTTTGGTAATTTAACAGAGTGATTAGATGCCAGTAAATCATCTAATTAACCATAAGGATAAGTAACCACTCGATAAATAGAACAAGTTAGTGAATCATCTTGGTATTTAGATTTTGGTCAAGTAACTTTGAATTGGAAGATTCTAGGATAATTGAGATGATAGGTTGGACTCTCATACGATCAGTTGGAGTGTTTGAGTATTGCTTAATTTGGGTCTAATTGAGGATTACAACTAGGAAAGGGATTGGGTTTTAGGAAAACTAAACACATGACTCCCATACATAAAAAGTTAAATATCCATGGGATGAAATGCACATTTTGATAACAAACTTCTTCTTATGAGATAGAAAAAGCAATACCAAGGATGGAAGGCCAAGATAGGATGAAGAAAGGAGAAAGCTACACTAGTATGTCAAATTTCAATTCTTCTTCTTTTTGGAAGCCAAGGTGGCTTCCCAAGAGTTACCTTCTTCTGTGTGGACATATAACATACTGAAATTTGCTACCAAATTCAATTTTGAGCCACTTTTCATAATACTATTAATTTTAAAAAAACTTTATTTCTAAAATACTTTTTCATATTTTGCAACTTGTTAAATATTCTTGAAACTAAAAGTATAAAATACAATTATCCCTCACTTTGATAAAATCATCCCTCTTGGGACCCACAACTAAATAATAGAACCCCAATATGGAATTTTGGCTTTGGAATCACATAAAAGACATTATCTATATATAGATATTTATATTTGAATGAAGAGTGAGAGTAAATGTTTTAGACATCTTAGACTCATAAATAAGAAGAGTTAATATTTTTTAAGATTTTGAAAAATATCAATTAAACTTATGTTTAAAATTTCATAGAAAATGGAGGTGTGGCATGGGAGAAATAAATTTCAAAAGATTAATAAAATTGATGAATTAGAAAGTGTCATCTTCGACAATCGAAGGATACGTGGAAGTTATGATCAAAGGAGACGTCACTGGGAAAGGCAAAGCAGCTGAGGTACCTCTTCCCCCGATGTTGTCCTACAAGGACACACCTGCTGGGCGCTCACACACGAACCAGACTACGGTTGGGCCAGTATCGCCGGATGTGCGTAAGGCTCAAGACATACACGTTGATTGTAGTGGAGTCCTCCCCCACATCACAGTAAATCTAGATGCTCTGCCTCCACTATTAGAACTGTGGAAATTCACAGTTGTTGTCAAAGTAGTTGGCATTAACGTCGGCTTCACTACGTTGGTTAACATGATCATGTCCCTATGGAAACTGACTGAGCAGTTGTGGGTCATTGATCTCGAGAAGGGATACTACATTATACAATTAGGCAACCAGGAAGATTATGTGTGCACCATGACGGAGGGGCCATGGACCATTTTTGGGAATTACATGTTCGTCCAATCTTGGTCCTCGGCTTTTCGACCAATAGACCACATACCCTGAAAGCTTGTGGTGTGGCTATGGATCCTTGAGCTTCTAGTCTTCCTATACTAGTACCAACTACTATCCAGTATTGGTGATGTTGTAGGGAAAACTATCAAGGTGGGTACTACATCATTGTTAGGCCATCATGGAAAATTTGCAAGATTGGCAGTGGAAGTGGAAACCACATGGCCACTAGTACCAGCCATCTATCTCAATGGTGAGCACTACATGCTTGAGTATGAAAACCTACCGAATGTCTGCATGAAATGTGGGAGGGTAGGACACAAGGATAAAGATTGTACATGTATCACTCTGTTTACCCCCATAGAACCCTCATCCTCTTCAGGCCCAACCCTCTTGAACTCTGTTGCGTACACCCAATAGATTCATGCAAAGAAGCCTGAAAGGCAGCCTCCTCCCACCAAGAAGCCTACTCGGGAACCATCAACAGCTATAGATGAAGTCGTTGAAGTTGCTGAGAAAACCATCCCACCCAAAACCACCTCAACATCAATGTTGAATAAGAAGCATGATGAAGAGGGAGAATGGAAAATGGCCCAATCAAAGAAACATAAGAAGAGAAGTCAAAAGTAGAAACAACAGCAACAAAGAAACTCGAGCACTACAGTGCCATTATAACCACCGTCGGGTACTAGCAGCGACAGCAATGTTAACAACTCAGCGGTGAGGTTAGTTGAAGATGAGGTATGCACTGGCAGATATCATGATGCTAGTCTTGATCCCCCTTTCCAGTTTGCCGCAAACGAGACCCCAATGGTGCTTCCATCTCTGCACTAGGGCTTTCATTGGGGAGATAAGGGAAACGAAGGAGGTGTTCTCCTGAGAAATAGTAAGGTTATATACCATACTATGAGCCTAAGACATGAGAGAAAGAAAGGAAAGCTCACCCAGATGGTGGGGAATATGAATCAGGGTCCGATCATGAAAAGGGCCTTTGATTTCAATGAAGGTCTAGTTGAGGTGTTGGATGATGAGATGGTTGGAGAGGATACCTCTGTTGGCCTCAGTGCAACCATTTTCTGATTGATTGTGACACCCCCCCAACAAGGTGCTTGCTTCAAGAAAAAAAACTCAAATTTTAAAATATTATATATGGCGTCACAAACTACAAGTTCTTGCTATTGTATAACCTCATATCAGTGGGCTTAAAGCTGATAATATTATCAGACAACTCAACTTCCCATCCTCTCACCGTGTTGAAGCAATTGGTTTTTCTGGAAGAATTTGGCTACTCTGGGATGATGCTCGTTGCTCAATTGACATCATTCAGAACCATCATCAATTTATTCACTGTTGTGTCAATAACACCTGGCACCTTACTGTGGTATACGGCAGCCCAAACCCCTTCAAGTGGGATTTTCTCTAGAAATGGCTACACTGGCTCTCCTCTACTGTCCAAGGTGCATGGGTAGTGTTAGGAGACTTCAACATCATGTTGGATGTCACTGATAAACAAAATAGTCACTCTTTTTATCATCGTTCTAGCAGGAATTTCAACTCCACCCTTCTCAACACTGGCCTGACAGATATGAAAGTGGAGGGCCCCTTCTTTACCTTCAAATGCCTTCAACTTTTGGAAAAGCTAGATAGGGTAACTGTGAATGCCCAATGGATGTCTACTTCCATTGATACTTCTATCATGGTACTTCCACACCTGTACAGTGACCATAGCCTGATTCTGGTGCATACGAGCTCATCCTCAACCCATCGGCCTCACATCTTTCAAACTAGAGATAGTTGGTCCTTGACATCAACCTTCCAAGATGTTATCTACAGCTCTTGGGACTCACAAAAGAACTTTATTGACGCCCTTCCTACTTTCAGGGAGGTCGCGATGAAGTGGGATGCGGCAAGGCAGTATGCTAACAACAACAAGAAATATAAAATCATGCACAACATTAATAAACAACTGGTTCTTACCCACCTTCCTCCTTCTATTTCTTCTGACCTTACTATGGCTCGTTTGTAAGATGAATACAACAACATTCTTCTCCAAGAAGAGGCTGATTAGCACAGCGAGCAAACATCAATTGGCTAAGCTTGGGCGACGAAAATACAAAGTTCTTTAACACCTATGTTAAAGCACGATGATGTTTCAACAAAATATCCCATTTACAAGATGGTGTCAAAAACTAGGTGGACGATCCTGACGCTATGAAAGTCATGGTGAGATCTTTTTTTAAGACCAGATGACTGTCTCAACCACACTTCCAAGATCTCAAGCATCCGTGGCTGGGTTCATTGGTTCTTTTATGCACCCAACTTCCAACATATGCAGCAATATTAACAAGGTCCCTACCCCAAATGAAATCAGAAAAATCATGTTTCTAATGACACCAAATAAAGCCCCTGGGCCCGACGGTGTCTACAACTCCTTCATCCAGAATCAATGTCCTAAGGTTGGGAAGTCTGTCATCCTCATAGTCCAGGATGCTTTCTTATCTGGCTGTGTGGATGCCCGCCTCACAGACAATTTCACAGTTTTGATTCCTAAGAACAAGAAGCCACAATCTTGTGGTGACTTCCGGCCTATCTCCTTGAACAATACTTGCTTCAAGCTGATCTCCAAGGTTCTAGTAGAACGCCTTAAGCCCTTACTTCATGATTGGGTGTTTGAAACCCAATCTAGCTTCATTAATGGAAGGAGGATCACGAATAACATCATCCTTATGCAAGAAGTCATCCATACCATGCGTAATAAGAAAACTGGCAAAGCTTTGACATGCATCAAACTTGACCTTGCTATGGAATTTTATAAAATGAGTTGGGCATTTATTTCTGATACTTTTCAAAGAATGAGATTACCTGAAAAGATTATTAATATGATCATGCAAATCCTCACCAAAGGGCACACGTCTATGCTCTGGGAAGGGGCCCCGTTGGAGCCCTACAAAGCCACCCAAGGGGTTCGCCAAGGCGACCCCATCAGCCCAAATATTTTTGTTCTATGCATGGAGAGACTTAGTCAGGCTATCTATAACTCTATAATGATGGGAGAATGGAAACCGATTCGGCTTTCTCACCATGGTCCTCCTCTCTCTCGTGTGTTGTTCGCTGATGATATATTGCTAATGGTTGAAGATTCAGTCACCCAAACTTGAGCCATAAATAAAATTCTTAAATAGTTTGCCCGTGCATATGGATAGATAGTCTCAAAGACAAAATCTCGATGTTTCTTTTCACCTAACACTCCACACCAAGTTCGTCGTTTGTTTTATAGAAAGTTGGGCATTCAAAGCACTACTAACTTGGGCCAGTATCTGGGCGTCCCTATCCTCCATCACAGAGTCAATGAATCTACTCATTCAGCCATCACATCTACCATCAAGGACTGCATGACCAACTGGTCCACCCGACATCTGTCTCTCACCGGCTGAATCACACTTGCAAAGTCTACTTTGCTAGCCATACCCAGCTATGCCATGCAATCAGTTCATCTCTATGCATCCCTATGTGATCATATAAATAATAATGTCAAGAATTTCATATGGTCTGGCAGCAAGGCACATCACAATCTCTCCTTGGTGACATGGAAAATTATCACTATGCCTAAAAATGCAAGTGGGCTGGGAATTAAGGATGCACGTGTAAAGAACTTGGCACTCATGTTAAAGAATGTATGGCTATTTCTCAACAACCCACATGCGATATGGGTGCGAGTTAAGAAGGAGAAATACATGCAAAATGATACAATGGAAAATAATCCTTGCTCCTCGGTTTGGTCTTTCATTTGAAAGAACATCTTAAGCATCCAACAAGCATCAACAATCACCATCAATGCAGGTACATCTTCAAATGTTTGGACTAGTAAATAGCTACATGGTCTATCTATAAATGACATGGTACCTTCTTTTATACCACCCACTGGCCTTGATGACCTTTGTGTCTCTTCTATGGCCCTTAATGATGAAACATGGAATTGGTCATTCAATCACGCATATCTCCCCGAGCCAACGTGGTGGCACATCAGCCATATCTTCCCACCGGATCTAACAGCAGGTGATAATACATGGCAATGGCCACTTACTACCTCTGGTTCTCTTACTGCAAAATCAACATACTTGTGGCTAATGAGGGACTCGCATGTCACTCTCAATGGTGACTGGACATCCATCTGGTGTCTTCCTATTCCAAAGAAATTTAAGACGTTCCTCTAGTTACTTCAACACAAGGTGATACTCACAAACATGGAAAAGGCTCGTTGACACATTCCTATAGATGGTGTTTGTCCCGTCTACAATAACGGCCAGGATACATTACTACACTACCTCTGAGACTACTCTAATAGCAAACAAGTTTGGTTACCACTTCATGTTGACCCTCCTTTCTTCAATATCATGGAGGATGAATGGATTCTTCAACTCCTATCCTCTTCTTGCACAGACATGGAGACCCTCACACCGATTGTAGCTGTTTGGGCAATCTGGCAGCATAGGAATGATCTCATCCATAACCGAAAGCATCACCCCATTGTTTAATGTATCTACTTCATCAAAGAGAAGGCCTGGGCCATCCTTTCTCTCCCACATACCATCCTACATGTCCCTATCACCCTGTGAGTGCAAATAAGGCCACCAGCAAGCCACCACATGTTGATTTTTGTGGATGCTTCTTTCACATCTTCTGTCAACGTTGTAGGAATGGGAATCCACATTGTTGATGGAAATGTCATATTCATAATAGGTTATGGTTCACCCAACAGTGCCTCCTCATCACTGGAGGTAGAAATTCTAAGCATTATATGTGTTATGGAACTATGCAAAACTATAGGATGGCACTCGCATGCTATTCTGTCGGATGCACTTATGGAAATAAACATTACTACTGGAAGCTTCCGTACAACAACAATAATTGCTCCACATATGAGGTGTCTTAGGATGCTCTGTGAGGATGTTGGGAAACCACACATCTCGCACATATCTAGAACCCATAATAAAGTAGCCGACTGCATAGCACACTTTTGCAAAAGCTCTAGCAGTCCCCTTTCATTTCCTTCTAGCATACCTTCCTGTCTAAGCATGAATGCTAATGTAGAAGTTTTCAATCTTTGGCCTGCAATAGAGAGCAAGATGAATGAAATCTAATCTCTATGTTTCCAAAAAAAGTGTCCTTTTTTTTCTCCTGGTCAAGCATGACTTTAACCCATCCCTAACCCAGATCACACTCACATTTCTCTGCAATAGTGGTTGTTACAGTTACTGAGTAATGGTGACCCAGATCCCTTCCCCCTTGGCATCTCACTCCCTCATTTTGGCTTCCCTAGATCTATTTTTCACTCTCAAAAATTGCCATCCCATCTATCAAAGGCATGAAGGCTCGATATGCCTACATCCATCAATGGCCAGTAGTTGGAGAGAAAATAATTGATGAGTTGTTAGTATCACCTTGCATCACCCAGAGCAAATAAGAGTCATTGGTAGAGTTGTCTCAGAATTCCAAACTTGAACCCTAACATCCGCCAACGCTACATATACCCCTAAGTACCCTATCAGCAAGTTCTAAACCTTCAAACCTCCATAGCCATTGCTGACCTCTTCTTCCTCCCTAAACTGTCAGACACTCCATAAGTCCCCTCTTACTTTGTCAAGATTGGGGTGTTCTTCCCTTTCTTCCTAAGATCGTGTATTGGCCTCAGCAACTACTTACTACCCTACCTTCCTTTCCCTCTGACCTGCTACATCACTGGAAAACTCAGGCTGCAAGTAGTAGTCGCAAACCATGACTACCACCACTATGGTAATACCACAACCTCTACCTCAAGACTCGGGCTATGTTGACCAACACAGAAGGAGACATGTTCATCTCCAACCAATTCGATCTGTTAAGATGCAACCATCATGGTGTTTGGAGAGGTACTTGACCCCTCTCCCTAGTCCCTGGTTCATGTAAGTAATGATTAACCAAACATGATATGTGAACAAAACTTAGGTAATGGGTTTTAATCTAAAAAATCAACATATACCCACATCCTGACATACATTTAGAATAATCATAATATGATTTCTATTTTTAACATAGTAGTTCATATTAGCCAATTGATTTGGCCTATTCCTAAGAAATATGTACGGTGACCCCTCTCCTTTTTCTAATAAAACAACTACCTAAGCTCATATATAGAGGATTAGATATGACCCTAAACAAGAAATACAAAGCAAATAATGGGGGAAAGACCTAGAGAAAATGGAATTCCTAACCATGTTATTGTAGTAAATGGAAGTATGGAAACTATGATGTGTATATTTTCATAATGTAGACTTGCATCATAATGTATATATTAGTATATCACATAAAGTGAATATCAAGGGATTGGGGTTAATCTAATCAATCACCATGAAATAGTATTATCACGTAAAATAAGTATAAAAATAACAAGGATAAACTAGCGCTTAAGGAAACCTAATAAGTGATAACAAGTCCTAGGATCACATAATATCATGAGATATTCCCCTTTTTCTAGGTTTAGAAACTTCATAGCTTGTTGAACCCTGGTGTGGAAATATTGCATTTTCTTGAATTATAAGGTATTAGATTCTCTATTTTCTTACTGAGTTTTTTATTATCCCTCATTCTATGCATCTTGTTTGGTGATGAACCCTAAACTATTTTATAATCATAATTATAGGATTTTGTTAAATATTATCAAAGCACTAAAGTTGATCTTGGAGTTTTTGCTCCCATGGCTTTGGTTCGTTTGGGCTTTGTCCATTTAGAGTTTTGTCTCCTAGAGGTTGGATATTTCATGCCCCCCCTCATATAGGTTGTAATGGATTAGTGGTCTCCCAATATACTGGTTGAAATCGTAGGCTACCATGTTGTTCCTTCATAGATGATTGAACACATAGCATTGTAGTCATAGATAAAGAAATGATATGACAATGCTCAACCCTAATATTTAGAGTTGATCATTACAAATATTTGATAATCTAATATATTTAACCTAGACAACTTTACATAATGGTTAGCCTTATGGAATCTCTACCTTGAATTATGAACATTGAAACATTACTAATTGTTATCGTTATTTTTTTGAATTAAGTACACCAAAATAGTTCCTACCTAGATTTGATATTACCTTCAAATCATGTGTTTGGTCTACATTTTGCAAGTAGCTCGATATAAGAATTTAGTATCAGAAATTTTTGTCCCCTTTTCTCTTGGTCCATGTCATGGATTGTTTGTCCCTATGTGATATCTCATGGATAGTGGGACCTACTCACTTAGAGTCTTCTAGTGCGGACAACTAAGAGCAAGCTAGGAGCACAGTGAGGTGCCCTTTGTGTGGCTTATTATCTTTATCTTTCTTTGCTAGCATGATTATGTACTCCCTCATCTGGAAAACACCTTTTCTTTCCTTTATCTTGTGTTATGTCGATAAAACAAACATAGTGTTTTCATATTGTTGAATTTATTTAGAACTTTGGTTATCATATTATGATGCACATGGTTTAGAAACTATGTCATCACAGGACATCTCGAGGATGAGACATCTATGCAAAGAGTTGGAGGAAAAGTTCCATCATCAAACATGATGAGTTCTCTCTCTACAACTTCTCCAAGGACAACTGTGTTGCAACACACCAACTTTGGATCATGATCCAGATGTATGTGATCAACATCAAGTTAGACATGTCTTATTTTTGGAAAATAAGAACATGCTAATATATCTAATATTCCTTCTTTGTCTTTCATATGTTAATAGTTTATTGCTATGTCAGGTCTGTGACTTATGTTTTTTTTATCATTCTTTATTGCACTAGCCCCACCCCCTTTCCTATAAAACATATAGTTCTAATCTAGTATGAATCCATGGAAAATTTTGATTAATTTTTATGCCCATGAAAAAACATGGGGAATTGTTGAACACTATCTTCTTTTGAGGAAGTTAATTCTCCTCCAATTATATAGACAAGTGTGTTAAAAATCCATAATATTGTTCTGATGTGTGTATGTTTCCCTACAACATTTTCCGCCAAGTAATCATTTCTCTCTAATAACTATTTCTGCTTCTTATCCTTTGAAGTAACATTCGTCCTCTAATTAACTTACTTCTTTTGATAAGATTAAATTCACTTAATTACATTTCCTTCTTGTTGGGAAAATGTTCTCTACTAATATATTAAATTCATTTAAGTTCCTTCTCAAATATTTATTTCCTCTATGAGTACGGTTCTCGCAAGTACATTCATGTTGAGATTTCATTTCCTTCAAACTTAAAATCTCCTAGGAAAACATTTGTTTCTACCTAAACTTTTAATTCCACCCTTCTAACAAGCATCTTCACCAAGAATATTTTTTTCTTTAAAAGAACTAATTTCATACGAAAGAGTTGATTCCTTTCAATTAAAGAATTTATATGAAAACATTTTTCTTTCAAACGTTTTTATGTCGAGTTTGTTCTCTCCTTGAGACTAGTGGCATATTTTATATAAACTTGTTCCATGAACCAGATATATATTTTTATCTTTTCCCTTATCTAGAATATTGTGGAGATACTAAAGAGTTAGAACATGTAATAAATTCATATATTTTTATATGCAAAATAAGAAGTAAAAAAAGAATATTTTTATTGTTTACATAGAAAATAACTTCACTAAGACAATTCTCTACTTAAATTTATAGAACTATACCTAAATGTCCTTATGTAAACATACTCCCTATCACCGTCCCATATCCATGTAAAAATGATGTTTTTTAGTAATTTTCCTACTCATCCCTTTACCCATTCATAGTTCCCAAACAACAAACTTTTAGTAGCTTTGTTGACTCAAGGTATAAATTGATTGAACTCTTGTTTTGATGATGACTAACCATTCTAATCATTTGTGTCTAATGCATCTACATTAGTGATTTCGGATTTGGTATAGACACACTCCAAATGCCTAAACTTGCGCATCCTAACTTGGAGAAAGGCAAGTCAAAATAAATGCAAGTGTACTTTTGTGGAAAAGGCCATAAATCAATTATAATCATGTTGTAAATCACTTGTAATGTTTGTATGACTTGTAATTAAGCTTATAAAAAATAAAGAGCACTTAAATGGAATATTTAAGCACTTTTATGACACTTTCCAAAACTCATCATAGGCAATCTTATTGTCTGAGTTTAACTTACATGAAAATTGACCAAAAACCATGTGCGGGTCTTGGTAACTTCCAGGCTTGGTCGACTTTCCTCAGGACAAACTCGATCGACACCCTACATAGACAATTCAATTTTAAGCCTTTGGTCGAGTTTCATATAGGATAAACTTGATCGAAAACTCAAAATTGATTTGTCGCATAGTTGCATCAATGAGTTATCTTTTTTGAAATTCGACCGACATTAATGTACATAATGTGTAGAAAAAGTGTTTCTAACCGTTGAAGTGTTGTAGAACTTGAAAATATATATGTTGAAACACCCAAAATGGCTACAATTTGTTCTTAAGTGTCTCTACTTTCTAGTAGGAAACTCAACTATAAATAGGACACTTGGGCTTCATCCCATGGTTCTATAAGAACTATCAAGGTCCCTATATTATAGTCGAGTGACTCCAAGAGCTTCATTCCACTCTTAAGCTTAATCACTTGCTACATTTGTTAGAGTGAGAAGGATATTTGTAAGAGAGCTAGTCCTACATGTATATCTTGTGAGGCTCTTGCTTCCTCCACCTCCCAATCTCTCTTTATACTATGAAGATGAAGGTTCTCTCTCTTGGCTAAGAGAGGTGAAGAAGAAGGGAAGGAGTCCCTTAGTGAAAGCTTCTCCTTGGTAAAGTTGAAGTCAAAGGCAGAAGATCCAAGTCAAGAGTGTGTAATTCCTTGAAGGCAAAAGTCTTGTTGTAAGAGTGGGTAAGTCCTTAGTGAAGGAAGAAGAGTCATTGCAAGAGTGGGTGAGTCCTTGGCAAGGTAGAAGACTATTGGTCATGGATAGGTAAGTCCTTTATAAGGTTATTGCCTCCCTTGTCCTCAAAGGGAAGGCTAGGTATCCTTGTCCTAGAAAGGGAATTACATATGTTTTAACTCTTATAATGGAATATAAGGAGCGAAACATGGTTGAAAAGTCTTAGAGGTTGACCTCTCTAGGTAGTGCATGTACATATCCTAGTTTGGCAGTTGTAACCACTATACATATCTTGTGTTACTTGTGCATGTTTGGTCTCTCTCATCCTTGCTATGTATGTTAGTTTCACTCAAAATTCATATAAGCAATCTTATCTTGTGATATACTTTTAAGGTCTAATGAATTTGGTTTAAATTTCTATATATCTATTCATCCCCCCTCTAGATCCCATCTTTGATCAAAAATTTGGTATTAGAGCATATCTTCTCCAAGTAATACTTCTACAAGTAGGAGAACATGGGTGGTTATCAAGGTGGGAGATACCTCATCAACATTCCAATGTTTCATGGGAGAAACTTCCTCTATTAGAAGAGAAGGTTACAATTCTACATCCAAGAATCAAGTCTAGAGCTATGGAGAATGGTGGATCTTCCATACAAGCTACCAGAGACAAAGGCATAAGAATGGGATGAAGCTACTTTAAAGAAAGCAACCTTGAATGCTAGAGCCATCAACATTCTCTATGCCTCTCTTTCCCCCACCAAGTCAAAGCAGATTTTTTATTGTGAGATGGTCGATCAGGTATGGAGAATGCTATGTGTCACTTATGAGGGAACAAATAAAGTAAACGAAAGTAGAGTCTATATGCTCAATGGTCTCCTTGAGAACTTCAAGATGTGAAAGAAAGAAAGAGTGGTTGAAAGGTACTCTAGGCTCAATACCATTATAAATGGTCTTATTGTCCTAGGTCATCCTATTGATAGAGGAAATAAAATCTCAAAGATCCTTAGGTATCTTCCTAAACAGTGGCAATCAAAGGTGAATTATATTGAAGAAGTAAAGTATCTCAGTGATATTCCTATTGAAGAGCTCATAGCAAATTTACAAGCCCATGAAGTTAAACTTGACAAGCAAGAGGAAAAGAAAGAGAAAAAGAGAAAGAGCTCAAGAGAATGAAGAAGGCAGAAATCAAAGCCCAAATTGAAGCTATTGTTAGTTAAGATTCTCCATCGTCTCATGTTTAAATAGATGTGATGTACTCCAAAGGTAAACTTTAAAAAGGCAAGTCTTCTTACTCCACTTGGTGCTTCAAATATGGAAAGAAGGGGTACTTCATGGATGATTTGCCACAAGGAAAAAGGACTCATAATCACAAGAAGAAGGACAAATGGAACAAAATCTCTAGTGACTCCTCCAACTCAAGCTCAACTAAAGATTCTAGTAGAGGATCTACCTCAAGATCTAGTAAAGATGGAGAATTCCATTTTGCTCTCATGGCAAGTTCAATTGAAGATTTAAATGAGGCAATTCTAAACTCTTTAGATAAATAATCGTTCATTGCAATTATTCATGCTACTCGAGTCTCTCTTAAATCTACTAAAAAGAAAAGAAAAATCTTGCTAGAATTTTTGATAATTTTCATGAAGAAAAAGATGATCTTGAACATGCTAATCTTTTTTTGCAAAATGATGTTGATGATTTCAAAAAGTCTTTTCTAGAACTTGAATTGAAATTCAATAGTGTTGAGAGAGAAAACAATGCTTATCTTAGACAATTAGATGCTCTTAAACTTGAAATTTCTAACATGCTTGATAAGATTAGATTTCTAGAAGATCAACCTCTTTTACCTAATTCTAATGAAGATATTCTCTCATGCTTGATAAAAATGTCCTTAGAACTAAAAATGAGGACAAATATTTTGTGTTTCTAGGAATAGAATATGAAATAGTGTTTATCTTTCTAAGATTGCTCTTCTTGAAAAAGAAATTCTTCCTTCCTTGCTAAAATCAATGCCCTTAAATCTTGTTCTTGTTCTACTAGAAGAGAAAATGATGTTGCTTCTTTTCATAATGAAAAAGATTCTTACATGACTAAAGATATTTTCTTAGAAATCGGTCTTTTGCAGGATAGAGATGACATGAATCAATTGTCTTCCACTATTACTTCTCCTATACATGATAATAATAATTTGAGATCATCTATGCAAATATTCTTTGACAAAAAGAATCTTAATCAAATCCTAGACCATACTACCGAACAAATGGGTAGAGATGGTATTGGACTTGATAGTAGTCAAAGGAACAACAAAATCAAAGGACCTTTAATTTTCAATGAGGAATCCTATAGCTGCAAGGATTTGGGCTTATGTAATCATTACAATGAAATTGGTCGTTATTCTACATGTTTCCCTTTTAGGAAAGAACCCAAGATCAATAGGACTTGGGTTAATAAGCTAACCCCTCCATTTTAGGAAAGAACCCAAGATCAATAGGACTTGGGCTAATAAGCTAACCCCTCCGGACCAAAAAAACATGATTGTGGATCATTTCATCTTTCTTCTTATAGGATACTTGTAAATGCATTGACATGAGCTATGGATTTGAAAATTGGTTTCACAACCAACATATAAGAAGAAAGGTGAGATGTATATGGGGTGGTAAAAAGTGGAAAAAAAATTGTAACAGTAGAGGAAATGGTATTCTTGTTCATATCCAATCGCATCTTGCTCTTGGCAAGTTTCTATGCACTTTACGTATGGTTTTTGAGCCAAATTTGGTATATTGTGATTCTCATCACTTCCTTGCTCAAAAACTACCCATGATTCTTTTATAGTGTATTAATAACTTGCTTATACATGTTTGGATATGGTTTATATTTTTATCATGCCTCTAGATATGATTTTCTAAAATATATGCGCTTTTTGACAACATATGTTGTCGGTTGAGTTTGTCCAGAAAGAAACTCGATCGACAAGCACCAATGGGTGTGCCAACAATTGTAGTCATCCAAGAAGTTCAACCCAGAAACTAGGTCGACAACACTGTGCACAGAATATACAGATGGCTTTTTGCTTGGGAATTTCCATCTCAACTAGACTTTCTCAACCAATACCCTTATTCTATGGCACTCCTTTTGGTACTCTATAATATGCATATTTCCATGCTTTAAAATTCCTATCTTGCATACGAATCTCTCTCTCTAATTTATCTAAATTGGTATTTATATATCATGCAATTACTTATTTTGAGTGAGGATGCATGATTGTTAGTGAGCTATATCCTTTCATGCTTCTAAAATTGCATATCTCTTTGTTTGGATACATCTCTACATCTCTCATAGATTGTTCTTTATCTTGTGAATCTTTAGCTATATGACCTAGATCCTACTAGTAGTCCTAACTTGTGATAATCTACTAGTAGTCCATATACACATAGTTCTAGTCTTGTTCATCAATCAATATCTAACACATTAATTGGTATTCAACTATATGCTATGCTTGTATATTATTTTATACATACTCAAGCTTGTTCCTTGACTTGCATATGTACTATCTTAAGTTACTTGTATTCATATCCATACCTTGATATTTACTAGAATTACATCTAGGATTGTTCAAATGCTTGTCTTGATTTTCTTTATATACATTACTTGACAAGCCCCTAGTTTTTTCTCTGCTACACTCCCTTTTCTAACAAATTGTGTTTTAGCTCATTAACCCCTCACTTTTTGAAATGACAAAGGGGGAGAAGACATGTCTTATGTAAAGGGAAGAAGACATATATGTAGAAGACATACATGAGTAAAAGACATAATTTCTATAAATGTTATGAAAGGTAATTGATGAATGCATATTCAGCTATCTTTTTGCATATTTTCTATAATCCTTTTCAGTAGAAATTATCTCTTTTTTAGTAATTTCTAAGACAATTTGCAATTTACTCACTTATGGATATATTTTGCTAATCTTATCTTCTTTCTCGCCTTTTGTAGGGTTTTTCTCCCAAGTTGATTTTTGACCTACTGAGCCTGTGAGATGGACGTCTCACTGAACCCAGATAGTCAGCTCATCCCCACAGATCCTATGTTCAAGAGCCAAATGACCACTTTGGCCTTAGCTCAACCAGCTACTTCAACACTCCAGACGGTCATCTCACATCAGATAGACAATCGACTCATGGACCCCGACGGCTAGGTCATCTTGAACTAGGATCAAATCAACTCCCAAGGTTGTTGCCACTTGATTAGGGTTCCATCCCTTTGATCACGTGCACAACGGTGTGAGACGGGCATCCCATATCATCCAGACAACCGTATGAAACATTGCTTTGGGTCCAAGATTTCAACAAAATGACGTTTCCACCACCCTCTTTAGGGTTTTGATCTGATCCTTCTAGATCCATGCCAAGTCATCACCATATGACCATCTCACCTAGCGACATAGTCATTTTGCGATGCGCGATTAGTGTTTTCCAATAGCTGTCATTCCTTTGTTTCTCTCCTCCATTTTATGGTTTCCATCCCTCCTTCCCCTATAAAAGGAAGGGGGACTCCACTAAGGAAAGGGTCTTGAGTTTTAGTATTAGAATATCATATTGAACTCTTTTACTTTCAATTATTAGTGAAATCTTTACATTCAAGCAATAAAATTAGTTCTTTGTTCTAGATCTGGGTTCTTCCTTGTTCTTGTTCTTTGTTCTCAATCTTTCTCTTGGAGCGAGGGATTAAGAAAGAAAGTTGTTTAATTGTCACCACCTTGTTCTCCTCAAAGATTATGGATTTTTGGTTTATGGCTTCCTATCATCTTCTCCATATTTCTCCATTCCTCACTATGACTAGTGATTCGTCTCCTTATCGAGTCAAGGGAAATATCCCCTTGGGAATTGTGTTGACCAGATTAAGTATATATGATTATATATATATATGTATGTATTTTGGTTTAGAAAATCATAATTTAAACAAAGTGATTAATCATTTTCATTGTGAGTTAATTCTGGAAGATGCAACCAATGGGCTCACGTGTAGTTTTTTTGTTTATGAATGATTCACATACCCACTTATATATTTAATTATCATGTAGTCTTTCTCTCATTTGATTTCAATCATTTCTTCAACACTTGTTTTTAATTCGCCTCTTCAGCACTTCACTTCTTGTTTAGATAATCTTGTGTGCTAACAATCTTCTTCCTTTACTTCCTTGTCTTAAAATAATCATTTCCTTTCTTTTCTTTAGTGTAATCTTTTACTTTCTTTGCATTTTAGTTTCTCATTCGAGTATAATCAAACAACCCCCAATCAGAATTTACTTTATATTTATTTTAAAAAATACCAAAAATAAATAATTTCAAAAATCAATCAAGATCAAAAGAGAACAATCTTTAAAATATTGTCCTATGGGCTCGACCCTTCTATACTAGCCTTAACTGGAAAGTAAAAAAAGATTAAACTCTAGGATAATAATCTTAGTGAATTGGTGTGCTCATCGATGTGTATCGATTTTGGATTCGTTGCTAGGGGAAACAAATCATTTTCTCGAACCCCAAAAAAAATTTAAAAACCTTTTATTCATTTTTTATTCCTTCTGAGTAACATTTCCAAAGTGCTATCTCCCCTTTCCACTGAGTTTCCATTCTAGCAGAACATTTTTCTACACTTGATTATTATAACATCCCTGACCTGGGTTACACTTTAACCCTAGGAGTTTTGATTAAGAAAGATGATTATATGTTTAATCTTATCTTGTGAAAAGTAATTAGGGCTCATGAGAAACTTATGTTTCAATTTTGGTCATGTTTGAACAATGTTGAAGCAATGTTTGCTTATTTTGGACTAAAGTGCAAATTGCCCAAGTTGAGGGGTTAAATTACAAATGTTGCATGATAATATGTTCCTCATATGTTTAATCATCATGAGATTGAATATGATGCATAGGTATGGCTTGTGGTAGCCTGAGTACCAAGGAAAAGCTGATAAAGCAATGTTTGTGCATTAAAACCTAGTTTTAGTGTAAAGTGCAATTTACCCAAAACCTAGGGTTCAATATGCAAATTACCACTTCAATAACATCCCTAATGTTTCTTGGCACCATTTAGAGCAAATAAAATGAGAGGGGCTCCTCAATTGAATTAAGTTGGAGGAGAGAGAATCTTGATATTAAAATAATCAAGATTTAATCCTAATTGAAACCCTAATTCGATTTAGGGCAAAACTAAATGTATTAATTAAAGGGCCTTCAACCAAAATTAAAATGGTTGCATTCAGATGTACTTTGACATCCTTTATCCTTGCAAGGACCACGAAAATATCCAAGGGAATGGATAACTCACTCACAATTTTATAAGAAAAAGAAATATCCACTCACATATGGATATTAATATTATATGATTTAAGATGCTTGATTTGCTTTTCATTAAATCATGGATAATTGATAGAAATAAGATGCAAACAAGATAGCCTCGTTCCTAAGGAAGATGAGGGGGAAGAGGAGGCCATATTTTTAGGATTAAGTGGATTTTTACAAAGCATATTCTCTCTCATTGAATTTTTTATAAAAAGACCTTTTACAAGCCAAATGAAAGTCTTTTTCGACCCCACTTCTTCTCCTTGTTGGGAAACGACCAAGGGATCTTGGGAGGGTCAGTAGGACGACCCCCAACCTGTTGGTAAGGTTCTTTATCCATTTCATCTTGATTCCATGGTGGAAATTGAAAATAAATTATGGATTTCTTCTTATTTCGATCTCCTCTTCAACCCTAGCTAATCTTTTCAACCAAAATCTTGAGGATGAGCCTAGGGGGAGTTGCAAAAGCTTCATCCACCATTGTTTCCGTGAGCTTGGAGCTTTGGATCTCAGTTGGAGGTGGGTTTTATAACTTGAAACCCTAACTTTGTTATTGCATTCAATTCCCCATCAAATAATGATCAGTTCTCTATTTACAATTAATGATTTGGTTGATTGATGCAATTTCCATGGAAATCACAGCAGTTTTCGTGGGTCTAGAGCTTGATGATGATGAAATCATCATAAGCACACACCTCCCCAAATATCTAGACCAAACAGTTTCAATCAAATGTCCAAACGGTTCGTGTTTTGGAACAAACGGTTTGAAACCGTTTGGAATGAAACGGTTTCACTAAACCGCATAGAAGCAAACGGTTTAAGACCGTTTGGTGATGTTGACCAGGATTCACCATTTGGGGACTTGTTCATAATTATCTAGGTTAATGACCCACCAATTATTATTGATTAACTCCAATTGGTTCATGAGTTGAAGGTCCATTAATCACCTAAACCCTAATTGGGTAGAGTGTTGATTTCATAAGTGATTGAGTTTGAAATTTGGGTTGATTGACCCAAATGGTTTCAAAACCGTTTGGGAATCACCCAAACGATCTCAAGACCGTTTGGAGGTCAAACAAGACCGTTTTGATGTCTAGGGTTGAGTATGGTTAAGTATTTGAAGATTCAAACATATGGTATGAACCCTAATCGGCTAAGTGTTGATTTTGCAATTGAATGAGTTGATGCTTTGGGTTGATTGACCCAAACGGTTTCAAAACCATTTGGGAATCACCCAAATGGTCTCAAGACCGTTTGGGGGTCACCCAAGACCGTTTGGAGGTTGAGCGTTAAGTTTGGTCAAGTGTTTGAAGGTCCAAAGATACCAAATTGAAATACAATTAAGTGCTGATTTGGTGACCAATCCTAGGATCCAAACCCTAATTGAATGACATGGTTGATGATGATATGATAGGAAAACGGTCTCAAGACCGTTTGGAGATCATCCAAATGATCCCAAGACCTTTTGGGGGTCACCCAAGACCGTTTGGAGGTCTAGGGTTGACTATGGTAAGGTGTTTGAAAATCTAAAGGTACTAAGTTGAAGTGCAATCAAATGTTGACTTGTTGATCAATCCAATGATCCAAACTTAGATTGATTGACTTGGATTTTGATATTGACATCGGAAAATGGTCTCAAGACCGTTTGGAGGTCATCCAAACGACCTCAAGACCGATTGGGGTCAGGTCATGCCCAATTTGGATGATGGTCCAATAGTTTTAAAGTAACTAGTTTCACATTGGTTAATGTTGAAGGATTATCGATTCCAAACCCTATACCAATTGATTCAAACCCTAATTAATGATCAAATGAGGGTAAAATCAGTTGAAGTATTACCTAATTAACTCAATTGAAGTATGGTGATTGGTCCAATTGAAGATTGGTTACATGAATTCAATGATTGAAGGAATCACCATTGAGAACCCCAAATCGACTTGATAGGTTGAGACCATCTTTGGTCCATGCGGTTTTGAGGAGGTTTGGACCAAACGGTCTCAAGACCGTTTGGGACCAAACGATCCCAAACTTTTTGAGGCCCAATCGATCTTAAGAGTGCTTTAGCAAATGGTTTCTAGTACTTGCTTTAGAAAACGGTTTCAAGTGACCACCTTTACCAAACGGTTCCAAACCGTTGTACTTTGAAAGACCAAGACCGTTTGGGCCTCAAGTAGTCAAAATTAATTGAGGACTCAATTGGTTAATCCACTTGGACACTTATTTTAATTTAAGATTCAATTGTTCAAATCAATTGGATACCTTATGTAAATGAGGTCCAATGTGATTGAATCTCTTGAGAATTAAGATGGTGAATGATCCATTGATCCAATGATGATTAGTAATGACAATCAATGAAGGTACAAGTTTGAAACCCTAATAGTACCTAAGTGATTAGTACCAATTAAGGGATGAACCCTAATTTCTTATAAGAACAATGACTTGGTACACTATGTTAATCATAGTTGTATGTACTTGATTAAGGGTTGATGTAACCTAATCAAGTTAAGAAGATGATAGCATGAAATTCATACATGAATATGATTCATGAGGTGATTAAGGGTATGATCCTCAAGTAAAGAGATCATGAAACCCTAATCAGGAACATAAACCCTAATTGACAGGGCTATTGAACTCTAACCCTAATTAAGGGCAATTCTAAATGAAACCCTAATCCAGGGTGAGGATGTAACCCTAATCCAGGGTAATGATATATGAAACTCCAATTTAGGGAAATGAGATGTAAAACCCTAATTGAGATGAATAGTGAATCTCTAATTATGAACAATTAAATGAAATCCTCATGAAGATGAATAGTAGACCCAAGTTGTGTGTAACCATAGTGGAAGTCCTAATTGAGGTTGATTCAATGAGAATCCCTAATTGAGGTTGATTCAATGAGAATCCCTAATTGAGATTGATTCCATGAGAATCCCTAATTGAGGTTGATTCCATGAAAATCCCTATTTGAGATTGATTCCATGTGAAACCCTAATTGAGGGTGATTCCAAGAGAAACCCTAGTTGGGATGAATAGTAAACCCTAATCATGGGCAATGGGATGTGAAACCCTAACTCTAATGAAGTATGATAGTATGTGAAAACCCAAAGCCCTATTAAAGGGCGAAAGTATGTGAAACCCTAATTGAAGTTATAATACATGAAGCTTTAATTTGGGGCAACATGATGACAACCCATAACCCTAATAATAAAACAGTGGGTAAAACCTTATAAAGGTGAAATATCATAAATGGTTGATTATAGGCAAGCTTATTGTAAGCAATGCCTTAACCTAAGATGAGTCCATATCATTAAAGATAGTTGGACCATTCTTATGTGTAACCTATGCACTTCATGGTAAGAGTGATAGGTTAGTGGATGAAAGGATTAAGATGGGAAATACCTTAATCCAAGATAAGCTGATAACTTAGGAAAGTTGGAAGTGATGAGGAAAGTGATACATCAAGATATGAAAGACTTCACAGTTAGCATCTCAAAGTTGATATACTTTGATAACTCTGAAATCCTAATGTAAGATGGGAAACCCTAACCCTAAATTGGGTAATGGGACATGAAAAATCATAATATGATATGAATAGTAAGCCCTAACCCTATTGAGGGAATAGAGGTGTTACTATTGTATTACATGAAGTAATATGTTATCGTTGCCTAGTGAGAGGTGACAAGATGTTTAATGGCCTTATGAGCCATATGGTTAAATGTTGCCTAGTGAGAGGTGACAAGATGCTTTATGGGCCTTATGAGCCATGCAAGCAATTATGGCTTAGTGAGAGGTACCAAAATGATTATAAAAGTTTATTATAAGAAAGGATAATGTTTTAATAAACTTAATAAAAGGAACAACTGTATTCAATAAAGAATGTGTAAAGCTATGCAGGCTAACCTCAAGGTTCAGAGCCTAAAGTAGTATGTGATGATCAATGATGAGTTAAAGGAATTAAATTCCATGAACTATGTAATCAGGATTGGTTAAAGTCCAATGCATGGCTGTGAAATAAGGATTGGTTAGAGTCTAATGCCTGGCTGTGAAATCAAGATTAGTTAGAGTCCAATGCCTGATTGTGAAATCAGGATTGGTTAGAGTCCAATGCCTGGCTGTGAAATCAGGATTGGTTAAAGTCCAATGCCTGGCTGTGTAATCAGGATTGGTTAGAGTCCAATGCCTGGCTGTGAAATCAGAATTGGTTAGAGTCCAATGCCTGGCTGTGAAATTAGGATTGGTTAAAGTCCAATGCCTGACTGTGTAATCAGGATTGGTTAAAGTCCAATGCCTGGCTGTGAAATCAGGATTGGTAAGAGTCCAATGCCTGGCTGTGAAATCAGGATTGGTTAGGGTCCAATGCCTAGCTGTGAAATTAGGATTGGTTAAAGTCCAATGCCTGGCTGTGTAATCAGGTTTGGTTAAAGTCCAATACATGGCAGAGGTGTAATGCCTATAATTAGGATTGGCTAAAGTCCAATGTCTGGCTGTGAAATCAGGATTGGTAGTGTCCAATGCCTGGCGGTGTAATTAGGTTTGGAAGAGTCCAATACCTGGAAGAGGCTAAATGCCTATAGTGATAACATAGGATTGGTAATAACCCAATGTCTGTAATGATGATTTAGGATTTGTATTAATCCAATTCATGTATGGATGATAAATGAGTACATGGTAGATATATCTCTTTATTTGTTTAACAGGTTGGCTAAGGCCAACAGAATGAAACAAGAATGTTTCATGGGTGACATAACAAGATGATGAGTGTCACAAGAAAAGTTTGATATGATGGTATAACATGTTAGATAAATGATATGCATGTCATTCCTATTCCTTATTAAAAGAATAGATGATGTATTTCTCTATCATAAATAGTTGCAATGCTTACAAAGTGGAGAATGCTTTAAACTGCTTAACCTCTTCTCAGTTTCATATCTTTAATTGCAATACAATGTTTTGGCGGAGAGTTATATCTCCCACTGGGGCAATTTACAATTGTCTCACCCCCTTGGGATCCAATGTTTTTAGGTGGACGTGGACAAAGAGGCAAGAAAACTTTGGCAGAGAAGGAACAGTAGCAGCATCGAGGACAGTAGTAATATCTCAGGTGGAGATATTGCCTGTCCAGATGTATAGATAGTAGTCCTATGTGTCGTCTCTGTACTCTCAGGTCCTCGGGATTTATAGATAGTGATTTTGTCATCGACTTGAGATTTTGACTTGATGCCTCGAGGTTTTATGTTGTCTATACATAATGTTGAATAGAAGAGCTGATGTTGTAATCCTCAAGAAGAGACAGTATAGGTTGTATACTTATGGAACTGAATGTAAATATTATATTTTGGTTCTTGATGAAAAAGACTTCCTATGTGTGGATCTCTTTGCAAAAAGTTTTAATTTTTAGTTATTTTCAGTAATCCGCTGCAAATGATTCGCTTCCGCTCAGTTAATTTTGTTTTTGTGAGTTGGATGCTACAATTTAGTGGTATCAGAGCTCTAGGTTTGCTGAGTCTATAGAGACATAGGACTAAGGTATCGAGTCTGTTCTAAGTGTACTTCAGTGTATCTTATAGTGTCTTCTGCTTATACAGAAGAAGATATATAACTTAAAGATGTTTGAAGGACATGAAGAATACGTTGCTGAGAGCAATGTTGCTGCATCGGTGGGAGGTGCAAGGGATCAGGCAAGGGAGGAACTAGTGCCTGAAAATCCTCATGTTGATGAAAACATGAGAGGAAACCCAGATGTTGATAATCTTTTTTGGGCAACTTACGACTACAATGAGGTATATAGCAGACCGGATGCCAGCATCAACACCTAGGGCACCAGTTCCCAATGAGGGATATGGGTTTGGTAAGACCTTTGAACGACTACGTCGTGTAGGAGCCATAGAATATGCTGGAACATCTGATCCAGCAGATGTTGATCTCTGGCTCACTGAGTTAGAAAAAGCCTTTAAGATCCTTAGTATCCTGGATGCTGACAAAGTTAAACATGTTGTGTACCTTCTGAAAGGTAGTGATGGACATTGGTGGACTATAGAAGAAATAAAAAGGAATGATGAAGAGGTTGGATGGGAGGAATTCCATCGAGAATTCGTTAATAAGTATTTTCCAAGGACTTATTTAGATGAAAAGATCTCACAGTTTGAGAAAATTCGACAGGGAGTCATGTCAATAAGTGAATATGAGGTCAAGTTCATGGAACTTTTACGATTTTGTCTTCAGATGGCTGCTACTGAGGAGGAAAAGATTCGACATTTTGAGAAGGGATTGAATGCAGAGATGTCCATTCCGGCATCTGCCCTAGAAAGTAGAGAGAGATTTGCCACATTTTGGAATCAATTTGAAGGATAGAAGGGTCTATGATAAAGAAACATGAGACATACCTTAAAAGGAAGTCTAAACAGTCACAAGAACAAGGAATTAGTGGTACTAAACAATCAAAGATTTCAGAAGTACTGACTCAAGTACAATATAGTGTACATGAGCAGTAGTCACCTAAAAAGCTTTGAGCTTGCTATAGATGTGGACAGAAAGGACATCTGAGGTGGCAATGTCCAAATAGAAAGCGATGAGGTGACTCAACAGACAAGACACTAGATAACTTGTAATAAGGAAGACTTGTCAAGATAGAACTTTTTATTTTGAGTTACCTTCTATTTTCTTTTATAAGAAAGGTAGTTGTTGTTTAGTTCATCTGTATAATCCTTTAAGGATATGAGAAAGAGATAGTAGTATGAAATTTGTGTTCAGTTTAATATTCTTTTATATGTTTTGAAGTTTCTCTTTCTCCATCAAGAAAGGGAAGAGATGAAAAAGGAACTCAGAAGAAATCTGAGATATTAAATATACTAAATCTAAAGAGATGAAAAACATAAAATAAAGTAAGTGCATACTACTTGATCTCAGTATTTATATACCCTGGCCAGGTATACAACTATTGATGATAAAGTGAGTATGGAGACTCTTAGATTGTTATCTTTTTTATTTCCCTGATCAAGCATTCATTCTGATACAATCTAATGAGTATCATGAAATAAGAAGTATGGAATGAATAAATGTGTCCTGTCCTAAGCATAAGAAAGAGAAATCTAAGATAACCTCATATGAGCATGGTTGTATGAGGAATTAAAAGTATACTCCTCATAAGATAAGAATGAAAATAAGGGAGATGAATCGTATCCAATAAAGTTGTAAGTATTACAAAGATCCCTTCCATGATGTGGGAATGGAAAATGTGTTGAGATCCTAAGATGACCATAAACATGTTAGATAATAATAAAGAAAAGAATAATGTTATGTGATCATCCTTATAGATTCCTGAGCTTAGGGCAAGGAACTTAGGATGAGATGAAGAGTAAATGGTTCATGAATAGTTGAAAACACAGGAATAAATACGAGGAATATGAATCCTTGTTTTCTTTCCTTTCAAGGACATGGCAATCAAGTGGGTCATAGGACACTTGATGTGCATAATACAAAGATGTTTATGTGATGGATACTTAGAAAGGTATCAGTTTATCTTGGGCTTTGGCTCCAAGATGAAGATATATGTAATAAGTAATGTTCCAAGATGAAAGGAAGATAAAGATGTCATGTGTCTTCAACACATGTGATATGTACCAAGGTAAGAAATCCTGGTATCTTAAGATATATCAGATGATTCATGTTGACTACTTGGAATGGTCAACCATGAAATCAAATTAAATATGTAAAATATTATGAACATCACATGTTAGGGGTTTATGTTTTGCATAAACATAACAATTGAAGATATCTTTGAAATAAGTTCTTAATTGATAAGTAACCTTTCCTTATGATAAGAGAATGTACAACTAATGAGATACTTAGTGCAGGTAAT
The DNA here is from genome assembly GCA_963693085.1 of Alisma plantago-aquatica. NCBI lineage: Eukaryota > Viridiplantae > Streptophyta > Magnoliopsida > Alismatales > Alismataceae > Alisma > Alisma plantago-aquatica. The sequence goes on along the minus strand of OY856409.1, from coordinate 1,913,653,584 downwards.
AAGGAAAGATAGTGTGGTGATATCAGGTGAAATGACACAATCAGGGTATGAAAAGACTTATAGTCTCAAGTGGATGACAGAATATAATGGTGATCTTGAAAGAGAAATACTGAACCAACTAAGGAACATGGGAGTATGTGAACCATTCCATGATAAATTTGTGTGAAATAACTTTTTGTTGATAAAAACTCTATGGTGTCTCCATAATAATGAGGTGTTATGTGAGGCCATGATGATATGATGCATGGATAATATCTGTTTCCCTTTATATGGGATTTCGGGGACGAAATCCTTGTTAGGGGTTTATAATTTGTAACATCCCTGGCCTAGGTTACACTTTAACCCTAGGAATTTTGATTAAGAAAGATGATTATATGTTTAATCTTATCTTGTGAAAAGTAATTAGGGCTCATGAGAAACTTATGTTTCAATTTTGGTCCTGTTTGAACAATGTTGAAGCAATGTTTGCTTATTTTGGACTAAAGTGCAAATTACCCAAGTCGAGGGGTTAAATTACAAATGTTGCATGATAAGATGTTCCTCATATGTTGAAGCATCATGATAATGAAGATGATGTAGAGGTATGGCTTGTGGTAGCCTGAGTACCAAGGAAAAGCTGATAAAGCAATGTTTGTGCATTATAACCTAGTTTTGGTGTAAAGTGCAATTTACCAAAAACCTAGGGTTCAATATGCAAATTACCACTTCAATAAGGTCCCTAATGTTTCTTGGCACCATGTATAGCAAATCAAATGAGAGGGGCGCCTCAATTTAATTAAGTTGGAGGAGAGAGAATCTTGATATTAAAATAATTAAGATTTAATCCTAATTGAAACCCTAATTCGATTTAGGGCAAAAATAAATGTATTAATTAAAGGGCCTTCAACCAAAATTAAAATAGTTGAATTCAGATGTACGTGTACATCCTTGAGCCTTGCAAGGAAAACGAAAATATCCAAGGGAATGGATAACTCACTCATAATTTTATAAGAAAAAGAAATATCCACTCACATATGGATATTAATATTATATGATTTAAGGTGCTTGATTTTCTTTTCTTTAAATCATGGATAATTGAAAGGAATAAGAGGAAAACAATATAGCCTCGTTCCTAAGGAACATGAGGGGGGATAGGCGGCCATATTTTTGGGATTAAATGGATTTTTACAAAGAATATTCTCTCTCATTGAATTTTTTATAAAAAGACCTTTTACAAGCCCAATGAAAGGATTCTTCGACCCCACTTCTTCTCCTTGCTTGGGAAACGACCAAGGTAGCTTCGTAGGGTCAGGAGGACGACGCCCAACCTGTTGGTAAGGTTCTTGATCCATTTCACCTTAATTCCATGGTGGAAATTGAAAATAAATTATGGATTTCTTCTTATTTCGATCTCCTCTTCAACCCTAGCTAATCTTTTCAACCAAAAGCTTGAGGACGAGCCTAGGGGGAGTTGCAAAAGCTTCATCCACCATTTTTGCCGTGATCTTGGAGCTTTGGAGCTCAATTGGAGGCGGCTTTTATAACTTGAAACCCTAACTTTGTTATTTCATTCAATTCCCCATCTAATAATGATCATTCTCCATTTACAATTAATGATTTGGTTGATTGATGCAATTTCCATGGAAATCACAGCAGTTTTCGTGGGTCTAGAGCTTGATGTGTTGGATAAATTGGATATTATGATAAATCCCTTTGTTTCTTTGATGAAAAACATTTCATTCTTGTTGATCTAACATGCTACTTGAGTGTTGCAGGAATAAAGTGGATGACAAAGTTCTAGGGAAACTATACGCTTAAATGATTGTAAATGTCATGCAATGTAATCAATTGTAAACTTGTACAAACATATAATGTACAAGTACTTAGATTTCATGTAAATCAAGCGTTAGATCTTCCCTAGCCAATCACCACACTTAGATAGGTCATCCCCTTCAAATAGGATCACATATGCACACTCATACACATACATAGTGCCTTAATTGAAAGATTGAAACAGGGTCAATCTCGGTCGACCACACTCCTCGACCGAGACACTCTCGGTCGAAAAACTTCTCGACCGAGAATGACCCAAGTAGCCGTTAGACACAGCTGACAAAGTAGTTGGCAGTTGCAAATGAACGTTGATCCAGAGAGCCTGTCGGTCGACAAAACTTCGACCGAGTAGGTATCTCGGTTGACAATTTGTCGACCGAGATGGTCTCTGACAGCAACTGCAGAATAAAGTAACTAGCCGTTACTAATGCACCTAACTTATTCCTAACGGCTAGTTAAGCACTTAGAAACCCCTAGAAGTTGTCTAGAACGTCCTTAAGCATCCATAGGCCATTCCTATAAATAGGACATGCCTTAGGACACCAAAACACATCTAAGCTACACTTGTGCTATACTTGAGCTTGAATACACATTGGCAATACTGTTTTGAGCAATAGAGCAATTCCTACATTTGCTATTCATTCCCATTGCTCCCATTTCGTGTCCTATAGGCTAGCATCTCCTTACCACAGCACTTACACTTCTACACTCATTGGTTAGGAGATCGATACGCTTGACATAGGCAAATCAAGCCTTGTGCTTCAAAGGATAAGTTGTAATTTCTATTTTCCTTCTTGTTCCTTTTATCCTTTGTATTCTCCTTGCTACTCCTAGGGTTGGAGGCTGCTGATTGGAGAATGTTCTTCTTGGAGGAGAAGGTGGACTTCAAGCTACTTCAAGAAGGCTATCGCACGGGAAGCTACTTCAAGAAGGCTATTGCAACAGGAAGCTACTTCAGGAGGAAGGCTGCTTCGAGGTGGTGCAATTACTTCTAGGTGAAGGCTGCTTCAAGGTTGGGCGATTACTTCTAGGTGAAGGCTGCTTGAAGGGTTTAGGGAGAGAATTGTAATTTTATGTAAAGTCCTTGCGAGGTAATAAAATTAAATTCTTTCCAAATCCCGGTTGGGTAAGCAACCGGGTAGTGGACTGACAACTTTAGTATTTGCTAAAGTTGGAACCACTCTAAATCCTTGTCCCCTTGTCCAATATTTTGTGGTTGGTTGTTTGAGTTTCAATAATTGTTAAAATTATATTTAAAACTCTATTCACCCCCCCCCCCCTCTAGTGGTTTTCAATTGGTATCAGAGCAGGCTTCAAGGAACCCTAACAAGGTCTTGAAGAAATGGGTGATGGAGTGCTCAACAACCTCAACCTCGAAGGGACACTTGTTGCTAGGCCTCCAGTGTTTGATGGAACAAACTACCAATATTGGAAGAGAAGGATGCAGTTTTACTTCCAAGGCATAAATTGGGACTTATGGAGGATGGTGTCAACACCATACGAGCTTCCTCAAATACAATGTGCAGAATGGGATGCAAACACGGTAAAATCGGCTCAAATGAATGCAAAGGCTGTAAGTATTCTTTATTGTTCAATTTCAGTAGGAGAATTTAATAGAATATCAAATTGTGAAACAGCCTATGAAATATGGCATAGATTGTCCATAACTTATGAAGGTACGGTTCAAGTTAAGAACTCTAAGATTAGTATGCTTAAACAGAAATTTGAACACTTTCGTATGGATCCAAATGAATCCATTAGTGAAATGTTTGCAAAATTCTCTTCTATTGTTAATGGTTTGAATGCCTTAGGAAAAACTGTACTTGAAGAAGATCAGGTGTCAAAGGTACTTCGATCACTTCCTCCCAAATACAAGCCCAAGGTGACAGCCATTGAAGAAGCCAATGATCTCACTAAACTGAAAATGGAGCAACTCATTGGTAATTTAGAAGCTCATGAGGCAACTCTAGAAGAGGAAGAAAGAAGAGAACGTGAACGTCAACATGGGAAAAAGAAGGATATTGCATTCAAAGCTTCAACTAAAGACAATCATGACACAAGTGAAGATGATAGTGAAGAAGAAACTCTCATTGTAAATGGTAAGCAATATAAAAGTTTTAAAACTAATAAAACTTCTAGTGTTTCTTCTTCCAGGTGCTTTGAATGTGGTAAGAAAGGACATATGAAAGGTGATTGTCCAAAACTCAAGAAAGGGAAGAAATCATCTCACAAAAAGAAAGAAAGAGCATATCGAGCTGCATGGGATGATTCAAGTGATGATAGTGATGATGGAAAAGAAGAAGTAGAATGCCTCATTGCTACAACAAATGAAGACGAAGAAGAGGTAAGTCTTTATGATCTACCAAAAGAAGATCTAATTGCTAGTCTTCAAGATACTCATGAGAAATATATTGAGTGCAAGAAGAAACTTAAGAAAGCAAATAAAGATTTAAATGCTAAACTTCTTGCTCTTGTATCCGAAAATGAAAATCTCAAAAAGGAAAATGAAGATTATGCTCTTAAGTTAAAATCGGTAGAAGCTAATTGCAATCTTCTTTCCTTAGAAAAGTTAAACTTGCAAACTCAAGTGAATGATCTTCAGAAACAACCTATTCTATGTTCACATTTAGATTATGATGAGGTTGTCAAAGAAAGAAACTCTCTAGTATCCGATTTAGATCAAGCAAAGAAAGATATTGCTAAGTTACAAAGAAATGTAAATGAGTTAAGAGGAAATGACATACTTGAAAATATTCTGAAAATTTCCTCTAGTTATAATGGAAGAAGAGGATTAGGATACGATCCAAGGAGAAATAAACCCAAAAGAGTTAAAGCATCCAAGATTATATTTGTACCTAGGAACTCAATTCCTAGAAAGAGAAATGAAGTTGATGCTATTAGTTGTCATTATTGCATGCGTCTTAGACATTATTCATTTTCATGCCCATATAAGAAAAAGAATGATGAGTTAGCTTGGATTCCTAAAACTTAGTAGCTTAAAATTAACTAGTTGAGATTTGACCTAAATTGATTCTTGATATCATAATGTCTTATCTCAACACAATCGAGCTCTAATTTGCATAAACTCTTTTGCTTGAAATTGATTAAGAGTTCTGAACATATTCCAGAAACTTGGTCGGTCGAGAATCTGTCGACCGAGTGAACAGTCGGTCGAGAAATTGTCGACCGAGCATGTCACTGATTTTCAGACTGCTGTAGAATTGCTGAATTCTTTTGAAATTGATCCAGATTTCTATCTATTTGTGGTTAATGACTATACAATAAAGTATAAATTATGGAAATCATCCTTGAAAGTTTATATGAGATTCATTTGGTTTAATTCTAAGTAACTTAAGTCAAAAACAAAAAAATATTATGCTTAGTTTAAAGAAAATTTATGTTTTTATGCTTTTATCATTACATAGGCAAGCAAATGATTCATTGGTGATATATCTCTTAGAAATGCTTGCAAAGAGCACAATGTTATAAAAATTTCTTCAATTGGTATCTTTAAAAGATTTTTTCGTGCTTTCATGCTTTTATTGAGTATCACTTAAACATGCTTCAAAAATTGATATGAATGCTTAATTGGAAATCTGCAATTTATGCTTAATCTTAGTATACTTTTGATAAAGGTCAAAATCAAAATTTAAAATTATTTGTGACCTTAGAAGCATCAAACTGCTTAAATTGTAAGATTAAGGGGGAGCTCATAACAACAAATTGGTTTAATTGATTAAGAAGCTTAGAAAAACATTGTAAACATCATTTGAAGCTTGTTACGACCTTAGTATTTTTACTCTTGATTATGAAGAAATCTATGAATGTCATAAAAATGATATATCTTGTACTTAAAGGAACTCTCTAAACTAATCAGGGCTTAACATCCCTTGCATTTGGTTGGAGACATTTTTATGTACTCTAAGATTAAAGGATTCTCATTTAATTTAGGGCTTAACATCACTTGATAAATGAAAAATAAATATACATACATCATAAGCTTAAGGGAATCTCATATCATTTCAAGGCTTAACATCCTTTGCAAATAATTGAGAAACAAATTGTGGATAAATTAGACAAAAATCCATGTTCCTAATAGGATATCTATTTAAGGGGGAGCATAATATAAAATTAAGGGGGAGAAGAAAAATAAAATATTCAACTTGGATATCTTTTTGAAATGACAAAGGGGGAGAAAGAATATAAAATCAAAAATATAAATAAGTTTCATAACATCTTGGCCAGCACTCACTTGCAAAACATAAATGGCTACAAAAGGTAATTTTCAGGTATGAAACTCACATGTTTTATATTTCCTTATTTCATATTTAGGAAATGTTTGTCATCTTCAAAAAGGGGGAGATTGTTGGATAAATTGGATATTATGATAAATCCCTTTGTTTCGATGATGATAAACATTTCATTCTTGTTGATCTAACGTGCTACTTGAGTGTTGCAGGAATAAAGTGGATGACAAAGTTCTAGGGAAACTATACGCTTAAATGATTGTAAATGTCATGCAATGTAATCAATTGTAAACTTGTACAAACATATAATGTACAAGTACTTAGATTTCATGTAAATCAAGCGTTAGATCTTCCCTAGCCAATCACCACACTTAGATAGGTCATCCCCTTCAAATAGGATCACATATGCACACTCATACACATACATAGTGCCTTAATTGAAAGATTGAAACAGGGTCAATCTCGGTCGACCACACTCCTCGACCGAGACACTCTCGGTCGAAAAACTTCTCGACCGAGAATGACCCAAGTAGCCGTTAGACACAGCTGACAAATTAGTTGGCAGTTGCAAATGAACGTTGATCCAGAGAGCCTGTCGGTCGACAAAACTTCGACCGAGTAGGTATCTCGGTCGACAATTTGTCGACCGAGATGGTCTCTGACAGCAACTGCAGAATAAAGTAACTAGTCGTTACTAATGCACCTAACTTATTCCTAACGGCTAGTTAAGCACTTAGAAACCCCTAGAAGTTGTCTAGAACGTCCTTAAGCATCCATAGGCCATTCTTATAAATAGGACATGCCTTAGGACACCAAAACACATCTAAGCTACACTTGTGCTATACTTGAGCTTGAATACACATTGGCAATACTATTTTGAGCAATAGAGCAATTCCTACATTTGCTATTCATTCCCATTGCTCCCATTTCGTGTCCTATAGGCTAGCATCTCCTTACCACAGCACTTACACTTCTACACTCATTGGTTAGGAGATCGATACGCTTGACATAGGCAAATCAAGCCTTGTGCTTCAAAGGATAAGTTGTAATTTCTATTTTCCTTATTGTTCCTTTTATCCTTTGTATTCTCCTTGCTACTCCTAGGGTTGGAGGCTGCTGATTGGAGAAGGTTCTTCTCGGAGGAGAAGGTGGACTTCAAGCTACTTCAAGAAGGCTATCGTATGGGAAGCTACTTCAAGAAGGCTATTGCAACAGGAAGCTACTTCAGGAGGAAGGCTGCTTCGAGGTGGTGCAATTACTTCTAGGTGAAGGCTGCTTCAAGGTTGGGCGATTACTTCTAGGTGAAGGCTGCTTGAAAGGTTTAGGGAGAGAATTGTAATTTTATGTAAAGTCCTTGCGAGGTAATAAAATTAAATTCTTTCCAAATCCCGGTTAGGTAAGCAACCGGGTAGTGGACTGACAACTTTAGTATTTGCTAAAGTTGGAACCACTCTAAATCCTTGTCCCCTTGTCCAATATTTTGTGGTTGGTTGTTTGAGTTTCAATAATTGTTAAAATTATATTTAAAACTCTATTCACCCCCCCTCTAGTTGTTTTCATGATGATGATGACATAATCATAAGAACACACCTTCCCAAATATCTAGACTAAACGGTTTCAATCAAATGTCCAAACGGTTTGTGTTTTGGAACAAACGGTTTGAAACCGTTTGGAATGAAACGTTTCACTAAACCGCATAGAAGCAAATGGTTTAAGACCGTTTGGTGATGTTGACCAGGGTTGACCGTTTGGATACTTTTTCATAATGATCTAGGTTAATGACCCACCAATTATTATTGATTAACTCCAATTGGTTCATGAGTTGAAGGTCCATTAATCACCTAAACCCTAATTGGGTTGAGTGCTGATTTCATAAGTGATTGAGTTTGAAATTTGGGTTGATTGACCCAAACGGTTTCAAAACCATTTGGGAATCACCCAAATGGTCTCAAGACCGTTTGGAGGTCTAGGGTTGAGTATGGTTAAGTATTTGAAGATTCAAACATATGGTATGAACCCTAATCGGCTAAGTGTTGATTTTGCAATTGAATGAGTTGATGCTTTGGGTTGATTGACCCAAACGGTTTCAAAAACCATTTGGGAATCACCCAAACGGTCTCAAGACCGTTTGGGGGTCACCCAAGACCATTTTGAGGTCTAGTGTTAAGTTTGGTCAAGTGTTTGAAGGTCCAAAGATACCAAATTGAAATACAATTAAGTGCTGATTTGGTGACCAATCATAGGATCCATACCCTAATTGAATGACATGGTTGATGATGATATGATAGGCAAACGGTCTCAAGACCATTTGGTGGTCATCCAAATGATCCCAAGACCGTTTGGGGGTCACCAAGACCGTTTGGAGGTCTAAGGTTGACTATGGTTAGGTGTTTGAAAATCTAAAGGTACTAAGTTGAAGTGCGATCAAATGTTGACTTGTTGATCAATCCAATGATCCAAACATAGATTGATTGACTTGGATTTTGATATTGACATGGGAAAACGGTATCAAGACCATTTGGAGGTCATCCAAACGACCTCAAGATCGTTTGGGGTCAGGTCATGCCCAATTTGGATGATGGTCCAATAGTTTTAAAGTAACTAGTTTCACATTGGTTAATGTTGAAGGATCATCGATTCCAAACCCTATTCCAATTGATTCAACCCCTAATTGATGATCAATTGAGGGTTAATTGAGGGTCAAATCAGTTGAAGTATGACCTAATTAACTCAATTGAAGTATGGTGATGGGTCCAATTGAAGATTTGTTACATGAATTCAATGATTGAAGGAATCAACATTGAGAACCCCAAATCGACTTGATAGGTTGAGACCATCTTTGGTCCATGCAGTTTTGAGGAGGTTTGGACCAAACAGTCTCAAGACCGTTTGAGTCCAAACGGTCTCAAGACCATTTGGGACCAAATGATCCCAAACTGTTTGAGGCCCAATCGATCTTAAGAGTGCTTTAGCAAATGGTTTCAAGTACTTGCTTTAGCAAACGGTTTCAAGTGACCACCTTTACCAAATAGTTTCAAACCATTGTACTTTGAAAGACCAAGACCGTTTGGGGCTCAAGTAGTCAAAATTAATTGAGGAATCAATTGGTTAATCCACTTGGACACTTATTGTAATTGAAGATTCAATTGGTCAAATCAATTGGATACCTTATGTAATGGAGGTCCAATGTGATTGAATCTCTTGAGAATTAAGATGGTGAATGATCCATTGATCCAATGATGATTAGTAATGACAATCAATGAAGGTACAAGTTTGAAACCCTAATAATACCTAAGTGATTAGTACCAATTAAGGGATGAACCCTAATTGCTTATAAGAATAATGACTTGGTACACTATGTTAATCATAGTTGTATGTACTTGATTGAGGGTTGATGTAACCTAATCAAGTTAAGAAGATGATAGCATGAAATTCATACATGAATATGATTCATGAGGTGATTAAGGATATGATCCTTAAGTAAATAGATCATGAAACCCTAATCAGGAACATAAACCCTAATTGATAGGGCTATTGAACTCTAACCCTAATTAAGGGAAATTCTAAATGAAACCCTAATCCAGGGTGAGGATGTAACCCTAATCCAGGGTAACAATATATGAAACTCCAATTTAGGGAAATGAGATGTAAAACCCTAATTGAGATGAATAGTGAATCTCTAATTATGAACAATTAAATGAAATCCAAATGAATATGAATAGTAGACCGAAGTTGTGGGTAACCATAGTGGAAGTCCTAATTGAGGTTGATTCAATGAGAATCCCTAATTGAGGTTGATTCCATGAGAATCCCTAATTGAGATTGAGTCCATGAGAATCCCTAATTGAGGTTGATTCCATGAAAATCCCTAATTGAGATTGATTCCATGTGAAACCCTAATTGAGGTTGATTCCAAGAGAAACCCTAGTTGGGATGAATAGTAAACCCTAATCATGGGCAATGGGATGTGAAACCCTAACTCTAATAAAGTATGATAGTATGTGAAAACCCAAAGCCCTATTAAAGGGCGAAAGTATGTGAAACCCTAATTGAAGTTATAATACATGAAGCTTTAATTTGGGGCAACATGATGACAACCCAGAACCCTAATAATAAAATAGTGGGTAAAACCTTATAAAGGTGAAATATCATAAATGGTTGATTATAGGCAAGCTTATTGTAAGCAATGCCTTAACCTGAGATGAGTCCATATCATTAAAGATAGTTGGACCATTCTTATGTGTAACCTATGCACTTCATGGTAAGAGTGATAGGTTAGTGGATGAAAGGATTAAGATGGGAAATACCTTAATCCAAGATAAGCTGATAAATTAAGAAAGTTGGAAGTGATGAGGAAAGTGATACATCAAGATATGAAAGAGTTCACAGTTAGCATCTCAAAGTTGATATACTTTGATAACTCTGAAATCCTAATGTGAGATGGGAAACCCTAACCCTAAATTGGGTAATGGGACATGATAAATCATAATATGATATGAATAGTAAGCCCTAACCCTATTGAGGGAATAGAGGTGTTACTATTATATTACATGAAGTAATATGTTATCATTGCCTAGTGAGAGGTGACAAGATGTTTAATGGCCTTGTGAGCCATATGGTTAAATGTTGCCTAGTGAGAGGTGACAAGATGCTTTATGGGCCTTATGAGCCATGCGAGCAATTATGGCATAGTGAGAGGTACCAAAAATGATTATAAAAGTTTATTATAAGAAAGAATAATGTTTTAATAAACTTAATAAAAGGAACAATTGTATTCAATAAAGAATGTGTAAATATATGCATGCTAACCTCAAGGTTCAGAGCCTAAAGTAGTATGTGATGATCAATAATGAGTTAAAGGAATTAAATTCCATGAACTATGTAATCAGGATTGGTCAAAGTCCAATGCCTGGCTGTGAAATCAGGATTGGTTAGAGTCCAATGTATGGATGTGAAATCAGGATTGGTTAGAATCTAATGCCTGGCTGTGAAATCAAGATCGGTTAGAGTCCAATGCTTGGCGGTGAAATCAGGATTGGTTAAAGTCCAATGTCTGGATGTGTAATCAGGATTGGTTAGAGTCCAATGCATGGCTGTGAAATCAGGATTGGTTACAGTCCAATGCCTAGCTGTGAAATCAGGATTGGTTAAAGTCCAATGCCTGGCTGTGTAATCATGATTGGTTAAAGTCCAATGCCTAGCTATGAAATCAGGATTGGTTATAGTCCAATGCCTGGCTGTGAAATCAGGATTGGTTAGAGTCCAATGCCTGGTTGTGAAATCAGGATTGGTTAGAGTCCAATGACTGGCTATGAAATCAGGATTGGTTAAAGTCCAATGCCTGGTTGTGTAATCAGGTTTGGTTAATGTCCAATACCTGGCAGAGGTGTAATGCCTGTAATCAGGGTTGGCTAAAGTCCAATGCATGGCTGTGAAATCAGGATTGGTAGTGTCCAATGCCTGGCGGTGTAATCTGGTTTGGAAGAGTCCAATACCTGGCAGAGGCTAAATGCATGTAGTGATAACACAGGATTGGTAATAACCCAATGCCTATAATGATGATTTAGGATTGGTATTAATCCAATTCATGTATTGATGATAAACGAGTACATGGTAGATATATCTCTTTATTTGTTTAACAGGTTGGCTAAGGCCAACAGAATGAAACAAGAATGTTTCATGGATGACATAACAAGATGATGAGTGTCACAAGAAAAGTTTGATATGATGGTATAACATGTTGGATAAATGATATACATGTCATTCCTATTCCTTATTAAAAGAATAGATGATATATTGCTCTATCATAAATAGTTGCAATGCTTATAAAGTGGAGAATGCTTTAAATTGCTTAACCTCTTCTCAGTTTCATATCTTTAATTGCAATACAATGTTTTGGCGGAGAGTTATATCTCCCGCTAGGGCAATTTACAATTGTCTCACCCCCGTGGGATCTAATGTTTTTAGGTGGATGCAGACAAAGAGGCAAGAAACCTTTGGCAGAGAAGGAACAACAACAGCATCGAGAACAGCAGTAATATCTCAGGTGGAGATACTACCTGTCCAAGTGTATAGATAGTAGTCCTATGTGTCATTTTTGTACTCTCAGGTCCTCGGGATTTATAAATAGTTCTTTTATCATCGACTTGAGATTTCGACTTGATGCCTCGAGGTTTTATGTTGTCTGTACATAATGTTGAATAGAATAGTTGATGTTGTAATCCTCGAGAAGAGACAGTAGAGGTTGTGTACTTATGGAATAGAATGTATATATTATATTTTGGTTCTTGATGAAAAATACTTCCTATGTGTGGATCTCTTTGCAAAAAGTTTTAATTTTTAGTGATTTTCAGTAATCTGCTACAAATGATTCGCTTCCGCTCAGTTAATTTTTTTTTTGCGAGTTGGATGCTACAATTATTATTTGTCAATTAACTGTGTATGTGTCGCCCACCACATGCTAATTATGCACCGTCAGTTTTTTATCCCAATCCAGAGAGAACATTCCATAGTTTGAATAGACAAACATACTTAGCATGAACGAGGAAGAGGTTGCCTATAGGATTGAGCATGCACTTGCCGCTCAGAGAGAGAGAGAGAGAATGATGTCTGAACATGTGGCCCAAGATACCAATCTATGTGCAACCTACATAGCTGAGCAAGCGGCCCTTGAAGCTGCTTAGAGGGAGGCTGAGAAACAAAAATAACTAAAATACTTTTCCACTCCAAAAACTAGATATGCACAACACCCAGTCGTGCCACCTGAGATCACCACCCCCCAATTTTAGATCTACACTCGATGGATCACCATCCTCCAGGACAACCCATTTCTTGGAAACAAGGGTGAGAGTTGCCCAGATCATCTCCAATGTTTCACTGACCTTTTTTCTTTGACCAAGATTCCAAGCATTTCTGAAGATGCCATTAGACTTAGGCTTTTCAAATACTCTCTCTCAGGGCAAGCCAGCAATTGGTATAATGTCATGGAGAGTGAAGACCATGTCACCACTTGGTAAGTGCTTCAAATAAAGTTCTTGGATATATACTTCCCTCCTTCCCTTACTTATGAGATCAGGGGACAAATCCTTATCCTTTAAATGGTCCAAGGAGAAACTCTAGGAGAAGCTTGGGAGAGATTTAGGGAATTCCTTCAACGTTTCCCTCATCATGACATTTCACAATCTCAACTCATTGGGATATTTTATCGTGGTGTTGTTGATGACACCAAAAAATTTCTTGATTCCTCATCTGGAGGAAATTTCATGTTTCAAAATATGAGCAACACATGGGAGGTCGTCAAAACAGCCTCTGAGACCCAATCTAGGTGGAGAACCATTGGAGTCATCAAAGTTGATAAGGTAGAGGTCAATCCAGATATCCATACCTTTATCGAAGCCCTTAAATTAATCTTCTTGTAACATGATCACCATGAGTCCTCATTCAATGCTTATGAGAAGCAACCCCAACAAGTCAGAGCCGTAGAATCTCTCTGTGGAATTGGCTAAGGGTATGATCATGCTACCCTCCAAAGCCAATACCTCTACAATAATATGCAGCCTGATGTTGGTCAGCAAGTGGAGGATCTTAACTCAATCTATAGTATCTCGTACCAGGCTTACTACAATCCCAATCAAGCTAGAAACCATCTCGGATTCCAATATGGAAACTCTTAAAGAGCATAAAACTCTTCTCAAATTCTGCCTCCACAAAGACCCCCACACCCCCAAGGAAACTATCATTCATCACCAGGCTTCCCATACAATAACAACTAAAGGAATTTTGGGAACCAAGGGAATTATGGGGGTAATATTCAAAATCGTGGAACTTACCAAGCAAAATAATTTCAAAACCTTCATCAACCACCACCTCAACTGAATGTCCCTAATCCTTTAATCGATGATAGGATTTTTTCCTTAGAGCAAATCATAATAGCACGTTAGAGGTCAAATGATGCTTAGTTTCATCATCTCTTTGTCCAACAAAAACCCCCTGCAGGTACCTTTGATGGACCACCTGAGACAACCCAAAACATCCTGAACAACTTAAGGTTGTCTCCATCTATTCGAGAAAGACTCATACTCCTTCCCCATAAAAACTTGCAGTTGTACCTTTGGACTTTGAGGATGATGATATTGTGGTCATTGAAACTCCTCCTTCACCCATTCCCACCGTCCCCACTCCTTCCATCCCTTCCCTGTGGTCCCACCTATAGAAATTGATGAGCCAGAAATTCCTATTTACAAATCTCATCCACCTTACTAGGCCAGCCTAAAGAAAATTAGGCTTGATACTCATTTTGTGAAATTTAGGGAAGTAATGAAAAATTTGCATGCAGATATTCCCTTTCTTGATGCCTTAGCTGATATGCATGCCTAGTCCAAGTACAAGAAATCCTTATTAACTAGGAAGTACCACACCGACAAGCATGAAACAATAATGCTTTCTAGGACCACCTCTGATATCATCCAAAGCAAGATGCCTGAAAAGAAGAAAGATCGTGGTTCATTTGGGATTGGGTACTACCTTGGTGATAATGCGTGTAGAAAGGGTCTTGTGGATTTAGGTGCTACTATTTCTGCCATGCCCTATAGTCTTTGCAGGACGTTAGGATTTGTTGACATTCTTCCTACCACCTTGACTATCCAATTTGATGACTCATCCATAACAAAACATATGGGTATCATTGAAGACATGCCTATAAGAGTTGGGGGAGATACTTATGTCCCATGTGACTTTGTCATCATGGACATAAAGGAAGACTTAAGGTACCCCATCATCTTTGGCCGCCCCTTTTTGGCCACTGCTCGTTCCATGATTGATGTTGAGTCCAGAACCATCTTCTTACACTTAGGAAAACAAACCCTAAAGTTTAGGGTATTTGAAAGCATGTGTGGACCAAGCCTCTAAGAAGAGGTCTAACTCCTTGATTGTATTAAGAAGATGCAACAGTTGAGACGAGAATGGGAACTAGTTGAGGATCCCCTCTAAAATGCCCTTGTGAGCCCTATTGATTGTGGATTTGATGATGAGCAATTAGAGCAATATAGACATCATTTTGACACCTTTGAGGAGATCCATGATGAAGAGTTTGAGGATCTTAAAATGGTCTCTATTGTAGATGCAAAACCTGAACCCCCCAAGGCACACGACATGAAACCCCTCCCTGAAGGTCTTAAGTATGTTTTCCTTGATGAGCAAGAACTTCATCTAGTTATAATTAACTCTGATCTTACCTATGAACAGGAAGCCAAGCTCATGACTGAGCTTAATAAGAGGAAAGTCTG
Source organism: Alisma plantago-aquatica (assembly GCA_963693085.1). NCBI lineage: Eukaryota > Viridiplantae > Streptophyta > Magnoliopsida > Alismatales > Alismataceae > Alisma > Alisma plantago-aquatica. The sequence continues at coordinate 1,913,638,241 of OY856409.1, read as the reverse complement.
CTTAGGATACAAAATGGCTGATGTGACATGGATCGATCAAGCCATTTGCATGCATAAAATTCCTATGGTAGAAGAATACAGACCTTCTAGAGACCCTCAAAGGAAACTAAATCCAAACATAAATGAGGTTGTGCGTATAGAGGTTATCAAGCTTTTGATTTCTAGAATAGACTCCCCATGGGTTAGTCCAATTCAGGTTGTCCCCAAGAAAGGGGGGTACCACTGTCGTGAAACATGACAATGATGAGCTTATTCCCACCAGTACAGTCACAAGGAGGAGTATGTGTATGGACTATCAAAAATTGAATAAGGCCACTAGGAAAGATCACTTCCCCTTGATAACACCCATTTTATGGCTGCTAGAGATTATATTTTACTATCAAAATTGCCTCCTAAATTGTCTTCCTCTCTATTTTATCTTATTTATTGTATAGAAATAATCCACACTATGCTCCTAAAAATATTTCCGATCTTCTGCAGAGTTTCTCTCATTTTTTTTTCACCAAAAGAATGATAATAGGCATGTCATGGCCCATCCATAACAAGTTAACTACCCCAGCCCTTCTAATGGCGAAGCGACATGCCCCTTACCCATCACGGTCGCTACCTGATATGGCAGAAACCTGACACAGGTGTGTCACGTGGAGAGACTCTAATGGACATCATGCTATTTACCTTACACGGAGCCTTTCCCGCCACGACCTATCGGCCTGATGGTGTCTATCGCGCGACGCAGCCACCCTTCGGTGCAGCAGCCTGCCAGAGCCTTTAACTGACATAATTGAGTGCGACTTACTCACAACCCGACACACGATGGCCCCCACCAGCCATGTTGGGCGACGGATGTGTCAGCCTTCTCCCAAAGCCATGAGGATGAAGTAGACAAAAGACATGTGGCCCAATGAGGACTACAACCCCTACCAGTCGCTGCCTATAAATAGCATCTATATGGCTTCGATGGGATGAGTCAGAACCTGATGAGAGCTAACTTTGAGAGTAAAAAGGAGCTAGTGTTTTGAGTTCCCAGGCATGTCGGGTGATACTAGGTGAGAACCCCCCCAACCCGAGAGGGATGGGAGGAGTTCACTTAGAACCCATCCCGATAACCGCAGTAGCATGATACGACCATCAAGGCCACTCCAACATGTCATCCCGCTAGCTGGGTCTCAACCCGAAATGGTCAGCCCAACCATGCCCGATACGAGAATCTGAGAACCTAAGAAAAAGCTAACCTAACATGACACCCAACCCAATATGGCCTACCCGTCACGGTATGTCACCTGAGAAGGCCGGCCGCCCGACACGGCCATATCGATTAGGGAGTCCTTTCCCGATATGCCCTTACCCGTTGTTGTTCATGGCCCGACATGGTGAAGAACCCGACAACAGCGTATCCCGATAGGGCTCCTGCCCGGTACTAGGTTAGCAGTACCTTAGGGGTCCGCTGCTATGTATATCAACCCCCTACATCAAGAAGGTTGATACTTATCTTCCCTATTTCAGCCATTTACTTTTGTTTACCATTGCTTTGTAACTAAACCTTTTATCTCCTTATGCTTATGGGATCTATGGAGCTTATCTCATATTGTTTTGTGTATGGTTCCTTTTCGTTGGATGATTTCTTTATAGCATTTGAACTCTAGTCTCTTCTATTTGGAGCACGCTTTTGACTGGATATCGAATCATGTTTCTCGTTTTGACTCCTTAAAGAGAAGGATGTCGTAAACTCTAGAGTTTGGTCTGATTCAGGTGTATGAGAGTATCCAGGATCAGGGTTGCCCCGGCATATATTTCCGCTCAAGTCTATGTCCACTACTCTTGAGAGAGAGAATTGGTGCATAGTCAGAGGCATCCTCTTTGAGAGAAGAGGGTGCAGGATGTATTCCATTGCCGCTTGTTATGTTTAAGTTTTCCTCCTTCATTCTTTACTCTGACGATAGTTTTATCTCCTTGGTTTCCAATATACAAAACCTCTATAAAAATTGCTAAACCTTAAAACATTAATTCTTCTGGTAACTCCCCTTGGAGATAGGCTTTTTGTTTATTAAAACATTATCCTTCGACCTTTTTTGACATGCTTAGATAAGTAAAACTTCTGTTATGAAGCATCGTTCTTCCTATCCCTGTGTTTGACCCCGAACTATTTTGACCATGTGCATGTTGCAGGAGGTCTTAAACATTCGGGTATTATAAATTTCTAAAGTTCGATAACATAGACATGACTCCATTCTTGGACCCACATTTAAGGCTCGTCAACTTTTTGCCGTCGTTTCCAGGGATAGGCAACGAAAACCATTCTACGAACTCGAGTTTTTCTTGCACTTTGCCAAAAAAACCTTGTACATATGAATATAATATTGCACATATTTACTACACGTAGTTTATATAGCATACCAATACATTTATAGTTTTCTTTCTTTCTAGGTACTCTCTCACCTTTTCAAGTCATCTTCGCTTCTGACAAGTCATGGATGAGCAACCTCCGGAGGCCCGATCCCTGTGCTCGTTTGTCCAAGTCCAAGAAAATGAAGAAAGGAATCCAGTGGTTGTACATCCCCTCAACGCTACCAACTTTGATTTGAAGCCTTCTTTCCTCCAGCTGCTACAGCATAACCGGTTTGGCGGGAATACTACTGAAGAAAACCCATACAATCATCTCATAACTTTCAAAATGACTTGCAACACCTTCAAGATCAATAGAGTTCCGATAGCACACATCTACATCCAATGCTTCCATTTCTCTCTGAGAGACAAAGCGTTGGAATGGTACACAAGTCTACAAGATGGGAGTCTTCCCGATTGGGAGCATCTCACTAATGCATTTATCGCCAAGTTCTTCCCCATTGAAAGGACAATCAAGTGTCAGAACAAGATAATGAGGCACTCACAGAAACCCTTAGAAAACTTGCATGAGATCTGGGAGAGGTTTCAAAGTTACCAGCGGGAGTGCCCACATCATGGTTTTTCCAAACCTAACTGATCACCACATTCTATAATGGGGTGTGTGCTATCGAGAGGAAATCCCTGAACACTACAGCTGGCAGTGATTTTCTAGGACTCAGTGCTTAGAGGGCCAGGGAAATTATTGATAACATGGCCACTAATCAACAGGACAGCGAGTACGACCGAGAGTCTATGAGCCATATCACTCCGAGAGAATCCAAAGAAATGGAAGCCCTCACGGCTAAGTTAGACAAAATAGTATCTGATGTCCAAACCCTGAAGGAATAGGGTTATAAAGGAAAAGTAAGGTAGGAAGTGGTGAGAAGTTGCGTCACCTGTGGAGAGTTGGACCACCTATCTGACTTCTGCCCGCACACCGAGGAGAGCTTAATGATGAAGGTACAGAGAACGTTAGTTTTGTCCAGTACCGACACCCTGATCACCCTGGTTTCTCCTATGGAAATACTAGCACTGCTGAGAACTCTCATCAGCTAGAGAGTGGGAATCCCTCAGGAGGACCGTCGAATCAGCAACATCAAACAGGGTTCCAAAAGCAATGGACCTTCCAGCAAAACCAACCGCAGAGACCGTCTATGATGATGGAGTTGATGTCCTTCGCTAAGAAGTGGAATGACCTGAATGAGAAGATGCATAAAAGTTCTTTTGATAGCATCACTTTGCTTAAATTGATGCAGCAGGAGATGGGAGGCTTTTCAGCCTAGATAAGGGAGCTCCAACAACATAATAAATAGATCGACCAACAGTTGGTGAGCCTCACCCAAACCATTAATCATCAGGTGGACGTTTCCCTTCCAATACCAAAACAAATCTGTGTGGACATGAGACCGCAAAGATGGTCGTTTTACGGTTAGGAACAGTGGTACAACCAACTGTTGAAAAGGAAGTGACGACAGTGACAGCACTAGCTGAGGAGGTTATCCAAAGTGTACCAGAGGAAGTCCCAATAAGGTTAAGGAAAGTGACCAAAGAAAGAGACAAAAATGTTTCTTCTAAAGAACGTCTAGATAAGTACGCACCTCGTGTACCGTTCCCACATAAGCTGGTGAAGGCCCATCTGAAAAGGAGATACGAGAAATTTATGGCTGCAATAAAGAAATTACACCTTGACATCCTGTTTCTGTATGCCATTGAGGAGATGCCTACCTATGCCAAGTTTATGAAAGATCTGATTTCAAGGAAGAAGAGAGGCAAAGATGTTGAGACTGTAAATCTGGCACAGATGTCTAGTTCCTTCATCAAAGCAAGTTTGTCATCAAAGAAGAGAGATCCTGGGGCCTTTGTCATCCCCTTTCAAGTTGGGGATAACATAACCCATAAAGGTCTGGACGACCTAGGGGCAAGCATCAGCTTAATGCCCTTGTCCCTTGCTAAGAGGATTGGTCTCACTAATATGGTAAGCATGAACATGAGGATCCATATCACTGATCACACCTTTACCAAGCCATTCAGAGGGGTTGAGGATGTACCCATTCGAGTCGGGCGGTTCTTTATACCATGTGATATAGTTTTGACTGATACAGTAGAAGATCCCAGCTGCCCTATTATCTTTGGGTGACCTTTCCTAGAAACCGGACGGGCCCTCATCAATGTAGAGGTGGGTATGATTACGATCAGGGTTGGAGGAGATCCTATCAACTTCAACATCAGAGATTGTATGAAAGCCCCTTCATTCTTTGAATCCTCTTATTTTGTTGAAAGCTAGCAGCAAATATGCAATGAAGTAAGGGAAGAAAAGGACATGGTGGACTCACTGATGTGCGCTCTATCAAGTGAGGTACAAGAGGTCATGGACCTGGAGGTCAATGAATTGCTGGCTTTTTTGGAAGTTGAAGGTTTGTCCAAAGAAGAAGACCATGTGGAGACAGTTATGTATGATGTCCTCCATATAGACCCCGCCGATGAACAAGAGAAGGATAACCCACCCGAGTTGAAAGTTTTGATGAGAGGCTTGGAATACTATTTTCTAGATGAGGAGAAGATGAACCTGGTGATTATCAACTCAGAGTTGACTGATAGCCAAAAATATCAGTTGCTTGAGGAGTTGAGGCTATGGAGAAAGGCCCTAGGTTACTCAATTAGAGACCTTTGGGGGAGCAATCCTTCTGTGTGTATGCACAGGATCTACCTGGAAGAGGACTCCAAGCCATATGCCCAGCTCCAGAGGAAACTGAATGAGAAGCTCTGAGAAGTGGTTAGTAAAGAAATGGTGAAACTTTGAGATGCATGAATAATCTACACCATCAACGATAGCACGTGGGTAAGTCTCATTCAAGTAGTCCCAAAGAAAGGAGGTATAATGTTGGTTAAAGGAGATAATGGAGTCGAGGTCGCTACCAAGACGGTGACCGACTGGAAAATGTGCATTGATTACTTAAAACTCAACACCGCCACCCGCAAGGACCATTTCCCCCTCCCATTCATCGATCAGATGTTGGAGTGCCTGGCCCATCATTCCTACTTTTATTGGTTGGATGGGTATTCAGGGTTCTATCAAATCCCTATTCACCCTGACAATCAGGAAAAGACTACCTTTACTTGCATCTACGGAACCTTTGTTTTTAGAAGAATGCCTTTTGGGCTTTGTAATGCACCCACCACCTTTCAGCAGTACATGAATGCCATCTTTGCCGATTTTCTAGAGGATAAAATGGAGGTCTTTATGGATGACTTCATCATTTACGGCAGCTCCTTCGATGATTGACTTAATAACCTATCTCTGGTAATGAAGAGATGTGAGGAGCAAAGTCTTACCCTAAATTGGGAAAAGTGCCACTTCATGGTGAAAGAAGGAATAGTCCTAGGACACAAGGTGTCTTGAAAAGGTATCAAAGTCGATTGATCCAAGGTGGAGGCGATAGCGAAGCTTCCTCCTCCCACAGCTGTGATTGGTATCCAAAGTTTCTTAGGTCATGCTGGTTACTATCGGCGGTTCATCAAAGACTTTTCGAAGATTGCAAAGCCCATTTCCAATCTATTGATGAAAGATGTGAAATTTGATTTCATGGATGAGTGAATGAAGGCATTCTCCACTCTAAAGGATGCTTTGGTATCTACACCCATTCTCTAGTCCCCTGACAAGAATCTTCCTTTTGAGCTCATATGCGATGCCAGTGACTTTTCCATAGGCACAGTCTGTGGTCAGAAGAAAGATAAAAAGCACCACGTGATCTTTTTTGCAAGTAAGACCCTGGATGAGGCACAGCTGAATTATACTACTACTGAGAAAGAGATGTTGGCAATTGTATATGCTTTTGATAAGTTTCGATATTACCTTATGGGCTCTAATGTGATAGTTCACACTGACCATGGGGCCATCAAATACTTAATGCAGAAGAAAGATGCAAAGACCAGGTTGTTGCATTGGGCGGTTTCTCCCTGCAACAGTTATGTTCATCCGCTTTCGCAAGGGCAAGGGAAAGGCCCCTGCTTCCTCTTCCAGGGATCCTCCTCGTCGTTCCAGTTCTCATCCCGGAATCCATTTCCGCATGCCCTCCCCTACGGGTGAGTCTTCTCCCGAGTTAGTCGAGGAGATGCTTCGTGACATCGACGAAGCGGATGAGCTTCTCCGCGAGATGGAGGGAACTCAGAAGGCAGCCAATGATCCAGACACAACCACCCCCCGTTCACCCCATATAGCACCTATTCTGGGTAGCAATGACTAGTTCACTAGCGCTGAACAATGCCAGCGTTATGAGGATATGTTCACAATTGGTGTTTCTTTGCCTCATTGGGCGTGTGGCACAACCCTTGATGCTTTGGGCATCCGCGACGCCGTCGACGATATCCTCCACAGAAACCACATCCTTGTCTTTCTGTATCGTGTCACCTCTGTCTACTGTGATCTTACCCTCGATTTTTTAGCACTTTCCACAGGTTACACTGTTCTTTCAGAAACTCGAGTTGTAAATACCGGATTTTTGGGGAAAATCTGGAATCGTCCGCCAAGAAAATCACTTCCTTTATCCTCGACGCAAGGAATGACTATTGGCTGGAACAATGTATGGCGCGGTCTCATGACTCCTACCCATACAATTACGACAGAGATAAGTTTTGGGCAGAGATTACCGGGCTTCTTCCCCGTCTTCCTAGTGGGCCCAAGGCCTCCTGCATTCACAACCCGGTGGTCCGTTACCTTCACCGTATTTTGGCTTGCATCATTTTCAGTCGGGAAGGTACTCAGGGCGCAATTACTCAGGTAGAGCTTTATGCCCTTTGGTGTCTTTTACATGAAGAACCTTTTAACTGGGGCAATGCTATCATTGAGCATTTTGGTACCCAAGCTAGCCGAGCCACTTCCTCTTCTTTCTGCATTGGCCACTATGTTACCCAACTCACCATCTTTTTGGGCTACACCCACATCGCCTTTCCTCCGCTTGAGCTCAAAAATCACCTCATCAACACTCACTATTTGAAGAATAGTAGGCTTATCCGTTTGGGCATCGAGGACATTTATTACCTTTTGTTCAAAGACACTCAGGTGGTCCTCCAGCTCCTGTTACATTCGCGGTTTGTAGTAGCAAACTACGTCTACGAGTTGACTAATTTACCATGCCATATCTAGAGATTCTACCTGGAGCATCCAGATCTAGACACCTTCCCCGAGCCACATCCTCACAGGAGGAGCCTCTCTTTAGAGGCACACGATGATAACACTGGACCGCCACCGCCACCTTCCAGACGTCGCACCAGGCGACGACCAGATGAAGACTCCGGTCCTTATGGCTTCTACGAGATCCAGACTTAGCTGGATGAGATTCAGCAAATGCAGTAGAGACAGGGCCACTAGCTCAATCACATGTACTTGATACAGCATTCGCAGGAGTCTTGGCATGTAGATTGCGGTCACTATGCCCCTAGTCGACCAACTTATGATGAGTACGGAGCACAACAACGTTATCCATGCCCTGATTCTCCTTATTGGGCAAACTACTACTCCTCCCACCAGCAGCACCCTCCACCGCAGTGACTCTTCCCTCCATCTCGCTCTTAGAGTTTGCTCAGGTTGAGCAAATTTCTAAGTCTGGGGTGGGGGTGGGTGGTACGTGATCCGCCCTTTATCTTCCCTTTTCAACATTTCTTTCTGCATTTTTTATGTGTTTGCTTTGCTTACTTTCAAACATAAGGCCTTTATCTAGTCATCCGAATGTTGTACTTTATCTTCAAAATCAATTGCATTATCAAAATTATTTCAAAAAACTTTGCAATATCAAGTTCCCTATGATCATGATAGCAATTTTTGGAAACGGTGGCAAGCCTTAGAGTATCAAATAGAATCAAATGTAGATTTTCTTAATTTTAGCATTAGATTAACTTATTTGTTTTTACTCTTATATAATGTAGCTACATGTCTCTTCTATCTTATGCAACGACATTTCAAAAAAAAAGTTTTTTGTTGCACGAGAAAAATAAATCACACGCCAAACCCTAAGTCTGGGGTGGCATGCCCTTCTTCCATACCCCACAAGGGGCGTACCATCAAAAGATGGCAAAAAAAGGCACACAAAAAAATTGTGGTCAATGTAATCACAAGTCCATGAAAAAATTATATCCCAAGTCAAATAGAGGAGGGATTTTTCCGTCACACCTCAAATTCTTTATTCCCGTGCAACAGTCAACCCAATGAAAAAAAATGTCGAAGCGCAAGTTAGATCAAGACTGTCTTTATAAAGTATGAGTTTAAAAAAAAAATTAAGTTATGAAAAACGTTTTCTTTTGAAACACAGTGCTTGCAATTTGTGGTTCTAGGAGATGGGTCGCTTGGCCATGAAAAGGATATAAGAATTGCTAATCTAGGGAGGATGAACTTGTTATTTCAAAAAATTTTGAATCATTCTGATTTTTCAATTGCTTGAGGACAAGCAAAACTTTAAGTCTGCGGTATTTTGATGCATGCTATTTCAGCACATCTTTTCTTTGAATTATTAAGCTTGTCACATAGAAATACTCCATTCATCGCTTGAAATTGCACAAATTTATATTTTCTCATTTTTATCATAAATCTGACAATCATGTGCATTTTACTGCAGTTTCAGGACCTGATCCGATCGACTGGTGTTGTCAACCGATCATCTCACCTGGTCGAACCGATCATTTGAGAAAGTGAAACGCTCAATTTGCCTTCCAGCGTCGATCATTATTCTCATCAGACGACTGGCCGAGATCGCCCGATTCCTAAACCAACTGTTCGACTGATGCCCCATTGATGAGAAGAAATGACACCGAGCGGGTTGGACTACGCCACCACCCTAATTAGGGTTGGCAGCCGATCGATTGGTTGCCGCATTCCAGAACCTTCCAACCGATCGGTTGGTTCCTGAACCGCTCGGCTGGCGGCCCGCAGACAACAAAAATCCCAGTCGCCAGCCTCAAAAACCCCTAAACCTAATGTATTCCCCTCCTCCTTCTCCTATAAAAGGAGGGGCACTTCCTCCTCTTCAGGATATCTTGGATTTCTTGTATTGGGATTCTGAAGCAACAAGTCTTGTAATCATATTTCTATTATGCAATAAAGTAGATTTTAGTTCAATCATAGTTCCTTCATACTTGTTCTTGTCTCCACCTAAGTCTTAATCTTCTTTTCTCCGTTTTTTTATTCTAGAGCAAGGAACAAAGAACTAAGCCATTTCATTGTCTCTAGCATAAGGATTAATCTCCTGATTTTTGGGCTAGACTATGGCTTCAGTACTTTGTTCCTCCGTCTCCTCTTTTTCCATGAGTGAGTAGACTTCTATCGAGGCAAGGGGAATAACCCCTTAGCCATGGTTTTAATGACTTCTTCTTAAACGACTAGATGGTAATCGATTTTAATTAACGATTGATCTTCGGATCGCATGTTAATCCGGATTTAGAACAATAAAATCGATTACATAGACGTTTTGATATGACCGTGGATTTTCGTCTTTTAGGATGATAAACTAGGAAGCATGAGCACCAAGACCAATGGGCTCATGTGGAGTTTATCTCTTGTGAGTTTTTAAATTCACAAACCTTCATCGAATCGTCGTTTAAGAATTAGTTGTTATCGCCTAGGCTAAGGTGGTGAAAACCCCTACGAGCCTCGATTTCCATCTCTTGATTTAATCACCACATCCTTTGTTTTCTTTAATCCTTAGTCTTTCATTCATATAGTTCTGCTTGTGTTAACAATCATCTTAATTTTTCCTTGTGCATGTTTATTCTTGTTGAGTACATTTCTTCTTGCATTAGTGTAATCAACCAAACCCCCAACTTGACTTTTACATTCTGCTTAAATCTAAAGAACAATACCAAAAACAAATAATAAAGTTCTTCAAATTTTGGGTTCTAAGAACAATCTCTAAAAAGTTGTCCTGTGGGATCGACCCTTCTATACTACCCTTAAAACTGGAAGTAAAAAAGGTTTAAACTCTAGGATTAACCATCTCAGTGATTGATATTGCAAACGACGATTATCAGTAGATAAGGCAAAAATTGATGTCATCTCAAAACTGTCGCCGCCAAATGACGTAAAAGGAGTACGAGCATTCTTGGGTCATGCTGGGTTTTATCGAAAATTCATTAAAGATTTCTTGAAAGTAGCGAAACCCATGACCCACTTATTGACCAAGGACACTGATTTCAATTTTGACCAAGAATGCTTACAAAGCTTCACAACCATAAAGAACGCTCTAGTCTCTATGCCCATTCTGAGAGCACCTGACTGGTCACAACCGTTTGAAATAAAGTGTGACGCTAGTGACTATTCTATAGGAGCGGTGTTAGGGCAAAGAATACACAAAAATCCTTATGTAATATACTATGTGTCCAAGACACTTGATGAAGCACAAAAGAACTACACCACTACAGAAAAGGAGTTCTTAGCTGTCATCTATGCATTCGAAAAATTCTGCTCCTACCTGATCGGATCAAAGGTCATACTCTACACTGACCACTCCGCCATACGATATCTAATTCAAAAGCAAGACGCGAAACCCAGACTTATCCGTTGGGTGTTGATGCTTCAGGAATTTGATTTGGAAATCAAAGACAAAAGCAGAGTGGAAAATGTCATCATTGATCATATCAGTCGCATTGAAGTCGAGGATGATGATAAAGTACCTATCCGAGACTCCCTCCCTGATGACCAGCTTATACAAATTACCACCGGATTCCCTTGGTATGCCGATATAGTGAACTATCTGGCTACAGGAATCATTCACCCCTCCACCTCTCACCACGAAAAAAAGAAATCTCTCCATGATGTTAAGCAATAGTACTGGGATGAACCTTATCTCTTTCGTCTATGTGCAGATGGACTTTTCTGGCGCTGTATACCAGAAGAGGAAATTACTCTTGTCTTAGAACATTGTCATTCCGGCCCCACTGGGGGACACATGAGTTCGAAAAAGACCACTCTGAAAGTTCTACAATTGGGTTTCTTTTGGCCAACAATAGCAAGAGATTCCCATGATTTTGTAAGATCATGCAATAAATGTCAACTTTCTGGCGGTATAAGTAAAAGGAATGAAATGCCTCTCACTATGTGGCAAGAAATCGAACTTTTCGATGTTTGGGGAATAGACTACATGGGTCCCTTCCCCTCTTCATATGGATTTTATTACATATGGGTCACTGTGGATTATGTCTCGAAATGGGTAGAAGCTATACCCACCGTTTCCAGCAATTCAAAACTAGTCATTAAGATGTTTAAAGATATCATTTTCCCCAGATTCAGAGTCCCCCGAACTGTCATATCCGACGGAGGGACTCATTTTCTGGAATGAAGTTTCGAAGCCCTCCTAAAGAAATATGGAGTCAACCATAAGGTTGCCACACCTTACTATCCACAAACTAGTGGCCAAGTCAAAGTTTCGAACAGACAACTAAAAGCAATTTTAGAGAAAACTGTCAATAGACATCATACTGATTGGCCCACCAAGCTTCCCGATGCCCTTTGGGCCTACCGCACAGCCTATAAAACACTGATTGGAACAACCTCATTCTGTCTGGTATATTGGAAATCATGTCATCTTCCAGTTGAACTGGAACATAAGGCCTGGTGGGCCACTAAACAATTGAATTTCGACTTAAAAAGCGTTGGTGAATATAGACAACTCCAGTTGCAAGAACTTGAGGAGCTCAGAATGACAACATACCAAAGCAATAGGATCTACAAAGAACAAACCAAGATGTGGCACGATGGTCATCTCAAAAGAAAAGACATCGCTATTGGAGACAAAGTCCTTCTTTTCAACTCCAGACTCAAAATGTTCCCCAGAAAACTTCGAACAAAGTGGTTTGGGCCTTTTACCATCAAGCACATATATCCGATTGGAGCCATCGTAATTGTTGATGACAATGGAGGAGAGAGGATAGTCAATGGCCATAGAGTGAAGAAATAGTATACCCCAGCTGACAAAATTCCGAGACAAACTATTGAGATCCGAGACCCCACAACATCACCATAACAAAATCAAAACTTCGTCGAGTCAGCGACACAAAATCAAGGCGCTACTTGGGAGGCAACCCAAGATCTGAGTATCATCTTTTCATTTTATTCTCTGCCTAGTTTTGGAAATTGTTCTAGTATTTTAATTGTTTACCATAGTTTTATCATCTTTAATCTGAAAATATAAAAAAATTCACATAAATAACCAAAACAAACATAAAAATATAAAAATCAAAAACCTAAACCATCTTATCCTAAACGGTCTTGAAACCGTTTGGAGCCCAAACGGTATCGAAACCATTTGGAGCCAAACGATATTGAAACCGTTTGGAGCCCAAACAGACTCGAAACCGTTTAATCTTGGGAATTTGTATCGTCACCCCCCAAATCCTATAAATTTACCCCACCCTTCCTTTTTCTTTCTTTAGAATCTCGAACTCTCTAAACCCTCGTGCGAGCACTGTTTCATTTCCTCCGTTTCTCCTCCCACGCAACTTGCGACGCTGGTTCGTTCTGCCACCATCACCGATGTCACCTTAGCTTCCACGTGTCTTCATGAATTCTACACCATCGTTACCGTCGTTCGTTGCCTCGCCATCATCAATAACACCTCCACACACCAAGGTAGTCCATTACAGTCACCAGCATCTCCGATACGCCAAGGCGATTCGCGTCCGCCTCATTTTCACTATCGTCATCACTATCATTATCGCCACCGCTAATGCTTTTCCACCACTGACCGCTATGCCCCCGATGTTCCACCTTCCTCATGGTTTCGACCATTTGAGACAAAGCGTCTTGAAACCGTTTGGAGCCAAACAGTCTTGAAATCGTTTGGAGCCAAACGGTCTTGAAACCGTTTGGAATCAAACGGTTCTGAAACTATTTGGAGCCAAACGGTCCTGAACCTGTTTGGAGCCAAACGGTCCTGAACCTGTTTGGAGCCAAACAGTCTTGAACCCTCTTGGAGCCAAACGGTCCTGAAATCGTTTGACCTTACAAACCACTTGGATTCCACTAAAAACTAAAAACATTAACACATACATAATGTAAACTTTTCTTTTAATAAACTTGTTATCTGTGCAAAATCCAAATCATTTTAACACACTAATTTCTATAAACTTTTCAGTTATGGCATCACATGCAAAAGAAGCCACTGGAACTGCTGACATTCCATTCTGGACAACAGAACAACTGATGAAGGACCGCGCCAAGCTCTATAAAATTGTAGACATCTGTGACACAACTGGAACGATCCCACCTAAAGTCAACCTGCTCGTGGTCATGAATGAAATTGACTGCCTCAACATGTGTTTATCTGAGGAGCCAGGGCAAGAAGTAGAAGAAATTTCTTCCAGTGACGAAGGCTCAGAATATGAGCCAACCTCCGAGGAAGAATCCCCAACTACAAAGTCCAAGGGGAAAAGGAAGGCCCAACAAGCTGCCAAAGAACAACCAACGAAGAAACGGACAAGGAAGCAGGTCCACCTCGCCACTGCTAGGGAACAAACCCTGGCAGTATACATCCCATCAACCGCTACCACCACCCCCACTACCATTCCCGCTACCACCAATGCTCTTGTCTTCCCCGCCATAACCATTACCACACCACCACCAGAAAACCTATTCATCCACACTCTCCCTTCCATAGAAAAAACTTTAAAGCCAACAAAGTACGTCTGTTCCAACATACTAAAAAAGATGGGGATATACGATAGAATCCTCACCCTGCTCGATAATGCAAATCTCTCAAGACTATGTTTTGTCCCTAATATCTCATACGTCGAGCCCACAATATAATTCTTTACACATCTCAACAAAGAATCTGTGGACATTATGGATAGAAAAAGGGACGGAGGTGACCGCAGGCTGGTCGCCAAACTTTTTGGTAACAAAATTTTCATAACAGAAAATTTATTGAATGAAATCTTCATAGACAACCAGGAGAAGCTAAAAAAGGCCAAAGTTGTTAGCACAGAGATCTCCCAATTCAACATACACAACTTCTGGAAATCCCTAACAGGGACCCCAAATTATGAGGCGAAGACCTGCAAGGCCTCCAATATTCATTCTGGTTAGTGCACATGCTTCACAAAATTCTCATCGGTGCGCTCTTCCCCAGAACAGAGGGTGGGAATGTTATCACCACTGATATTTTTATTCACTGGTCCATCCTACATGGGATGCCGATCAACATTGGATGACACATGATACAAAAGTTTTCAGCATACGCCCTAGGGAAAGAAATTTGCATGGGCAGACACATAACTTTCATTCTTAAATACCTCAAGATGGAAAGATTACTCCCCAGGTGCAGGGCGAAATCCTTACCAATGAGCAAACCTTGAAGAACTCTTACATTATCAAAGAAAAGGATGCAAAATTGCACTACATTTTCTACCCTACAGTAAAATCTTCCAGAGCTCTACTACCACTTCTGGAGCTTGCGGATTATGACAAGGAAAAGCTACTCTTTACTGACGAAGAGCTTACCAAAATCCTAGCTTCGGTCAAAGTACAAGAGAAGAAAACCAAAGCGGGCCAGACAAAACTTAGTATCACTGCCCCGGCAGCTAGGGTAACAAAAATACCGGTAAAACGACCATCTAAGGCAGGTTTACAATCACAACAGCTATCGGGGACGCCGACAT
Organism: Alisma plantago-aquatica; assembly: GCA_963693085.1. Lineage (NCBI taxonomy): Eukaryota > Viridiplantae > Streptophyta > Magnoliopsida > Alismatales > Alismataceae > Alisma > Alisma plantago-aquatica. The sequence goes on along the minus strand of OY856409.1, from coordinate 1,913,623,220 downwards.
CAAAGCTAAATCCTGAGACAGAATGCCCGCATCCTGAGGAACATATCAGTACCTCGTCATTAGACTCATTTATCATGAGCCTAAATGTTGAGCTTGCCACCACCACCACCCCCACCACACTACCATCCACTACTATCCCACCATCTACCACCCCCCCACCTTTCTCCACAACAATCCCAATAACAATTCCTTTCCCCACATCCACACCTCCACCCACATCTTCCACCTCAACCTTTTTCTCTTTGGGCAACCCATTCTCCACTCCAACACCCGACTTCACCTCCTCCACTCCCATCTCCACCCTTTTCCCCTCAACATTCTCGGTCCCACCATTCTCACCGGGAATGTCACCATTTTTTCATCTACCACCACCCCGACATCATTGGTGACTCCATCTACTGTCACCACGTAGTTTGTGGGTCCATCAACAATGTCTCTTTTGCAAGGCACTACCACCCTTCCACCCCAACCCCAGCCACCCCACCCTTCCACATCTAGGGTCCCTTTTACAAACGTCGGTGAGGAATTCGGACATCAATTTGACGCTATCTGAAACTTCCTCACTGACCCTTCTAATATATTACAATATATTTTTTCTTGTGTGCGGGGTCTAACTACATAGGTCGCCAATATTGACGATCAAAATCATGCCTTGCCAAGCATCATCTCAAGCATCCACCAACAACAAGAAGCAACGGCCATGAAAGTCGAAAGCATCGACGACCGCCTGCAAAAACTGCCACAGTTGGTGCTTGGGGTGAAAAGCCAGCAAGGTGATCTGGCCAAGCAAGTCGACAAGATTTCTGTGCAAAATCAACCATTGCCAGAAACCCTGCATGAGCTTAAGCAGCAACAAACTGCTTTAAGCACGCGCTTGGATGACATCAACACCACCCTCACACAACTCAATAACCGCCAAGAGGAGTCATCCAATAATGAAATCAACCAATTAAGATCTCAAGTGACAGACCTATCTGCACGACTCCGCTGCCGAGGCTCGTTATTCAGATCTCAAAGAAACCCATGACGCACTGCTTGAAACACAAGAGCATGTGCAAGTGGCTTTCGACGAACTACAAGAACTCCACCAGCAGTGCAAGAAGCCTCCACCAAAGAAGACTACAGATAAGGTGACAGACGAAGAAGATGATGAAGAAGAAGATGAAGATGAGGATTCTGACTCCTCAGCTGACTCCAAAAATAGCACCTCCTCAGACGATAAATCTGATGACCCAGACAATGTTGGGGAGGGCCCCAGCCGCGGAGCTGCACCAGAACAATAGAAAAATCACCAAGAAGGTGATAAAGATCCCAAATCCCCTACTCACAATGAAAACGTTAACATGTCATATGGGGATCAATTTCTTGACTATTCTGCAATGGGATCTCTGAGGGAAACTGCCAAATAAGTAGCTTTTGCTGAGTTCCAACAATGTTTATTCGGAACCAACACGAGTCAACCACAAGCAGACCTTCCACAACACTCTGCCCTGGAGCAATCTTCACCCCTTCCCCCAGAATAGGAAGAATTAGAAAGAGTCAGCTTAGATATAGATTAAGATCTCGAATTTGCTTCTGATTCAGATAAAGACGAAGATCTACAGCACTATATAGATGATTTGGAGCAGACTTCTTCCCACCCTCCGCAAGAGCTTCCCCCGCCGCCACCTCTACCTCACAAGATGCACGATTTAGACATGGTGGCCATATCTACCCTAGATGCTCAAGATATCTTCATCCTAAACACTATCATAGATGATGCCATAAAAGGGGGAGACGTTCTCTACCATAATACAAAGACTCAGTGCAAGTTGACACGTGACGATTTCCACACCATCCTTCGACCACAGTCAGCGGTTAAGATGGCAATCTTCCGTGTCCTCTTTGCCAATTCTATCAAAATCTATAGAAGCTCTAAACGGCAGCAACCAGTACTTAACGCTTCACCTGCTTTGCCATGAGTCTATTATATAAAGATTTACAAAACAAATATATCGAGCGGTTGCAGAGAGGGGTTGCTAGAAAGGCACGCTATATTACCATTCCCTTTCAAGTTTCTGGCCACTGGATGCTAATGATCATGGACATCGCGGATCGAGACGCCAAGGTGTACAATTTTTTCACCAATGAACTAAAGGCTGGTATAATTAATTTTGTTGGTATAGGAGTCGGGGAGGCAAGATGCATCCCTTTCCGGCTTCTGAAACTAATTTGGGCTGCATGCCCATCCCTCCGAAATGGTTGGAACCAACCCTAGTTCCAAATCATAAACCCACAAGTCTAAATACAAGAAGGATCTAGGGATTGCACTTTCTACACTATACGCCACATCCAAGCGCTCAATCAACAAATCCCTTTCACTGAGCTGGCCACCGAGGATTTTCATTCTCTACGAGGACGTTACACCATTGAGATAATATGTGATAGAAGGTTCTTCAAGGACCCAACTATGGCACCTAACGACGTCCCTCGCTACCTCTACTCGGCCATCCAACGTCCTCAAAAACAGCCATTCTGGCAAAAAATAAAGGAGTTGGAGAAACAACAACCTGCCAAGGTCCACATGAAGAAACAATAGGACCGATACTCTTTTGATCTAGAGAATGATAAATGGGACATCGAATTGCTAACCGGGGCCACCATCAACAGACCATCTTCACAAAAGGTGCCCCTATCTGCCATTGAACCGACGTTCCCTAATTTTGACCTTACAGCTTGTAAGAATCTCTCTGACAGTGAACTCCGGCTCCTCATGTCGAGGCTATATACTGAGAGAGATGATCTTGTTTTTCTAGCCAGAGATATTCTGCATATGGAAGATATGTTCCGTGAAACTATTCAATTCAAAGGGTCTCTATCCGTGAGTCTGATGACCGCCTATCAATATCTACTCGAATAGAATCACCCTACGGTTTATATGGCGTCAACATATATGAAGGATGATCCCATAAAGCTAAAGAACTTCGGAACCATAGAGGCACTCACCTCTTGCCTCCAACATATGACTCTGAAGTTCATTATGCTTCCTTTCCTTCACTCAGAGCACTGGATGCTACTGGCAAGAAACCTTCACGACGGAACAACTATCATCTACAACAGTTCTGATAGCCAATTTGATGCAAACTAGAAGTAGTATGTTGTGACAGCTAACACGCCCATGGAGGAGGTGGTAAAGGAGTGTGCTAACAAACTCCACGATATCTTAAGCAAGCACACAACGGTGTATGATAAAGAACACTTTCATCGCCCAGCCTTCATCCACAGATGTCCCCAACAGCTCTGAGAGTCAAATGACTGCGGCTTCCACGTCCTCTACTGGATGTACACCATCATGGTCCTTGGAAGACCAGTAGAGGACATGATAGACATGGATTACCATGCTCTATGTGGAAAGTTCACAGCTAATCTTCTCCGAACGCATGGAGCTAACAAAGGACTAACAGAAGCCTAATGCCCTTGTCCTTGTACTTCTCAACCTATCACTTTGACACTCTGAGGATAGAGTGAGTGATAAGTTTGGAGGGGGGAGTACACTGGACAAGGGTGAGGTATCATTTTTAAAAAACCCTTCCCTCTCTACAGTCTCTTTTAATTCTGTACAAAATCTTTAGCTTTGTTTGCACATTTAGATTTTATTTTAGGTAATTCCTCTGTTAAAATCAATCATGCACATAAGAATAACATCCCTCTTAGAAAAGGTCATCCCCAGCTAAATTTAGAATCCAGTTAGTCCTCAAAAGAAAATTCATATAGGCATGTAATGGAGAATTAATAAATTACCTTCACACTAGATTTTCATGCCTTTGCTTCAGTTCTACATCTGACTCTCTACAGGTCAACATCAGGGCCGAAACAAGCCAAACACTCTCAAGGATGGGAGGGATATCAGGTGACATCCAAATCAACAAACCTCGCAAGTGGACCACTAAGTAGAAACCAAATAAGTGCATGTCGAGACACTCTAAGAACACCTTTCTTCTCTTCAATAAAAGAGGCTTGGCCACCCAATCAAAACCCCTAAAATCCCAAATCCTAAGCATGTGAGTTTTTGAATAAAAGGTAGAGTGTTGAATAAAAATATGAGAGTTGTTCCATGCATAAGGATATATATGAATAGCCAATAAAGGTCTCACCCATCCGGTACATTCAGCTTCCCTCACGAAGGCCGATGTGCCGTGCCCGGTAGTGAGACCCTAAGGTATCCAAATATATGAAAAGGCTGATAACAGACTCACTCGGGCGATATATTCAGCTGCCCTCACAAAGGTAGATGTATCGTGCCCGGTAGTGAGATCCTAAACGCATAGACAAACCCTCCCCCACTTGAAGGGGGAATTACACAACAGCCTTTAGCCAACCTTCATACCCACTTTAGCCCCCGACAGGATTTTTAGAGAAGTATAAAATGGATTAGAGTCGACGACATGCACAGAATAAAATCAAAAGGTGGTTCCAACGCGAGCTACATGATATGGAAGAAACCTGAGATCCAAGCAACTCTCAACACCTGAAAGAGTTAGGGAAAGAAAAAGCCCTGATACGACTTTAGGAGATCTCTAGTTTAGAATTGAAGCAAGAGTATGGAAATCTTAAATAAATAAAATCGCCTCACCACTACGTGTCTTAGCTCTATCTAGCTTGAGGACAAGCTAGACTCTAAGTTGGGGGGTGATAACCTCCCATTTTGTGATGTTATCTTATTGGTTTTTCTCAGTTTTCCATACTCTTTCTTAGATATATTAGATAAAATATTTAACTTTCCACTTTATTGCAAATATACCATTAAAATAACTTTTCTTCTTTTATTTCTTACAAAAAAGCACAAAAAAATTACAAAAGCACCAAACGGTCCCAAGACCGAATGGACACCAAACAGTCCCAAGACCGAATGGACACCAAATGGTCCCAAACCCAAATGGACACCAAAGGGTCCCAAGACCGGATGAAGCCAAATGGTCCCAAGACCATATAAAGCCAAATGGTCCCAAGACCGTATAAAGACAAACAGTCCCAAGACCGAATGGAGATCAACTGGTCCCAAGATCGCATAAAGTTACACGGTCCCAAGACCGAATAAAGGCAAATGGTTTCAAGACTGCAAGGACTCAAACGGTTTCCAAACCGGGAGAGTCCGAACGGTTTTGAAACCGAGAGAGTCCAAACGGTCTCAAAACCCAAACGGTTTTCATGACCGTTTGGGCCCAAAACTGCCCAAACTATTTGGACTTCACTCAAAGCCTATAAATAAGACCCAAAGGGTCCTCACAAGGATGAAGTTTTCATACGCCCAAAGGCTGCCTCTGTTGTTCCAGAGCTGTTCCATCCTTCATCCACCACCCCGAGGCTGCCGGTCTGAGATCCATACTCCATCCACAAGCTACTTTCTCTCTCATCTCCAAAGAAGGTGGGAAGAGGAGGATTCATCATCAAGCAACCTATGAAGTGTGAAGATCGTTTCTCTCTCTCTCTCTAAGGGGTCGACCTTCTTCCCTCCTTCGTGGAGATGACATTCTCTCTCTCTCTCTTCTCGCCTCCTTCTTTGTCCTTGCCATGAGCGAGTAGTCTCATACACTAGGGTGCGGGGAGTAGCCCCGCTACCCATGTTTTCATTTCATGCAATGAAATTCATAAGTTTGCAATAGAGATATACTTTCTTCTCAGTTCGATGCCAATCATTTAATGAATGCTTGTTGTTTGATCACCAACTTGTGTTACCTATTATCTTTTAGTATGAATTGTCTATGTTTGTACTATCATATTTGAATCTCGATTGAATGTTGGTTCTTGATGCATGTAGCCACCATGCATCTATTTCAGTATCTAGGAGTGTTTTTCAAGAAGTGGAGTAAACTCACTTCCATCGTTGTACTTTCATACTATGAAATGGAATCAGTTGACGTATGAAAGTACAACCTTGATAAGTCGAGGAACACACTTTGCGAAGGAAGTGATGCAAAGTAAATGATCACTCATTTAGGGATGGATGGCATTGCAACATTTCCACACTTCTCGTAGTTAGTTCTCTGAAAGGAAACTAGATCTACAAAGATACTAACTGTTTAGACTCTTATTGCAGGTTATGTTACTATGTTGTATGTTTTGATTCATGTGTAGCGATGGTGAAAGCCGATAACACCCTAGTGGTTCCTTAATATTGTTTACAACCTTAAATTTACCTTCCGGCTTACTTTCTTGCTTTTACTTTACTTGTACTTAGTTTAAACTACCAAACCAACGCTTTGATCTAAATACCCATTGTTGAGGAGTTAAGTGAAAGTCTAATGTTTTCTATCTTGTTGATCTCAACAAGACCGTTGCCATGTGGATTCGACCCTTAACTATACTACGATAAGACTTCCACATATCCTAGCATACGTGGGTGGAGTTTTTAATCTAGTATAAGCAAGGCTAAACCTAAAGATTTATTATCTTTGGGATTTTTAGTGGTACACGCAATTCCATGCAAGTGGAAGCTCCATCACCTATTGACTTCAAATTTGGACCACTAGTTGAACAAAGGGTCTAGATTCTTCCTATATAGTTAGATTCAGATTTTGCACTGGTTTTATCCATAGTTTCCATATAGATTACTAAAATTGATTTTAATGCATTTTATTGATTAGATAATAAGAAATTACATTCCTTTGTGAGACTTTGAGTCCAAGATCAAGATAAACATTAATTGTCTCCTAAAATCTCTTATCACATATATATTATGCTTGTTTGAGAAGCATTCATGGAGGAGAGAGAAAAGAGTTGGTTTTCCTTTATGTATATTGGACTCATTTAATTACAAAGAAAATAAAGGAAACAAATCTTCATTTCTTTTCTATGTCAAAATTATATGAAGAATTCAATAGTTGAGAAATTTTGCATTTAAGTCCAAGATTTTTCATTTGTATATGGAAATTTTCAATTGAGACCCCAAACTTATTTTTTAAAAAAACTTTGGGATGTTACAATTCTACCCACCTTAAACAAATTTTTTCTTCAAAATTTCATGATACTACCCACATTAGGGTTTTCCAAAATCTATGTATTTGAGTTCTCTAATATCATCTCAAAGTCTAATTATAATACTTAAGATATGACCCTCTCATGGTTAAATAAGTAAACCAGACCTTAGATTTATACATATTACTAATGAAGCTTGGAATCTATCTCATAACATCATCATTGACATGACAAAGGACCTCTCTTACCCATTCTCTAGGGGTTTTGATTCTACCATGGACCTTACTTGCTTATCTGATTAGGTTTAGGTGACTATAGTTATCAAACTCTTAATGCAACTCTTGTTTTCTTTTTTGCCTTTGGATACATGTTGTCCAGTCATATATGTAGAGGTGACTTATCTTATCATGCTTATCTTAGTACCTCCCTCATGCACATGTCCCACTACATGCACTTGAAAGGACAAGACAAGTATGATTATGCATATAACATTATCTCTACAAAACCCCATGAGCATGTATCCCATACCACAGACACGAGGGAAAAAGAGAGAGCATCCTATATACAATTCTAGAGTTAACATAAACTTTTAAAACTTCTATGCACATAACCCTAATCCTCATCTGAAGTTATATCTCTTATCTAGACCTCTACTTTGGTTTCTAATATCTTCCACCTACTTCTATTATACCTAGGGTTAGATCATATGAATTTTTAGCTTAGTGTCCATCTACTCATTGCTCTGATACCATATTGTAACGCCCCTCTAAGCACATACATAACAGCAGAAGTAAACCCTATGTTATCCATAACATGGGTCACTTGGCTTGGGAGGAACATAACAAAACATGATAAACATAGCAATAAGATAAATGAAATACCTTGCATTTATTGAAAATCTTGATTCATACATTGTTCTCTGAAAGAGAAAATTAATAACATAAACTATCTCATCTTTGAACTAAAATCTATTAAATGAAAGGTAGAACCAATATATGGCATAAATAATCTTTCGAAACTTAATACTAGATCTTATAAGGTGTAGATGTCACCCTACCAAGCTAAGTCATGGGATCTTCTACTTTGAAGCACTTACTTCAAATACCTTTGCTCCTTGATCTAGGGACATCTCATCCCACTTCCATATGAAAACAAAGACACACATCAGTAACTGGCACTATACATTTTATAAGAATTTGATAAATAAGCACATATACTTGACTTGAATGAAAATCTTGATATGAATTAAATTTAAGCATTATTGATTACAAGAATCTTATAACATGAAGAATTGAGAATTAATATATGAATCTTTTCCATGATTCCCATTTAAGAGAACATGATTTCTTGGAAAGCCCATCATACTAGGAAATCCCATGACGACACGAATGCCCATGATTTGGCTATAAAATCCCATAATTGGCATGACTGCTCATAACGACCTCTTGAGGTCCATGATGGCGAGAGCATATGAAAACTATTTTAATTCCATCTATCTTAACATTATCATTACCATAAACATGAACTTGATCTGAACTTTAATCTTTAAAATGATGGGATTTCTCCCTCTTGAAACTTGAACTTTAAATCCATTAATCATAGGTCATAGGTCATAGGTCATAGGTCATAGGTCATAGATCATAATCTCTAATCTTAATGAACATAATAATCGTAAGACATAGGATGTAGCAATCATCAAGAAATTTATATGATAAACATGATTTAAGAATTGAACTTGAAATTGAAAGCATAATCCATAAATCATACATAACATCCAATTTAACCAATGTACATATGTATAGTGTCATAACCCACTTACATGGAGCAAAGCAAATCCAAACTTGGTCTCTATGATCTTGAGTCAAATCCTAAGTCTCCTGAAATTATCATGATTTGTATTATTGATCACTTTAATCACCATCCTAAACCCTATTTTGAGCTCTTAGGAAAAACATGTTCTAATATTAACTATTAGGGTTTGAAAAAATCTAAATCGGATTGTACTTGAAAAATACTTTCCAACAACTATTTTTCCAAAATTTTCTCATAAATCTTTGATTTACTGTGATTTTGTGGGTAATCGACCAATTAGAATGTATCAAAAACCCATGTAGGCAGTACTTATCCATAATCTGGCAGCAAGGCATGGCTGGCCCAATCAAACCAGGCCAACTATATAGGGCCTGCTTCATAGTCTGCTCTTGCCAAAATAAAATCAAAGGACCATAATGTCCAAGGTAGTGCATGACAAACCAACATATAGATCAGGGTAAAAATGGAAAATATTAACCATGTTTGTTCTTCTTTGATCAATGAAGAACAATGAGAAAAACGTTGGAAATCTTGAATCAAAACACCAGATCCGTGATTGATCTTGAGCAACCAAACTTGCAACTGAGTACCCAAGGTCAGGGCGATCCTAAAGAGCAGAGACTCGAGCCACCATGGTGTGAGGAACATCAATGGTGACTTCTGCCATCACCAACCAGGACAAGGTTGCTTGAAAACCTAGCTAGATCCATCAGGGCTTGCTTCTACATGTAGGAAACAACTTGCCAAGACTGAATGAAGACAAAGGTTGTGAAAACATTGCAAACAATGGCCTACACAGTGACACTGGCCCACACAATGGCGAGAACAACGGAACAGAAAATGAAGGATGAGCTTTAGCTCTTAGCAATTAGGTTTGAATCTGAAGTGTCTGAGTATCCACAAAGAATGGAGAAGTGACTAGTGAAGCGAGACGAAGTCAAAGACACTATTTTCATCATTGAGGGACCATTGGATGACCAAAGTAATAGATGTCGGTGAGGTCCAAAGACATGGCTATAGGATGCGGAAACTCAGGGAAAAATGGAGCGAGCAAATAATGGAAACACATCTTAGAGGTTCATTCTATGGTTACTTGTGTGTTAATTCGAGCAAGAGGAGTTGTCATCGGCTGGATTGAAGCCATGGTTTCTTGAACTGTAAAATGAGTAGGATGGGGAAGCTTGGAGTATTAGATTTGAAATTGGAACCATAGGAGAAATAGTCTCGGTCTAATGGTTCTAACAAGGCCTCTATATATAGTTGTGATGGATAAAAGGGTCTCTTATGGACATGGGGTGGGAGGAGGAGTTCAGTCCTAACTGGAAATTCTGTGAATAGGGCATGAAGTCCCAAAAATCTTAGGATCATTGGGTTTGTGTGGATGTTACAATTCCATCAGTGAAGAAATCTAAGAAAGAGGGGCATTGTGGAGAGAGAATGAGGTGAGGTAGTAACTTGTTGCTTGGTGTCTTGTATTCAGTCTCCTACCCAAGGTAGGAGACGACTTCTGAGTCATATGATGGAAAATCAACAGATCATAAGGAGTCTGCATCAACCAAAGTGTGTGACTCCAAGACTATAGCCTAGAGATGAAACCTGAATCGAAATGCAATGTAACATTTAAATAAACCGGATCTTTGGTTAAACCAGCGGATAAATCAAATTTTCAAATGATATTTAACCAAAACTATAGGTTAACTTCCCTAATGGTTTTGGAGGGTCAAACGAAGTCCTATTGACTTCAAATTTGGACCACTAGTTGAACAAAGGGTCTATATTCTTCCTATATAGTTAGATTCAGATTTTGCACTAGTTTTATCCACAGTTTCCATATAGGTCACAAAAAATGATTTAATGCATTTAATTGATTAGATAAGAGGAAATTACATTCCTTTGTGAAACTTTGAGTCCAAGATCGAGATAAACATTAATTGTCTCCTAAAATCTCTTATCACATTTATATTATGCCTTTTTGAGAAACTTTCATAGAGGAGAGAGAAAAGAGTTGTTTTTCCTTTTATGTGTATTGGACTCATTTAATTGCAAAGAAAATAAAGGAAACATATCTTGATTTATTTTCTATGTCAAAATTATTTAAAGAATTTAATAGTTGAGAAAATGTGCACTAAAGTCCAAGATTTTTTATTTATCTATGGAAATTTGCAATTTGGACTGTAAAATTATTTTATTTAAAACTTTGGTATGTTACATCAACCTACTAGGGATTCTTATTTTGCATCAAATGAGACCCTCATGGGTTACATGATGCATCAAAATGCCTATAATACCTAGGTCCGGGAACATCTTCACCAGGTTCTAGTTCACATCATATCCCAACATGAAATTATCCTTCCATAACCCATACCAATCATACCAGCCTTTTTTTCTCTACCACTGATTATGCCACATATGCCTACGATCAATTTTGTACTGCTCACCAATATGCTTCTTCTACCACACACCCAACCATTGGTGATGGACCTACACCTGCTTCCTCCCATCCACAGTTGAGTGCCACTCAGTTGCTTGCCCTCTCACCTAGCCTTGCCTCTACTATACTTGTTGATTTTGTTGGGGTTTCTACACCCACTTTTGAATAAGAAAAGGCATTGCTTGAAATGAGCATGTCCTGGCGTGAGAAACATCTCATGTGGATAGGTATTCACTGTTTTTCTCCTACTGAGGATGTAGAGATTGTCAAGGAAGTTGAAGAAGAGGCTGAGAATTCTGATGATGATGACATAGAAGGTGATGTATAGGAATTTAATGATGATGGAGCTGATGATGGTGATGAGGAAACAACTACTCTTAACTCTTCTATGCACCCCGAGAAAGCCAGTGATGAGGACTATGACCTTTTTGATGAATAGATGGAGAGAGATGATCTAGATGTTTAGTTCTTAGATCTGAGAGTGCCCATGTATATGTCATTTTGTGAGCTTACCATGTATTTTCATAGGGCGCCTATATATGAGGCTACCGTTTTAAAAAATAGGACCCTCAGACTTGGGATTTTATTGTACTGAAAAGCAGCAATGTACAAAGTTTACTGAAGAGAGTTTTCTCTCTTCTTGGGTGTACCTTCTTGGTTTTTGGGTTCTCTCTCTTTTGGGAGTATTATCCTTTGTAATCTTCTTACAATAGTGAAATTTTCTTCTCCACCCATGGAGTAGGTTGTCTGGAACAAAGACATAAATATCATGTTCATTATTTGTACAGGTTGTTATTCTTCTTCTTATTACATATGTCTTGCTCATTATCCACTGCATTGACTCAACAAATTGGTATTAGAGCTTGCTGATCAAAAATAATAGCAAGAAACTATGACATCAAGAAGATTGACCACACAATCAACTTCAGATTATTGCAAATCAAAAGGGCTAATTGATCCCGATGTGGCATCCCCAATCTAGATCCACCCTAGCAAATGTTTAGGAGACCATAGAATTGGAGCCTCAGATGACTGTCTTGGTGTTTCTATGGCAGTGGAACCTGGTGTGGTTCTTAGGGTGAGATAGAGAAAGGTTTTTGAGGATGAGTCTGGGATTCTCTATGGTATCAGTTGTTTATTGTTGCTTGGATCACGTCCTAATCACTGCCAAGAGATGGCAAGATTGCTAGTCCATGTTGCAACTCAAAAACATTCTACCCTTAGGACTCGAGGATGGCCCTTGCTAGACAATGGATTGCCTCAAGGGTCATGTCTCTTTTTTTGTTTTGTTTTCATCATAGAAGGATATCCTTTTCTTGTAGTCATTGTCATTTATACCCTAAACTCTTTTCTATGTTACTATATGAGCTTAGGATTATGCTATCTTATATTTTGATTATGACTCAATGTTCTCAGTTCTCTCTAGCTATTTTTGTTTCTTGGTGCGTGTATATATCGCTTATGAGTTAAAAAAAAGACCATACTTAGCTCTTCTACCCCCTCCCTTTTTGATATGAAAAATGGAAGAAATAACTTGGTAACACATATTGAAATTGATCTTTGAATTGCATATCTCTTGCTTATTGGAAATTGCATGGCATATATATGTGGTGGTAGTGCCTTTGGAGAAAATAACCTAACATGTGAAGGTAAGAACATTTTGAGGGAGAGCAGTTGCTATCATACAAAGATAAAAAACCAAAATAGCACACTTTGATAAAAATATGTACTGAAATAGCACCAAACACATCCTAATTCCCGAAATAGCCCACTTTCAAGAGAAAGCGCCAACACTTTTGGCGTTTTACTGTTTCCAGGACCAAAAGCACCAAAAAAATGGCGTTTTACTGTTTCTAGGACCAAAAGCGCCAAAAAATGGCGTTTTCAATTGAAAGCGCCAAAAAAATGGCGTTTTCAGTTGAAAAACGCCAAAAAGTAGGCTTTTTTTACGATTTTACATGAAAAACGCCTAGTTTTTTGTGTTTTCAGGTGAAAACGCCATTTTTTTTGTGCTTTTGGTCCTGGAAATAGTAAAACGCCATTTTTTTGGCGTTTTTAGTCCTGGAAACAGTAAAACGCCAAAAGTGTTGGCGCTTTCTCTTGAAAGTGGGCTATTTCGGGAATTAAGATGGGTTTGGTGCTATTTCAGTACATATTTTTATCAAAGTGTGCTGTTTTGGTTTTTTATCCATCATACAATCATGTATCCCCCTACAATCAAAGGTAAATATGTTTCAAATTTTGTTCCTTTTCAATATGTTTAGGAATGGTTTTTCATCTTCAAGAAGGGGGAGAATGTTGACCTAACAGTTATACATTGTCCATATTTTGATGATGACTTAACCATTCCATTTATGTGTATCTAATATGTCTATTTGAGATCGATTTCAGGTATTAGGTACATGAAGAGATGGAATTAGCAAACCCTAGTTTTCCATAAAGCAAGTCAAAATTAATGAAAATGCATGTTTTGAGAATAAATGGTAACCCTATTAGAATCATGTTGTAAATCATTTATATTGAGTGTATTACTTGTAACCAAGCTTAATGAAAATTTAGAGCACTTGATTCGAACATTTAAGCATTTTTTGGGTATTTGTCAAAAGGCATTATAGACTACCTTGTCGGCCAAGTTTGTCCTGGTGACAACTCAATCGACAACGTATATGGATTTTAGAAATGCCCAAGGTTGGCTAAGTTTGTCCTAGTGGCAACTCAACAGACACCTTACACTAGCAAAAAAACTTAAAGTCGTAGGTCGAGTTTCATCCCAGATAAACTTGACTGGCAACTTTAAATTATTTTTCCATATAGTGTCGTCGGTCAAGTTTCCCAAAAGATAACTTAGCTGACATCATTGTACGATAAAATGCAAAAAAATGTTTCTAGTCGTTGAAGTGTTATAAAACTCAAAATATATCCATTGGAACACCCAAAATGGCTATAATTTATTCCTAAGTCTCTCTACTGGCTAGTTGGCACCCTAAACTATAAATAGAGCCCTTATAGTAAGGTGAAACTATCAACTCTTTCTCCCAACCTCTCTCTAGTAAGGTGGTGACTTGAAGACGATCTCCTTAAAGAAGGAGGTGGACTTCTTGAAAAGGGGAGGGTGATCAAAGGTAGAAGATCTTATATAAGAGTGGGTAAGACCTTAGTGAAGGTGGAAGATTCTTGGTAGGTCGATAGGTAAGTCCTTTGTAACAGTAGTTGGCTCCCTTGTCCTTAAGGGGAAAGCTAGGTAGCCTTGACCTTGAACAAGTAGATATGTATATTGTAACTCCTATAATGGAATATAAGATGTATGACATGGTTGAAAATCCTAGAGATTGACCCCTCTAAGTTGTGGATGTACATCTCCTATTTTAGAGGTCGGAACCACTATACATCTTAGTCTTCTCTCTCCCTTGATTTTAAATATAGCAATATCTTTTAACAAATATCTTTAAGGTTTAATGTGTTTTATTTAAGTGTTTTTAGCTCTATTCGCCCCTCCTATAAAGCCCATAGATCCAACACATGGGGCTACGCTCCACCGTGAGAAACGACAACTATTGCCTACTAAATCAAAGAATGTATGTATGTATCCTTCTCTATATCTATAGCAAGACTACTTGTACATATGTTTTCTTATTTCTCTCCATTATATCTAGGTTCATATTATTCTACAATCCCATCACCCATCTCTCAAGAACTATGTGAAGTCTACTTGAAAAGATGTATCTTCTGTTTCACTCCATTCGACCTACTCAATCTCACCCCCTGCTTAGTCCCATCCTCTGGTTGTGGATAGATGGGGAAACTAATGTTGATCAATACCAAGACTAAGGCTAGTTTCCTACCTAGAATGCTTAGTGTTATCATTTATTGCGTACTCGTCCCTTAATATGAATACATGTCAAATTAAGTTGGTACAATTGAGGGTTACTTTTTCTAAGGTGTTTAAGTAAAATGAGATAGTAGGTCGTAACCAATTTTCAGTTGCATTTATAATGTATTTTTAAGTACATCCCTCCTTCCAAGTTGTGTAAGGTGTACGATAGATTCCTCTCTTGGTAATATTTTAGAGGAGTGGTACGTTGCTTTAGGTGGTGCAACCTTGTCCTTACTGACTGCGAGCTTGCTGAGGCTAGTGGGAGGACAATTGGATGTCTAACTTTATTATTGATGTCTTGTTGGGAGAGCATCACCTTCACATATACTTGTCTAATATTAATGCATTCAGAGAATTATACAATAAATGTTTCTCTAGGATATTGACACTTGAACATGTTTGATACATTATTTTCAAATTCGTTCAATGAGGGTAGTTGTTCGTTATTAAAGCCCTAACCATATATATCTTCTCTTACTCTAGTTAGGTGGATAACAAGCTAACAAGAGCGGATGTAGTGATATGTAGACTAGAGTTTCTACGTGATCAATTTGATCACATTCATAAGAGATTATTATTTATTTTAGTAACTCTACACTATTTTTATTATTAGAAAATTGATTTGATATAAAATGTGCATCTCAGTTGAAACGTTTCTTATTTATCCATATAGAATACATTCCTCTTGTAGAAAGTTCGGAGAGGAGTGTTATATTGTCATGGGGTGGTGGGGAGAGGAGTGTTATATTGTCATGGGGTGGTGGGACCTTATATTATTTGTTCCATGACCTTATTCATCCCCCCCCCCACCAAATCCAATCCACATGCATGTTTAGGTTTCAAATCATCAAAGGTAAGAAACGTAAGTGACTTTTACGAAAGCAGGAAGAAAACATGTCTTGATCATTAAACAAAGCATGTCTTGATCATTAAACAAACAAACAAAATGTACTAGAAATGAAATGGACTGCCTAATTAAAGAAGGGACCGTATAATTTAAGAGGACGAACGAACAAGGACACAACGGACAGCCCATCCTTCCTGAAGACGACGACACGTGTGAGTTGATAAATAACGATTTCAATAGAAAATGCACGAAGAGGGAAAGAAAATATCTCACATCCCGCAGCTGCTACAACTTGCTACCTATTTATAGGATGTGGCCGACCTTGTGGGTCCCTCTTTATTTTGATTGCTCCTGGCAGTGTGGTCCTACTGTCCGGAGTCCGGACTGCCTCAAGATCGGAACTCTCTGAAAGAAAGGCAGAAAGCAGCAGCCGCAGCACAGTAGCAGCCGTGAAGGGTGGGGTTTTGTTCCGCCGGGACCCGGCCCTGACGGCGGCCACGGTTGGGCCGTCGGTTTGCTCGTGTGGGCCACACTTTTTGGAAAGGTCCAAAAGGCACTCGAATTGTAATTAGGCCTGCTCCTGAATGGTGTTGCTGAAGCGGTGTCCACTGGTGAGTAAGAGAAGCTAGTAATAAGCTATAAGCTAAGCTAGCTGTCGACCTTGCCGGAAAGAGACGCTAGATTTTGCTTTCCTTTCCATCCCAAGATTCCTCGACCCAACATATCATAATTTAATTATGTCCACCCCCCCCCCCCCCCCCCGTTTTTCTGTCCCCACATACTCCCTTGCCTATCGAGTGATGTCCAATGTTCATTCGCCTCCCCTATACTCCAAGCTGGGTGGCTACCAATTACTGTGTTGTATACATAATCTAGACAATTCTACTTGTTATTAATATCCACAAGGTATATAAACAAATTAAACTTGACCAATAGTTCAACTGGTAAAACTTTTGGCGGCTAAACTGTAGAACTGGGTCATCTGGGTCACTGCAGGAAGTTCCTCAATGTTTCTTTGCGCACTTTGCCAGAAGTTGGTACACCTCTTAGAAATAGAAAGTTATTAAAAGAAAATATACATAGATCGATTTGATCTTTTATATTAAATTAACTAGGAGACCGACCGCGTGAGTCTTGTTTGGGTCTTCTTCTTCTTTTTTAGCTCCGCAAGGTTTCCATATTTTGCAAACAATGAAACAGTTAGCAGGTAGGAGAAGATGGATGCATATGCGCTGCTCTACTGTTTCCTATGTCTCTCACTCTCTCTGCCGTCAACTGACAACAAAAACGGCAAAGGAACCGACCAAAGGACAGGCAACTGGCGGGCAATGGGTCCTTACTAGTTCCACTTCAAATTAAACTAGGATACGCTAGCCACACCCCCTCCCATCCCCACTCCCCCATCTGGTTATTAGAAGGAATAGTTGTTTGCAGCTTTATATAGCTCACTTTCTCCTATATTAATAGGGGTAGTTATAAAAAGAGAGAGAAAAGTGAATCAGAAAAAGGAAAATATGGTTAATTTCTGTAGAAAAAATAGAGGAGTCTCTCTCATTAAATTCTAGGAAAGACAGAAACAAACCATTAAATCTGAAAAAAGAAAAAATTAAATTGTTCATATCTTTCAAACCTTATTGAATTTTTTACCGAAATAAAATTCATAGGATTTCTTAAAAAAAATATTTTCCAACAACACTAATATTGACTTACTTTAGAGAAAAATAAAATGGGATACATATACTTCTCTCTCTCCCGTATTATACGAATGTTTTTAAGTACATTATTAATGTGTACTTCTCTCCTCTTTCTTTTGTACACTCTCGTCTCTCTTTCCTACTCTTTGTATTGTATGAATATTTTTATAGTACGGTACTAATGTTTACTTCTCTTTTCTTTTTTCTACTTCTCTCCTAACTTTTTTCAATATTTCTCTCATCTTTTTTGTATTGTAAAAATATTTTTTGAGTACAGCACTAACGTTTACTTCTTTCTTCTTTCTTTCCTACCTCTCCTCTTTTCTTCTAGACTTTCCTATATTGTGTTTCGTACAATATTAGGGGAGTAGAAAAAAGAGAGAAGAGGAGTAAACATTTGTATCGTACTAAAAGTATTTGAATAGTACATAGATGAAAGAATTATACATCTCTCATATAGTGAAAAAAAGAGAAAAGTATTGTTAGTTGTTTACACTAATGAGTTTCAATCCAATCAAAGGATAGTTTACTCAACTTAACCAAACTCCGCAAGTATACGGAGGTAGTATAGTCAAGGTCGAACACAAGGAGCTTAGCTAACTTAATTGAGCGCAACAGTACTAAAGTTCAACAATCTAGACCGATATTAAAGTGTAGAGAAGATTTGTTCTAAAAGCATAAAATTCAGATTTTAACTACAGGAAATTCAGATTCTAATTAGCAAGCAAGAACCACAAAAGAAGTTCGATTTCAGAAAGTTAAGACTCTTGGACATTAGGATTTCATTCTCATATCATAGAAATCAAGGAATCAAAATAATTTAAACATACATAAGATCACGTTTCAAGGGAAAGTTGTGTTACATTTCACCTCCCGGTGCAAATGTAACGATCATAACTCAAATCAACACTCTCGTGTATGAAATTCGTTTTTGATCACAAACAGTCCCTCAACTCATCCCTCTCTACTCTCGTAGAAGAGGAAGAGTTGCCAAGAAGATCACCTCCATACATTCCTACTTGTTTTCTCAAATCAAGCAAGAAGGCAGAAAATATGCACATAAGGTGGCCAACAATACATGTAAGAAAAAAGGATAAACCGGCACTTTCATGGTAATGAAACAAGAAACAAATGCATTTAGTACAAAATTACTTATTCCATGCATACTATGACATGGGAGCTACTCTCCCATGCCCAAAAAATAGGAGTCTACTCGTCCATAACAATGTACAGCAGATTTGCTACAGAATTTTCAGTTCTAGACATGGTTTAGAAAGGAAAAGTCAAAGAGAACTGAAGGTGTAACCACAAGAAGCAAGAATTCCAGCTTTAGAACGAAATTCCCCTCCTTTAGCTGCTCCAAGTCGAACTAGCTCCTCTCCCAAGAAGCTGCTCGGAGTTGGGGAAGCTTGGTTGTACCTTGAAGAAGATAATGGAGAAAAGGAGAAGAAGAAATGGTCTCTTTGTGCAAGAAACCACCTTAGATTCCTCCAAATTTGCCTTCCTCTACTCTCCTCTAGCTCTGGGACAAGAGAAACTCTTCAAATGATCGAACATAACTGTCCCTTGGCTTCCCTCTTTGTTTTAAAATCGTATTCTGAATTTTCAAATTTCTGAAACTGCCAGGTGCACGACGTGCATTTTGGGTGCACGCCGTGCACCTGCAGTGCAGTTGGCATCGGGCTGATCCTTGCACGGCGTGCGCTGAGGAATTGCACACCGTGCGACTTTCCAGAACTTTTCTTCAACGGTTTGCGTTCCAGGTGCACGCCGTGCATCGATGTGCACGTCGTGCGTTCTCCTTCTGTACATTTCTAGAATCTCACACGTCGTGCGTTTTCACCGTGCACGTCGTGCATTCTCTTGACTGAACAGACCGAATTTTCTCTGGAAAGTGACATGCCGTGCATTTTGATTTGCACGCCGTGCACTTTACTGCTTCAGCGAACCAGTCTTTTTTCTGGAATGGTGCACGCCGTGCATATGAGTTGCATGCCGCGCATTCTTCTGTTTTAGTAGAAATAGCATCTGAATTTAGTTCTTTTTATGGCAATTCTGCAATACAAGTTATGGGATAAGTAGAATGATAAAAAGATGGCAAAACTAATATGAAAGAGACTGAATTATATCAGAAAGAATCAAATTTGTGTGTGATATCATGTGAAAAGATGATATATAAATCACACAACAAATCCCCCTAAGCTTAAACCATTGCTTGTCCTCAAGCAAGAAGGCATAGAAATATAAATGAAGAATTTTCAAGATCATGAATAGATCAAATGAAATGAAAGATGTGTACAAAACCAAACCAACCATGATCAACATGTTTATGCTCATAACCATCAATTCAACTCAAACACCCAAGAAAGAGATTTTTAGTTCAGCAGGGATGGTTTCAATTTAATGAATCAATCAATTAAACAACACTAGGTAGAATATAGATGACCAAGCCAAACAATTAGTGGATGTGCAAATCAAACTCTCAACTATTAAGGATACAAAAGATGAAATCTTAGTTAAAAATTGACCATTTTTGTTGTACTCTCCTTCTTTTCCAAAAAAGATATGACAAAGGATTATGGGTTCTGACACTCGGATGCTAATGTAGACTTATGCACACATGGAATGTCAGTTGGGGTATTTTATCCTCTTTTAAGACATACCACCTAACCATCGTGGCCAGATCGAACTTACACTAGGCTAGCATGATATGTGGGCGGTTTAGCCATCTTATTTCCAAAATATAGGAGAATCAACTGAATTGCAACATTAGCTAGATTTCATTCATTTGTTTTGAAAATTTTTCATTGAAAGAGTGGTTGCAAGTGTACTAAGAGCTTGGCAAGGTCATCCCGTATTCTAAATTATGTTGTAGAGTTGATTTACTCACAAAAATTGAAACCATTACATGTTTTAAGCAATCAAGGATGTGAAAGATGAATGTTCAGGCTAGAAGCATAAACCAGAGTTAAGTACATGTTGATGGTCAAAAGGTTTCATTTGATTAATGCATGTCTTTTACAATTTCTTCAAATGATATTTCTCATCAAAAGAGGACAAACAGTTAAGCATAGGAGTTCTATCCACATATAAAAGATAAATCTCATATCATACTAGACTTGCCATCAGAAGAGAAAAAATGAAAACAACAACTAAAAAGTGAAAACAACACAAAAGCAAATGACAAGAAGCAAATAACATGAAAAGAAAAAACTAAAAGAAACTAGGATACCAATACCATCTGGATGCTCCCCCCTAAGCTTGAAATTAGCAGTGTCCTCACTGCTTTAATCAAACTTAGGGAGTTCACAACCGGATACCTTTCACGAATAGATCAAAAGTATGATCTGCCGCCTCCCTTCTCAGTGAAGAACTGACTAATCATGTCAGGGATGTCCATCAGCGTGGCGGATGATTCTAGTTGTTGCTGGTGGTGGTCCTGGGGCTGCTGGTCCTGGGGGAACTCATGCGGTGGAGCGTCTGGAGCTGTGGTCTCCTGGCGGGGGGGGACTGGAAAGACTGCGGTGCAGGGTAGTGGCCTTGCGAGATGTGCCACGCATCCATATAGTTGACCATGTCATACATAGTTGAGTATTGTGCACTCAAATGGTCAAACGTGGTGTCGTACTGCGCGGCCATCTGGTCTAGGCGGGTGTCCATATGATCGAATCTCCGCTGCACGTAGCCGTAAAGGTGTTGAACATCTGGCATTGTCCAACTGTACTCAGTCTGAGTACTAGTGGACGGTGGCAGAGGGGTAGGGGCTTCTAGTGTAGGCCCTGGTGTAGAGCTGCTGGCACCCCGGGTGGGTGTCTCCTCATCAGTCTCTGGCTGTAGCTCTACCTTCCAAGTAGCCTTGTTCTTGATGTCATTCCGGCTTGCATCAAGGATTGTGATGAACTATTTCTTTGTGATAAAAACCTTGAACTTGGATGTGTTGTTGCCATGTCTGGAGATCAGACCGCAAGAGATGAGATAGTTGATATCAACAAGGTTCTTCCCCGGTGCAGGTTCTAGGGAACCCAAATCCAAACCCAGCTGCATAGCAAGGATGCTAATTAGCCCGCCACACATGATGTCGCCTGCCTCCCTTTTCTTTTGCTTTTTAGTGTCAAGAAGCTTGTTGACAATGTAGTATCCAGAACTTATTTGCTCATTTTGCACCAAACACCATAAGAAGAAAAGATCAGCTTTTCCCACAACACCTTGAGTTTCGTTCTTTGCAAAAGGACCTGTGCTAAGAAGACGATGAATAACTCGGAAAACTAGATTGTGGATGCTAGAAGCCCGAGCATTCCTTTCTCTATGCACTTTATCAGAAGTGATCTTAGACCAAAACAGATCGATATTGAAAGCAGGAGGATAATCAGTGTAACCGCCGTAGTTGCATTTAAGCAAAGTGCAAAACCGCTCAAGATTCATAGAAAATGGTTTGTCCAAAAGGCGAAAACTGATATTCTGATAAGGGATGTTGCGGCGTTGTGGGTCACTCTCAGCCTTGAAAGTAGTGAGAAACTCGTAGATAAGGCGGGGATATGTCTTAGCAACTCGGGTGAAGAGGTAGTGTAAACCCAAAAATGTTAAGTGATTGACTACCTCATTTTTGAAACCCAACTTGGTAAGGGCTTCATTGCACATGTACCGGGAGGGAAAGACACGCCGTGTGATGAGGAACTAGTAGTCGGCGTCCTCCTCGGGCTTGACCCTGAACTGCGTTGAGGGTATAAATGTCGCAGGTGCTGGTGCGGAAGATCCTACGTCAATAGAGGGAGGTGCAGCAGCTGAGTGGTATGTTCCATGGCACCGGCCAGACTTCTGTTTGATCAGTGCCATTCAGTCTGTAAGGGTGCACGGTGTGTCTGGATGATGCACGGTGTGCAGATGTGTTGTTCGTCTTCTTAAGACAGACAAACACACGGCGTGCAGGTTGAGTGCACGGTGTGCACCTGCAGATTTGGGGCAAAAATCAAAATCTGCACAAACAGCTGTTGGGATGGTCAAGGTAGATGTTGGTGCGGTCAACGGAGCTGCAGTTGGTGTTGCTTGGTTGATTGAGAAGGCCCGGCGGCTGCTATGGAGGCGTGAGGTGTTAGCTGCTTTGGGAGTTGTTGCTTTCTGCTAGGATGGCGCTGGCGGCTTTCTACACGACGACGAGGTGGCTAGCACGGCTGGGTGTAGTAGCTGCTAGCTGGGAGAAAACACGGTTGAAGCTCGTCGGCGGGTGGCTGGCGGCCGTTGCTGCGGAGCTCTGCTAGCTTGGAGAAAACATGGCGGAAACTCAGCGGTTGCTGGCTGCGTCTGAGAAGAAGGGCGGCGACAAGGTGGCTAGCGGTTGGGCGGAGGAGCTGCTGTTGGCGTGGCTGCAAGCTGCTATTGCTTTAGAGAAGAACAGCGGCAAGAAGGCGGCGACTCGAACGGAGAAGGGAGACCGAGCTGTGCACGACTGGCAGAACGCTGGCACACGGCTGCAAGCTAGAGTTGCACGGTTTCAAGCTGGAGTTGCACGGTTGGCGGAACGGCGTGCGTTCTCTCTAGCTCTGGTCGGCGGCGGCTGCACAGCCGTAAGGGTCGGGGTGCAGGGCTCTAGGGTTGGAGTGATTAGGTCATGCACTCTGGCCCTTTTTGTCTAAACATTACTTAAAAGTGCACGGCGTGCGTTTTGAATGCACGGTGTGTGCTTTTGTAAAGTTTAGTTTCAAACTGCTCCCTTGTGTCCAAGTGCACGGTGTGCGTTTTGTAGATGCATGCCGTGTGTGTTTCCTGAAACTTTATAGATTTCCATCGCCCAGGTGCACGGCGTGCGTTTGGACTATGCACGTCGTGTCTGTTTCCAGAAGATTTACATAATTCTCGAAGACCAGGTACATGCCGTGTAGCTATTAAATGCACGACGTGCACGTTTCTAGAGAGTTTCTGAACTTTTTATTTCCCAGATGCACGCCGTGCGTCTTGACAATGCACGGCGTGTTAGTTTCCAGAAAATTTCTAGATGTTCAAATCTCCAGCTGCACGACGTGCGTTTTCTCCGTGCACGCCGTGCGCATTTCCAAAAACTTTTCTGTTGTATTTTGTTTTGAAGTGCACGCCGTGTCTTCAAAAGACACGCCGTGCACTTTGCGATTTCTACAAAAAATTGCAGTCAATCAGCAGTAAACTATGACAGATTGAGTAGAAATCAACTCTAGATTATTACATTCATCCATGACAGGCTTATTAACGAAATTTAAGAGTGTTTTTTATTCGAAAAACGTAAAAGAAATCTATCCTAATGTGGGGTCAACTCCCACGAGGTCCTCCATTTAGAGTCTGGAGTAAGACTTCTTCTAAGACTTCAGACATCTTGGAGGGAGCAAGAAGCTCCTTTCTCCACTTCTTATCCGCAAGAGTAGTGTTTGCAATGTTGTCCATTGACTTTGAAGGTTCCATCTTTGCCTTGGAGTTCTACAGCTCCATATGGAAAAATCTTGAGTACTAGGAACGGACCGGACCACTTGGATTTCAACTTTCCTGGAAAAAGCTTCAATCTGGAGTTGAATAACAGTACTTTATCTCCTTCTTGGATGTCTTTCCTGCGGATTCTTTTATCATGCCAAGCCTTTGTTCTTTCTTTATACAACTTTGCATTCTCATATGCATCAAGACGAAGTTCTTCAAGCTCCTGCAGCTGCAAAAGACATTTTTCTCCTGCTCTCTTCATGTTGAAGTTTAGGAACTTAATTGCCCATAAAGCACGATGCTCTAGTTCGAGCGGAAGGTGACATGATTTGCCATAGATTAGCTTGAAAGGAGTAGTCCCGATGGTGGTTTTGTATGATGTGCGATAAGCCCATAATGCATCATCTATCTTTAGTGCCCAATCTTTCCTTGAACTAGAGACAATCTTTTCAAGAATATTCTTCAGTTGCCTATTTGAAATCTCTACTTGCCCGGATGTTTGAGGATGATAGGGCGTAGAGTTTTTATGAGTCACACCATACTTAGAGAGGAGATTGTTGAATTGTTTCTCAGCAAAGTGTGTACCTCCATCAGAAATAACCGCATGTGGAACTCCAAACTGAGGAAATATAATATTTTAAAAAAGCTTAATTACAGATTTGGCGTCCAGTGCTTGGGTTGGAATGGCTTCAACCCATTTAGAAACGTATTCATAAGCAACAAGAATATATTGATACCCGCAGGAAGATGGAAATGGTCCCATATAGTCCACTCCCCATACATCGAACACCTCAACCTCTAAGATAGAGTTGAGTGGCATGTCGTCTCAGTGGGATATGCCTCCTGTTCTTTGGCACCTATCACAAGATTTGACGAATAGATTGACATCTTTAAATAATGTGGGCCAATAGAAACCAGCTTGAAGTATTTTTGCAGTGGTCTTTTCTCCTTCAAAATGGCCTCCATAAGGAGAGGCATGGCAATCAACAATGATGTTAGGAACTTCCTCTTCAACAACACACCTCCGGATTAGCCCATCACTTCCATGCTTGAATAGCAATGGGTCATTCCAGTAATAGAATTTTACATCATGAAAGAATTTCTTCTTTTGTTGATATGTCAAACCCAGAGGTAGTTGTCCAGTAGAAAGAAAATTAGCAATGTCTGCAAACCATGGTGCTTGAATGGATGACAATGCGTAGAGTTTCTCAATAGGCAAATGATCCTCAATCGGCAATAGATCTCCAGCCTCTGTGGTCAATCTAGAGAGGTGATCAGAAACACTATTCTCGATACCTTTCTTGTCTTTGATTTCGAGATCGAACTCTTACAGAAGTAGTATCCAGCGAATAAGGCATGGTTTGGCATCTTTTTTATTCAGCAAATATTTAATGGCAACATGATCAGTGTATACAATCACCTTTGATCCTACTAAATACTGTCGGAACTTTTCGAATGCATATACAATTGCAAGCATTTCTTTTTCTGTGGTTGTATAGTTGATTTGTGCTTCATCGAGAGTTTTGCTGGCATAATAGATGGCATGGAGTTTCTTGTCTCTCCGCTGTCCCAAAACATCTCCCACTGCATAATTGCTTGCATCGCACATAAGTTCAAAGGGAGAATCCCAATATGGAGGTTGGATGATTGGGACTGAAATGAGAGCCTCTTTGAGCTTGGAAAAGGCTGCTTTGCAATCATTATCAAACACAAATTTTGTATCCTTTGCAAGAAGAGAACACAACGGCTTTGCAATTTTTGAAAAATCTTTAATGAATCTTCTGTAAAAACCTGCATGTCCTAAAAAGCTGCGAATGTCTTTTACTGAAGATGGAGTAGACATCTTCTCAATTGCTTCGACCTTTGCCCTGTCCACTTCAATACCCTTGTTAGATACAACATGTCCTAGTACTACATCGGATTGTACCATAAAATAGCACTTCTCCCAGTTTAGTACTAGGTTAACCTTTTTACAGCGGGCTAAGACAAGAGATAGATTCAAAAAGCATTGATCAAAAGAATCGCCGTACACACTAAAGTCATCCATAAAAATCTCCATTATGTTTTCAATAAAATCAGAGAATATGGCCATCATGCACCGCTGAAAAGTAGCGGGAGCGTTACAAAGACCAAACGACATACGGTGATAAGCATGTGTTCCATAAGTACAAGTAAAAGTGGTCTTTTCTTGGTCTGGAGGGTAGATGGGAATCTAAAAAAATATGGAATACCCGTCTAAGTAACAAAAATAAGAGTTCTTGGCAAGACGTTCAAGCATCAAATCAATAAAAGGCAATGGGAAATGATCTTTGCGGGTTGCTTTGTTCAAACGCCTATAGTCAATACACATACGCCAGCCGGTAACTATGCGTATTTGTATTAACTCATCATTGTCTCCTTTAATGACAGTTGCACCCCCCTTTTTAGGTACCACGTGAATGGCACTAACCCAGGGGTTGTCACTTATTGGATAGATGATTCCAGCGTCAATTAACTTGAAAATTTCTTTCTTTACCACCTCAAGCATATTTTGATTTAGACGTCTAGGTGGTTCAACCGTTGGTTTAGCATCATCTTCCATATTTATTCTATGCATACAAATTGAAGGATGAATGCCTTTTAAATCTTCTATCGAATAACCAATGACATCTTTGTACAAACGCAATTCGGCAAGCAATCTATTTTCTTGATCATCGGTTAATTCATTATTTATTATAACAGGAGATGTAGAATTTGGTTCAAGAAATTCATACCTTAGCCCAGGTGGAAGGGCTTTTAGTTCTACCTTTTTTTCCGTTGTACTTTCATCAACTTTATCTTCAACAAGTGGAGCATCTTCATTAATAGTTGTTGCTTTAGAAATAGAAATTGCTCCAGAAATTTCAGAATTATTGAATTCAGTTGTATCACCATCATAGAGATTAACCATAAAATCATCATCATCTTCATTATCATTCTCCATAGGATCAATAATATCAAGCAAGCATATTTCTTCAACACGTGTGGGTGCCTTCATTGCTTCATAAATAGAGAATTCCATAGCTTCTTCACCAACACGTAAAGTGAGTTTCCCTTCCCAAACATCAACAAGACATCCGGAAGTCCTAAAAAATGGCCTCCCGAAAAGAACAGGGATGGAAGGAACTTCCGCCATGTCAAGAACAATGAAATCACAAGGTATATAGAATTTCCCGATTTGTACAAGTACATCTTCCACCATACCTTTTGGATATTTAATAGAGTGATCAGCTAATTCAATAGCCATCCTTGTGGGCTTCAAATCCCCAAGATCTAATTCTTGCCATAAGGTAAATGGAATGAGGCTAATACTCGCACCGAGATCTACTAAACCTTTGTCAAAAGTAGTGTCGTTAATCTTGCAAGGCAGTGTGAATGCTCCCAAATCATCAAGCTTTTGAGGAAGATGATTTTGAATAATAGAACTTACTCGTTCAGAAAGCATTACAGTTTCTACTTGATCAACTTTTCTTCTTTTAGTCAGAATGTCCTTTAAGAATTTTGCATAAGAAGGCATCTCAACAATAACTTCAGCAAAAGGAAGGTTTACATGCAATTTGTTGATTATGTCCATAAATTTCTTGAATTTCTGGTCTTCCTTCTTATTGGCTAATATTTGAGGAAAGGGTGTTGTAGCTTTGAAAGAAGGTGGTATTTCAGCCTTACCTTTCTCCTTGCTGCAATTTGGAGTGTTGTCCTCTTCTTCAATAGTTTGCTTCATGTTCTTCTCCTCAGATGGAGAAGGTCTTTCAATCTCAGCTCTGCTTCTTAAGATAATTGCATGGGCTTGCTGCCTTGGGTTTACTTCCAGTTGGCTTGGGAGGGAACCGGATTGTGGAGTCCTTTGTTGATTTAAAGCTTGTTGTGCTATTTGGGTTTCCAACATCTTGGTGTGAGTGGAAATTCCATCCACTTTTGCAGAAAGTTGTGCAATAGCATCTTTTAAAATCTTGTCATTTCCTCAGAGTTTCTCATTCCGTTGCATCTTTGTTGATATGAATTTCTCCATCATGGCTTCCAAAGAAGAACCTTGGGGTTGTTGTGGCTGTTGAAAACCCCTGTTGTTGAAACCTGATGGATTTCCTTGACGGTTTGCATGTTGTTGTTGTTGTTGTCCTTGCTGGAAATTTTGAGTATTGTTTGCATTCTGGTAAGAGAAATTAGGATGATCTCTCCATCCAGGATTATATTGGTTGGAATAAGGATTGTATTGTTTGTTTTCTTGCATCCCAACTGCATTAACATGTTCAAAATTTCCTTCCATAGCATTAGGGGCAAAACAAGAAGAAGAAGTATGTCCTATATTACCACAAGCTTCACACGTTGCTTCAGTAGATTGAATTGGTAGAGTGGTCATCTTTTCAAATTTATGTGTAAGCACATCTAGCTTTGCAGCAATAAGATCAACGACATCAATAGTATGCTTTCCTCCTTGCTTTCCGGCTGAAGATCTTGTTGTAGAGGTTGATTTAGCTCCTCTATCTCCTCCCCATTGGCAGTGATTGAGTGATATATCTTCAATGATATCATAAGCCACTCTATAAGACGTGGTCATTAGTGCACCACCAGCTACAACATCTAGAGTCAACCGAGTATTGTAAAACAGTCCATTGTAGAAAGTTTGCAGCAGGAGCCAGTTTGTCAAACCATGGTGCAGGCAAAGGTGTTGAAGATCCTTGAACTGTTCCCATGTATCATATAAGGTTTCTCCTTCACTTTGGGAGAAATTTTTGAGATGGTTCCTCAAGTGAGCTATCTTTCTTGGCGAAAAGTACTTTGCAAGGAAAGCATTAAGGAGTTGGTCCCAACTTCTAATAGACTTCTTGGGAAAAGACAAAAGCCACACCTTGGCTCTATCTCTTAGAGTGAAGGGAAATAACATAAGTCTAATTCCATCAGCAGACACTCCATTAATCTTAAAAGTATTTAGATATTCCAGAAATTATGCAATGTGAAGACTTGGGTCTTCATTGGCTGTACCCCCAAAATGATTTTGTTGAATCATTTACATCATAGAAGGGGCAATTGAAAAGTTATTTGCTTCCACAGCAGGCAAGTCTATGGCTCCACATAAGTTTGTGGCAACCGGCATCGTGAAGTCCTTTAAAGGATGATCGTCCTCCATGGCTGAAATGCTCGGTGTAGCTACTGCAGAAGATGAAGAAGATGACGGTGGTGATGATGGCGGTGGTGACGGTGAAGTACCTCCAAATAGTGGTTGTTCCACTCTTCTTGTTCTCCTCAAACTTGAAAGAGTTCTCTCTATTTCAAGGTCTAACAAAGCGGATGTTTGGAGACCTCGTTGTGAACGACACATACAACCTGAAAAATAACAAGAGAAATTAAGAACACACTAAGAGGTATATGGAAATTCAAGAATGATGAATGATGATCTAGTCTCGAATACTAAATAGTACTTATTACTCCAATTAAATTACCGTAGCTCCTCGGCAACGGCACCAAACACTTATTGGTTGTTTACACTAACGATTTTCAATCCAATTAAAGGATAGTTTACTCAACTTAACCAAACTCCGCAAGTATACGGAGGTAGTATAGTCAAGGTCGAACACAAGGAGCTTAGCTAACTTAATTGAGCACAACAGTACTAAAGTTTAACAATCTAGACCGATATTAAAGTGTAGAGAAGATTTGTTCTAAAAGCATAAAATTCAGATTTTAACTATAGGAAATTTAGATTCTAATTAGCAAGCAAGAACCACAAAAGAAGTTCGATTTTAGAAAGTTAAGACTCTTGTACATTAGGATTTCATTCTCATATGATAGCAATCAAGGAAACAAAATAATTTAAACATACAGAAGATCATGTTTCAAGGGAAAGTTGTGTTACATTTCACCTCCCGGTGTAAATGTAACGATCATAACTCAAATCAACACTCTCGTGTATGAAAATCATTTTTGATCACAAACAGTCCCTCAACTCATCCCTCTCTACTCTCATAGAAGAGGAAGAGTTGCCAAGAAGAGCACCTCCATACATTCCTACTTGTTTTCTCAAATCAAGCAAGAAGTCAAAAAATATGCACATAAGGTGGCCAACAATACATGCAAGAAAAAAGGATAAATCGGCACTTTCATGGTAATGAAATAAGAAACAAATGCATTTAGTACAAAATTACTTGTTCCATACATTCTATGACATGGGAGCTACTCTCCCATGCCCAAGAAATAGGAGTCTACTCGACCATAACAATGTACAACAGATTTGCTACATAATTTTTAATTCTAGACATGGTTTAGAAAGGAAAAGTCAAAGAGAACTGAAGGTGTAACACAAGAAGCAAGAATTCCAGATTTAGAATGAAATTCCCCTCCTTTAGCTTCTCCAAGTTGAACTATCTCCTCTCCCAAGAAGCTACTCGGAGTTGGGGAAGCTTGGATGCACCTTGAAGAAGACAATGGAGAAGTGGAGAAGAAGAAATGGTCTCTTTGTGTAAGAAACCACCTCAGATTCCTCCAAATTCACCTTACTCTGCTCTCCTCTAGCTCTGGGACAAGAAAAACTCTTCAAATGACCGAACATGACTGTCCCTTGGCTTCCCTCTTTGTTTTAAAACCGTATTCTGAATTTTCAAATTTCTGAAACTGCCAGGTGCACGCCGTGCATTTTGGGTGCATGTCGTGCACCTACAGTGCATTTGGAATCGGGTTGATCTGTGCACGACGTGCGTTGAGGAATTGCACGCCATGCAACTTTCCAGAACTTTTCTTCAGCGGTTTGCGTTCCAGGTGCACGTCGTGCGTTCGCCTTCTGTACATTTTTGGAATCTCGCATGTCGTGCGTTTTCACCGTGCACACTGTGCATTCTCTTGACTGAACAGACCAAATTTTCTCTGGAAAGTGACACGCTGTGCATTTTGATTTGCACACCGTGCACTTTAATGCTTCAGCGAACCAGTCTTTTTTCTGGAATG
Organism: Alisma plantago-aquatica; assembly: GCA_963693085.1. Classification (NCBI taxonomy): domain Eukaryota; kingdom Viridiplantae; phylum Streptophyta; class Magnoliopsida; order Alismatales; family Alismataceae; genus Alisma; species Alisma plantago-aquatica. The sequence goes on along the minus strand of OY856409.1, from coordinate 1,913,592,219 downwards.
GTGCACGTTGTGCATATGAGTTGCACGCCGTGCATTCTTCTGTTTTAGTAGAAATAACATCCGAATTTAGTTCTTTTTGTGGCAATTCTACAATACAAGTTATGGGATAAGTAGAATGATAAAAAGATGGCAAAACTAATATGAAAGAGACTGAATTATATCAGAAAGAACCAAATTTGTGTGTGATATCATGTGAAAAGATGATATATAAATCACACAACAAGTATTCACATAGTACAAGAGATTTGTACAATATTAGTACAATACAAGAGAGGAGAAAAGTATTCTTACAGTACAGTAGAAGTATATGTCCAAAGTTCAACGTTACTCTTGTTGGAAAGTATTTTTATAAAGAATCTAATATATTTTTTTGACAAAAAATCATTAAACACTGAGAATTATGAGCAAAATACTTTTCTCTCTCCTATTTTTTTTTTCTATTTCCCTCCTCTTTTGTCTAATTCTCTCCCTTTTTCCTACTTCCCTCCAATATTTTCCTTATCTCTTTTCACTTCCCTCCTCTTTCTCTATTTTTTATATCATGTATTCTTTATACATTTCCTTTTTATACCTCTCTCCTATTTCTTTTGTTGCATTTTTTGTTTCTACATTTTTTTGAGAGATCATCCAGACAGTAGGCGGAGTAAGAGGTAGTCTATTTTGACTCGTTCAAGTATCAAGGTGGAATATCGTGCCATGGCACACGCATGCTATGAAACTCAATGGATGACGTATGTTCTTTGATCACTAGACTTTCCTCTCTCTTCTCTAGTATCTCTCAAGTGTGATAATCAAGCAACTATTCATATAGCTAATAATCTAGTTTTTTATGAACAAACCAAGTACTTTGAGATTGATTGTCACTTCGAGAGAGACTTGATTTGTATAAATAAGATCATTATACAATATGTAAAGATTGGAGAATAGAATGTTGATATATTCACCAAGTCTCTTCTATCTTCACCCTTCTCCCATATGTGTGGCAAGTTGGGAATACACAATGTGTACTCTCCAGCTTGAGGGGGAGTTTTGGTGGTATGTTTGTTATTTATTTTTCTTTGTATCAGCTAATTGGGATCCCTCTCCTCAAGCACATTAGATATAGTTTAGCTTATGTTATGTTATATTTTGGGTACATCATACGTTGAGACATGGCTATATATATGACTCTTTGTGACCTTGATTCTCATAATACAAATATCTCTTTACAGATCCCTAACAATTAACTACATACACCCCTTTATGTAGGATTAACTTATGCAGTGGAAAGTAAAGAGAAAGAGGGGTCTGAGGTTGCTACAACCTAGTTATCAAAAATGAATCACTACAGTGCCGAGATAAACATACCACTAGTCAGATCTAGTAGGTGACAAGGAAGGGGGGAATACCATTTGAATTCCTACATAGGTTGCTATACTAGAAATTATTGGATCCTAGATGGGTGATTGGATGCTCTAGAGGGGGGGTGAATAGAGTTGAATGCACTTAAACAAAATTCATTAGACCTTCAAGATATATCACAAAATAAGGTTGCTAAATAGGAATTTTGAGTACAACTAAAACATGCATAGCAAGGGGGAGAGAGATTAAATATACACCAATAGACAAGCCATTTAGAGTAGTTCCACACTTCAAACTAGAAGTGAGTCAGTCTACTACCTAGAGAGGTCAACCTCTAGGATTTCTTAACCATTGCACTCTTATATTCATTCATAAGACTTACAATACATGACCAACCAAAGGACTTACCCATCCAAGCACAAGGAGATATCCACCTTACCAAGGACTTACCCACTTTGCTTGAGTCTTCAGCCTTCACCGAGATCTTACCCACTCAAGCACAAGTCTTCCGCCTTCAAGGACTTTGCCACTCCTCTTGGATCTTCAGCCTTTGCCTTCATCTTCACTTGGAGAAGCTTCCACCAAGGACTTACCCACTTGAGCAAGGAGTCTTCTGCCTTCACCAAGGTCTTACCCACTCTTGCTCCAAGTCTTCAGCCTTGACCTTCACCAAGGGACTCCTTCCCTTGTTCTTCTTCACCTCTCTTAGCCAAGAGACAGAACCTTCATCTTCATGGTTGAAATGAGAGATAGGGAGGTGGTGGAAATGAGAGCCTTATAAGATATACATGTAGGACTAGCTCTCTTACAGATTTTCTACTCACTCTAATGAATGTAGCAAGTGATTAAGCTTAGAGAGAGAGAGAGAGGAGGTTGTAGGAAGCACTCAACTATAGAATAGGAACCTCACATAGAATTTTGCATTGAATGCTCAACCTTGGAATGAAGCCCAAGGGATCCTATTTATATTTGGGGATGCCTCTTAGCCTTTGGGAATACTTAAGAATTAAAACTAGCCATTTTGTGGCTTGCTATAGATATATTTCCACTTGTTGCAACTCTACAATAGCTAGAAACACTTTTCTGCATTTTTTCATATAGTGCAATCGGTCGAGTTTCTATAAAGGTAATTTGACTGATCCCACTAAAAGATAAGACCAATTTAGGCCATCGGTCGAGTTTGTCCTGGGGTAACTCGACCGATTCACTTAAATTAGTTTTGGTTAGTAGAGGGATCAGTCGAGTTTTGTGAAGTGACTCGACCAATCAAAAGTCATTTTCAAGATCCAATCAAGATCGGTCGAGTTTGCAACTCGACTGATGAACAACCTGATGTGAATTTTGGAAAATGGTTTTTGAGTGCTTAAATATTAGATCTAAGTACTCCCAATTTTTTCTAAGCTTAATTACTATCCATACAATCGTTACAAGTGATTTACAACATGATTCTAATGGATTTACATCATATTACAAAAACGTGCACTTGTATTGACTTTGACTTATCTTTACTCCAATTTGATGTGTGCAAGTTAGGGCATTTGTAGTGTGTCTATACCTAATCTAAAATCACTCAAGTAGAGACATTAGACACAAATAAGTGGAATGGTTTAGTGATCATCAAAATAAGGGTTTATTCAATTTAGACCTTGAGTCAACATTATCCCCCTTTTTGAAGATGACAAACCATTCCATAAATGTATTGAAAGCTTTTAAGTAATGTCATACCTTAGGAGAAACCTAGGGGTTTCAATAGAATTGAGTTCATATGTTTTCCCTCAATTGATGCTAGTGGAGTTCTCATACTCCCCCATAATTGATGTTATTTCTCATGCATGGTTAGCTTTCATAACATTTATAGAATACTATGTCTTCTACTCATATATGTTCTACACATATATGTCTTATCCCCTTTACCTTCTCCCCTTTACATGAATATTCTTCTCCTCTTCATGTAAGACATGCCTTCTTCCTCTTTTGTCAAAAGAAAACATACTACATACCTTTCTCCCTCTTTGTCATTTCAAAAAGTGGAGGTATGAAGAAATAAGAAACACCACTCCACTTGTTAAGAGAAAGTTATATAAGTAGATTAGAAGAGCACAGATAGGGGCTTGTCCAAGCATAGAAAGAAAAGCAAGTTAAAGTATGCACTTGAACAACCCAAAATGCAAGATAAAGTGATGCAGAAAAATAATAAATCGCAATTTTGACCATCAAGATGACGGAATTTGCCAAAAAAGTGTCAGGGCTCATGGCAAAGCGATGAGTCTTACTCAGAAGGCCATTTCTACATAAAAAACACTAGTCTTGCACCAAAAACTAAAACTGGAGCAAAATCTACATAAAATCTAAAAAAGATCCAATTTCTACATACAATGTAGATCTATGTATCATGCATCACAATCTTATGCAAGCATCTCAAGATACTAGATATGTAATTCAAGGAACAAGCTTGAGTAAGTTTGAAACAAGATACAAGCAGCATATAGTTCAATACCACTTGATGAACAGGGCTAGAATGACATGTATGTGAACTACTAGTAGATGATGTCACAAGTTAGGACTACTAGGAAGATCTAGATCATAGCAAGAGATACCAAAAGATACACAAGATAAATCAAGATATGAGGAGATGTAGAGATATATCCAAACAAAGAGATATGCAATGAAAGGATATAACTCACTAACAAGTATGCATCATTACCAAAATATGATCACCACTAAGAACCTCAAGGTTGTATCCAAATACGATATACAACTATATAGATGTAGCAAGTTTGGGCACAACAGAAGCAATTTAGGACATAACTAAGAGATCCAAAGAGATCATCATCAAGACCTGCAAAACAACTCAAGGCACGTAATTGCAAGATATAGACATACCAATTTAGAGCAATTTGAAAGATAGAGTTGTAAGAAAGATAGGAAATTTAAAGCATGGCAATATGCATATATAAAGGTACTAAATGAGAGTGTCAAAGAATAAGGCTATCGATTGCAAAAATCTAGTTGAGAGGGAAATTATCATTCAATAAGCCAACGGTGTATTATGTGCACAGTGTTTTCAGTCGAGTTATGTGTATTGACAACTCGACCGATGACAGTTGCTGTCAAAAATCACATATATTTCATAAAAGTATATTTAAAGGCATGCTAAAAATACAAACCATATCCAAACATGTGTAAACAAGTTAGTAATGCACTATGAAAACATTAGAAACAATTTTTGAGCAAGAGTGTGAAGAGAAACACAAAAAACACTTTTGACTCAAAAACCACATGCATGGTGTACATTAACTTGACAAAAACAAGTTTGGATTGGTTATAAGAAAGAAAACCTTTACCTTTGTTCTTACCATTCCTTTTTCCACTTGTTGTCACCTTCTACACATTTGAACTTTCTTCTTTCATGTGGATTGAGAAGTCAGTTTACAATTCAATAGCTCAAGTCAATCCATTTGCAAGTACCTTCAAGAAGAAAGATGAAATGGTCCCCAATCATATTTTTTGGTCCGGAGGGGTTAGCTTAGCAACCCAAGTCCTATTGCTCTTGGGTGATTTCCTAAAAGGACAACAAGTAGAATAATGGCCAATATCATTGCAATAGTTGCATGTGCCCATAGTCTTGGAACTAGAGGATTCTCCATGGAAAATTGGAGGTCATTTACCTTTTTTGTTCCTTTGACTACTATCATACCCCAAACCATGTCTACCAATTTGTTTAGTAGTATGGTGTAGGATATCGTTAAGATTCCTTTTACCAACTAAATTTTTTTACAAAGAAGATCTCAAACTATCATTATCATGCATAAGAGAAGAAATAGCAGAAGACAAATGATTGACATTATCTGTAGCATGCAAAAGATCATTTTCTAAGCAAATAGCTTTAGTTAAATAAGAATCTCTATCAATATGAAGAGAAACAACATTATTCTCTTTACTAGTAGAACTAGAACAAGATTCAAGCACATTGATTTTAGCAAGGAAGGAGGCATTTTCTATTTCAAGCAAAGCAATCTTAGAAAGATAAACACCATTTTTAGATTCTAATCCTTGCAAAACAAAATCTTTGTCCTTGTTTTCAGATTTAAGAACATCAATATCATGCATGAGAGAATCAACAATTAAAGTATGCTCTTCATTAGAACTAGGCATAAGAGGTTGAGCTTCTAGATATTTAATCTTATCAAGCAAACTAGCATTTTCAAGTTTAAGAGAGTCTACTTGTCTAAGACAAGTATTTTTATCATCAAGCAAACAAAAATTAGCATTTTCAATGTCATCTAATTATATATGCATATTATCAACAATTCTAGCAAGTTTTTTCCTTTTCTTTTTAGAAGACTTAAGAGAGGCATGAGTAGCATTAATGATAACAATTAAAGTTTCTTTATCTAAAGAGTTTATGTTTACCTCATTTGAGTCTTTTCTTGTAGAAGCCATAAGAGAAAAATGGCATTCTCCTTCAACACTAGAGCTTGAGCTTGATCATCCACTTGAATCTTCACTTGAGCTTGAGTTGGAGGATTCACTTGAGCTTGAGTGTCATTTCTCCTTCTTCATGTACTTCTCTTCTATTTCCTTGTGATCATGGGTATTCTTTCCTTGTAGACAATCTATCTTGAAGTGACCCTTCCTTCCACACTTGAGGCACCGGATGGAGGAGGAATTCTTGCCTTTGTAGAATCTACCCTTAGAGTACATGGCATCTTATTCAACATGAGAGGATGGAGAGGCTTGTCCCATAATAGCTTCAATTTGAGCCTTCATTTCAGCCTTCTTCATTCTCTTGAGCTCTTTCTCCTCTTGTCTTTCAACTTCTTCTCTTTTGTCAAGTTTGACTTGATGTGCTTGTAGATTTCCAATGAGCTCTTCAATAGGAATATCCTTAAGAGACATTGCTTCTTCAATGGAAGTCACCTTGGGTTCCCACCTCTTGGGAAGAGTTATAAGGATCTTTGAGTTGATCTCTCCTATAGACATAGGATGACCTAGAACCACAAGACCATTCACAATGGTGTTGAGCCTATGGTACATATGAGCTATCTTCTCCTCCTTTCCCATCTTGAAGTTCTCAAACAGCCCATTGAGCATGTAGATTTTGATTTCCTTCACTTGAGCTATCTCCTCATAAGTGACACATAGCATTCTCCATACATCATAGGTTGTTTCACATTAAGAAATCTGGTTGAACTCGGTGGAGGTCATGGAGGCATAGAGGATGTGCATGGCTCTAGCATTCAAGTTTGCTTTGTTTAAGGTAGCCTCATCCCATTCTTCAATCTTTGTCTTTGGTAGCTTGTATGGGTTGTTCACCATTTTCCACATCTCAAGACTTGATCCTTGGATGTAGAATTGAAGCCTTCTTCTCCAATAGAGGAAATTTCTCTCATCAAAGATTGGAAGGTTGATCAAATATCTCCCTCCTTTGTAGTCACTCATCTTCTCCTACTTGTAGAAGTATGCTTGGAGAAGACTCGCTCTGATACCAATTGTGGGATCCTATATGGGTGATTGGATGCTCTAGAGGGGGGTGAATAGAGTTGAATGCACTTAAACAAAATTCATTATACCTTCAAGATATATCACAAGATAAGGTTGCTAAATAGGAAGTTTGAGTGCAATTAAAACATTCATAGCAAGGGAGAGAGAGATTGAACATACACCAATAGAAAAGCTATTTAGAGTGGTTCTACACTTCAAACTAGAAGTGAGTCAGTCAACTATCTAGATAGGTCAACCTCTAGGATTTCTTAACCATTACACTCTTATATTCATTCATAATACTTAAAATACATGACCAACCAAAGGACTTACCCATCCAAGCACAAGGAGATATCCACCTTACTAAGGACTTACCCACTTTTCTTGAGTGTTCATCCTTCACTAAGGTCTTACCCACTCAATCACAAGTCTTCTGCCTTTAAGGACTTTGCCACTCCTTTTGGATCTTCATCCTTTGACTTCACCTTCACTCGGAGAAGCTTCCACCAAGGACTTACCCACTTGAGCAAGGAGTCTTCTGCCTTCACCAAGGTCTTACCCACTCTTGCTCCAAGTCTTCAGCCTTGATCTTCACCAAGGGACTCCTTCCCTTGTTCTTATTCACCTCTCTTAGCCAAGAGAGAGAACCTTCATCTTCATGGTTGAAATGAGAGATAGGGAGGTGGTGGAAGTGAGAGCCTCAAAAGATATACATGTAGGACTAGCTCTCGTACATATTTCCTACTCACTCTAACGAATGTAGCAAGTGATTAAGCTTAGAGAGAGAGAGAGGAGGCTGTAGGAAGCACTCAACTATAGAATAGGAACCTCACATAGAGTTTTGCATTGAATGCTCTACCTTGGAATGAAGCCCAAGGGGTCCTATTTATAGCTGGGGATGCCTCTTAGCCTTTGGGAATACTTAAGAATGAAAACTATCCATTTTGTGGCTTGCAAAAGATATATTTCCACTTGTTGCAACTCTACAACGGCTAGAAACACTTTTCTGCACTTTTCTGTATAGTGCAATCGGTCGAGTTTCTATAAAGGTAACTCGACTGATCCCACTAAAACACAAGACCAATTTAGGCCATCGGATGAGTTTATCCTGATGTAACTCGACTGATTCACTTAAATCAATTTTGGTCAGTAGAGGGATTGGTCGAGTTCTATGAAGTGTAAACTCGACCGATCAAAAGTCATTTTCAAGATCCAATCATGATCAGTCGAGTTTGCAACTCGATCGATGAACATCCGGATGTGAATTTTGGAAAATGACTTTTGAGTTCTTAAATATTTGATCTAAGTGCTCCTAATTTTTCTAAGCTTAATTACAAGCCATACAATCATTACAAGTGATTTACAACATGATTCTAATGGATTTACATCATATTACAAAAGCATGTACTTGTATTGACTTTGACTTATCTTTTCTCCAATTTGATATGTGCAAGTTAGGGCATTTAGAGTGTGTCTATACCTAATCTAAAATTACTCAAGTACATACATTAGACACAAATAAGTGGAATGGTTTAGTCATCATCAAAACAAGGGTTTAGTCAATTTAGACCTTGAGTCAACAGAAATCACCCTATCAAGGGGTCATAGGTGCAACTCCAAAGGGGATAGTGCCATATGACTCCCTTACTAAAAGAACAGGAAAACTAAAGTAGAGATCCCCCCAAAAAAAAAGAGGCAGATAAGGAAAACCATTGGGATTCACTGATCGGCCAGGGGCAGAAGAACAATTTCTTGACATGGCACCCACCCCGCGGGCTGTAGCAGTGTGGATGTTTGTATGTATGCTGAGAGATCCAATCATGTGATAATTGTAATGGCATAACTTATAAATGATTTGATTAATAATAAAGGAAAACTTTCAATTTATTATGTTCTATTCAATTATGGGATAATGATGTAACATAATAAATGTCTAAAGGATGATATTACTCAGTGACATATGTCTTCAAGTTGAGGACCTGAACAATGGGATTATATAGATGTCAAGAGTATACATTCTTGTTATGTCCCTAGTCACTTAATACTGTAAAAGCAACAAAGACAATATTAATACATAAGACTAGAGTGTGTGTTGGTTGATGACAGAATCTCATCATTCATGATACATGATATCAAACCAAACACATAGATACATGTTAGAGGATAGTTGATGACAAAATCTCATCATTCATGATATATGATATCAAACCAAACACATAGATATATGTTAGAGGACAGTGTATTAAACATACCCACCATGCGAGTAACACATGGAAACCGTTACAATGGTAGTCATAGTTCGTTCTCATAGTGTTCATGGTGATTTTGGTTCTTAAACATGAAGTCACTACACTCGTCACATGTCATTTGGCATAGTTTGACATCATCCATCATGATCCTGAATAAGGGTTGCCATAAAAGTGGTGATAGGGTGCACTGGTTGACACATGGGGATGACTAGGAGTGATATAGATGGGATTTTTCCCTCCTACTAGAGTATGATATCCTGGCCACTTGATTAGCGAGACTGAGAATAGCATGTCCATGCACATGTGGATCAATATGTGATATTGGACTTACATATATCTCAAATAGTCTGCTATAACAAGGAATAAAGATTGAATATTGAAGAGGATGACTACTCCATGCCTCGAGTTCAATCTAGATATCATATACAAAGTAACTATACAAAACACTACAACACAAAACACATATTGTATGTTGAAATTGTTCTCCAACTTTCCATTTACTTGGGTAGCAATCATGTGTGACTAGGCGCCTCTCTTTGCTTGTGATGTCATAATTGGTTATGGACATTCACTGCCAATGTAATATGGGACCTATAGGGTCACACACATAGGATACACCTAGAAGAGGAGCTTTGATCACAAATGATAATTTAAGTGATTGCTAAAGTGTTTAGGTATTCCATTCAAGCAATAAATCAACTGACTGGACTCCCAACCAATCGGTTCATGTGATGAAACGACTAGTTGGAGTGTCAGCTAGATTTAATATTGCATTGGTTGAATTTTGGATGAGCTAGGGAGAGAAACGACCGCTTCGCTTAGAGAACTGATTGATTCATTGTTGTGAGACAACCGTTTCATGGAGTGAAACGCCCAGTTCATTGTGTAATTCAATTACATCAAGGATTAGTGTTGACTTTATGGCGTGCATTAATTGGATTAGAATTGCCAATACATAGGGGATAGGAAAACATGATGAAATGACCAGATCACCTGGTGATCTGATCGGATTGCATGCTAATTGATCATTTTGTCTAGCGAACCAACCGTTTTGTCGTTCGCAGGTTGCAAAAATTCGTAAGCTTCTAGTCCTTTCCACTCCCACAGAGACTGGAAACTCTTGTCCCAACCCTCCTATAAATAGAGGGGTATTCGGGGCTTCCCAAAGATACAACTCAATTGCCTCTGACAATTGTTGTCCTCTCTAGCTGTGGTAACCAATCGAGAGCCCAAGAAAGTCCTACCCTATAAAGGGAGGGATAGCAAGGGAGAATAATTGTGGGAGAGAAAGTTGGTGACCCGTACACCAATGGGAGGGACAACTCTATCCTATCCATTTTGCTAGTTCGACATGAGTTATAGGTAGTCTGTATGGTCCATAGAGGCATGGAGGTCATTTCCTACTGCCGGGAGGAGAATGTCAGCCTACTGTTTATGGTGAAGATCAGGAGCTGCTGCAGGCGTCATCCCAGTGCAACTAGAAGATAACTGCATGACTACAATGATGAGGAGATTGTCACTAGACTTGATCCAAGATGAGATATATTCTCAAAATCATAATTTACATTATATAGTTGTTGACATGATCCACTAGTTTAATGGGGAATATGGCAACAATTTTTTTTATTTCTACTGCCTACTTGATGTCATATTTCCCTACAGTAGTATTAGAGACATGTCAATCTACTACATTTTGGAATTGTCAATATGATCTAATTTTTGGCTTTATTGTTTATTTATTTATTTATTTTATTTATTTTTTTTGGATAAGTCAGGAGATTATTTTATTCATCCCGCTCTCCTCGTGTAGGGAAAATAAGATTGCTACACAAATTGCCTACTGGAAAAGAAAATTTGGTAGGACTCCTACCATTACAAATCAGAAAAGGAAAGGGGTGACCCACCGGGTCGAGAGGAGGATCGACATACATGCGATCATCCTGGTAATTTTTGAAGTGGTGTTTGGCAAGCCCATCCACCACATGTAGATTAGTTCGACTGACATTCCTGAGAGCAACGTCCTCCATCCCAGCCATAAACTTCTGAGCCTTCACTACCCAATGTTTAATCGCGGGAGCTTCATCTGCATTATTCTTCAAGGCTTTAACAGCCATAGCACTATCCGTAGCAAGGATGATCCGGCTGTGACCATTAGCACAACTGACCTTAGTCACGAGCTCAACAGCTCGGACTTCAGCTTCAAGGACAGAGTTCACTGTGATCTTTCTAGCACGCCCACCGATCCATCGACCATGTTGATCGTAAGCCACAGCTGCAATAGCTGCCAGGTTCCCATGAACTGCAGCATCAGACATCCAGGTGACTTTATCCTCTTCATGAATCACCTGGGCAATGTCTTGGGTAGTTTCCTCCGGATGAGCTTGAGCATGGGAATCCCAGGCCTGTAAGGTTTCTTGCTGGAGACCCACTATCTGGATGACTTGACGACCCACTTGAGTACTAACGTTATTGAACACCAGCTCATTCCTTGATTTCCAAATCACCCAGCAGGTTATGGAAAACTTGACTTGCATGTTGATATCTTCCTTCAGCATCTGTGAAAGCCAGGTTTTGAAGGCCTCGCCATTACTACTTAGCAGATGTTGCTGAATTCCACTTCGACTCCATACCTCCATAGCTTGAGGACAATCGCGTAAAGCATGGATAGTAGTTTCATCTCCATTGTGACATCTAGGACAGATCATCGAATCAGTGAAGGTGCGTTGTTTCCTGTGCACATTCGTCATGATTTCCTCATGTGCGGATAGCCAAATAAACATACGTACTCTAGATGGGGCAGCAATAGTCCAGATCTTGCTCCACACCCCGTCTCGCTGTGGACCAGCATCTGAGTGTAAAACCCCATAGGCTGTGCTCGTCGAATATCGGCCGGTAGGGTCATGTTTCCAGCTCCAAAGATTAATGCCATTATTGTTTATTTATTGAATACGATGCGAATATAAATGTCCAATAAAATACCACACATAAATCCCAAACCAATACATATATATATATATGTAATTTACACATGTCACCCTAAAAGCGAGTTCTGATGATGGATGGTGTAGCATGGTTATGGTTAATAACCCTAGTTATATATGCATGGTTGTGTGGTTGTTTATTTTCTATTCTATCTTGATTTGTATGTCGAGCCTCTATCTTATCTTCCAATTGTAAAAGTAATATTCTCACCTACCTTTACTCCCTCAAATGTAACTTGAGGTTTCTCCATGATCATGTAATAATAGGATGTTCAAATTTTCTTGTTACTATAAATAAGATGAGTCGACAAGCTAGAGGACCAATCAACTAAAGGCCCAGTCGATCAAGTGGAGGACCCAGAAGGTGGTGGACCAGAGTCCAGACGACCGAAGTGACAAACAACTGACCAACCAGGAGGCAAGCTGATCGATTCAAGGGTTGAACCGATCAACCTATATTGGCAAGCACTGATCTTCATAAACAACATGTTTTTGCATGATATGTAGACCCTAGGTTGTGGTAATTCCTTGTGGCTCCCAAGGAATTACATTAGGATGGCCATAACTATCACTTTTTGTTTTATTGCATGTTTCATTCTGGGATATGGTATGTATATGATACGTGTTATATATGTGTGTGTGATTGGATAAAGTATATGTATTTATAAATACAAATCCCTCAATATAATATTAAGTCTAAGATGCTTTCCATAAGCAACACACATGAAAAGCATCACCGTCCAAATGTAGTTTACGCCAAAGCATGGTGCATCATCTATCTCGTGGAAGTGTGATGTTAGGTATGTAGATCTACTAAAGCAGGGTACATATTTTATAGTGTTGGCTTTTCGTTAGGGCTTAACTAGGAGATCTTAATGAGATTAAGTACCTAGAAGCATAAAGTTGGATAGTGATAAAGATTTGTACACACCATCTATCCAAGAGTTGCATTTAGATGCAATTGGCAAATGTTGCCTACCTAAATAATCAAGTTGTGGGTGATCAACCAAAGTTGAATCATGATTTGATGAAATATGGATCTTGGCTCACTAGAAGATTGTACGTTGCAATGTTCATAATTGGTAGTGAGGGCTATCAATTTGAAGAAAATAGTGGGAGTGATAATTAATTAAAGACCTAATTAAAAATCATGAAATATTGTTCAAATCAAAAGTGTTTTGACAAAATGTAAAATTTTCTCTTATAGAATCATATAACAATCAAATCATCATTGTGATCGGTTGTTGGGACTGATAATCTAAACGAGATATATTTCTATAACTGGTTTGGGACCTTGAGAAGTGTTCTCTATGTTCCTAAAACACCAGTGCCACTGAAATCCGCTCCATGTGCGCCTAAGGCTAAAAAGGGTGCTTACTTGGATCATACCAATGATGTCATGGACATTAAAGACCTTATACTGAGCTATATGGACTATGAGTTGTATGAGCAGCATGAAGGGTATAATGTCTCTAAGGCATTATTTGAGAGAGAAAAACTGATAGGGGGTGTAGTAGAGTCTCATTTGCTCAATATGATTGGGTATGTGGAACATCTGGAAAGAGTGGGATTTCCTTTAGGTCAAGAGTTAGCCATAGATTTTGGAATCATTGCCTAAATCATATAGCCATTTATCAAGTGTTACAACTTGAGTAACATGGCTAGATCGATGTCTATGTTTCTTGACATGTTGGTATATGTCGAAGCACAAACGAAGAAGGAAAAATTCATGATGGAGATTAGTGGAATAGAGTCTAGGGATAAAAGCAAGGCCAAGAAGTGTTCTGAGGCTAAGCTAATGCCCAAGTCTTTTGCACTCAAAATAAGGAGAAAGATAAAGAAACCTAGGAAGATGAAGCAAGGGATAGAGATCTCTACTTCAGGTATATACATAATTGAGATCAACTTCACTACTTTTTTGTCTTGGATACGAGATACTAGATGTAGATCACACATCTTCTAAAATGTGAAGGATTTGAAAAGAAGTAGACCTATAGGGAAAGGTGAGGTTGAACTGTGTGTCATTGATAGAGCATGAGTTGCTACCAGCAAAGTTGGAACCTGTGAGATATCTCTACCTAGTGTGCTTGTAATAGAGTTAGAAAATTGCTATCATGTACCTGCCATTAATAGGTGCATTATATATGTATCTTGTTTGGACAAGAATGGATTCAAATTTCTTATAAAGAATGGTTGATGCTCTATTAGTAAAGATGAGATCTTTTATGACAGTGTCACAATGTCTTATGGTCTATACTTGATAGATCTAGAGACAAGTGTGTATAACATAAACACCAAAAGACAACAACTCGATAACTCAAACAAAACATATCATTGGCATTGTTGTCTAGGGCACATAAATGAGAAACTCATATCTAGACTCCATAAAGATGTTTATCTAGACTCTTTTGATTTTGAATCAATAGAGACATATGAGTCTTATTTGTTGGGCAAGATGACAAAGACTCCCTTCACTAGAAATAATGAGAGGGCTAGTGATCTATTAGGACTCATACATACTGATGTGTGTGACCCTTTAAGGGCATGTTTGTTTAGCATAATCTGGTCGGATTGGATTTTATCGTGCGCTCTAGCAGTGGGAATATTAGGTTTGGTTTGAAGGAATGAAGAAATTGAATTAATGCAGGAATTTTGAACATGCAATAAATGTGTGATGCGGTTCTCCATTTCAAAACCACCGAGTGCCGAAATCTAGTAGGTGTTCTGTGCGATCACACTACAGCCGCACACAAAAAGTAAGTTCCATCTGGGAAACTATGCTCACAGTCGGCAGACACCCAAACATAATGTTTTAAATTACAAGGATGCTTAAAATAGGAAAATCCTTTTACCAGGATCATCCGACTGTTGCATTTATTAAAATCCTATTGAATGCAGCAAATCAAACATCCACTACACCATGTACCATCTAAAGTGGTTCAAAAGACAGCATATGAGATATGGACTGGGAAGCATCCCAAAATGTCTTTTATGAGGATTTGGGGGTATGAAGATTATGTTAAGAAAATGTTTCATGAAAATCTTGGCCCTAGATCTTATAAATGTTATTTTGTTGGATATCCCAAATACCAAGGGATACTACTTGTATAACGCAATTGACAAAAAAGTGTTTATTACCAAGGATGTTGCATTCCTAGAAAGCAATTCATTTCCAAAGAAAGCAATGGGAGCAAAGTAGAACTCAAAGAGGTTCAAGACCAACAAAAAAACATTGAACCAGTAGAGGTACAAGAGTAACAAGGAGACTCACAAGTTGTTGTGGAATCGAAAATTCCTCAAGTAACACAGGAACCTTGTAGATCTAGTAGGACACACCTTGAACCTAAAATATTTGGTTATCTTATGACTCTAGAAGGTAGTGAGTTGGTCATAGATGATGAGACAACCACCTATCTAGAAGCTACTAAGGGACCACAGTCTGAGAAATGGCTTGAGCCCATGAGATCTGAGATGGAATCCATATATACCAACAAGGTATAAACGTTGGTGGATCCACCTAAAGGGTAAAATCCCATAAGGTGCAAGTGGTTCTTCAAGAAGAAGACTGACATGGATGGTAAAGTACAAACCTATAAGGGCAGATTGGTTGCAAATGGTTCTAGACAAGTTCAAGGTGTTGACTAGGATGAAACCTTTTCTCCATTGACCATGGTTAAGTCCATGAAGATAATGATTGCTATTACAACTTACAATGACTATGAGATTTGGTATATAGATGTTAAAACCACATTCCTTAATGGGAATCTTCTTATGGATGTGTATATGACATAACCTGATGGTTTTATAAATCCAAAAGATTCAAATAAAGTCTATAAACTACAAAGGTCAATCTATGGATTGAATCAAGCATCTCGGAGATGGAATCTTCATTTTGATGAGATAATCAAAGAGAAAATGATAGTTCTAGTTATAATCCAGAAATTATATGTGATGGATATACTCCTGTAACCATATTCTATTTGCTTACTTGAACAAAATATTTCTCTAAAAAATAGCTATTTTTTTATTTCGCTAAAGAGAGAGCCAAAAAAGGATCTTTCATGTATAATCCCTCTCATTGGATCGTTGTCCAAATCTTAAGTCAGGAAAGACATGTATAAAATGACTGAGATAACAATTCCTATTTATATATTTATATAACAATTCAAATTCGGGGGAGCTGGAGTGGGTAAAATAGTACTACGGCACCTGCTTCCTCAGGTGGAACTCCCAGTTGCGGAGTTACTCGATTCTGATCTGGATTGTAATCTCTAATGAAAAATATAGCTCTGTGAGCTTTGGCTTTACTTAAAAATGAAGATGAACTTGTGTGTACAAGAAGGTTAGTGAGGGCATAATCAAATTCCTCATATTGTATGTAGTTGACATATTGCTGATGGGGAATGACATTCCTTCTTTACATATGGTAAATAATTGGCTAAGAAATACCTTCTCTATGAAATACTTAGGCGAAACATCCTATATCTTGGGAATGAAGATCTATAGAGATAGATATAGAATGATTCTAGGACTAAGTCAGAGCACATACATTGATAAAGTGTTGAAGAGGTTCAACATGGAGAACTCAAAGAGATGAAACTTACCCATGTGTCATGGTGTCAGTATCTTTAGAAATCCGTGTCCCAGTTCTTGTGAAGAAAGGGAGTGCATGAGTAACATTCCATATACATCTACAATTGGATCTATCATGTATGTAATGTTATGTACTCATCTAGACATCTCATATGCCTTGAGCATGATGAGAAGATATCAGTCAGATCTAGGGATGCTCACTGGATAGTGATCGGCCTAAATCGCACGTCGAAAATGGAGCAGATCCAGAGTAGTCAAACTCTTAAGATAATAACCCGACACTCAACCCCCCACAACTATTATACGGGGTCTAACACAGTAATTGGGTTCAAACCACGGGGACAAGGTCGGTAGGGGTTAAGTACACAGAGTGTCACACTCATATACTCCAGAAAAATAGAGGGTTTGAAAAGGTTGTTCCCTAAGGAATGATGGCACTCAAACCAAAACAAAGAAAGTTAAAAGAAAGGAAGAAAATAACAACAAGAGAAAACAAGAATGAATGGTAAGAAACAAAGATATGGAAGGTAACTCGGGTCGGGTTTCACCTACTAAGGTCCCTCATCAACATGCAAAACTCACTCCGCTTTGCATACTCCTATCAATATTACAAGAAGTCATAGAAATGTCTATTCCCTCCTCTCTTGAGATAAGGATAGATCTAGGATCTAAGGTGGCCTCCCTCTCGAGATAACAACCTTACAACCATAAAGCAAACCATATGATCAAAAGCTTTAGCAATCCAACATTCTCATGCATTCATACTACTCCATAACACCAGATAAAGAAGATACTACTCTTTCGAGGTACCAACAATCAAACATCACAAGATGGTAACTAAGCATACAAGTGAAGCATTAATAACAAGCATATGGAGATAATCTTGATATGAGCATATATGTATTCAAAGGGGAGCAAGAATATACATGTTGGGAGAGCCTTAGTGGCTACTCCCAACCCGAGTTAAGTGTTTAGCCACACATGTTAACGGGAAGCATAATGACGTTACAAAATGATAGATATATCATAACCACAAAGAGGGAAGGGGTACAACGTAACGGAGATGATAGATCTAGAAGAGAGAGGGTGATACACCAATATACTCCTTTGAGTCTAGATATAGAATGGATAGTGCAGAAGCTCTCCTTCTTTTGAGGAAGAGGGGCCTTTAGTCTTCTCTCTCCTAAGCTTCCGCCTTTGGAGATCCAAGACTGATCGGATGGATGAGAATGGGTCTGGAATTTGGCAGCACTTCGTGGTCCTTGATGATCTGATCCCCTGACAAGTCGAGGTGGGTGGCCTATTTATAGGTGTTTCCCACCGACTTAACCATCCACACTGCGGTCGAGGCTTGGTATTGGTCAAGGCTTGATCACGGTTGATTGAGGTCTCTCCTCCGTCAAGGCTACCACAGTGGTTGGTCGAATCAGCACCTCGGTCAAGGTACGACACCACCTTGGTTGCGACCTCCTTGGTCAAGGCCCAGTATCACCTTGGTCGTGGACTCCTTGGTCGAGGCTCAGTATCACCTCGATCGTGGTGGGAGGGTCCCTAAAAGTCGATGAGACATGGTCTAGGTGCTAACCGCGGTCGTGGCTTGATGTGACCCTACAAGAATGCAAAGGATGTGTGAATACGATTCTTGGAATAAAGTGCTAAAATAAGTGGAAAAAGTATATAAAACATATGTTAGGAGAGGTATAAAATATATGCAAAAAGTGTATAAAATGAGAAGTTATCAACTCCCCCAAACTTAGAATCAAGCTTGTCCTCAAGCTAAGGGTAGGCTCGAAATCCTAGAGAGAAGAGCAATTTTGTTGTGACAAAAATGTGCAAAACTTAACAATACTGCGTTATCTCATTCTTACAGCAAGGCTCTTGTGGTATGTTTGCTCAATCCTAAAATCTCATTCCTCCCCCTTCATAACTAGAGTTGCACAACTTTGAGTTCTTTCCATTGCCTTTGGTAGTAAAAGGTCTCTCCATCTCAACGTGTCACCCCCTCATACGTTAGGTTACTAGCCATACTAATACAACATCTCCTTGAGGGGTAGGTTTCACACTCTTCCTTTATTTTCAATTGGCCCTATGCTGGTGTGTTCGGGTAGGCTTCATGCTTTAAGTGTTTTCCTCTTCTCCTAAATTTCCCTCACCCACAACTGTTGTAAGGATAGTGTTGCCCTTAGGGGCTTCTGACGTTAAGTCAGGTGGTTGTGTGAGGTTCGTTCAGGATTGTAGGTGGGTAAATTTGGCTTCAAGGTTCCACTCACGGGTACGACATATTTGCATTCGTGAGCGCAGTAATGCATCGGCCGTGTGGGACCCTTTGGCATCTTTTGGGCACAACACTCGTTATATATTTTTTTTTCTTTTCTTTTTGTCTTTTCATATCTCCTCTGTGGTTTGGGTGAGCAGGTTTTTATGAGGTCTTCTGGGCAACCAAACCTTTTTTCATCCCAAAGTGGGGATACTTCAACTCGAAAGGGGTAGCTATTTCCTTCTTGAGGGAGGTGAGGATTTTCTGACTAGAACCGTCAGGTTAAGGTGGTTGGTCAGGAGTATGCCTCAGTGAAGTTCTCCAGTTTCCAAGGGTTTCGTAAGCTTAGGATTGTTATAGACACAATGTCTTATTGTAAGAATGAGATAAAAATATTTTGTTATGCTTCTCGTTTTACTTTTATATGCATTAGTTGCTCATAAATTCCTCTCTAGAAATGATAGCACTACAACATTTAGCAAGGGAAATGAGAAACTCAAAGGTAACTACATGAAAATGTGACTTATAACAAAATTTTCTTAAAGAACAAATTTTTCGCAAAATCATTTTGGCGGGAACTAAAATATGTACAAGTAAAATTTTTCAAATTTTCTTTTTTGAAAATTTTTGGGATGGAATCGTACCTCTTACGCCCGTTTATGACTCCTCCCCCAAACTTATCATTCACCCTGACTCGGGGTGTCAAAAATAGAGTTAGGTGTATAAATGGGCTTGCTTTATTTCTGCTAACTGGTCTTGGTGGCCCACTTTGACTCAAAAAGCATGCTAGCATACACTCTGCATAGTGGGTGGTATTGCTTGTAATGCATACCTTCCACCTTTGTATTCAATGTGGCTAGGGCCATCATCCATGCTAGATAGTAGAAGCCACCGTCGTTTGATAGAGGAACCTGCTGAGGGCTCCTGTGGCAGAACTGCGTCTTCTTGAAGTCTTTGCCTTCTGTATGTTTGTACCCCTTGTCTTGACTTTTCAACATCTCTACAATCATCTCAGTGCATTTGACTGTCTTCTCTTCTGTAGGTGTCTTTACAGTATTCATATTTGTTTTCTTGTTCAGTGTAAAAGCTACGTCTGAGTTGTTATGTAGTACCAAAATCCTTTTAATTATATTGACTACTAGAAAAAGTCCAATTATTATCATGAAGTATTGATAGGAAGATGTAGTCTGGGAGAGACGTCGCTAGGCTTTATTGCAGGTGTTCCTTTTCACCTGGTCTTTTGTCTCTTAGGATGTCATCCACCAAAACAAAATATTCCATGTGCACATTTGGCATGTTGTTGTTTAGTAGAGCTTGGTAAGCAGACATGGTGTTGACTGAGAGGTACCCTCCTATTTTCAACATATTTCATAGGTCATCCTTCAGCATGCATATGCCAACCCTTTCAAAGATCGCCTCTATCGATGCGTCATCTTCCTTCAAGAATTTCATTATTGCATTGAGGGATTCTAAAGATAGGCTCACGTAGATTCATCTATCGAAATCCTTGAAGGTTGGCATTATTTCCCCAATCGGCCTGTTTGGTTTATCCTCGAGCAGATCTTCTTTTTCTATCTCATCTTCTTCTGGTTGGCCTGCTAGAGGCTATTCTTCTTTGTCTTCTGCCACTGGAGGCTGTTCTAGCTCAGGTTCTGGTATTCTTTCTACAATGTTAGCTGTCCAGCCTTCCTTCCAAGTTGCTACACTGGCTGGTTCTATAGGATCGATCCATAATGTTTTGAGTTCCTCCCATGTCTTATTTTTTGGGAGGGGGATTTCTTGGTGAAGTCTCTACAGTACAACGTCTAAAGGCATCACTGGGTCATTGAAGAAGTGACAGTCGTAGATAACCTCCATTGCGTATATATCGTGCAGTCCATGCAGATCTTCCGTGTAGAGATCTTCCGGCGGGATGCCCTTATTGATGGCTTCCATCATCCGTAGAACTATGAAGGCACAGTCCCCTGTTCCAGCCTTTTCTTGGGAAACTTTCTTGCAGATTAAGAATTGTTTCCACATCCCCATATGTCTGTTGTCTGTTGATTGTATAACTCTTTGCAGACATAGTGACACCTTCAGGATATCTCTTACTTCCTTGTTCTTGTAGATCAGGGAGGTGATGTCTAGTTCAGGTGCACAACAGTTGAACACCGTTGTCCGTCTTTCATATAAGTTGACAAAAATCAGTGCCCAATGCTTTACAGTCCTTACGGGAAAGACTAAAAATCTAGTTTCTTCTCTGCTCACTGCACGTTGGAGCTCTATCACATCAGTAGCTTTGTTGTTGTCTTTGTATAGGATTCCAACTAGATATGTGGTGCCATTGAACACTGGTTGTACTTTATCTGGATGCAAGAATTCTTTAAGTAGGGTGACACACAACACCTTGAATAGATTCTTATGTACGCATGTCATTTTTTGGAAAATCCCTCTGAAGTGATCTCAATTGAGCAACCTGCCCTTGTTATGATAGATAATTTCAGCTCTGGGCAGGTTTTCATCCAGTATATCTGCAAGGATATGAAAATCTCTGCATTTATCCTTGATAATGTAGTCATGTCCATACCTGCCATCTTGCAGGGCAGGGGAGGAGCCACACCCACTTCTACTTCATTGGCTAGTGCGATCCGCTTCCTGACTAGCTCATTCATGAAGAAAGAAACAAGTCCACCTTCCTCATCTTCTGAGGTGCTTTCTTCTACTGCTTGTGCTTCTGTGGGTGGTGCTTCTGCATAGGAGGATGAACCCTTATTTCAGTCACTATTTGGGTTATTGCCTTGCCTTCGTCTTTTTTGGACATCTCTACAGCTATGTCTTTTGTTGGATGACTCACTTCTAACGGTTTCTCCAGCTCAGCAGCATTCAGTGCGGCCAACGTTGCGGCCATTTTTTCATCGTAGAAGGAGTCATCTTGATCATATTGTTCCGGCTCCTTCAGAAAATCATTTTAGATGTCCATCCCATATGTCAGGTCATCCAAGAACTTATTCAGATCTCTGATTTCTCATTATGTGAGATCTTTTGTCACTATGCTCTTTTCTCTGGTGATGACGACCGACTTGGGATCCTCTGGTGCAGCCTTATCTTCTTATAGACTGCTGTTTAGATTGAAACCCTTTGACAATGTGTTAGTCTTCTTTGTCTTGTTGTCTTGATGAGTGTCTGACTGTGGTGGTGCTTCTTTCACTTGTGTTTCAGCCATTGGAAAAGTTTTACTTTGGCACTTTCTTCTTCTGATGTTGCTCCTACACTGGTTCCCCCCATGTCATCGTCATCTTTGTCGGGGCTCATAGGGCTTGAGGAAGTGTGTGATGTGGAAAGACTCGTCAGACGCTTGGTCTTATTTCTCTGCCGCCAGCCGTCAATTTCTTGGTGTTTGGCTTCTATCTATCGATATTCTTCATCTAAGTGTTGATACTCCTTTTTGAGGTCATCCATTGCTTCATTGTACCCTTTCCTCATAAGCTCCTTGTCTGCTCACATGGCATCCCTCTCCTTCCTGAGGTCTGTCATCTCCTTAGTGAGAGTCTTTAGCACCCCCATCAACGTATTTTGGGTGCTCATCACCCCTTCCATGAACTGGAGAAGCTCTTCAGTTCTCTCATTCAACATTTGTACCTACGTAGTTAGCATACACAGGGTGGAGGTAATATTTATATTTAATTCAGAAGTTTGGTGCATGTATTGCCACATGACATCAAACTTATTGCCCAAAATGTCACCCAATGTGTGCGGGCAGCATTGTTGCTGGTCCACAGGCGTAGTGGAGGCTCTGGGCTCCTTCAGTTGTGGAGTCGGCACTGTTGGACTGGGGGTGCTCACCTCTGGTTGTCCCGACATTTGTAGGATCATGTCTGGGATCACAGGATTGGGTACAGCCCTGGGGTCCTCGCGTGCCTGGTTGATTTCTTGTCCGGCCTCAACATGTTTCTCTATTATTGTATCTTCAATGCGTGCATGATCAGCTTCATCTATGATTTTGGCTTTAGGATGGCGCCCCTCACTCATTGCCATATCGGCTGGGAAGTGTGGCGAGGGCGGGCTCGGGGCAATAGTCTTTTCTGATGCCTTCTTCTTCTTCTTCTTTCTTATTTCCAGCTTCTTTCTCTCCTCTGGCTTCTTTATCTCTATCTCTTCAGATTTATCTTTATCGCCCTTCTCACCAGTAGCAAATGATTGCTCCACTGTAGTGTGAACGGCCCCCGAGTACATCTTGTCAATGCCTACTTAAGAGGGTCGTAGATTGTGGGCATCATAGTATGCCATTTTTGGGAGGGGGAGGAGCGTCTTGGAGCAGCTTTTCTTGTAGAAGATCTTATTTCCCTTCTATGCCAAGATCCCCATGTTGATGAGGGACTTTATATCAATCTTTGTGTGCCCCTTCGTCTTTTTGTACCTCATCAATAGGTCTGCATCTGTAACATCCCTGACTTGGGTTATGGCATAAACCTGGAAGTTTTTCTTAAGTAATGATTTATAAACTTGATTTAATCTTTTGAAAAATAATTAAGACTCAAGGAGAGTTTAATTTTCAAGTTTGAGCTTATTTGGAAACGATTTGTGCATTATATGATAGTTTGGGTGTAAATTGCAATTCACCCAAGATGGGGGGTTATATTGCAATATGTCACATGTTGAACGTGCCTCAAGTGCTTTATCATCATAAGAGAGAGAATGATTCTAAGGGGTTTCTTGTGGAAAGCCTAAGTTCCAAGTTGAAGCTTGTTTGAATAATGTTGTGCCTTGTGTACCAATTTTGGTGCAAATTGCAATTTATCAAAAATGTAGGGTTGATATGCAAATTACCACCACTAGAGTGTACCTACACTCTCTTAGCATCATCTAGAGGAGATATAAATAAAGAGTAACCATGTTTGAATCATATTTGAGTGATGGTATTCTTGGTTATGAAAAGACCAAGAAGAGTTGTATAGTTGAAACCCTAAAATGAGTTGTATTGAGTTGTATTGAGTTGTATTGAGCTGTAGAGCTTATATGGGAGTGCCTATCAGACAAGAAGACATTGAGGAGGTCCCATATCAGTTTTTCAGCTCTTGGCATAGGCCATGATGAGTTATGCACCTCAAGAAGGTGATGGATATCAGTTTACAACTTTCCTTGGAAAAGTTGTATCAGTTTGTGAATAAAGTGATGTTGGGTTGAAATATCTTGCTCAACGAGATAACTAATGGCTGAAATCTTATCCCTAGATTATGCCCAATAGTTTTGCATGTCAAGATAAATATGTGTGCATGCATAGACATGTGTCACCTAGTATTATAAGGTGATGACACCTCTTATACACTCTTTCTCATGAGCCTCAATTATATATAGCACTCCTTTCACCTAATAGTGAAAATTTTTGAATCCTACAACTCTCTTTCGCTTAGATATTGTGCATAGAAGTTGAGGAGCTCGACCTTAAGCTTAAGGTGAATCCATGGTCATCTTCAACCTTGGTTGAAGCATGATTCTCGGGTTGTGATTCTTCCTTTCTTTTCTTCTTCACCAAGTTCTTATCTATGGTGATTCTTTGCATATAGAGGAGTTGTGAACAAGTCTTGGATCTTTGATAAGTTCATCTTCAACCTTAGGAACGTGAAGCTTTGGATCTTGGATCTTTGAAGTTGTTCTTGAGGCGGGTTATATAACTTGAACCCAATCATGTTATTATTCACCTTCAATCTTGCTATACTTGTTGATCTACTTTCAATTTCAATTTTTCTTGAATGATTGATGATTCTATGAGTTCTAATAGTTGGGTAGGACTGTTGTCCATGAACTAGAATAGTAAGGTATGAAAGTTTAGATCTTGATGATGATGACATCATCATGGCACAAACTAATATTGGGTTGAAGCACCTCTAACCCGATATGGTAATGAAACCCAATATGGTGATATGAAATCTGTTATACCTTGGAACCCCACACCCCTACAATTTTGTACATTTGGGTTGGTTGAAAAAGGACTAACTAGTTGTCTAAGCTATCACTCAACACATGGTAGGTTGATACTTTGAAGGTTTGAAAAGGTATGAGCATAAAGGTCTAACCCAATATGCAAAACCCTACACTTGAGTAAACCGATATAAGTGACACACACACCCGTCTTGTCCGGTATGGTGTACTCACACACCTCTTGCCCGATATGGTGGAAGCACACACCTTTTGCCTGATATGGTGAAAGCACACACCTCTTGCCCGATATGGTGGAAGCACACACCTCTAGCCCGATATGGTGGAAGCACCTCAAAACCAATATGGAGGTAAGCACCTCAAATCTGATATACTTGATTGAGTAACACATGGTGTGTTATGTCAAATGATACATTAAGATGTAAAGAGTTTAATGCATTTTGATAAGTGTAGGCCAATGTACCTTGAGAAAAGGGTTGAGCCAACTTAATAAAGTATGATGTAATCAATATCCTAGTGAGGATGAGAGAGAAACTCATACTTTGTGTGATAATCATTTAATGATAAATGATGAGAATAAACAAGTATGATTGAATACTTAAGATATCAATGTATTATCCTAATATGTGTGGAGCTATGAATTAGGGTTTTGATTCTTGGTAATATGAACTTGAAACCCTAATCAGCTAAAAAGGGAAACCCTAACCCATATAATGGAAAGGTTGTATTTCTCTTGTATTGCATGGTGATGATATGTACTTGATATTGTTTTTATCATAAAATACTAACCACGCAGGTATCATGAGATGATGAAC
Organism: Alisma plantago-aquatica; assembly: GCA_963693085.1. Lineage (NCBI taxonomy): Eukaryota > Viridiplantae > Streptophyta > Magnoliopsida > Alismatales > Alismataceae > Alisma > Alisma plantago-aquatica. Next base: position 1,913,566,583 of record OY856409.1, on the reverse strand, counting down.
ATAGCTAGGTATGAGCTATGATGTTTCATATGATACATATTAAATGGGCCTTATGAGCCATGTGAAATACTTGTGCAACGAGTATAATGTATACCTGGGTCTGAGGACCTAGAGGTAATAGTTACATGATAAGAGGTGACAATGTTTAGTGATAAACTAAGGGTTTGAATACCCAGATCTAGCAATCATGATGATGATAATGTTAAGGGATGAGAATCCCCAGTAATGTGATAAGGGACTTAGATTTTGAGTGTTATGCATTCAATATGTTCCAAAGATTATGATAGTACTTGATAAATGTATTACACCTTTCTTTGTAGTGTATGTTATAATTCATGCTTGTAAATTGGTTGATGCTAAAAGATACTTTAATGCACCTAATTAATCAAGTGGAACCTTATGATATAGTTTCCCTGGCCATAGATCCATTCAGTGTTAGAATTTGCTGAATGGTGAAACAAGTTTAACTTAGAGAGCATATTTTTGAATATGTGGGGGTGATGGGAAAAAATATCCTTACGTCCAAATAGGGATTTCTGTGTGATCTTTCCCTCATATACCGGGGTGGTTGTGTGATCTCCCCAAAGAAGAAGAGAATATATCAAGGTTGCTATGTGATCTCCCTGAAGAGAGTGCATGTTGCGGTTGTAACTCTATAGCAAAGATGCCACTATACCCTGGCAAGCTAATTGTAGTTTGACATGTGATGGCACTGCCAGTGGTCTCGTACTGATTGAGACAGGTGAGGTATTTGAATCCGACTCTTCCTTTAACCTTGTATGGTACCAATTTCTACTAAACAGTGGTCGGTTGGAGCATGAGTGGTATACCTCATCTCATCAGGGCATAAGTGTGATTGTAAATATGTAATCAATCGTGTAGCGTATTTGATTAAGGATTGAATATGGAAACATTGGTTGATGTTGCATTACTTTTATACATCTTAAATGGATAGATGTTAATGTGTTCTTCCTATTCCTTATAAAGTGAATAGATGATTTATTGCTCTATCATAGATAGATGCATTGCTTTAAAAGATGATATTCCTCTGTTTTGCTTATAAATAGTGATTAATCTTGATTATTAATATAAAAGATCCTCTGCTCAGTTTTATACTGTTTACCTATGATAATAATATTATTGGCAGAGAGTTATATCTCTCACTGGTACTTTTGTCTCACCCCGTTGGTCCCAACATTTTTAGGTGGACGCAGATGAGGTGGTAGAGACCGTACTACAGAGGGAGGACAACATTAATAGGGACAGCAGTAACAGCTCAGGTTGAGTGTGTTTTCTGTTGTGTCTTATAGATAGAAGTCCTATGTGTCGTCTCTGTACTCTCAGGTCCTTGGGAGTTAGTACGTAATGGTTTTATAAATAATATGAGATTTTGGCTTGTATGCCTCAAGGTTTTATGTTGCTTATGTATATGTTTGGGCAAATCAAATGGTATATGATATCCTTGAGATGAGATGGTACAATGTATGTACAATGTGAACCATGAAGTATATATTTCTTTGGTTCTTTCTTTAAGAGTTTCCTGGTAATGGATCTCTTTTCAAAATTGTTTTTAATTTTTAGCGATTTTCATTAATCCACTATTAATGGTTATTGCACATTATTACTATGACGATTTGGCTATCAGTCTGATGGTGGTCATCACAACATCCATGAAATGATATGCTATCTTTGTGATTTGGTCTCCCATGCATAACTCTTTTGTCTGTTTCTCCTGCCCTCCCACTGCTACTGATAGCCGTTCAATAAGAATTCTGCCTATACTCATCGGCTTCTTATTTAGCTTGGACCATATTATGAAGAGGTCCCCTTTTGTTACACCTTCGGTATCTGACCTAGTGAATATGGTGTTGGCAGTTATCTTCTGCATCACCCTGATGAAGCACGATGTGATGAGGGTCACCTTGGAGTTCTTGGAGTTGTGTTCTTGCTCCCTGGTCAGCTTTTCCCACATTCTGTGGCTATTGACTCCCCTACTACTGTGATGTAGGCGGTTCAAATTGGTTTGATCTTTCCGGCCTCCATGTCGTACTAAAGGGGGAGAACGTCGACGGGTTGGCGTACCGCCCCTTTTGCTCCTATCCCTCAGGAGGACAGGACCCCACCCTGCTCTCGAACCCTCTGTCGAGCGGGGAGTTTGACGGGGTCGGGGCGAGGGGATTGCTGCCAATAGTCTTTCTTCGGTCTCCTACTGATCAGATACGGGTCGATCCTCCATTTATTGGGGCAACTTTTCTGATGGTCTCCTCACCGACGAGCTCCCCAGCTTAGACGGAGGAACCCTCCGGTCGGTAGGTGGGGCGGCTTTTTTGTTTCACAATAAGACCTGGACAATTATCCCTACCCGAGGGCTCTCTCGAGTTTACGTCCATCCCTAGTCGGATACAGTTTCCTTTCTATCTCTCCCTTGTAGCCTTCCCCCGAATTCGTGCAACTGTGTCCACACCCCCTGACTTGACGAGGAATCCATTCTCGCGAACAAACACACCCCCTACACACACCTAGGAGCGCCCCTTCCTGCATATCCATACAAGACCCGAGTAGGCGGGTCAAGGTCCTACGAGGTACCCACTACTCCGAGTACCCTCCCACCAAAAAAAATGTGTGGTTCAGTGGTTCGACCAGAAATGCTATGCTGACACACAAGACTACCCCTCTTCCCGAAAGCTTCGCGGGTCCCCTTGACGACGACGGCAGATCGCCCGTAGGAGGTTTACTGCACAAGGCCCCTGCAGAGGAAAAGCTTGGTACCAGCGAATAGAAGATGCTCATCTCCGCACACCATATGGATTAGCACGCTTTTGAAAAAACATAGAATAGTAGAATATCCAGCATGCAGAACACGGCGATCATTAGAAATTCACAAATGAGAAATGCTATAATATACTCTTTCCCATAACTTCTCATACCAGACCAACCCTCGATTGTGTCCTTCTCTCCAGGCGTGGCGGAGCAGGCATGTACTTTTTCAGTTGTTCTTGTGAAGATAGTGTTAAGCATGGCCTCTGTGATTGTGTGAGACTTTCCTCCTAGTCTCACTTCCATCTTGAAGTCCCTGCCACCCTTCTTGTGTTCCTCGTCACTTATCGGGAACTTCTCTAAGGATGAAAGGAATTTTGTCATCAATTGTGTTAGGGAGGGGGCTTCGGAGGTGCATAGGGTACACATATTTGCACCCTCTAGGAAGTTGACTACCATGTCGTAGACTCCCATTTTCTTGAATTCTTCGACGTCTAGGTATCTGGTAGGCCTGAACCCTTTTTCTTGCAGTAACTAGTCAAACTGCAACTAGTGTGTAGGGTCTCTTGGCACGAATGTTGGCCTCTTTTGGTCTAGGGCCACTTCCTCAATCTCTTGTACCTCCTCATGGGCTATTTCTTTCTCCTACCCTTTTGTTTTCTCTGCAGCGGTCCCCTTCCCCTTTTTTGTTGCTCTTTGCTTCCATGGTTTCATCCTTCCGCTTCTCCAGTTTCCCGAGATCGATTTCTAGAGGCTAGTATGCAGAAGTCTCTGTCTGAGATGTATTCGGGGACTCCTCTGACTCTTCTGGTGTCTTGTGGGCCAGGATGTAGTCGTGCTTCTTTTTCATAAATTGTAACTGAAGTCTTTTTGTTGGAGAGAGGTCCGGATTGTCCTTCAGGGCATTTGTTATCTTCTTGAGGATTTCCTCTACCCCCTTCAGTGAGGTTGCCTTCATCATCAGTGTGTCTTCAGTTGAGGTCGACATTCTGAAAGTTTCAACATTAATTTTGTTGTTAGCACAATTGAATTATCTTTTAATTAATCATCATCAATTTTATTTTATTATCATGTATATGTATATGTGTGTATATATATTTCATTCAATTTTTCATAGGGTCACGACCGCGACCTTAAAAAAAAGGTGTACCGCAACCGCGGCAGGTGCTGCGACTGTGGCAGGTGTCGTGACCGCGACATCACTGAGCATGAGTATCCAACTACAAAATGTATAGGCCATGACCACGACATGGGGTGTCACGACCGCGGTGGTTACAAATGAATGAGAGGTGTCACGACCACGGCCAAGAAGAAATCAAGAGGTGCCTCAAACGCAACCACAAAGCACCGCGACTGCGGTTGTCACTCGACTGACTTTTATGCTTAAGGAATGCCATGACTGCGGCCAAGGATAGGATGACGCGATCGTGGTGCAAGAGCAATTATTCGATTGGAAGTGGCGACTGTGGTCCAAATCTTCATTCGAGAGGCTATCAGCCACGGACAAGGCAGTGGGGTTCTGCGATCGAATCACACCCCAAAACCCTAACCTAGGTTTAACAACACCATAGGAATCACGAAAGAGGGAAAGTTGCTGGCAAGCAGGCAGAGTCGCAACGTTCTCAGACTGACTGGCTAGTAAATGCTTGAAAAGGGTGGTGAAGCACAAGAAAAATGGTGATTAGTAATTGATGGTAGTCGAGAAAGCATTGGGAAAATACCTTGGTTGAGGCAGGAGGGGCTTTAGTGGTGAAAGTGTGGCTTCATTGGCAGAAGTCAGAATCAGTCTCGTTTATCATCTCACACACTCACGTTGAGGAGCCTTGTTTGTCAATTTGGGAATTTTAGAGTTTGAGCGAAGGAAAAACCCTATTCTGAAGGGTTTAAGTATATATACCCTTGGGTGTCGCGACCACGGAGTGATGATCACCGCGACTGTGGTTGGATTCCTTCTTTACATATGCCTCGATCGCGGCCAATTGCTACAAAGAGCAGGTACTGCGACCGCGGTGTACCCCTCCTTGACCGATGTTCATGATGTGACCGCGGTCTAGACCACGACTGTGATCCTTCCAAACTAAAATAATATGCAACCAATTAAAGCAAAACTTGTTCTTCCAAACAAACCCTCTTAGGTAGAGAAGGATTAAAACCCATAAAATATTTACACTCCTACTAGAAAAAGGAAATATGAGATATAGGAAAATGACAGGTACATAGCTCATAATATTAAAGTACGAGATAAAGAAAAACATGAACTAAGGAAAATAGCAAAAACTTGGGTTGCCTCCCAAGTAGCGCTTGTTTAAATTCTTTAGCTCGACTTTCTCTATCATCTTGTCTTCATTCTCCTTCAATAGGTGCAGTTGCTTCCTCATTCATTCCACTTGTTGTTGAGTTGGTTTCCCCCAAACTGAGTTTTGTTCTCCTTAGAAAGGCTTGGTCTTCATAGTATTTTTTCACTCTTTGTCAATTCACTTTGAAGGTTCCTGTATTTTCTCCTACTATCTCCATTACCCCCAATGGGTATATCTTCACAACATAAAAAGGGCATGACCACCTTGTTCTCAACTTCCCTGGAAATAACCTGATATTGGAGTTGAACAAAAGGACCTTGTCTCCTTCAGACACATCTTTGTTCTTCAAATGGACATCATGTCAGACCTTTGTTCTTTGCTTATAAATCCTTGCATTCTCGTAGGTGTGCAACCTCAATACTTTGAGATCATAGAGCTGAAGGAATCTTTTTTGACCAGATTTGTTGAGGTCCAAGTTCCAATACTTTATATCCCATAGGGCTTTGTGTTCGAGTTCGACCGGTAGATGACAAGACCTTCCATAAATCAACCTATAGGGTTTCATACCTATTGGTGTCTTATATGTTGTGTGATATGCCCAAAGAACATCATCCAGTTTCATGGACCAGTCCTTTCTTGTACGAATGACAGTCTTTTCTAAAATTTGTTTGTTCTTCCTGTTCGATACTTCCACTTGCCTTGATGTCTGGGGTTGATATGGCGTTGCAACCTTATGTTTCACCCCATACTTCCTTAGCAGATCTTCAAACTTCTTCTCAATGAAATGTGACCCTCTGTCACTTATGACAGTGTGTGGTACTCTAAAGCGTGGGAAGATAGTTTTCTCGAAAAGCTTAATGACTGCCTTGGAATCGCATGTTTGGGTGTCAACTGCCTCAACCCATTTGGAAACATAGTCGACTGCAACAAGTATGTATTGATTCCCTTTCGATGAAGGGAAAGGTCCCATGCAGTCGATTCCCCATACATCGAAGATTTCTACTTCCAACCAATCTGACATTGGCATTTTGTTTCTTCTGCTTATGTTCCCCGTAAGTTGACATTCCTTGCATGTTTTGACAAATGACGCAACATCTTTGAAGAGCGTTGGCCATTAAAACCCTAATTGCATAACCTTTGCAGTTGTCCTCTCCCCTCTGTGGTGTCCTCCATAAGGTGAGGTGTGATACTCCTTGAGGATTAAAGGTACCTCTTCTTCAGGTATGCATCAATGATATAGGTTGTCAGAGCACCTCTTAAACAATAGTGGGTCATCCCAATAGTAATTGTTCAGCTCAGAGAATAACTTCTTCTTTTGGTTATACGTTATCTCTGGTGGGAGTTGTCCACATGCCAAATAATTACAAATATCCGCAAATCAAGGTAAGCTCTGCTCTTCCAATTGAGCCATTAAAAGAGCTTTGTCGGCATAGTTGTCATTCACAACCAATTGGTCTTCTTCATCAAAAACTATTCTCGACAGGTGGTTTGCGACCACATTTTCTTTCCCCTTTTAGTTGATGATCTCGTGGTCAAACTCTTGCAATAACAATGCCCATCTCAAAATCCTTGGCTTTGTGTCCTTTTTCTACATTGGATATTTTATCGCCCCATGATCAGTGTACACTCTTACCTTTGATCCTACTAAATATGATCAGAACTTATCAAAATCAAATATGATAGCCATATTTCCATCTCGGTTGTAGTGTAGTTCACTTGGGCTTTGTCCAAGGTTCTACTCGCATAGCAAATCACATGATGTTTCTTTCTTCTGTCCGAGGACTACCCCGATGGCCTAATCATTGGCATCGTACATAATCTCAAAAGGCAACTCCCAGTCAAGTGCTTGTGGATAGGCATTGTTGTTAGTGCTCTTTTGAGGGTACTAAAGGCATCTAGACATTCAGTGGTAAACTCTAACTCAGCATCCTTTATCAGTAGATTTGATAACGGCTTGGCGATTTTTTATAAGTCTTTTATGAATCTTCTATAGTATCATGCGTGTCCCAAAAATCTTGTACTCATGTGACCAAATTTGGTGGTGGAAGTTTCGATATGGCTTCAATTATACTTAAATCCACTTTAATTCCTTTCTTTGAGACTTTATGTCCAAGCATGATGTCATCCTGAACCATGAAGTGGCATTTCTTCCAATTTAGGACATGGTGCTTCTCTTCACAGCATTGCAGCACCAAAGATAGATTTCTCAGGCAGACTTCAAAATCCATCCCATATACACAAAATTCATCCATGAACACTTCTGCTATGTCTTCCAGAATGTGTGAAAACATAGATATCATATAGTGTTGAAAAGTCGTTGGTGCATTACATAAGCCAAATGGCATTCTTATGAAGGCATAAGTGCCATAAATGCAAGTAAAAGTGGTCTTTTCTTGATCTTCAGGGTGAATAGGTACTTGGTAAAATCTCAAATATATGCCCACACCGCGGGGAAGAGCAAGAGCGGAGCGCCGAGCTAAACTGGGACTTTAGCGAGGGAGCGAGAAAAACTGGGACTTTTGCGAGTGAAAGCAGAGCGTCCCCTCTTACGTGTGCGTATATAGTATCGCGCATAGGCGCTATACGTATACGCGCATTATGCACCCACGCGCATTATGCGCACACATTATGCGCACACGCATTATGCGCATACACACACATGAGGCGAACCCCTCGTTAAAACGAGTGTTTCTTGCCTCATATGGCTTATCACTCAACTGGCATCTAAAAACCCTCTTCCAGCTCAATCTAGAGGCCTCTGAGGGTTTTTAGCTCAAAACTCAATAACTCAATAACTCAATAACTCATAACCCCCCATCCCCCACAACTCATAACTCAACTCCCCCAACCCCCACCACCCCTTCCCCCAGGGCTCATGGGTGGCATAGCCCGTTGCGGAAGTCCCCAAATCCCCCGGGTGGGGCCGAGAGAAAGGACGGGGGGCGACCACGCATGGCATTTCAAAAGTAGTCATGGTGAGCTAGCCTCTCTAGGACCTGGTTGATAAATGGCTAAGAGAAGTGATCATTCTCGGTGGTTGTACTTAGCTTGTAATAGTCGATGCACATGCACCAACCTATCATTGTCCTCGTTGATACTTCATATCCATCTTCCCCTCGTATGACTATCATTCCACCCTTCTTGGGTACCACATAGATAGGACTAACCCAATTGTTGTTGCTTATTGGGTAGATGATCCCAGCATCTTGTAGCTTTATAACTTCTTTCTTCACAACCTCTTTTAGTATTTGGTTTAGCTTTCTTTGTGGTTGAGCTAGGGTCTTGGCTATTTCTTCAAGATGAATTCTATACATGCATAAGGCCATCTTAAGGCCTTTGATGTCTTCTACAGAATACCCTATGGCTTTTCTATGCAGCCTGAGCTCATTCAACAACTTCTCCAGTTGGTCGTCTATTAAGTTGGCATTAACAATCACTAGATTCCTTTCTTCTTTGTCTAGGAATTTGAATTTCAGCCCTTCTAGAAGAGGCTTCAATTCTGGTTTTAGCTTCAGTGCTTCCTTCTCCTCAGCTGTTTGCTCTAACGAAGTGTACTTCACCGTCTCAACTATCTTCTCATCATCGTTGAATTCCTCTTCAGGCTAGTTTAGGTAGTCCAAAATTTCTACAACCTCTTGGCCCTCCATTATAGGGTCTTAGCTATTTAAGGCTCGCATTAGGGGATCAACGATTGCCTTATCTTCTTGTAATTCTTCACAATACTAATTGTAGTTATCCGTGAAGTAGACTGACTCAGATAGAGACGGTCCCCTCATGGCATCTTGTACCCGAAAATCCAAGTGACCATTCCCCATTCGTTGTGTGATGATTCCTTCTGAAAATCTATTAAGGCTCTCCCTGTCACGAGGAAAGGCCTCTTGAATATCATTGGGCATTTAGAATCATCAATCATGTCTATCACCACTATATCACATGGTATGAAAAATCATCCAAACCATATTAGAACATCTTCAACTATTCCCACTGGCCTTGTAAAGGTATTATCAGCTAACTCGATCCTCATCCCCATCTTTATCATGTCTGTCAGCTCAAGCCATTGTGCTAGAATCAAGGGCATTAGACTGATGCTTGATCCCAAGTCAGCTAACCCCTTTCTCTCCACATTATCTCCGACGTAGAAAGGTATGTTGAATGCTCCGGGGTCCTTTTTCTTAGTTGGTAACTCGGTTTAAACAAAAGCACTTGACATTTTCACCAACTAGATAGTTTTGATGTGACTGTCTCTTCTTCTCCTCATGGTCAGGTCTTTGAAGAACTTTGCATAGGTTGGCATTTCTTCTATTGCATCAAGGAAGGGCACATCCAAGTGTAGCTTCTTTACAACTTCCATGAACTTTTCATATCTCTTCTTCAAGTGTGCTTTTATCAATTTGTAGGGGAAAGTAACTCTTGGGGTGTAGGCATTTTTCTTTGAAAGGACACCTCCTAATGGATCTGAGTTCTTTTCCTCTTCTTCCTTCTTCTTTTCGGGTGGCCCTATTTCTTTGCCACTTATATCTTGTTCTTTCCCATTTTGTTCTTTTGTTGCCTTCTCACTCTTAGATTTCTGATTAATACAGCTTCCTCCTTCTTTGGTGTTGTTAGTATTAACATTTTCCAATGCTCTCCCAGATCGAAGAGTGGCCATTTTTGCAGTCTCTGTATTTTATGGGATCCTCCCTGAAGGGTTCTTCATGAGTTCAGCTAGTTGTGCAAGCTGCTGATCAATTTGCCTCTGGTGAGTTTGCATGTCTACCATTTGAGTTTGTATGGTAGTTAGCACTCCTCAATTTGTGAGAGCACTTTGAGTGAGTTGATCATTCATCAAATCTTGCCCTTATGCGAAGTCAAATAGTTGAGCAATCATATCAGCTTGGTTGTTGTCCTTGGCTTGGCTCATCCCTGGGCCTTTTCCTTGCCCTTGTCGACTCACATTTTTATTCTGACCTTGATAGTTGTTCTTATTTGTCGGGTAATCGGTAGTCTTGGTGTATTGGGTCGGCCCTCCTTTCTTCTCAAATCATGGAGGAGGTTTAGACAAACTACCTAGTTGATGTGCATTCCCCACAGCTTCCTTGTTGCCATAATTAAACCCAGGATGGTCTTATCATTTGAATTTAACATAGGAGACATTCTTAGTTTCTTCTTCACTTTCACTTTCGCCACTCTTCTCTAGATGGTTATAGATGCAGTTCTCGATTCCATGTCCTCCTTCTCCATAGGTAACACATTTCATGGCATTTTCAGTATGCTTCTTGTCATTGGCTCCAATGTCTTTCAGCTATTTTACATCGGTGGCGATTTTCTGAATTTGTGTTGTAATAGTCTCCAAGGCTTTGTCTTCGATTGGTGGTCCTTCAGATCCTGCTTTCTTCATTGATCCTCTATCATTCCTATCATAATCCATGCCCGCTTGTAGTACAACCATGTTGTCTATTATCTTCATAGTTTTGCTCGGCTTCTTTCTAAGAAAGTCACTGCCAGCAGTTGCATTCAACGAAGTTCTCTCAGTAGAAGTCAACACATTGTAGAAGGTGGTCACTAGGAACCCCTTGCGGTAGTTATGGTGCACACAATCCCTCTTATACTCTTGAAAGTGTTCCCATTCCTCGTGAAGGTTTTCTCCCAACTTTTGTGCAAAAGAAGTGATCTTCTGCATGTTACGAATAGTTCTCTTAGGAGGATAAAATTTATTAACAAAGGCATATGCAAGGGGTCTCCACCCATCTATGGACTGGTGGGGTAGGTTGAGGTACCAAGATAGAGTCTTATCTTTAAGGAAGAAGTTAAACTCCTTACAATATATCACTTCTTGAGGAAATACCCTCATCTTAATGGTATCACAGATATTTTTGAAGGCATCAAGGTGATGGTATGGATTTTCACTTCTCAAATTCCCACAGAAATATTTGTTCTGGATCATTGAGATCACATATGGTTTCAACTTAAAGTTTGCTGTATTGAAGTGTGGGATGACAATTTGGCATCTGGATTCATTGGCCCTAGTTGCTGCCAACTCTCTAAGAGTTTTTCCTTCATCATCTTTGCTTTCACTGTCCCGGTCATCGCACTCACGTTCATTGTCACAGTGATTGCGATGGTGCCTTCTACGGCGATGGTAGCATCATTCTTTATTGTGTTGTTCTTCTTCATGTCATTTTCCTTCATGACGTTCTTCCTCACGTTGATGGCCATCTGAGTAATTACCATCTCTATCTTCATTCATCCCAGGTGGTGGGGGGTCATGTTGAACTCTTGCATTCGTTTGTCCCCAGTGAGAGTATCGTCTACACGAGGAGGCATGATGAATTGAGGTTAAGGTGAAAAATCAAATGGATCTGCTTCCCTCCGGGTTCCCTGAGTAGACCGCACAGTCGAGTTTGAAAACTGGATGTGTTAAAATAAACTATTCTACGTAATCGCAGGATAGTAAATGTAAGGTTTCTATGTAGTCGAGCTTATCACTAAGCTTGAGGCACAGGAGTATAGTGAGTGGACTCAAGTTCTTAACAGTGTCATTTTGCCTTGTCCCCGATAACAGTGCCAAAAAGTTGACCGGCCTAAATCGTGCGTCCAAAATGGAGTGGATACAGAGTAGTCAGACTCTTAAGATAATAACCCAACACTGAAGCCCCCACAACTATTATACGGGGTCTGACGTAATAATCGGGGTCAAATCACAGGGACAAGGTCAGTAGGTGTTGAGTACATAGAGTCTCACACTTGTATACTCCAGACAAAAAAGGGTTTAAAAAGGTTGTTCCCTAAGGAAAGATGGTGCTCAAACCAAAACAAAGAAAGTTAAAAGAAAGGAAGAAAATAATAACAAGAACAAATGGTAAGAAACAAACATATGGAAGGGAACTCATATCGGGTTTCAACTACTAAGGTTCCTCACCAACATGCAAAACTCACTCCCCTTTGCATACTCCTATCAATATTGCAAGAATTCATAGAAATGTCTATTCCCTCCTCTCTCGAGATGAGGATAGATCTAGGATCTAAGGTGGCCTCCCTCTCAAGATAACAACCTTACAACCACAAAGCAAACCATATGACTAAAAGCTTTAGCAATCCAACATTATCATGCATTCATACTACTCCATAACACTAGATAAATAAGATACTACTCTTTCAAGGTACCAACGATCAAACATCACAAGATGGTAGCTAAGCATACAAGTGAAGCATTAATAACAAGTGTATGGAGATAATCTTGATATGAGCATATATATATTCAAAGGGGATCAAGAATATGTGAATAATCGGAATGAAGAGGAAGTACAAAATGAATCAACTTCCTCGTCTAGTATATTGCGGGTTGCAGGGTTGTAAAACATACTATATAGCAGGTCACAAGTGACCGTTACAGTAATTGAGAAGGTTGGAAAAGAGAAAGATACATAACTGTTGTTTAATGCAAAGAAGGATGATATGAAGAGTTGTGACTCCTCGTTTGTGTAACTATGATGGCTTGTCATTAAGAGGCAGGCCTTAGTTACTTAACATCCTCCCACAAGCTTGGTCTGAGAGAAGCGAAGGCCGAGCTTGAGAAGAAGATGGTGAAGGGTCTACTTGTTCAGGGCCTTGGTGAAGAGTGAGCCGGAGGGAAGCATTTGTTGTAGTGCTATGAAGCAAGCTATCCGTTGCTTTATAATTTGTCCCTTGTGGATCTTTGTATCATTCTTTCATTGTAGGTGGTGCGTCTGGTGCCACCAATGGATTTTTGGGCATGACATTAGTTCTTGGATAATCATAAAAGGGCAATTTGATTTGGTTTCTTGGAGAGGAGGATATATCTTTGGGAAGTAGAAGTGAAGAAATGAGGGAAGTTGGTGCTTTGATTAGGATGCATCAAGAGGAATTCAGGGTGAGGGAGGATATTTTTGTAGATCTCTGGAATTTTATAAGAGAGGAAGGAGGACTAGTCTTTTGGTTGTTCAGAATGTTTTTATACCATGTTTGAGGTTGACACACATGTTGGTGTTTGGAGAAGGTTATTTTGTAGGAGTCATTTGTTGGAGGGAGGGGTTTGAGAAAGGAAAAATTTGTTGAGGTTGACACATATATTGGTGTCTTGGGAAGGTTGGTTAATCTAGCATATTTATGGTCGAGGTCATGTGTAGTGGTTGTGAGTTTTCAGACTGGCGTTGGTAAAGTAGAAGAGGATTTGAGGTTGGTTTCTGGACTTAAGGGGATAGGAAGGGGCTGGGACTTCCGGCTGATATTGGTGATGATTCAAGAACTGTAGATATTGAAGAGAGTTCAGGAAAATGGCTAGATATCTGTGACAATTTAGAGGGTGCACAAGAAGGCATAGGTGACATCATTAAAGAAGCCATAGAGATTCCATTGGAGACTGGAGCCGCACGGTGGGCTGCAAATGATACAAAAGAAAAGTTGGCAGATGTCTCTAGTTTGGGAGGAGGAGGTGGTAGTTCACGCATGGGATGTGGCATGGTGCAGGGAGAGGTGGTAATGCCTTGGAGGTTGCTGGTATAGGTGCCCCTCGTATCGTACGGACTGTTCTGGAAGGTGAAGGTGAAGATGAAGGTATATGAATGTGTTTGTGGAGAGAGGAGAATGGGTCTGTGCTGCTACTGTTTGGGTGTGGACATGGCGGTGGGAAGCCATGGGCATGGTAGTGGGGAGTGTTGTGTGGGCTCTCTTGGTGGTTTGGAGTTGACAGACTGTCAGAGGGGGTGATGCCGAAGATGACGTGGCAGAGTGAGAGGGGCGGTGTATCCCGCGACACTTTAAGCGGGAGCGATCAGCGACGGCACGATGAAGACGTGGCCGCGGCAGAGAAGACGAGGGAGAGCCAAGCAGGGACGGTGAAGAGGAGCGCAAAGCAGGTGACGGCACGGACCGCGGTGAGGTGGTGGTTGTACGAGCAGCGCCCACGGTTAAGAGTCATTAATGAAGGCCAGATCTGGTCTGGAGTTGGTAGCGGCGCCATAAGAGAAGAAAGGAAGGAGTTTGGTTGTTGTGGGTGGCAAGATGAGTCTGAGCAACCATGAGGCTGGTGGTGGCGGCGCCAGAGTAGTGGAGAGAAGCGGTGGTTGGTGGAGGGTTTTTAGGTGTCGGGGTCGGTGGTGGCAGTGATGTTGGTCACGTTGAGGCACCTGCGGGTGTCGCTACGGCAAGGGTGGCTGGTGGATATTGTGGTTGAAGCCGCTAGAAGGATGACGGAGGTGCGATAAAGGAGAGAGGTGGAGTGGGCTGGAGAAGGACCATGGGAACACGCTGCAGAGGCGGTTGGAGTTTAGATGGGGTAATGCCAGGTCCATCAGCAGGTCGAGAACTGGCGGTGTCAGCGTGGTTGAGATCGATGTCGGCAATGATGATTGTGGAGTTACCAGAGGGAGAAAGGGCGCAGTAGACGCCACGGAAGGAGCACACGATGTTGATCGGAAAATGAAACTCGTCGAGGAACCTTTCTTAGAATATGAGACGACCATGGTGGATCGGGCACCGGTTGAGGCCTATGAGGCTCTGATACCATGTGAATAAGCCTTAGTTGCTTAACAGAATATACATGTTGGGAGAGCCTTAGTGGCTACTCCCAACCTGAGTTAAGTGTTTAGCCACACATGTTAACGGGTAGCATAACAACATTACAGAATGATAGATACATCATAACCACAAATAGGGAAGGGGTATAATGTAATGAAGATGATAGATCTAGAAGAGAGAGAAAGTGGTGATACACCAATATACTCCTTTGAGTCTAGATTTGGAATGGATGATGTGGAATCTCTCCTTCTTTTGAGGAAGAGGGGCCTTCATTCTTCTCTCTCCTCAACTTCTACCTTCGGAGATCCAAGACTGATCGGATGGATGAGAGTGGGTCTAGAATTTGGTAGCACTTCGTGGTCCTTGATGATCTGATCCCCCGACAAGTCGAGGTGGGTGGCCTATTTATAGGTGTTTCCCACTGACTTAACCATCCATAGTGCAGTAGAGGCTTGGTATCGGCTGAGGCTTGATCACGGTTGATTGAGGCCTCTCCTCGGTTGAGGCTACCACAGTGGTTGGTCGAGTCAGCACCTCAGTCGAGGTATGATACTACCTTGGTTGTGGCCTCCTTGGTCAAGGTCTGGTATCACCTCGGTCATGGACTCCTTAGCTGAGGCCTGGTATCACCTCGGTCGCGGTGGGAGGGTCCCTAATGGTTGATGAGCCGGGGTTGAGGTGCTAACCGCGGTCGTGGCTTGATGTGACCCTGCGAGAATGGAAAAGATGTGTGAATAAGATTCTTGGCATAAAGTGCTAAAATAGGTGGAAAAAGTCTATAAAAGATATGTTAGGAGAGGTATAAAATATATGCAAAAAGTGTATAAGAACATCCTTAAGTACTTGAGAAGAACTAAGGATTTGTTCCTTTTGTCTACGACGATGAGGAAGAGTTGATGGTAAAGGGTTACACCGATGCAAGCTTCCATACTGACAAAGATGATTATTGATCCCAATCAGGATTTGTGTTTTGCCTAAACAACGGAACTATGATTTGGAAAAGTTTCAAGCAAGAGAAAGTTGTCTATGCTACAATAGAGGTCGAGTATATTATTTCATCGAATGCAACAAAGGAAGTTGTTTGGATCAAGAAGTTCATCTCTGAACTTGGGGTGGTTACAAGTATTAGTGACACAATTGAGCTATATACTGACAATAATGGAGCTATTGCACAAGATAAGGAATCCATATCGCATCAGTGTTCCAAGCATATATAAAGGCATTTCCATCTCATACTAAAGATCGTACAATGAGGAGATTTGAAGATTTGCAGAGTACCAACTGAAAATAATGTTGTTGACCCCTTGACAAAGCACTTTTGTAGTAGAAGCATGATGTTCATGTTAGATCACTTGGGATCATATTAATGAGTGATTGTCTCTAAGTGCAAGTGGGAGTCTTTTGGTATGTATTCTGAGAGCATGTGATGATTGTAAAGGCATAACTTGGAAATTATTAGATTAACAATAAAGGAAAACTATGAATTTATTTTGTTCTATTAAGTTATGAGATAATGATGGAACATAATAAATGTATAAAGGATGATATTACTGAATGACATATGTCTTTGGGTTGATGACTTAAACAATGGGATCATACATATGTCAAGAGTGTACATTATTGTTATGTCCCTAGTTGGTTATTACCATAGAAGCAACATAGACAATAATAATACATAAGACTATAGTGTGTGTTGGTTGATGATAGAATCTCATCAGTCATGATATATGAAATCAAACTAAACACATAGATACATGTTATAGTATAGTGTATCAGACGGACCCACCATGAGAGTGACACATAGAAACCATTACAATGGTAGTCATAGTTAGTTCCCATAGTGTTGGTGGTGATTGTGGTTCTTAGACATGAAGTCACTACACTCATCACATGTCATTCGATATACTTTGACATCATCCACCGTGATCCTGAATAATGGTTGCCATAAAGGTGACGATTGGGTGCACTTACATGGAGATTATTGTGAGTGATGCATATGGGATTTGTCCCTCCTACTAGAGTATGATATCTTGTCCACTTGATTAGCAAGACTGAGAGTATCATGGCCATGCACATGTGGATCAATATGTGAGATTGAGCTTACACATGTCTCAAACAGTCTGCTATAGAAAGGAACATAGATTGAATGTTGAAGAGAATGACTACTAAATTCCTCGAGTTCAATCTAGATATTAGAGACAAAGGAAATATAAAAACACTACAACACCATACACAGATTGTAGGTTGAAGTTGTTATCCAACTTTCCATTTACTTGGGTAGCAATGATGTGTGACTAGGACCCGCTCTTTGCTTGTGAAGTCATAATTGGTTATGGACATTCACTGCCAAGGTAATATGGGACCTATAGGGTCACACACATAAGATACACCTAGAAGAGGAGTTTTGATCATGAATAATAATTGAATTGATTGCTAAAGTGATTAGGTATTCAATTCAAGAAACAAATCAACTGACTGGACTCCCAACCAATCGGTTCATTGATGAAACGACCGGTTGGAGTGTTAGGTTGATTAGATATTACATTGGCTAAATTTTGAATGAGTTGGGGAGAAAAACGACCAGTTCGCTTAGTGAACTGATCGGTTTGTTGTTGCTATATGACTATTTAGTGGATCAAAACGATCAATTTATGGTGCAATTCAATTGCATCAAGGATTGGTATTGATGTCATGTTGTGCATTATTTGGATTAGAATTTCCAATACACGTGTGATTGGGAAATATGACGAAACTACCAGTTCACGGGGCAAACCGATCTACTTGCATGCCAACCGATCAGTTCGCCTAGAAAAATGAACCCTTTTTTGTTTGCAGGTTATAAATATTCATGAGGTTCTAATCCTTTCCACTCCCACACAGACTGGGAACCCTGACCCTAACCCTAACCCTCCTATAAATAGAAGGGTATTGGGGGCTTCCCAGAGATACAACTCAATTGCCTCTGAAAATTGATATCCTCTCTGGTTGCAGTAACCAATAGAGAGCCCAAGCAAGTCCTACCAGATAAAGGGAGGCATAGCAAGGGAGAACAATTGTGGGATAGCAAGTTGGTGAGTAGTAAATTAACGGGGGGGACTCCTTCCTATCTATTCTACTAGAACGACATGAATTCTAGGTGGTTTGTGTGGACTTCCATAGAGGTGTGGGGGTTGTTGCCTACTTCTAGGAGGACAATGTCAACCTATTGTCTGTAGTGAAGACCAGGAGCTATTGTAGATGTCATTCCACTATAATTAGAAGATAGTTGTATGACTACAAAGACCAAGTATATCCTCAAAACCATCTTTTCCATTATATAGTTGTTGACACAATCCTCTGGCTTGGGGAGTATGGCATTAATTTTTTTTTCCGCTGCCTACATGATGCCATATTTCCCTACAACGGTGGCATTGTAGCACACTACTATCAGTCGTGTGACCTACAAGAGGTGGAGGTTGCTAACCACACGTGTCGATAGGTACAGGTGGAGGCACAAATCCAAGGTGGGGGAGGAGGAGGGGCTCCATCTGGGATAGAAATATAGGGGTCTAGCGCTTCTCCTCTGGAATCCATGGGGGTTAAAACATTACTCTTGATACCAAGTGAATAAAAAATCTTACTATGAAAGAATTAGGGTTACTGAGAGTCATATACATAGTTGTAAAGACTCAATCTTTACGATCAAATATTTACAAAATAATATCAAAAACATAAACAATCTTTGTTACATTCATGCTTGTACATCAAAGTCACGAAAGCTTACAAATATGATTACAAGTTTAAGAAATAAAATGTATTCCTATCCAATCTTCAACAGAGGACTACCCAGTGCATGTCTCTTCAAGCTCTTCCATCTGTCACTTTCCCATGAGTTCCCAAAGGGAACAAAACCACGCATGGACCCCATTGAAGGGAAACAAAAGGTCAGCAAAGCTGGTACTAAATCCAAATAATTGAACTATGTGCGAAGTAGGATTTAGATGCATAATAAAAATTAGGAAAGGACTATTTGGTGGACTAAAGGCTATCAAGTAGAAATTTCAATATCAGTTTCTAGATAGAAGGTCTTTCACAAGAATATCACTAAGCAAGATTCAATATTTCAAGTATGCCAAATTTATCCAAGCTATTCACAAAATATATCAATTTCAAGATATTCAATTTAACAAGCTTTGGCACCTTTCTATCATATCTTTTCTAGGGCTAAGTGCATTGTGTTCTCACACTCTAGGAGAGAACGACACTAGTGCCTTATTAGCTATTCCACTTAACTAGGGGACAACTAATCCCTATCCACTGTGCATGGTTGTGGGGTACTTGGCCCACTCAAGTGAGCCAAAGCTCTATAAGGCCAAAGCCCAAGGGACCAAAGTCCACAGGGAGTCAAAACTCCAAATAGATCAAGTCTAGTGCCAAAATAATTATCAACAATAATTTATCAATTACAAAATGAGAGTGGTGAACTTTTAAGAACAAGTAGAGGTTTCAAAACTATATGGAATTCACCACAAATCAAGATATATGTGTGTGTCTATCAAAAGGGAAAATAGTTCAACACTTTAAATAGAAGATCCAGTACCTCAATTATTTAAAGATCCAAGGATTGTATAAAGATGAGTTGACTCCAAGAGAGAACATCTACAAAGTATGATACAATTTGGTTATCATTTGGCTTGGAATCAATCACTTATTCATTCTTTTTTATTTAGTGTTTCCTTTCCCAGTTAGGGTTATTATTTCATATTTTTCTCTATGGTTATCAATATTAGATTCCCAACTAGGTTATATATTTATATATATCCAATGTTACATACTTAGTTGTTTTATCGTGTTGTCCCTATGTTAGATCTAGAATATCTATATGTTTCTCATATATATTACAACTACATTTAGTCACTAGGATCATGTATGTCTATTTACTAATATACATTACTAGGGATATTTAGGGTTAAGTTTGTTGCATACTAGTTATATAGTCTTACCTAGGTCTCAATATGCTAGTCAAAATATTAATTATTAATTTACTAATATAAGAACCGAATAACTTTGGATATAGTCTAACATAACTCTCATCACCTATTCTATTTTCTAGTTAGGGTTGCCCATAATCAATTAGGTTTCTCTTTTATACTTTATTGCTTAACTTTCATCTTAATCAAAATAGGTAGGTTTTAGATCAAATTACTTTTAGATCGATATCTTCTCTATCCATTCTAGGTGTCTAATGCATAACAAGATTAACATTGGCACGTGTTTAATGAATATTGTTAGTTTTCTATATATTATTACTTAATAACATGAGGACATGAATACATATGATATTATTGACATTAAGATAATTGATTAAATAGATATCCTATATTTATTATACTCATTAGTATCATTCATATGATAATAAGTATTATCAAAATTACCTTTATATATAGACTTAATAATTACATTTCTAAAATTAGGACCTAAGAAAGTGTTGTATATGTATGTTTAATAGGATTTCCATATACCACTATTAGCACATTGATTCATAAACCTAATATGTATAAGGGTGTTATATTAAATAGCACCATCATTGATATATCAATTTATTCGTTCTTTGTAATCTATCCAAAGTATGCTGAGAATAAGGATAATATGAGAGGGAGAGACTACCTGCTGAACCTGGGATCCACTAGCCCTTCTTGACTGAGCCTCCTAGTACCATGGGGTACTTTACTAATTACTAGAATTCCTTGGAGCAGGACTACGATCTTTTCAGGTGTTGGTCTTCTTTGTGGGTGAACAACCACTTCACGGCCTGCTTGTGGAGTTTTCAGTTTGTTGGATGTAAGCATTATGTTGAGAAGGAGTCTAAGGAGAGAGAGAGCTTCACGAGTGAATCTACTTCAGTCCTCCTGAAACAACTCAATCCAAGCCATGGCTTGAGGATTGTGGTTGGGGGTCAAGGTGGCTAGCAAGCGGCAAGGGTCGATCAAAGTACACCAGGGAATGCAGTGTGGAGGTACGGTTGGATTCTTGGAGGATTCATGGTGCAGAGACATCTGATGATGTCTTTAGATCATAAATCTTCAACCCTTAGATCTTTGGGTAGGTCTGCAATTGCTCTGGTCATTATGGATGCCACCGTGGACTGATGATGGCAGTGCGGTGGCAGATCTGGTTGAGGTCTGAAGGTGGCGGGACATTGCTGTTGGTGGTGAGGTAGGGAGATGTTGTTGCAGGTTGTGCCGACATTGCAGGTAGCTGGGTCTGCGGTGGCCATGCTGCCAAGGCGTCAATGGTTGCGGCAGTAGATGGGTGGCGTCGGTGGTCGTGGCTGGTGGATCTGAACCTTCAGTGATGGCGATTTCATCTGCAAATCTGAGACACGTGTGATGTTGTTTGCGGTTGCCTCAGGGAGGAAGGTCGATCAATGTGCTAAGGCTAGGCGAATTTGTAGGGGTGTTGATGGGGGTTTGGTGGATGCGGCGCAGTGGTGGTGGCAGTGGTGGTGGGTCGATGGCAGAAGGAAGAGGAAGAGAGATTGGGGTCGAGTGTCGAGTAGATGACATGGTGTCAAAGGCCTCTGGTGATGCAGGGGGTGGACTGCGTTTGGTCTGGGTGTCGCTGTGTCGGGTAACTAGAGGGCAGCGATCTCATTTGGTTGTCGCAGGTTATTTTCTGACGCCGCTACATTGTTGTGATGGCGGCATGAAGGAGCCATGGTGGCTGGCGAGACACTGCCCAGGCCGCTGACATAGGAAATTGGAGGAGAGGAGGTTGGATGATTGGGCAATTGTGGAGTCTACCTCATTGTCTACTGATTCAGGGAATGTGCTACGAATCTTTGCAGTAAGAAGGAAAAAGAGGTTGGAGGGGTGTCTGGAGTGTTGTCAAGGTTGTAGGTGGTCGACACGGTCATGATGACAATGGTGATTACGGCTAGGTTTACTGGTTGTTCAGATGATGGGGGTGCCTCTTCACATGTGGTTGGGGATATCTATATAGGATACGACATTAGGGTTTGTTGACAGAAGAAACACGAGGAGGCAACACATCTAGGCCCTCAATTTGAGTAACTGCAGATCCATTTTTTTCAATCTATAGAGCAATTTCATGGCGGCGCCTCAAGGATTCTTCGAGAAAACAGCAGCAAAGATCGGCCCTTTGGGACGTTTGCCCTTTGTGCCAGAGGTGGTTTTGATAGTCCATCATGTTTGGCCAGTTTGGGTTGTCTCTGGTTCCTTGTAACTGGCGTTTCTCGCGTGAGAGGGGTTAAAGAGGGTGTTACGTCATTTACAACGATATTAAGTTGATGGATATAGTTAAGACCATAGTTACTAATTCCATTATATCTATTAAACGAAAAGGCCAATAGTTATGAGATTTTGACCATGGTTTGATTTCCATTCAAATAAATTAAGAATTATATACTAGTATCAACACTTTACAAATTTAACTTATTTGTCTCCACAATTAATTCTTGTATTTCTTTCTTTAAAGTTGATTAATGTATCCTTTTGGTTCCAAGCCAATATTGGTCAAATTGAGAGCAATATGTGGGTTCGAGATGAAATCAAGGTATTTAAGCACAAATAGATCAATTCTGACTAAATGATTTCAACCAAGAAAATGATGCTCAAATGAGGGATTGGATTGCAATTGTTTCTCAAGTGTAGATGATTAATTCATTAGGACACGGGAATTCAATTGAAGACTATTCCTATCAAAGACCATGATAATTGAATCAAATAAGTGGAATTTGGAGTGAAGGGAAATATTGTCAATAAATTCACTTTAGGGGAAAATAGCTCAACATAGATATAATAGTAAAAATTGAGCATGTTACAATAGCCTTGTCTCAAGGTATGATGTACCAAAGACACAACATAACATAAACTAAACCATTGATAATGGGATTGAGTGGAGGAAGCCCAATTAGCTAATAGAGAGATAATACTTAGCATAAAATACCTTCAACATATGATGAATTACACTTTGCAGTATCACATAACCTCTAGTCGATCGAATGGAGTGTTAACAGATTGACTTGCTATAAAAAAGCATATACAACATCGGATAAACCTTCAAGAGATTATGTGACTACCCGTTCATAAGTTAAACCTAACCCTAGACTATATTCTATGATCATCATACAATCTTCTTCTTATTTGAGTTCATCCGAAAGCATATTTGTTTACTAGAACATGTGTGAATAGAAGAAACTAACGCAAATCCTAATTTAAAATTGAATTATATTATTTATATATGGCCTAAGTGGATTATGCAATGCCCAGATCTTTGTTCTTCTCCGTTGAAACCTCTCTATGATGAAATTTTCCCTACGAAGGAGAATTAATGAGCAATTTAAGAATAAACTAAAAATTTCAACCAAATAATCTCTCAAAGACCATTTGGAGTTAGAATTCCTAGTAATATCTAAACTTTTTCTTCTTCCTTGGTTCATTTTTGTCAAAGATGAGCAAAGATCTCATGTTTGTCCATGTTTTTCTCCCAAATTTCCTTCTACTGGGATGGATTTCATGTCTAAAGTTAGAATTTTTCCTAAAAGCTGGAGATTTATGGAGTATTTAACACTAGATGTGAGCCCAAAATTTTCCCATGCATTCTACAACAAGGTGAGTAGATAATCACATAAGGAACTAAAAATGTAGATATGCACCTTCTTGTACCCCATTTCATGCAGTAGGTAAATTCCAGACATAAAAGGGAACTAAAGAATTGATTTTTTGTATTATTATTGATCTAATATTTACATATATGTGTGATTCTATACATACGGAAATGACCTATATTAATCATATGATTATCTTATTGCCTTTTAATACCTATTCTTGAAATTTCCCCAAATAGTTAGAAATTGTTGGAAGATGCATAGAATAAGCAAAATGAAATGGAAACTACATTGTGTTATTTCTATGAATATGAAAATAGAGCATGAATTATAGAGATGAGATCTGAATGAACATTCATTTGAATATTTAGCATGAATTATAGAGATAAGATATGAATGAATATTCATTTGAATACTTACTTCTCTACGAATAGAAACACATATAGTGAGTGGTCGCTCTTATTGCCTTATTGATGCAGTAAAACCCTAATTTTGTTTTCAATTGTCATTTATGGTAGAGCAACCATAATTAATTACACTTTTGATAGAGTGACTATGAGAAGAACACATCACTACCGTGATAAGCCCTTTGATATTTTCTTCACATATATTTGTCCCAAACCCTTTTGAAATTTTAGTGTCAGGAAGTCTCAGACGCCACTTAGTTGTATTCATCTTAGCGAAGAATACCAAGCACTCTCAACATATAGGGTTTGTGTCGTCATTTTTATGCCCCCCACTACCTCTGATTTTTTTGTCAACAGACATTTACATGAAGTACCTTGTAAAATATATGATTTAAATCCTTTATGAAGTGTAACATTTCTAATGATATGAAATGTGAAGCTAACAAAATTTAGTTAGCTACCTTGAATAGTGTGAACCTTCGTCAACTTTCGTGTTGGGAAGGTATTTATCTTGGAATGGATTGTAAATGTTTGTGGCGGTGGATGTATTGTATGTGTTGGAACTGGTAGATGAATCTTATCTTGTAACTAAATTTAGTTTGTGCACTATAGCATGCACATTATGGCCGGTCTCTGCATATCTTGCAACAATCACTTGTTACTGGACTAAGGTTGGCATTCAAGATCAATCCTTGCAAGTTGTGAGAATTGATAGTTGGCATGTTTGTAATATGTGTGAGGTTGTAACTAACCCTAGTACCTAGTTGGGTCTGATTTCATTAATGTAATTCACAATGATCATACAAATTTTAGAATTTTGTCTGAAGCATGAGCCCTAGTATAAGATGACGTCACCTAGATAAATCAACCAGATTTTGGAGTCTAGAAACTTGTGATTACCATATTGATATATTTACTCAAGTTCTATAGGAACCCAATTTATTTGTATAGAAAATCCATTAGTATACCGCCGAACATCAATGGTCTCGGGAGACCTCTCTATTAGAACTCTTGTGTCCCTTGCTTACAAATCACACATTAATATCATGATATGTTTGAGAATGAGAGTACTCTTTGAGAACTCCCTCTCTTCTAGACTTATGGTAGAGCAACCACAATTAGATACACTTGTAAAATAATAACTATGAGAAGAACACATCACTACCGTGACAAGCCCTTTGATAGTTTCTTCACATACATCTATCCCAAACCCTTTTAAAATTTCAATGTCAGGCAGTCCCGGACGCCACTGGATTGCATTCATCTTAACGAAGAATACCAAGCACACTCAATAGCTAAGGTTTGTGTCGTCATTTCTATGTCTCCCACCCCTTTAAATTTTTCTCACTTATAAATTGACCAGTGGTCGCTTTCTTCCAAATTTTTAGTGAAAATTGACTTCTTCTTTTTTTACAAAAATATATATAAATGTGTCAAGCTTGAAACATGACATCACGACAAGGACACACAATAAATACCATGTGTGGTAAAAGCGTAGTGTGGGCAATTTCCCTGTGTACCCATCCGAAGTAGCCGACCAGACGAGAGTCATGGTCGATAATCATAGAGGATTAGACAGAGAGAATAAGAAGCGAGTGGAGTTGAAACTGTTGAATGGATGTGTGTGGGTTGCCTTCCCAAGTGCCCGCCTCCCCCGCGCTCGCACAAGTTGTTTGTGCTAGTGAATCCGTTTCCTTTCTTTTCCAACTTGCACGACGAACCTGGTTGATAGGCTCTTCTTCCCTCCCAGCTCGCAAAAGTCCAAGTGGACGTCTGCGCTGGATGATCCGATGGCGATCCGGCATGATATTCATTGAGTTCAGATGGGGAGGCTAGCGAAGATTCTCGGAATCTCACTCCTCTCCCTCTCGTGCTGCAAGTGGAGAAGGAAGCAAGCAAACAGACAATCCCACCATGGACGGCAACCCAAGGTGAAGGTGGGGTGGGGACCCCAGCTTGCCAACAGAAACAGTAATAGGGGAGACAGGACTGGAGAAGCCACACCCATCGTCTTCCGTCTTCTTGACTCTTGAAGGAACCGAAAAGGCTTCGCCGGTCGGGCCGATCTTGCTCCCCGCTCGTCACCTTCAAACAGTTGCTCCCAGTACTCCGTAGGGGGTGAAAGAGGAAACGGGAGCATGCGCCGTGACTCGTACTCATCTGTCCCTCTCTCTCTCTCTCTCTCTCTCTCTCTCTCTCTCTCTCTCTCTCTCTCTCTCTCTCTCTCTTGTTCGATTCTTGCCCGTAACCAAGCGGACGCAGCCCTTCCACGCCGCCCGACCCTGTTCCACTGTAACACCATACCTGCCACCCCCACCACACGCGTTCACGTCAAAAGCTACGGCTGCGTTCTGTTTTTACCTCCCTTTTAACTCGACTCTATCCTGCGCTGTCTGTTCTTCATCTCTTAATTCATCATCTTCATCTTCTTCTTCTTCCTCCCTGCCTACATTTACAGATTCTTAGATTACCTTACCACAGCACGTGTCAGTCTCAGAGTTCCTCAAGGGCGCAAGTGAAACTGTGGATATATAATAAGTCAACCGCTCCCGGCCCTTTTTAATGGAATCCAGAAAACAGGCTGCTGAGTTAGGTACTTGTCCTTCTCAAACGCGATGCTTTCCACTTTCCAATGGAATATATGTCACATCTCTCTCTCTCTCTCTCTCTAACATCTTGAGTCGCTCCCTCCCTCTTTCTGAAACAACTCCTTAGAAACAAACAGCCCGCCAATGATTTATTCACAATAACAGAGCTGCCCTACACATCCCCGTCCACCCACCCGATCATCCACCCAGTGGTTGGAATATGTGGTCAATGTTGACGTGACAGAAAAAATAAATACACAATGAAAGAGAAGAAGAAAAAATTTAGAGAGAGTAAAATATTTTACACAACTCTTAAATCGTAAGAAATTTTAGATCGAAAAAAAAACAACATTAGGTTCGTCATAAAAAATATTTTCTATCAAGACCAATGTTAACATATTTAAAAAAAACAATATTAGAAGTATATTAAGAGAGGAGAGAAGTATATAAAAGTACAGTGTGTTTTCAAATATTGTACTCAATTTGACCATTCAGGTACAATACTGTTTATTTATTCATATTCCATATTATGTCATAAATTCATAAGTATTGTACATTTTATCATTTATATTAATTTTTACATACATTTAGAATGTAGTGTTAGATAAAACTATATATAAGGATATCCGCACATTATACAAGAAGTACAATACTAACAGCCAAATTTTATAATAAAAAATACACTATTAGATATACAGTATTAACAACCACATTCAATTTTTTTAAGTATTCACATTCGTAATATGTACAGACGTACAATATTAATTGTCTCTTTATTTTTCACACTCAATATTTTGTCACAAATCCATCAGTATTGTACATTTTATCATTTATATTAATTTTGCATACATTCAGAATGCACATTTGACAAAAATTGTACACAAGGATACACACACATTCTACAAGACGTACATCACTAGCACTAACATTTTGTAATACAAAGTATAGTATTAGATTTACAGTGCTAGAGGTACCGTACGAGACATAACAACAATACATGATTTGATGATCTTGTTAGTATAGGACGAGACATGTCATGTATAAAATAATGTCGAGAACCACATATCATACTTATATAAACTAATTCATATTTTACTAAAAACATATACATTTTACTAAAGTACAAGTACAATACTTTCAACTATTATTTAAGAACAACTAATCTTTGATCCCTTTCATTCAAAAGTATACTACTAAACTCATTGCTATTGTTAGCTCAATCGAATCCATAGATGAACAAGTAGCTATTGTACATGATTTGGGAGAAACACGAAGGTGATGTGTTGTACTCACGAGTATTGTACGTCTGTACCCAGAATATGTGTATGTTATCCTAAAATATGGATGCTATATTTCTCGCGTATTATCATTATTTCAAAGTATGTCAACACTAGTCTTGTTGGAAAGTATTTTTTACAAGGATTTTAATCCAATTTATTTTATCAAAAATATGCTCCAAATTAAGATTTATGGACAAAAATATTTTCTATATTTTCTACTTCCCTCATCCTTTATTGTTTTAATTGTTGCTGACAGCATGACAGCAGGTATCAGCTCTTGTTCCCCAAAACCGGGTGAGCGAGCGGGTGGGAAAATAACTATGTCTAGAATTTTTCCAATAAAAATCCTTAACACGCACCACACACACATTGTCCATGCCTTATTATGACGCGCGACAGTGCACACGCTGTAGTCGCATGCACGGCATCCTATATAAACTTTCATTGTATGAATTAATAAAGACTACATTGGGGGATCTTAATAGGAGCTAGGACGGCCACGCCCTCGCAAGGTTTTTAGAAAAATATTTTTATATTATGATACTATGTTAAATATTTTAAAAATATTATATTATACTATGTCACGGCCCCTCCAAAGAATTTTGAAGATGTAATAATTACATAAAAAACTATTACTCAAAAAGTTATTTAAGTTAGAATCAGATCTTACCATATAACACACTCCATTTAAATCATTTAGTATAAAAATAAGATGTTGAATCTACTAAAATAACTAATTATCATTTTTTTTTATTTGTGAGGAAACTCCTCTCAGGAAGGGTCGCTAATGGACCCATCCTGGCAGGATAAACCTTTAGATCTCTTGTAGCTCGCACACTGAGGACCGAATAAGTCACATAGTTGGTCGGCCTACGTGATGGACACTAATTATCATTTTTAAATGATAGTCTATTTAAAATGTGATTGCATATATGTAAGATAAATTTTTATTTATCCATTTAACACAAAAGTACTATGCACAAAGATATCAAAAGTTAATAAGCATAGATAGATTGATGGAAAACATTGAGTAAATTACAATTGACTAATTAAAAATATATGAAGTTGGTGAAAAATGATTTAGTCTAAACTAAGAAATTAATATATAAAGATCAATACCAAACTATCATTTAATAAATGACTATGATATATAGTCAAAATTTTGTTATATCTCGCCTTATTAGTGTACTATTTTCCTGGATCTGATGAAAGGACAAGGAGAAGCAAAGAGAGGATGAGAGACATGAGACACTTATATTTGATTTTTTATATAAGATGTAAACTAAATATACAAAAATGAAATGATACCATGTAAATCAATTATATATTTTTTAAAAGATGTAAACTACTTGTATCTTTATATGTTGATACTTTAGATACAAAAGTATTTCTCTCTCTTTCTCAACATGTTTCTAAGAAATATTCTATCCAATTATCTATATTTCCTATATATTTCAGTCCTTTCTCTAAATAACAAAAAAATGGCCAATTATCAATATTTTGAGTCAATTTTGTCTCCAGATTTCCTTAAAGAATTTAGGATTGCATCAATTTTAAGAACTTTTTATTCAAAAGCTTTCTAAATCTATTTATTTTCCTATTTTTTATATTTTCAATAATGTTTTCTCTTAAATTATGATATGTCTATTGTAGAATCCTTCTTTTATGTGTGTCCACTCAACTCTTGGTGGGAAAGATGTGCCATTAAAGAATATAATATGATAATTATTTTTTAGATTCATTACCTTGTCTTTCCTATCACTTTGTCTAAGTAAAAATGAAAAGTATGCTCTCTTCTCTGCTTTTCATCATTTTTTTCCTATGATATCGTATTTTTTAGGCAATTGTATTTATTAGCAAGGTTGATAGGTTGGATCATTCTATTAACACAGTTTGAATTTTTGGCATTAGTCAATATATTTTCCTTAAAAGTTTCAACAAACTACTAACTACGTACTAGTTAGTTTTCTCATATCATATTTTAGGATTATGAGTTTAAGAGTCACATCTTTGAGAGAGGTATGTTATTCAAATTTCATGTATGCTATGGTGTATCTTTTATTACAAACTTAGCATCTTATACTTATTTATAATATAGACTTAGTCATCTCGCTTCGATCCCTTTTAATTTGTACGACCACTCCTATTTGTTGTGTCAACACAGTTATAACTTCTCGAAAAATTAAATAATGAGTTTCTCATAGTTAGATTTATTTAGAGAAAGATATTTTCTAACTACTAAGATATGTTTATATGTTTAATATCTAAAAAATAATATTTTTGAAGTAGAAAATTTTAAGTAAATATTAAACCTATATTTATTTTATGCTATAATATAATTATATGTAATTAATTTTACTTATGAATATCTAAAGTAATAATTCATTAAAGAGAATTTACATTGAGATGAAACTAGACAGATAACAAGATTGTGCAATTGGTCCTTTATAAATAGCAAGACTAAAAATTACAACAACTCTAAGCTTAATCAGATGTTAACCATATAGGGACTTTGCCCCCCCCCAATGACTTCTTGTCAAGATCTGACACTGACGAAGAGTGACACCCGTTCTATAGGAAGTCCTATAAAAACTTGGTAGAATATGTTAGATCCTAGATGGATGATTAGATGCTCTAGGGGGTGAATAGAGTTGAATGCACTTAAACAAAATTTATTAGACCTTTAAGATATATCACAAGATAAGGTTGCTAAATAGAAAATTTGAGTGCAACTAAAACATGCATAGCAAGGGAGAGAGAGATTGAACATACACTAATAGACAAGCTATTTAGAGTGGTTCCACACTTTAAACTAGAAGTGAGTCAGTCCACTACCTAGAGAGGTCAACCTCTAGCATTTCTTAACCATTACACTCTTATATTCATTCATAAGACTTACAATACATGACCACCAAAGGACTTATCTATCCAAAACAAAGAGTCTTCAACCTTACCAAGGACTTATCCACTTTGCAATGAGTCTTCGGCCTTCACCACGGACTTAACTACTCTTGCAAAAGTCTTCAGCCTTGCAGGGATTACCCAATCTTCTTGGATCTTCAGCCTTTGACTTCACCTTCACTCGGAGAAGCTTCCACCAAGGACTTACCCACTTGAGCAAGGAGTCTTCTTCCTTCACCAAGGGCTTACCCACTCTTACTCCAAGTCTTCAGCCTTGATCTTCACCAAGGGACACCTTCCCTTATCCTTCTTCACCTCTCTTAGCTAAGAGAGAGAACCTTCATCTTCATAGTTGAAATGAGAGGGAGGTGGTGGAAGTGAGAGCCTCACAAGATATACATGTAGGACTAGCTCTCTTATAGATTTCCTACTCACTCTAACGAATGTAGCAAGTGATTAAGCTTAGAGAGAGAGGAGGCTGTAGGAAGCACTCGACTATAGAATAGGAACCTCACATAGAGTTTTGCATTGAATGGTCAACCTTGGAATGAAGCCCAAGGGGTCCTATTTATATATGGGGATGCCCCTTAGCCTTTAGGAACACTTAAGAATGAAAACTAGCCATTTTTTGGCTTACAACTGATATATTTTCACTTGGTGCAACTCCACAATGGCTAGAAACACTTTTCTGTATTTTTCCGTACACTGCAATCAGTCGAGCTTCTATAAAGGTAACTCAACTGATCCCACTAAGAGACAAGACCAATTTAGGCCATCAGTCGAGTTTGTCTTGGGGCAACTCGACCGATTCACTTAAATCTATTTTGGTCAGTAGAGAGATCGGTCGAGTTTGCAACTCGACCGATGAACAACCTGATGTGAATTTTGGAAAATGGCTTTTGAGTGCTTAAATATTTGATCTCACTGCTCCTAATTTTTTCTAAGCTTAATTACAAGTCATACAATCATTACAAGTGATTTACAACATGATTCTAATAGATTTACATCATATTACAAAAATGTGCACTTGTATTGACTTTGACTTGTCTTTTCTTCAAGTTGATATGCGCAAGTTAGGGCATTTGGAGTGTGTCTATACCTAATCTGAAATCACTCAAGTAGAGACATTAGACACAATTAATTGGAATGGTTTAGTCATCATCAAAACAAGGGTTTAGTCAATTTAGACATTGAGTCAACATTCTCCCCCTTTTTGAAGATGACAAACCATTCCATAAATATATTGAAAGCATTTAAGTAAAGTCATACCTTTGGAGAAACCTATGGGTTTCAATAGAATTGATTTCATATGCTCCCCCTCAATTGATGCTAGTGGAGTTCTCATACTCCCCCTCAATTGATGTTATTTCTCCTGCATTGTTAGCTTTCATAACATTTATAGAATACTATGTCTTCTACTCATATATGTTCTACACATATATGTCTTCTCCCATTTACCTTCTCCCCTTTACATGGACATACTTTTCTTCTTCATGTAAGACATGTCTTCTCCCTATTTTATCAAAAGAAGACATACATTTCTCCCCCTTTGTCATTTCAAAAAGTGGGGGTATGAAGAAATAAGAAACACCACTTGTTAAAGGAAAGGAGATAACAAAAAGTTATATAAGGAGAGTAGAAGAGCACTGTGGGCTCTGATCTCCAAACCATAACATAAACACGATTAAAACTTAGCGGAAGCGAATCGGTAATCAGCGGAAGACAAAAATCACGAGAAATTAAAACTTTTCGTGACAAGAGCTTGAATCCATAAAAGCTTCTTTCATAAAGAGAGATAAACTGTTTACATCTCAGGATAATTACTTCTCGAGTAATTATCTACATCAAGATACAAAATCTCAAGATCACTATACAAAAGACTCCAAGACCTGAGAGTACAGAGGACACATAGGACTGACTCTAACTACACACATGGCAGGACAAATCTCCACCTGAGATTACTGCTGCCCCGGGTGCTGTTGCTGCTGAGACTGGTCACCTGTAGGCTGGTTCCTTCGTCTCCGACGTCCACCTAAAGAGTTGAATCCTACGGGGTGAGACAATTATACATAATTGTCCCAGCGAGAGTTATAACTCTTCGCCAGAAGCTTTATTATAACATCAAAGATTATTTTAAACAGTAAAGCCTTCAAAGCATTCTATAACAGTTGCAGGTATAACAAGATCTCTACAATTTAGGAGATATGGAGAATATCATCATTATTGCAATGTAACATCAACCAACTAACTTGGAGTCATCTCTAACAAGTTATAATACATGGTTGATTATGTTTTACAAACAACATTATGCCCTGTGGAGATGAGGCTTACCACTCATACTCCAACTGATCGCTGAGAAGCCGCATCAGTATCATACATAGGTCATTAAGAGAGCCAGATTCTCATGACCTTCACCTTCCTCAGTCAGTAAGAGGATCACTTGTAGGACATCTCGTGTCTCTACTACTATAGCTCACCAGGGTAAACTGGTCCTTCGCTATTCTAGAGTCACAGTGGCGTTCTGTACTCTCTTCGTCATCAGGAGGTTTCATATTTACCTACCACTGATACGGATATCTGTGCTTTCTTCGTCATCAGGAGGTTTCATGTTTACCTACCACTGATACGGTATGGAACTATAGTGAAGGATGGATGGATTCCACATCTACATCACTTTTCTACACTAGGATGTAAGGTTCTACACATCCATGTACCCCACATACTCAAAAGTATGTGCTCCAGGAGTTCCCTAAGGAAAACCTGTTTCACCATCACTTAATTTCTGACAATGATGGATCTATGATCAGGGCTCTACATTATACTTGATTAGTTAGGTACATTCAGTATTCTTTAACAGCATACATTGTTCTTCAAACAATAACAGTAGCATAGCAGCTATAAAAGAAGAATACTAAATGTAACAGGCCTAACTCATATCAATCATTATTTCTCATTATCCTCATCACAAGTCATCTCTAAGGCATGATCTTGATGGTATTCAGGGCTCTCATAGCCCATTATCAGCATAGGATGCTACTGGCAAGGCATCAGATTACTTTACTTATTCATAAGGCTAACAACATGCCTTTAATGAATATAACATCAACATCCATACCTGGATATGATTACCTTCCTATCAGAACCTGCATGGTTAATACATCTGATAAAGGTAATGCAACAATAAGGAATGTACTTCCCACTCTTGTCATAAGAGTTAAATCTTTAATTTAAATCAAATAGAGTTTATTGCTCAAAAGCATGCCATTACCCTTGAATTAGGGTTTACTATTCACATTACATGTTATCACCCTTGAATTAGGGTTTACTATTCACATCAAGGTGAATTAAACTCATAACATCATCATGTATGAGTAACATCTTCATTGATACTCTTGGATTAATTAAAGGTTCATCATTTATCATAATTAGGGTTTGTATGATCTCACACAGGTGGATCATACCCTAATTATGCTCATTTCTGTGTATTGGGGATGCTTCAATTGAGTTTCCACTTAAAAAGGATACTTTCTCTCTCTAGAAGTACTTTCTCTCTCTAGAAGTACTTTCTCTCTCATCATAAGGTTAGGTGATGTTAACATCACTCTAAAACAGGTTGGATTGAGTCATCATAGGCTAACATAGCCAAAAGCATCACCATTATGTGATTAGAGTTACTTTCTCTCTCTAGGGTACTTTCTCTCTCTAGAGTACTCTCTCTTTCATCATACTCATGGTTGATGATAACATTAGACTAGATCAAGTTGGATAGAGTCATTATGACTAAAACATCATTCTCATGTAATTAGGGTTTGAATTGAGCAAGGTATAACTCAATTGACCTTTCAGGGGTATATTGGTAATTCACCCCATTGATCATCATTATGGTCAAAACCTTAGTCAAATAACCCCTTAATATTCTAGGTTGTCATTAGGGTTTGATTTGGGCAACATTGAACCATTACATCATCAAATGATTGAATGAGGTCAACCTAGAATCACATTGATTGATTTCAATCATTAATCATCAATTGGATTGAGATTGGTTGAAAGTGTTGACCGTTTGCCTATTTTGACCCTCCAAGACCACGAGCCTCTTTCTAACTCCAAGACCGCGAACCCCCTTGGGCTTCAAGACCGTGAGCCTCTTCAAGGGTTCAAGACCGCGAAGCCTCCCATTGGTTCAAGTTAATGTTGAGACCGCGAAGACCAATTTAAGTTGAGACCGCGAGGGTCATGAAGACCGTTTGCCCTTCTTTGACCTCAGGACCGCGAGGCCCTTCGCGGTCTTGAGACCGCAAGCCTCCTCTCGGTCTTGAGACCGTGAGCCCCCTCACGGTCTTGAGACCGTGAGCCCTCTCACGGTCTTGAGACCGCGAGGCTCTCATGGTCTCAGCCGCTTGGTCCTTCAACAAGGCTCAAAGATGCAACCGATAATGTCAACCCATGTTGAAGCCCTCAAATGGTCAAAGCTATGTTGGCCACTTATGGATTTAGTCAATTAAGATTATGCTTGATCACTTGGTCATTCAATTGACCCATAATGGTTAACCAATTATGGTTGAAATCGATTCAATTAGGGTCTATCAATGTTCACCCATCAACACTCAACAGTGTGCATCAACACAAGGTTGAACCCTTCAATTGAGCTCCAATTGGGCCCAAAATTGGCCCAAACGGTCTTTAGGTCATGTGGGTGGACCCCACATGATATTGAGACCGTTTTCCCAAGATTTCATCAAAGTCTAAGGTGATTTGATAGGGGTTGAACCATGATTGGACCACAAAACAGAATTTTGATTAAATTGATAACTTATTTGCAATTGGATCCTCAATTGGTCAAATTACTCAACCCTAGACCTTCAAACGGTCTTGGGTGATTGTCCTCTCGGTCTTGAGACCGTTTGGATGAGTTCCAAACGGTCTTGAGACCGTTTGCCCATCCAATTTTGGATTCTAGTGAAAATTCATCAAGGTTGAACAAAATGAGTTGATGATTATATCAATATTTAATTGCAATGTAAATTGGTATAAAAGTACCTTCAATTGGTAAACAAATCTTGACCCCAGACCTCCAAACGGTCTTGGTTGATTGCCCTCGCGGTCTTGAGACCGTTTGGTGACCCCCAAACGGTCTTGAGACCGTTTAGGTCAATCAACCCTAAAAACCCTAATTAGGTCACCATAATTTCAGTACTGATTTTACCTAGGGTTAGCCCTAGTATTCACCCTTCAACTCTTAGCCCTTTTGGAATTAGAACATCACTTGGTGAGTTGTTAATTAACATAATTTTGAACAGTAATCTCATACGGTCAACGCTTAGTCAACGACCTTACACGGTCTTGAGACCATTTGCCCAAAAAGGCAATTTCAGACCGTTTGAAAATCAGTAATTAATTCATTTAAAGTTGTGACTTAAAAAGGTCATATCTCACGATTCCTTTGGAGTTAGTCTCCCAAATTTTGAGGGTAATTAGCCTATATAATTAGGAACAGATTTCTTATACGGTCCACGCTCGGTCAACGGGTCCAAACGGTCTTGAGACCGTTTTCCCTGTCGCGGTCTCGAGACCGTTTGCTCACCTCGCGGTCTTGAGTCCGAGAGAGCAAACTGTTAGGACCGTTTAAGGAAAAGAAAAGCGGTGGGTTTTTCTTGGAAATCATGCCTTCATCTCCTAGCTCAAGAACAGTATGAATATCCCATGGGTTTGCTTGCAAAATAGCAGGGAAAAGTAGGGAAATACTAAGAGCTATCATCAAAACGCATATAAAGATGCACATAGTAAAGCATGGGTTTAGAGTTATAAAACCCGCCTAAAGCTTGCTTCTTGAGCTCCAAGATTTCAAGCTCCAAGCTCTAATGGCGTCCTTGAGTCCTTTCAGGTTGGCCAAGGTGAAAACTCCAAGGAAGGATGAAAAGAGACGGCTAGAAAGGTAGGGTTTCAAGAGTTAGCCATGAAGATGACCTTGAATTCGAGTTCTAACCATGGAATTAGGCAAGAAGAGGGGTTTAGACCTAACTTGCACCCCTTGGTCGTCCTCCTTAGCTCCAAGGCAGTCCTTGGTCGTCTTTGGTGAAATGAAACAGTAAGGGAACGAAGGGTAAGTTCCCTTGCAACTAAGGGAAGGAGAGCTTATATACATGGGGTAGGATTTTCAACATTAGTTCATAAGTTGTCCATAATTCCAACTAGGTCCCTCCTTCTTTACTTGATCGTCCCTTCCTATTTATTATAAGGACAAACCTTCTCTTAAGGTATTAGGAGAAGAAGGTAAAGGAGAGCAAGCTAATACAGAGGTACATACATAAAGAAATATTACACATATACCCTGATTATTCAATCACAAGGCATGTCTCATAACTTGATAATTCAATTGAGGTGACTTACTCATCATTCCTTCTCTAAATGATGGCAAAAGTCCAAAAAGATACATTAGATGACATATTTCACAATTTGCATCCCTTAATTTGGGTAAATTGCATTTTGCCCCAAATTAGGGTTTCAAGCACCGGGATTGCTTCCACAGCTGCACCTTGGTGCCTTAGCTTGAGAAATCCCTCAAACTTTGCTAAAAAGATTTCTCATGATGTCTCAACATCAGAGGAACATCTCATCATGTGCAAATTGCAAGCTAACCCTTTTAACTGGGTAAATTGCACATAGGTCCATGTATATCAAAACAATGCTACTACTTTAAATAAATAAAAAGGAGCAAATACTGAAATATACGTTTCTGAGAAACTTAATTACATGCTCAGAGTTAATCACAAAGATTTATTCACATATTTAGGCAAAACACCTAGGGTTAACTCATAACCCAGGTCAGGGATGTTACAAGCACAGATAGGGGCTTGTCCAAGCATAGAAATAAAAGCAAGTTAAAGCATGTACTTGAACAACCCAAAAAGCAAGATAAAGAGCTGCAAAAAAATAATAAAATGCAATTTTGACCCTCAAGATGACAAAATTTGCCCAAAAAGTATCAGGGCTCATGGCATAGCGATGAGCCTTGCTCAGAAGATAGTTTCTGCATAAAAAAACACTAGTCTTGCACCAAAAACTAAAACTGGAGCAAAAGTTGCATGAAATACAAAAATACTCCAATTTCTATATACAATGTAGCTCTATGTGCCCTGCATCACAATGTTATGCAAGCAACTCAAGATAATAGATATGCAATTCAAGGAACAAGCTTGAGCATGTATGAGACAAGATACAAGCATAGCATATAGTGAAATACCACTAGATGAGCAAAGATACCAATTATAAACAAGGTCAGAACTACATGTATGTGAACTACTAGTATATGATATCACAAGTTAGGACTACTAGTAGGATCTAGATCATAGCAACAAATACCAAAAGGTACACAAGATAAAGCAATCTACGAGTAGATGTAGAGATATATCCAAACAAAGAGATATACAATTTTAGAAGCATGAAAGGATATAACTCACTAACAAGTATGCATCATTACCAAAAGATGATCACAACTAAGAACCTCAAGGTTGTATTCAAACAAGATATACAACTAGATATATGTAGCAAGTTAGAGCACAACGGAAGCAATTTAAGACACAACCAAGAGATCCAAAGAGATCATCATCAAAACCTGCAAAGCAACTCAAATCCAGTATTCTCAAGATATAGATATACCAATTTAGAGCAATTTGAAAGATAGAGTTGTAAGAAAGATAGACAATTTAAAGCATGGAAATATGCATATATAAAGGAACCAAATGAGAGTGCCAAAGAATAAGGATATTGGTTGAGAAAATCTAGTTGAGAGGGAAATTATCATTCAATAAGACAAATGTATATTCTATTCATAGTGTTGTCGGTTGAGTTCTGTGTATTGACAACTCAACCAATGACAGTTGTTGGCAACACTCATTGGTGTTGGCCAGTTGAGTTTCTAATAGGACAAACTCGACTGACAGAGTTGTTGTCAAAAAGCACATATATTTCATAAAAACATATTTAGAGGCATGCTAAAGATATAAGCCATATCCAAACATGTGTAAACAAGTTATTAATGCACTATGAAAGCATTAGAAATAGTTTTTGAGCAAGAGTGTGAAGAGAATCCCAAAATACCACTTTTAACTCAAAAACTACATGCATAGTGCACACTAACTTGACAAAAACAAGTTAGAAATGGTTATAAGCAAGAAAACATTTACCTTTGTTCTTACCATTCCTTTTTCCATTTGTTGTCACCCTCTACACATCTCACCTTTCTTCTTTCATGTGGATTGACAAGTCAATGTGCAATTCAATAGCTCAAGTCAATCCATTTGTAAGTTCCTACAAGAAGAAAGATGAAATGGTCCCCAATCATGTTTTTGGGTCCAGAGGGATTAGCTTAGCAACCCAAGTCCTATTGCTCTTGGGTGCTTTCCTAAAAGGACAACAAGTAGAATAATGACCAATTTCATTGCAATAGTTGCATGTGCCCATAGTCTTGGAACTAGAGGATTCTCCATGGAATATTGGAGGTACTTTACCTTTGTTGTTCCTTTGACTACTATCATATCCTAAACCATATCTACCAATTTCGTTAGTAGTATGGTGTAGGATATCATTAAGATTCCTTTTACCAACTAAGAATTTTTGCAAAGAAGATCTCAAACTATCATTATCATGCATAAGAGAAGTAATAGTAGAAGACAAATGATTGATATTATCTCTAACATGCAAAAGATCATTTTCTAAGCAAAGAGCTTTAGTTAAATAAGAATCTCTATCAATATGAAGAGCAGCAACATTATTCTCTCTACTAGTAGAACTAGAACAAGATTCAAGCACATTGATTTTAACAAGCAAGGATGCATTTTCTGTTTCAAGCAAAACAATCTTAGAAAGATAAACACCATTTTCATATTCTAATCTTTGCAAAGCAAAATCTTTGTCCTTGTTTTCAGTTTTAAGAACATCAATACCATGCATGAGAGAATCAACAATTAAAGTATGCTCTTCATTAGAACTAGTCATAAGAGGTTGAGATTCTAGAAATCTAATCTTATCAAGCAAACTAGTATTTTCAAGTTTAAAAGAGTCTACTTGGCTAAGACAAGAATTTTTATCATCAAGCAAGCAAGTGTTAGCATGTTCAAGATCATCTAATTCTACATGCATATTATCAACAATTCTAGCAAGCTTTTTCCTTTTCTTTTTAGAAGACTTAAGAGAGGCACGAGTAGTATTAATGATAGCAATTAAAGGTTCTTTATCTAAAGAGTTTAGATTTACCTCATTTGAGTCTTCACATTTTGTAGAAGCCATAAGAGCAAAATGGCATTCTCCTTCATCACTAGAGCTTGAGCTAGATCCTCCACTCGAATGTTCACTTGAGCTTAAGTTGGAGGAGTCACTTGAGCTTGAGTATCAATTCTCCTTCCTCTTGTACTTCTCTTCTCTTTCCTTGTGATGATGGGTCTTCTTGCCTTGTAGACAATCTATCTTGAAGTGACCCTTCTTTCCACAATTGAGGCACCAGATGGACAAGGATTTCTTACCTTTGTAGAATCTACCCTTGGAGTACATGGCATCTTCCTCAACTTGAGAGGATGGAGAATCTTGACCAACAATAGCCTTGATTTGATCTTTGATTTCAGCTTTCTTCATTCTCTTGAGTTCTTTCTCTTCTTGTCTTTCTACTTCCTCCCTCTTATTAAGTGTGGCTTCATGTGCTTGTAGATTTCCAATGAGCTCTTCAATAGGTACATCCTTATGAGACCTTGCTTCTTTAATGGAAGTCACCTTGGGTTACCAC
The DNA here is from genome assembly GCA_963693085.1 of Alisma plantago-aquatica. Classification (NCBI taxonomy): domain Eukaryota; kingdom Viridiplantae; phylum Streptophyta; class Magnoliopsida; order Alismatales; family Alismataceae; genus Alisma; species Alisma plantago-aquatica. The sequence goes on along the minus strand of OY856409.1, from coordinate 1,913,526,454 downwards.
CTCTTGGGGAGAGTTCTAAGGATCTTTGAGTTGATCTCTCCACTAGACATAGGATGACATAGAACTATAAGACCATTCACAATGGTGTTGATCCTTGAGTACATGTTGGCTATCTTATCTTCCTTTCTCATCTTGAAGTTCTCAAGTAGCCCTTTGATTATGTAGACTTTGCTTTCCTTCACTTGAGTTTTCCCCTCATAAGTGATGCATCGCTTTCACCATACCTCATAGGCTGTTTTACATGTAGAAATCTAGTAGACTCGGTGGGGGTCATGGAGGCATAGATGATGTGCATGACTCTAGCATTCAAGGTTGCTTTCTTCAAGGTAGCATCATACCATTCTTCAATCTTTGTCTTCGGTAGCTTGTATGGGTTGTTCACCATTTGCCACATCTCAAGATTTGATCTTTGGATGTAGAATTGAAGCCTTCTTCTCCAATAAAGGAAATCACTCCCATTAAAGCTTGGAAGGTTGATCATGTATCTCCCTTCTTGGTAATCACCCATATTCTCCTACTTGTTGAAGTATGCTTGGAGAAGCCTGCTCTGATACCAATTGTTGGATCCTAGATGGGTGATTAGATGCTCTAGAGGGGAGTGAATAGAGTTGAATGTACTTAAACAAAATTTATTAGACCTTCAAGATATATCACAAGATAAGGTTTCTAAATAGGAAATTTGAGTACAACTAAAACATGCATAATAAGGGAGAGAGATTGAACATACACCAATAGACAAACTATTTAGAATGGTTCTAAACTTCAAACTAGAAGTGAGTCAGTCCACTACCTAGAGAGGTCAACCTCTAGGATTTCTTAACCATTACACTCTTATATTCATTCATAAGACTTACAATGCATGACCACCAAAGGACTTACCTATCCAAAACAAAGAGTCTTCAACATTACCAAGGACTTACCTACTTTGCAATGAGTCTTCGGCCTTCACCAAGGACTTACCTACTCTTGTACAAGTCTTCAGCCTTGCAAGGATTACCCACTCTTCTTGGATCCTCAGCCTTTGACTTCACCTTCACTCGGAGAAGCTTCCACCAAGGACTTACCCACTTGAGCAAGGAGTCTTCTACCTTCACCAAGGGCTTACCCACTCTTACTCCAAGTCTTCAACCTTGATCTTCACCCAGGGATGCCTTCCCTTATCCTTCTTCACCTCTCTTAGACAAGAGAGAGAACCTTCATCTTCATGGTTGAAATGAGAGATAGGGAGGTGGTGGAAGTGAGAGCCTCATAAGATATACATGTAGGACTAGCTCTCTTACAAATTTCCTACTCACTCTAACGAATGTAGCAAGTGATTAAGCTTAAAGAGAGTGGAGGTTGTAGGAAGCACTCAACTATAGAATAGGAACCTCACATAGAGTTTTGCATTGAATGCTCAACCTTGGAATGAAGCCCAAGGGGTCCTATTTATACCTGGGGATGCCCCTTAGCCTTTGTGAATACCTAAGAACAAAAATTAGCCATTTTTTGGCTTGCAATGGATATATTTTCACTTGTTGCAACTCCACAATGGTTAGAAACATTTTTATGCACTTTTTCGTATAGTGAAATCGGTCGAGTTTCTATAAAGATAACTCGACCGATCCCACTAAGAGACAAGACCAATTTAGGCCATCGGTCGAGTTTGTCTTGGGGTAACTCGATCGATTCACTTAGATTAGTTTTGGTCAGTAGAGGGATCGGTCGAGTTCTATGAAGTGTAAACTCGACCGATCAAAAGTCATTTTCAAGATCCAATCAGGATCGGTCGAGTTTGCAACTCGACCGATGAACAGCTTGATGTGAATTTTGGAAAATGGTGTTTGAGTGCTTAAATATTCGATCTAAGTGCTCCTAATTTTTTCTAAGCTTAATTACAAGTCATACAATTATTACAAGTGATTTACAACATGATTCTAATGGATTTACATCATATTACAAAAATATACACTTGTATTGACTTTGACTTGTCTTTTCTCCAAGTTGATATGCGCAAATTAGGGCATTTGGAGTGTGTCTATACTTAATCTGAAATCACTCAAGTAGAGATATTAGACACAATTAATTGGAATGATTTAGTCATCATCAAAACAAGAGTTTAGTCAATTTAGACCTTATGTCAACAAAATCAAATAAAATTACATTAAAATGTACAAGTGGTGTTTCTCTCTTCTTTTTTAGGAGGTTGGATTTTTGATAGGAGTGAGAAGGAAATATTGTATTCTGATTAGTTGTCCTATAGAATAAGTATAGGACGTGTCTTATACTACCTTCTTACAACAAAGAGAAATGATATGGAGAGTGTAATGCAATGACCTGTGGACCTTAGTGACTCTTTCCTAAAGGCAATAATGTGCACTATTCGAGGCCCACTGACTTCTAGGGACATGTGCAATTAAAATTTGAGTGGGAGAAAAGAGTGGTTGGAGGAGAAAAAAGAAAAAATATTGATTGGGAACGTGCAAGAGAGTGGTGAGAAAGAGAGTGGCAGAGAGAGTGGCAACATGAGAGAGAAAAAGAATTTTATTTTACAAATAACTTTCAAATTGTAATGAATTTTTTTATGATATAAAAACTATTGTATTCCTTATCAAACATATGTTATAACAAGACTAATGTCGACCTACTTTTGAGAAATTTAATATAAAATATAGAAGAGATGAGCAGGAGTGGCTCGAACAACATAAAAAAGAGGAGAGAGAAATTTATTTTGCTCTTAACTTTCATCCAATAATGAATTTTTGGTGAAATTAAACCCATGGGATTCCTTATAAAAAATACATTCTAACAAGACCAATGATGATATATTTTTTATAAATGTAATACACAATACAAAAATGTTATCTCTGGTTCGGTTGTTATCTGTGGTCTAATATGTTTTATCTTTGGTCCCTTGTGTTGTTATCTTTGATCTAATATTTTGTTTTTGTCTATCCTCCTCATTTTTCTCATCGCAAAGAGATGTATTCTTATCATTGGTCTGATTTTTTATTATCTCTAGTCTAGTTTGTTTATATCTTCGGTCCAATGTCTAGTTTTATAAGAGAGAGAAAATATGATGAATATGAGAGAAGTAATGCCATTATTTTTCTTTAATTTTGGTATTTCTCTATCTCTGGTCCAATTTGTTATTATCTCTAGTCCAGTTCATTATTTTTGTAAACGAGAGAAAATATAAGGAATAGGATGGAACTAGTGCAATTAAATTTTTTTAATTAGTTGTTATCTCTGTTCTAATTTTTTGTGAACTCTGGTTTCTTTTTTTGTTATCTCTAGTACAATCTGTTATTTCTATAAAAGAGAACAAATACAAAAAAAGGAGGGAAGTTGTTCCATCATTTTTTTATTTAGTTATTATCTCTGGTCCAATTCATTGTTATCTCTGCTCCATTCTATTATTATCTCTAGTCTGGTTTGAATTGTTATCGCTGGTCCAAATGGTTGTTATCTCCAATCCAATGGGTTGTCATCTCTAGTTTGATTTGAGTTGTTATCTATGGTCCAATTGTTTGTTATCTCCAATCCAATGGGATGTTATATCTATTTCAATTTGAGTTGTTATCTCTAGTCCAATTGGATGTTATCTCTGGACTTAATTTCAGTTGTTATCTCTGGTCCAATTGGTTCTTATCTCCAGTCCAAGGGGATGTTATCTCTGATCCAATTGTTTGTTATATCCAACCTAAGTGTTTGTTGTCTCTAGTCCGGTTTGAGTTGTCATCTCTGGTCCAATTAGTTTTTATCTCCATTCTAATGGGATGTTATCTCTGGTCCAATTGATTGTTATCTCTGGTCCAATTGATTGTTATCTTCAGTTTGATTTGAGTTGTTATCTCTAGTCCAATTAATTATTGTATCTAGTTCAATTGGTTGTTATTGCTGGTCCAGTTGAATGTTATCTCTAGTTTGATGTGAGTTGTTATCTCTTGTCTAATTGGTTGTTATCTTTGGTCCAATTGGTTGTTATCTCTGCCCTAATTTGAGTTAGTATCTCTGGTCTAATTGATTATTATCTCTGGTCCAATTTGATGATTTTAGTTGTTGTCTCTGGTGCAATTGGATGTTAGTTGTAGTCTAATTTTATTGTTATTCCTTATTTCACTCATCACAAAGACGTGTTGTTATCTGTGGTTCAATATGTTATTATCTTCGGTCTAATTTTGTTGGTATCCCTAGTCCAATTTGTTGTTATTTCTAGTCCAATTTGTTGTTATCTCCGATCCAATTTGACTCTATACTGGTTCGTTGTGTTGTTATCTCTGGTTCAATTTATTGTTATCTCCAGTCTACATTTTTGTTATTTCTTATCCAATTTTTTGTTGTCTTCTATCTAATTTGATGTTACCTACGGTCTAATTTGTTATTATATATGACGAATTTGTCATTATTTCTGATCTAATTTGTCATTATATCTAGTCCATTGTGTTGTTATTGTTGGTCCCCATTTCACTCATCATAAAGATATGTGTTGTTATCTCTGATCCAGTTTGTTGCCACATCCAATCCAATTTGTTGTTATGTATGTTCAATTATGTTGTTATCTTTGTTTAGTGTTGTACTTTTCTCTCTACTTCTCATTTAAGAAAAATAAAATTATCTCTCCTCTTTTATTCTTTTTATTCTAGCCGCTCCCTCTGGGGGATACAAATCCGACCTTCCGGAGTCCCTTGCGTGGGCGCAGCCCCGACTTAATTTTGCCACTTCGTCCGCGTGATGATTTTAACATGTGACACAACCATTCAAAGTTTTAGTTGGGACTGTTTGGAAGAATCTAACTGTCAGTGTCTTTTTGTTTGGCAACCACTGTGTCCTTATGTTTGACAATCATTATCGTAACCTTTTTATAAAATAAAAATGTTATCAAGTCATTCACACATAGAAAACAAAACTCTCTCCCTCTCCTATCTTCTGTGATTTTTCGTTGCCACAACATTGTCTATGTGATTGTTGGAAGAACGATCAAGTGATGTTCGTTGGTGACTATGACTTGTGACTGCATACATCGCCACTCCAAACGTTGTTGTATCTTGGGAGAGTAGCCGATGTGTTTACTGTTGCACCGACATTTGTTGTCAAGTAAGGTGGAAATACTCTTAAGGACAGTGTATAGTTGCACGCCTCAGTGAATCTGGTATTATTCCTTGTTTATAATTTTTGTATTTATATCCACTAGAACAATAATCTTAAGAATATAACATTTTTATAATGGATACTAATATGGAAGGATTTAAAATACCTCATACTCCTGAGACACCGTCCGCGTCCAATAACCAGATCGTTATTGTTTCTACTGTATCTACAAATCCTTCTTTTTCTTGACGTAACTAAAATCCAAACTTTTGATGGATCACACTATATCGTTGGTAAGAAAAGGTATACACTGCATTGGAAGTCGCTAATGTAACCTTTACTCTATCTGAACCCAATCCATAAAATGATCATGTTGAATGGGAAAAAACAAATCAGATTTTTCATCATGTCATTTTAAGCACTATTTCTAATCATTTATTTTACGCTTATTTTCAAACTAAAATTGCATCTAAAATTTGGACAAGTCTGAACAAGAAACATATTTTGGAAGAGGCTTCTACCTAAAAATTCACTATCGTAATTTTTTTGGAATTTTGTATGTCTGAAGATAAGGAAATAACAACTAGAATTCATGATTTTCAAATTTTACTTGATGATTTGAAAAACAAAAAGATAGATCTTCTCGAGTATTTCATCGTTGGTCATTTAATTGAAAAATTACCTAGTTCTTGGAAAAATTACAAGATTAATTTAAAACATAAAAGAAAGAAAATGTCACTGGGTGATGTAATTATACACATCTGAGTTGAAGATAAAATGTGTTCAATAGAAATATCTGATTTAAATAAAGAATTGATGTCTTCCACAAATTGTTTCAACAATGATGTTAAAAAAATAATAAATCCTTCGATCATGATGAAAATTGTTGGAAAAATAAAAAGGATAAAAGAAGCTACAATAAAAATAAAGGCCACATAGACACTTAGAAAAATAATATTTTTGTTATGTTAGTGGTAAACCTGGTCACACTTATTCTAAGTGTAGGCATAGAAAGAAGCAAGTGGTCCAAGATTCAAAAGAAACAAATACCAACCTAGTGACAGAAGAAGTATTCGTGTGTCATTCCACATCATTAACAATATGGAATCATTTCAAAATAATGATTGGATAATCGACTCCAAAACTTCATGCCACATTAGTGGCAATAGAGATGCCTTCATGACCTACGCTAAAGTAGGAAGGGATGTGCACCGAGTTATCATGGGAAACTCAAGCGCATCCCTCACGGTCGGCAAGGGCAATGTCGAGATCAAGATGACTTTTGGGAAATTCTTATTGATAAAAAATGTGTTGTTTGTGCATGACCTTAGAGTAAATTTACTCTCCATCTCCCAACTAGTTAAGTATGGGATAAAGGTGTCCTTTGAATCTAACTGGGCCATATTTTCTAAGTTCGGGGAATATTTTGGCATGGGTTATAGTTCAAATGGTGTGTTTCTCCTTAATGTACCAAATATTTCAATAAATAATACTACTCCTTCTACTCATATAGTTGATTCCTTTGATGTTTGGCATAATAGACTTTGACATCTTAATTTTAAATATGTACAATGTATGAAATCTTTAGAATTACTTAAAGATGTAGACAACGTTGTTGATTTAAATTATTAGTATCAAGTCTGTGCTGAAACTAAATCTACAAAGAAATTGCATCCTCAAATTCTACATCGAGATTCCAAATTTTTTTTTTTTTAGGCAAGGTGATGATATATTGAAAAAGCACATACAGCAAGCGAAGACCTGCTAATATGAAGTAACAACATAGAGTTTGTAGAGGAAAGAAAATGAGCTGAAAGTAGCACGGGGGAGGCACCCCTTAAGACAAACCTCTTAAAAAATTTTGCAAACTAGGAAATGAGACTAATAGTGCTGAGCTTGCAAGGGATGGAACGTCACTATGGTTGCTGCACCAGACTAACACCCGTCTCATCATCCACCATGGCTTTTAGATCACAAAGGAAAGCTGCTTCCGATTCTGCTGCTTCAGAGTCACCTTCACCAGAATGCTCTTGGGATACACCTGCTATTTTTCCTACAGTTTGATAAGGATGTGAAGATATGCATCGATATCATTTAGAATAGACTTAGCCATTTTTTTCTTATTATTGAACATCCTATTATTTCTTTCCTTCCAAAGATTCCAGCAGATGGCTGAGAATAGATCATTACTTTTGTGCTGCCTGTAAAGCCGAGATGGAGGAATATGAATTGGAAAATAGATTCCTGGAGATCAGGAAGACTATTTCGCAAGAAGTGTGATATGATAATTTGAGAGAAAGGGCATTTGAAGAAGACGTGACTTGTCGAATCCTCATTTTGCTCACAGAGGACACATCTAAACGGTCCTTGGAAGCCCTTTTTTTGATGATTTATCCTATAAGAAGCTTATTGTGGAGGAGAAGCCATAAGAATGTTTTAGATTTATGTGGCCATTTTTGTTTCCAAAGTTTAGATGAAGATGGGGTGATACCTCTGAAAGAAAGAAAATTTTAAGCACATTTCACCGAATATTCTTTGCCCCATTTCCAATAGATGTTATTTGATGTGTTTTCTTCTAAAGAGGTTGAGATATTACTGAGTTCATGTTGACTTAAAACAGAGAGGATACATCTTTTTAAGGAGTTTGATCTTTTGCTGGTGATAAGGGAGAGGGCTTTATCAATTTTTATATGGATGAGTTTTTTTGGAATAGTCCATGATGTTTTGAGGTTTATAATTGAATTGTTATTATACCAATGGTCTGACCAGAAAGAGATATTTTTATGAGAGTGTGGAGGGGTAATTAACAACTGTTGAATAGTATTGATGTTTTTATTTATGTATTTCCAAAGGGGGGAAGCAGATTGCCTTTTAATTTGGTGCCAAGGAGGTGTTGAGCGATAATATTTATGCATGATGAGGTTTGTCCAGATTTTTTTCTTTATTTTGGGTGAGGCAATCTATGATTTTGGTAATTAGACAAAGGGAGTGTGTTTCAATGTTTATGATCCCCCATCCGCCTTGGTCAATGGGAGCAGAGATTGTTTTCCAATTGACCAGGTGACAGTGTTTCCCCGATTTATCATTTTTGTGGGCATTATTCCAAAGGAATTTTCTCCAAATTTTGTCCAAGATATGTCTGGTCTTTGAGGGAAAAGGAATGCAGCTTAGGAAATGTGTTGTTATAGGAGTGATGGCACTATTAAGAAGGGTTAGTCTGCCCGAGAGGTTAAGAAAATTGTTTTCCCAGCTATAAAGTTTTGAGTTTATTTTTGTTACGATTGGATTCCAAATAGCATTTGTGATGTTGTATGGAGTGATGGGAAGGCCCAAGTACTTGATCGGAAAGTCTTCTGATTTGCATTTAAGAAAATCTTGCAGAGTCTCGAGGGTGGAATGATGGAGGTTAACTCCAAAGATGGAAGATTTTTGGATTTTAACTTTGAGGCCAGATATGTAGGAAAATAAGCCTATAATCCTGAAGATGTTTTGAACCGAGGATAAATCAGGAGAGGAAAAGATGATGGTATCATCCGCAAATTGAATAATATTTTCATTGCATTCCTCGGGAGAAGAAATGATATTGTTTTGAACGCCCAAATGGATCATCCTGGAAAGGAGGGAAGTAAGGATGATGAAAAGATAGGGAGAGAGGGGGTCACCTTGTCTAAGTCCATTTGTATTATGGAAATAGCCAAAAGGGACACCGTTTATGATGGTAGAGAAGTGGTTTGTGGAGATGCAAGCGTAGATACAGGAGATCCATTTATCAGGGAAGGCAAAACCTTTTAGAGTCTTAAGCAAGCAATTCCAGTTTATAAAGTCAAAGGCTTTCTCAAAATCCAATTTAATAGCCAGAAGAGGAGTTTTGTTTTTATGGCAGAGATGGATAGTTTCATTGACCATTAAGAAGGCATCTTGGATGCTATGGTTTTTTAGGAAGGCTGATTGGTTTAGAGGGATGATGTCATTCATAAGAGGTTTGATTCTATTTTCTAAGGTTTTAGCAATGATTTTATAAGAGGTATTTATAAGACTGATTGGTCTGAAATGCATGATTAAATCAGGTTTGCTATTTTTTTGATCAAAGAGATGAATGTTTTATTTATGTATTTTATGATGTTTTGGGGGTTTGGACTGGAATGAAAGGCTGAGAGAAGAGCAAGAAAATCGTGCTTATAATGATTCCAATTTGCCAAGTAAAATTCCACATTGAGTCCATCGGGTCCAGGGGATTTATCTTTGCCTAGATGGGAAATAGCAGATTGTAATTCCTCCAGACTGAAAGGTTTGATTAGGTCGAGGGGATTTTGGATTTTGTTTAGGCAAATGGAGTGCCAATGAAAGTGATCAAGACCAGCCGGATTGTGATTTGAGTTGAATATATTTTGGAAATGGTTTTTTATGTGCCTAATGATGGTTTCTTTGTGGGAAGTGAGACTTCCATTAATCTTAAGATGTGATATGTAGTTGTTTCTGAATTTTTGATTGCAAATTTTATGGAAAAATTTTGTATTTTTATCTCCTTCTTTGGCCCAAATGATTTTGGCTCTTTGTCTCCATTTTGTTTCAATTTTGTTGTTTATGTTTTCTAGATCAGCTTTGAAGGATAGGATTTGAGCCGGATCAGCTGAAGGATCTTTTTCTAAAAGCAAAAGATGGTCCTCTAGGTTTTTTTTATCATCCAACAGGGTCGAGGGATTATTGGTCAGCCAGTTTTTTATATGTTTTTTGATTTTTTTTGTATTTTTCAAAATATGAAGTCCCAGGTTTGTTGATTGAGAGCTAGCAAGATCCCATGTAGCAAGACAGGAAGAGTTGAAACTATCATTTTGAAGCCAGTTATTTTCAAATCTAAAAGGACGGGATCCCCAAGAGGTAGAAATTGTGTCCATATAAGGGGAAAGTGGTCGGAGATGGTTCTGTGAGCAATGTATATAGACGAGAGAGGATGTTTGTCCTCCCAAGGGTTTGAACATAAGAAGTGATCTAGTCGGGCAAAGGTTTGGTTTCTAGACCAAGTAAAAGAGGCGTTTGAGGGAGCGTGGTCGATAAGAGAGTAGTCAGATAACATCTGTTTAAATTTTTTGTCTGCTGCTGATAAGGGGGAAGGGGAAGGATTTGAGTTATGTCTATCAGAGATTTGAGTGACTAGATTAAAGTCCCCACCCAAGATCCAGGGTAAATTGTGATATTTTATGAAGAGGCAGTTTAATTCCTCAAGAAAGAGGGATTTGTCATGTCCTGGTTCTCCGTAAATGCCAGAGAAAGACCAAAAGAAGTCATCAGAAAGATTTTTGAAATCAATAGTAATCGAAAAGTTAAGAATTGAGGAATTTTGTAGCAGAAGGGTCTGGTTGTTGTAACCCACAAGAATGCCACCTTTGAAGCCCTTGGGAGGAAGTTGAATCCAGTTAGTGATTCTATTTCCTCCAATCATTTTGAGAGCAAAAGGGGTGAGGAAGGTCTTTGTTTCTTGAATAGAAATAAGGTCTATTTTATTTTTATAAATATGTGATCGGAATTTTTTTCTTCTTTGTAAGTTAGAAGCTCCACAGATGTTCCAAGTAGAGATTTTCATTTAAAAAGAAAAACAGAGGAAGGCCAATAGATAGAAAGGAAAGACTAACAACGTCTGTTTGACCAGCCCATATAAGATTCAAGGTCATTTAGGATATACTGAGCATCATTATCCTTTTCAAAGTAGAAACCAATCTTATTTGCAAATGAAGAAAAACTTTTTAAACTAGACCAAGAGGCTAGTTCATCTATAGTATCAGGCTTATTTTGAATTTTATTTTTTAAGGATGTAGATATAGAAAGAGATGATGCCGAAGAATCAAAACAGATAGAGGGGGAAGGAGAAATACCTTTCTTATCCCTGTTTGAGATACTTGATCCATTGTTGAAAGAGAGGCCAGGCTGCAGGATCTTTTGGATGTAGCTTGTGTTTGTTTTCTGAAGAGGGCTCTTCGGTTCCGCACTCTGCAGGGAGTTATTCTTTAAGTGTTGAGAAGAGTCTTGAAAAGCAGAGGTTTGATATGTTTTATCTGGAGAATGCCAGCTTTCCTTTGTGGATGAAGATGAAGGACAGGATTTTTTGAGAGATGGGATGTTTGTTGTAGGGAGGGGAAGAATTGGAGATCGATTTCTCTTTTTGTTTTGGGCTGAGTATGCGTTAACAGGGAGGGTTGAGGGTTTCCTAGTCCAAACTTGGTTTCTAATATGGGGGGGTCTGGTGAGTGAGGAGTGGTTATAGCTCTTGTTAGGACTGAACCATGATGACGGATGTGAAGAGAGGTCAGAAAAAGCAGAACTATGTAAGGTGGGTTGTTCAGCTGCTAGCTTAAGATGGTAGATCGATTCACCGATTCTAATGTTAATGCAAGGAGGGAGGGAGATAGCAGCTTTAACAGAGAAGAGACAATAGGCTTTAATGTATTGAGTGGGATGAAGAGTTTCCAGGCTGATGTATTGAAGGGTAGCCCCTATTGAATGAGCTATTCCTCTGAAGATTTCTAGTTCCCACAAATGAGGAGGAAGGTTTGATATGGCAACCCAATCGGAGCCACCCGCAGGGGCTAGAAAAGAACCAGAGTCTGCTGACCATTTGGTTAGGCGAGCCATAATGAAGCTGGATCCACAAGGAATGGTAAGAACTTGATTGAAGATATGGGTTATCTGAGTTCCTTCAGGGACAGTGTAGATAAGCTGGGTGGGCGAGAGGATTTTAGGTTTGAGGATGGTATGGCCGGGAAGAAGGAGAGCTAGAGCTCTAGTGATGTCAAGAACATTTATGAGATTGTTGTCCAGGTTGTTTTCTATAGAGACAAGGATGCTTCTAAGGGAGAAGACTTTGAGAAGACGCATCGAATTTGCAGGAAGATCCATGGCGATGGCATATTCCAGGTGACCAGGAGTCTTCATAGTTTGGGCGGAGGAAGGTTGATTTTCTTTGTGCATTTTGGCAGGTGGGATCTTAGGCAGGGGTGAAGGTTTTGTAAAGGGGAGCTTGGAGTGGTTGCTTGATGAGGGTTTTGAAGAGGAAAGGTAGGGTTTTGAAAAAGAAGGTAACCTTGGGTTTTCGATACTAGGGTTTGTGGATGTTGCATGATCTGGCGGGAGATTTTCAAGGCATGCAAACGGGTTGCTTGAAAGGCAATGATTATGAGCAGACATAGAAAGGGGTTTGTTGGCAGAAGGATGTCTTGTTGGGACCACTGAACAATTTTGGAAATGAGAGAGATGTCTAAAGAGGGAGTGCATGTGAGAGCGATGTGGATTTAGCTGTTGTCCGAGACTGTTTGGAGAAGGTCGCTCCATGCAGTGCCTTTTTATATGTCCTATGCGACCACACCTGAAGCATGCAAGGCGAGAGAAACATCTGGAAGAGGAGTGGTTGTTTCTGAGGCAGAAGCGGCAGAAAAGAGCTCTAAAGAACTTCTTTGGGGGAACCATTCTCCAGAGATGGTCTGAGGGGTTTTTCTCCAAATTGTCAATGATGAGTGGGGAGGATTTTGCTTTCCCCAGAACTGGAAAGGAAAGATTGAGTAGGTCAAGGTCCTTTGAAATGATTTCGCTATTCTGGGGAGGTTTTTGCACAATGGTTTTATAGAGAGAAGTGAGTTTGAGATTGGGGACCTTATATTTAAGCAAAGGAGAAGGAGAGGGAAAGAGTTTGTACCTTTCTGCTATGGAGTTGTTTGGTTGCAGCAAGGTAGATGAAACCTCTTCTTCGTTATCTTCAGACCCGGAAGAGATGGGGATGGGCATAGACTTAGCACCCATATAAGGTTGGTATTCTGCTCTGACAAAAAGTTGATCAGCTGAATCTGAAGACGACGAGCTGACCTGGTCATATTTCTTGTATAGAAAAGCGAGAGCAGGTGGGGATTGATGGTTGAAGTCTCTGACCCAAGCACGGAGGGTACAATCTGCGTAAGGTTGAAGGAACAAAGACCATTCTGGCTGAAGTTTGAGTTTAGATCGCATCTCCGGTCAGCCGTCGGAGATAAGGAGAAAGGGGTTTTTCCCCCCAGATGGAGTCCTCAGGAGGAGACCGTGATATCGTTACCTGAAAAGATCGGTGACCGATGTTTATCATACAGATGCCAGGGGAGATATCGAATCTGTGGTACATCCAAGCTCTAGGGAGCGGGATGGAAGACGAGAACTTTGGATCAGTCAGATGAAGCTCAAGGAAAGGGAAGCGTGAGTTCGTAGTGGTAGGGGAAGAAGGGGCTTTTGGGAGACTATTTGATTTGTGGAGTTTGTGACTCTGAAGGGCACAACGTAAAGTCTTAACTTTGCCTGATTTTTGCATGCAGTTAGGTTTTGAGAAAGAGGCAAGGATGAAGATACCACCGGTTCTCATAATGAGAAAGGATATGTTAGGTGAATCTAGAAAGGAGTCTAGCTGTGGACGCCTAAGTTGTATCGGGCCAGGAAACTGTCAGAGTCTGGGGAGGGAGGAGTAGTCGGCAAAGGGAATGAAGAGGTGTAATCAATGAGATGTTGGAAGAGGTACCCCAAGACCCGAAGGGGAATCACTACAGAGAATGTTACAGATAATAGATGGGATCCAACAGTTCACAGGGAAAGAAGGGTCAGAAAAAAACTGAAGAAAACACCGCATTAAAGGGGTATGTCAGCAGAGACTGAGAAACAATGCGTCTTAAAACTTTAAAAAACTAGAGAAGGACAAGGGGAAGCCACGATAGAAAAAACTTGGTAGAAGATCATCATTGAAATTAACGATATTGCATATGTCCGAAGAAGATGAAAAACAGAGCGATTAGGAAACAAAAACTAGGAAACCCCGGAAACCCTAGAAGGATATCAAAAGAGAATCGGTGTAAATTGAGAGGTGAAAGAGAGATGATCCACGAAGATGTTGCAGGCCGAACAAACCAAAGCAAGAGGTTACCTTAGCTTGGGAGGAGAGGCTGCCGGAGATAACCTGGGGGGAAGGGAGCAGCTCGGGGGACGACGAGAACCAGATGGAAACTGCTAGAGAGAAGCCAGAGCTTTCTCTCACTAGCTTGAGATTCCAAATTATTAGAGTTAATACACATGGACCTTGGAGATTTAAAAAGAAATTTGTTTAGAGGTGAGAAAAGATTTTACATAATTTTTATAGATGATTTCTCACACTATACAAAGTTATATTTATTAATCTAAAAAGATGAAGCATTTTAGATGTTTGTTAAATATAAAACAGAAGTAGAAAATCAACTAAATCAAAAGATAAAAGTTCTTCAATCAGATAGAGGTGGTGAATATGATTGTTCATTGTTTAATGATTTTTGTGTAACTCATGGGATTATACATGAATATACTCCTCCTTGTTCTCCTTAATCAAATGGAATTGCTAAACAAAAAAAGAACATTATAAGAGAGGATGAATTCTATCATGATACCATCAGGATCACCCAACAACTTATGGGGGAATCAATTATATCATCTTGTTTTATTCAAAATCACATTCCTAGTAGAAAGATAAATAAAATTTCATATGAATTATGGAAAGGATATCCTCCTAACTTAAAAATATTTTAAAGTGTGGGGGTGTTTAGCCAAAATTTTACTAATTGAACCTAAGAAATGAAAATTAGGACCAAGAACTCTTGATGGTATTTTTATAAAGTATGCTCAAAATAGTGTTACATATAGATATCTAGTTCTTAGAAGTAGCAAAAATATTGTAGAACCAAATACTATTGTTGAATCTAAAAATGTAGAATTCTTTGAGAATATACTTCCTATGAAAACTCCTATAGAAACAAGCTCTAGTCCATTGAATGAAACTTCAGAAAATATACCTAGTACATCTAATAATAATGATTCTTTTGAACCTGATAATTTGAAACCTAGAAGATACACTAGAATGCGGAAGGAAAAGAATCTTGGTGATGACTTTTATTCCTTTATTGTGGATAGTGATCCTCAATCTTACCATGATGCTATTATCTCATTTAATTCCTCTCTATGGAAAGAAGCAAGTAATAGTGATATTAAATCTATATTATCCAATTATACATGGGAATTAGTGAATCTTCCACGAGGTATTAAATCTATAGGTTGTAAATGGATATTCAAAAGAAAATTAAAAATTATTGGAATTGTTGATAAAGGGATATGAAAAACAAAAGCATATAGACTATTTTGATACTTTTGCTCTTGTAACCAGAATCTCTTCAATCAAAACTTTAATCACTTAGGGCATCAATTAAGAAATTAGTTATTCATCAAATGGATGTCAAAACTGCATTCTTGAATGGAGATTTAGATGAGGAAACTTATATGGATCAACCATAAGGTTAAGTTGTTCCTAGAAAGGAACATATGGTATGTAGACTAATCAAAATTCTTTATGACTTGAAACAAGCGTTGAAATAATGGTATGAGAAATTTGATAAAGTAATTATATCATATGGGTTCTATATAAATGAAGGAGATAAATGTATTTATTCTAAATTTGATAATCAAGGTTGTGTCATTATATGTCTTTATGTGGATGCCATGGTTATATTTGGCAGTAATATTGATGTCATTAATAGAAAAAGTCTTTTGGCTTCTAATTTTGACATGAAAGATATGGGAGAAGCAAATATATTTTAGGAATTAAACTCCTTAAATTTGATGATTGCATCATGCTCTCTCAAGAATATTAAGTACACCTTTTAATTCAAATTGTAATCTAAAAAAAGGTGTGAGCATTCAACAAGTAAAATATGCATAAGTAATTGGAAGCCTAATGTACTTAATGAACTGTACTTGTCCATATTTAGCATATGATGTTGGGAGATTAAGTAAATATACTCAAAATCCTAACAAGAATCATTGGGTTGCTCTACATAGGGTTTTAAAATACCTAAAAGCACAGTGAATCATGGATTGATTTTTTTGTGGATCTCCAACTGTGCTAGAAGGATTTTGTGATGCCAAATGGATTTCTGATTCAGATAAACTAAAATCTACAAGTGGTTACATCTTCACTTTAGGTGGAGGTGATATGTCTTGGAAATCTACCAAGTAAACATGAATAGCTCGTTCCACTATGGAATCTGAGTTCATTACGTTAGACAAGGTTGGAACTGAAGCTAAGTGGATAAGACATGTTCTAATGGATCTTCCCGTTTGGGAGAAACCTTCTCCACCAGTGTATATACACTGTGATAATCAAGATGCCATAACGAGAGCTAAAAACAAAGCTTATAATGGAAAGAGTAGACATATTCGTCTATGTCACAATATTGTGAGGTAGTTTATATATGATAGTATAATCTCTATGGATTATGTGAAATCAGAGGTAAATTTTCCCGATCCTCTAACAAAGCCATTGAGTCAAAGACTTGTGAGCAACACATCAAGAAGAATGGGGTTATGCTCATACCCAGAGTCAATGTGATGGACACCCAACCTTTGTAAATGGAGATCTTGGGAAGGAGGTTCAATGAGAAAAACAAAGTCATTGTCAACTCAATGTATTGTATCGATTTGTATCTCATTCTTATGATGTATATAATAACATGTAGTGAATTAGTTGAATATATTTTATTCTTAATAGACCTTGTAGTCATTATTGATGGTGTATATAACTGCATTATATACTTGATGGTCAAACTATATGAGTGTGGAGTGAGGCCTCTCCTGTTGAGATATGGACAAGTCTCTAGAGCACTCATGAATAATCCCAGTAGTCGCATAACCTAAGACTCCAAACCGTAAGAATGGAAATTGATTTTATGAATGCCATGTGAGTAATGAAATTCTAATCAGATAAAAGAAATTCAAGAACATAGTTCCACCAATCTTCTATGGATTACATACATCTACTCTATTCTTTGATTCAGAGAATATAGTTCTACTAAAGCTTATGTATGTCATTTGTTTAAGTTCTTCTAGTAATTTACTCAAATTTTAATTTAATTTTATTTTGAAATATTGGGGGATTGTTATATTTATGTTGTATTTCAAATCAAAAGGCATTGGCTTTAGTCCCACATTGGGGAATTTGAAACTTCCCTCCTCCTTATATGTGGGTTCTTATCCATAGGATATTTGAGGAACATAATGGGATAAGGGCTTCGCACGCGCATAGCAGGGCACTCCAATTGGATTTGGGCCTATCCAGTCCAGAAACCCTTTAACTGAGAACGTGACGCATGTCGCGTCGATCGCGCAGAGAGTGCAAATCTGGCCTCCTGGAGCCCTTTGTGTGGGCGCAACCCCAGCTTGATTTTGTCACTTTGTTCGTATGACAATTTTAACATGTGACACAACCTTTCAAAGCTGTGGTTGGAACTCTTTGGAAGAGTCCAACTGCCGGTGTGGCAACCGTTGTGTCCTTTCATTTGGAAATTGATGTGTCCTTACGGTTGGCAACTGTTGTCGCAATCTTTCTATAAAATAAAAATGTAGTCGAGTCTTTCACACAGAAAATGAAATTCTCTCTCGCTTGTTTCTTCTATACTTTGTCATTGCCGCAACGGTGTCTGTGTGATCGCTGAAAGAACGATCAAGTACTATTTGTTAGAGACTACGACTTGCGAGTACACGCATCACCGTTCCAAACGTTATTGTATCTTGTGAGAGTAGCCTCTGTATTTACTGCTACACCAACTTTCGTCGTCGAGTAAGGTAGAAATACTCTTAAGGACAGTACATACTTACACGCCTCAGCAATGGTATTATTTCTTGATTTCGATTTTCCAATTTATATCCACCGGAACAACAATTTTTTTGTCAACCCTTCTTGGATAGCGTAGAGCTAACGAGGACAATAGGGTCTGGATCATATCTCAGTAACAAACACGAAAGATATAGAATAGCGCTACACATATCGAAAAAGGAACCTTTTTGGGATAAATTTTGAACTCTAACTTACTAAATAACAAAAACGAGGGAAACAACTTGCTTGTTTACTTATTTTTGTTGTTTAGCATACTAGAATCCAAAATTCGTCCTATATGGAGTTTTATTTTTGTGTGTGTAGCATATCTCAAAGATATAGTATGACTAGTTTTGGTCAAACATTAGCAATCACGCCAGATTAGACTCGCCTTGATTACAAAATGTCCAAACTAGTTTGCCACGAACCCAACTGTTAACACGAGGGCTATATACATGCTCTGTTTTACATAGAAAAATAATAAATTGGCGGGGAAAAAAAGAGTTATCCATCCCTTCCCCTCGAGTTTAAACCAACAGAGGGTACTTCAAGAACAACATCTAGTTCCAAAGATGAGAAAAAATGGATGAAGTATCCCACATAACAAAACTCAAGTGGTAGCGTGTATCTTTACGCAAGAGATATCTACCAAGCACCCGCTTGACATAGGTCCATCGATCTTCTCGTTGAAGCAGACTTGGACCTACCCATCTCCTACATAGGTCCGGCGATCTTCTCCCAGCTAAGCCAATGTCTTTTATTTTCTCCTCCTCTCGAAAACCATTAGAACGATCCAGTAATACTTGATATCCCCCTCAATGGCAACACACGTCATCAAGATATATACCAACATCCAAGAGAAAATTAACTTTATAACATTTAATCTCCTCTAGAAAGAGATGATCCTCCTAGTCCGACGCACCCTCCTATGTTCCAACAATATATCTTGTCCACCAACCCGACAAAGTGAGACGTCTGTTCTATAGGATGAATCTTATAGAAACTTCATAGGATCCAATCAGATTGCACATTATAGTAGATAATTTACGTTTCTCTTTCTTATTTTTTCTAGGGGGTGAATTTTAAAGATAAATGAGAAGGAAATATTACATTGTGATTGGTTGTCCTATACGAAAAGTATAAGACTTGTCCTATACTACCGACTTGCGACAAAGTAAGCTAGATGTATTTATCAATGAAACATTAATTCCATAGTTTGGATGGGAATAGTCTTGGTAGGCACTACTTTACTAATCAGTCAAATGACCACTAAAACCCATTAAGGTACCATTATACGTGTAAGATGTATACTATATGTGAGGATCTCTATGATGTAATCACAATATTTAATCACTCAGGCCCTCACAAACGAAGCAGATCTCTACGATGTAGTCAGAATATATTTAAAACATATAAACATCATCAACCAATAACCATCTATATTAACTAATACAAGAGATTGTGTTTGTCGTGTGCAACTTAAAATATTACAGTAAATGTAGAGGCATCATCCCAAAGACAGCCTACACATTTCTCACCTACAGAGGCATCACCCCTAGCTACTCCCTCTCAGGAAAAAATGAATGGTCCCAGAAGCACGAAATTTTCTTCTGGCTCCTACTAAACAACAAGTTTCTCACCTATCAAAACATTACAAAGAGAGGTTTTGTTGGGCCTTCAAGATACTATCTCTACCTAGTCGAATCAGAAACATCAGAACATATTTTCAAAAATTGTCCAGTCTCAAAACTTGTCATCAAAAACTTTCTTGATATTAAATCTGATAATCAAAACCTTACTGCTATACCTTTCAATATAAAACATCTGCATAGAGTAGCAAATTTCCACCCAGAAGACATCATTATCACCATTTTATGGCACATCTGGATAGAAAGAAATTATAGAAAATTTAATAACGCAAAGAATCCACTGCATATCATTTTATTAAAGATATCACCAGATCTCGCTATTCAACATGCTTGCAGGACAGGCACCGACGTCATCTAGGATGACTCTAACTGAAGAAAGCTCATAAAACAATATATACATTAATCTATATTTAGTACTAAAAAGACTACTACCTGTATTAATATTTTGGAGGGGAGAGGGGGCTAAAGCCCCGGCAGCCTCCCCCTGACTACGCCCCTAATTTGTACCAAACATGATTTTATGCATGTGCTAGTCTGCATAATTGTAGCTCTTTATTTTTAATATAATTGCATGACCTTTTATCCAAAAAAAAAAAAACAGTAGATGTGGAGGCCCATACTCCACTACAAACCGCGTTATATCATGGTAGGGTAGCTCTATGCAAGGATAGTAGCTTACGTAAACCACAATGCAAGAAAAACAGAGGAACTGATGAATTGGACATAAACTTTATCATAACAAACAAGGTGTCTTTAATGCACTCTTCGAATGAAAAACATCAAAGCCCGTTTTATCCTCATTTCCTGTCCTCCCCATCCTTGGTTTGTTAGCCCTGCCCCCTCCCCACATTTCACATGGCTAGTCGTGGCTGCCCTTCCCCTGTTACCCTGTAAAGGAATGAGATGGAGGAAAAGGGTAGGGGAGTAGAGTGCGGGGAGAAGAAGATAGTGGAGTAGAAAGAATGGAGGAAAAAGGCTAAAAGCCGAACCAGTATCCGGTTGGCCGCTGACGCCTGGAACGAATCATCCTGGTCGCCGGAAGAAAGAATCTGAATCTTTTTTTGAATTAGGTAGGTTTTCTGAAGCTTCTCCCCACGCGGATAGCTTTTTACTACTAATATCGCCGACCACCACTTTCTTCAGATGAATGAGTTGAGTGCGTCAGCAAAATGCGCAGCTGACTTGCTCTGATACCCACCTTTCTGATACGACCCCACCAAATCCCCCTGATCATGGAAACCTGTAAAGTTGAAACGCAAAAACAAAATAAAATAAATGGAAAACGTGTTTTATAAATCCATTTAATATATCTTACGTACTTGGGTTTGTGCACAAAAATGTCTCTTCAGATTTTTTATGGGCCGTTGGTTTTTAGCGAAGGGGGGAAGCCACGATTCCACCCAGCTGTTAACGTCAAACAAGGAGACCAGGAGAACAAGAATCGCGCTTTCAGCCCATCACCTTGCCTTTTGCTATTACGTCATTGCTTCAGGCAACCCGTCGATTTCAGACTACCTTTTGTGAGCAACACCTGTTCGTTCTTTATATTTTCAAAATATAGTATCATATGAACTAATGTTTTCCTTGGATCATTTTATGTCGGCCCATAGTAGTCGTGTCCATCAGACGACGCTTTCAACCATTGTCTATGCCAAGTTTAGAGAGACATCCACGCGATTAACGAAGTTAATGAAATGTTTCGGTACTGTTAGCTATGACTTTTCTGTTTGTTTTTTTATTAAATATGAGGTGTTTGCTTTGTTGTCAAGGTGAATCATGAGGCCAGTTGGTTGGCATTCAATTTGGTAATTGAAAAGTCCGAATGGAATCCCAATCTTTCTTTTAAAGAACTGTTTTGTTATATACGACAACACGGTTCACGAATTAGATCCTCAAGGCTAGTGGAGTGGGGAGTGTCACTAGGATAGGTTGACCGAATGGAGAGACGTGGTATCTCTTCCTACGGTTGATGATGGTCAATTGGTCGTGACAAGAAAAGGCCACTTCTCTCGTAAGCAAAATGTGCACAGTGCACGGGGCATATCTTCCTTGTCAAGTAAACGTGTACGGTTCCTTTCCAATCTAGCCCTATGCATCTTGTTAGGTTTATCATCAAGCCCTTAATATTTCCATCAGGGGAACATGTAGATCTTATCCAATCTTCTAGAGTTCACATAGCACACTTGGATCCCCTCGACCTTGCCTATGGACTCTATTGATTCTCACTACAAATCTAATCAGGTATTCATGCAGTTCCTTTTAACATACATTTTCCCACCTCTATTCCGTAACTTCATCTCTCGCTCCTTGATGTGCACCCACTTTGGCACTTCAACTTGCATGTCGTGTCCTACAAATTCGATGATCAATCATCTTTAGACTTATATATTACTTGAACAATGCTTGCATGTTTAGTGTATTTGTGTTATATGGCTCATATACGCCCTCTAGCTATGACCATAAATGTGGCCCGAAGAGAGTACATGACATTTTTTAAATAATGATACGTGGACACCATTTTGGAACTCAAAATGGAATCCAAGTCATTTTCTATCACAAAATGAGATTTATAACAAATAAAATATGTTATTTTGCTAAGATATTCTTTATTTTGTGATGGAGCATGATTTTGGGCTCCATGTTGAGTTTCAAAACGTGTCCACATAGTAAATCCCTTTTTTTATGTATGATCTTTTGGTGTCAGCTTGATAATGCCACTGTTATAAAGTAAAGCTAGTGCATCAGAATGTTGACAAGAATGCCAATTTTCGAGCACAATTGCCACGTAATGTGACACCTTTGATCATCACAGTCCTGTTCTAGAACCATAGTTCGAGAATCTCAAAATGACAACCATCCCTTGTGGTTAATGCAACAAGTTTCACTTGCATTCTTGCAAGTTAGCATCAACACAAGTGGCGTATATGGCATCCACGCAATTTAAAGTAGGAATCCCATATGCAACAAAAAGTTCCTTTATGCTTCATCGAGTTAGAAGTGTGTAATGTAAAATATGAAAAAGTAAAAAAACATTAGACATGCAATGCAATGCAATTTCATTATTAAAAGTATTTCCTTAGAATGTTTCACCAATATTGAGAAAACCATATTGGTTTATTAAAAAAACCTTTCATTATCAATCTATAACAAAAGAGTATGGTTCTTATTCCCATACATATTCTTAAATTTAGGGTGGCATTTAGAAATGTATTTGTGATGACAAGATATAAAAATCACATGTCAATATCTTATTTTGAAACTTGTTGAAATTTCCAACATTTAGGATTAAGCATCATAGATCTAAGTTTGTTCAACATTTAGGATTAAGTATCATACATCTAAGTATGTTCATCATTTAGGATTAAGTATTCTAGATCTATGTATGTTCAAAAAAAATAAACATCTCTAATTTTCCAAAAACAAATAAACATCTCAAGTCCAAACATAAGATAATGTCCCCCCAAAACATAGAACCCACAATAAAATTAGATGCATATAGAAAACTTCTAATAGAAGACACAACATGCACCTAGTCATCTTCTTAGTATCTTGATTCACTTATCATAAGGTATACTATTTAATACCCCTCAAGTCTCAATAGGTCTATTATGTTAGTTCTCCCAAGGAACATACCATGCACAAACTAAAAATGGGAAAGTGTCACTCGTTATGATTGGTACAAAAACATAATTTGATTCACACGTTAAGAAATAAATTGTCTAACAAGATTTTAAAAAAAGGATTCCTTATTTAGAAACTTAAGGTAAGTTGTTCAAAAGCAGTAAGAAGTTGGCTATCAAGTTTATTAAAAAGGTATAATAAATGTTAACGAAGGAAAAAAGGAGTTTGGTATGTTTTGTTTATATTTTAGTAACCACACATTCTTATTGTCCTAAATGAGAAATATCACATCAAGATGAATTTCTAGTTGACTAGAGGTCCATGTGTCCCTTTCTCTACATAAAGCCAAGAAAGCATAATTCCACTAAACAAGTAAGCATCATATATATAAATCGAACGATACCAATAATGTGTTGAGCCATTGAAGAATACTAATTCAATAAGAAGATTAAATATCAAGCAAGCTTAGAATGTTCGATGTTCATTACATGCATCATTTATAAGTAGGTATATCACTTCAATTAAACAAGAATAAAATATTTGTGTACCACAATGTAAGAGAAATCACCCACATGAATTTACAAGATATGTATTTGTGACAAAGTGCATTTTTGCATAATTTTGAACTAATTCCAATTTTACCCTCTTTATGTTCAATCATGACCTCAAACTAATTTTCCTTGGATACTTGATCACTTTGGATACTCAAATTCAAAATATGGTGATCAATGTGAATTTTATACACATTATGACACCACAAATTATGTTAAATCATCACTCTATAATTCGTCCATCAAAATTCATCATCTTGTTCTCAAACTTTTTGTAAGTATTCTTCAAATTGTTTTGAACTTATGATCCAAATTTCATCTCATTTGGACATTCCTACAATTTTCTACGAATTATTGAACTTAATGTGTTGAAAATCCCTTTATTTGCCTTTTTTATTGACTTTGTCCAAGTCAGCAATCTGTAGGATGAAGAAAGGATGAATGTTGGCCTTTAGATCTGACCCCCATGAATCCCAGCCTAATCTGACAACTATAAAGTCATCTCCTACTTCCCACAATCAGCGGGGAGGAGTAAATGAGACCGAGACTCACAATCAACTACAAGTGACCTAATTGGAAAATTCTAAGCAAACGAAAAAGCCTCCTCTCATGAATTTGAACTCACCTGTCCCCACATTGGACACCATTATAAAAAGTTTCCTTGTTTTCTCATCTCACTCTAGTGACCTTGGTTTGCACCCAAGTTCCGTCTCAGCACAAACCCTAGCCCCACACTATAAAAAGGGACCCCGAGGCTCACCACCATCACGCCATACTCAGAGCCCCATTCTTTCTCTCCTTCTCGGCCTTCCTAATTCCTTATTTGCCTAACCTTACTTCTGGTAGTCTGGCACCATTGTTAGCTATTTTGTGTGTTTCACCCTCGCACCGCCAGCCTACCTCTTTCGGCCATCTCGAGCCTCGCGAGGTCACGAGGAGGTTGAACGACACCTTTGCTACCTATTTCAGAGCCGCCTGCTCCCTTGTCCCCTTACGCCTGCGAGCCCCTCTCTACCTCACTTCCTAGGTCTCACGGGAGCCTGTGCGAGAGAGAAGAGGGCTCAAACTGGTCGGTCCAGAAAGGAAACCTGCCAGTTCAACGGACCCAACTGAACCACTACTGAACCAAGAATAGAACCAGCCAATTAGAGATCGAACTGGGGCATCTCAACCCACAAGACATGCACCTACATATCCAAATCTCGACCCTCCATTGTGAATCGAAAAGCCATGCTTTTTCTCATTTAAGGTATTTTTACCTCCTCTCTGCCCAATATTCATTATAATTGACCAAAACGTGTAAAATGATAACTTTTGATTCGTGACTCCAAATATCATGAATAAATATTCAATCTTGATCAAAAAAATCCAATGAATCATTTAAAAATACTTTTGAGACCTGATTCGATATGATTCTCATTGATATAACTAAATATTGATCTCATGATTATTTAATTTGTCAAATGACTCAACAATCTTGTTTGATCTCTAGAAATCCTAACATTTGACTCTAATGATTATCTTGAGACACAAAAATGTAGACTTGACTCATTAGTGATTTAGATCTATCTACTTAATACAATATAGAATATAATCTCTATGAATAATGAGTAATATTGATATTGATCTTAATCTTACAAAATCCTTGATCATGTGTATGATCCATTACTTTTTATCAATCTAATCTTGAATTCCAATGATGATAATTATCATGATGATGATATAGAAATTTGATGATCACTTGGATAATTATCATAAAATTAGGGTTAACACTTATGATCCTACAAGACCTAGGTAGGTCATTCACACTGGAGATAATCTTGACACTTGAATAAATGTTGGACATCTTGAAATATTATTGATTATAAGTGGATAACCCAACCCTAAGGTTGACATAGGAAAATGTAACCCTAATCTCAAATATTATTTCATTGTGGTCTTGACCCTTGATCCGATAGTATTGATTTAGGATCTGACTCAAAGGGTCGACCTTTTACTTGTTGAGATCTATACTCTAAATCTTCAGTGTAAGGTACGCTATTATATCTCCTCCTTGATTGTATTGAACATACTTTTTATGTATCTCTTGATTGTATACTTGGCTATATATTTGGTTGAGTTATTATTACCTATTTATTAGTCTTCTATTTTTTTATATTATATTTTGAGAAAAACATGAAAACATAAATGGCATTACCCATTATGACTGCCCATATATAGATGGTGATAATGTAGATAATGTTGATATTGAGTGCAAGTGACCTCCTCATTCGGAGGGTGGAACTTGTACATTGACCTCCTACCGCATGTGGAGAGGAGCCTAGTGACCTCCCCTATATGGAGCCACACAAAATATATAAGCATGCTTCTCGAATCAGCATAATGGGAACTCATAATAAAAATTGAATTGTTTGAAATAAAAATCTTATTGAATAAATATTGGTTTTGGAAAATCGCTTGTTATACTTTTGAATATAAGTCATGCCAAGTGTACTATTTTTCTAAAAATCATTTTACTTAGTTTCAATAGTGTACCATTCAATTGCATTGATTGTGTCATGATTTTCTTGATTTTAGGCAAAACAAATAGAACATTGACTAGATCGCTTCCGCACTTGAAATACTCTGATGACAAGGATAAATCTGTGAAATCTCCTTTTTGAGTTACTTTGTTCTTTAGATGTCATATTTTATGATTTATTATTTTTTATTGTATATGTCAGTGTGTGAGATCCTTTTGGGCCACTCAAAGATGGGTGCTTCAATCCCTCTATCACTATCTAGGCAATGCGATTGGGATTGGGGTAAGAATAGTTCCTTGAAAGTTGGTATCAGAGCATAAACACCCACATATACTTTAAGTAAATAATTTCTTGAGTCTCTTGAACCCCAAAAATCCTAAAGTCCAAAATGGTGAAAATAGAGGTGTCTAGGCTCAGGGTTCTTGCATAATTTCTCATATCCTTCTTCACAGTGGCTAATATTCCCCTCTCTACTTGGCCTTAATTGATCCAAAAATGGACCTAAAGGTTCTTCATTGAAACCCTATAAAGTCTTCTAGCATCTCATCTCTTCTGTAAGGACTACCCTAAGCCACCCAAGTAGATGATGATTAGGTAGTCTTCTCATCTCCTCATGTGGTCCTTTTCTCGTGACCATTCACCATGTGATTTCTCAATTATGGGTAACTTATGTATGGTAAAAATAAAAGCTACTAGAAAAATTGTGAACGTTGATTTAGAAATTGATACCATGATCTGACCTTAATTTGAAAACTCAATTTTGATCAATGAAAATTTTGAAATCAAATACTCATGCATGACCCCTTCACAACTTGAAAACTCAATTTAGCCAAAAATAGACTACATGCTTCCTAAGATTGAGGTAAATAGTAATAATCTTGATTTGGTGAAATAAAAAGGATCTATACCTTATACCTCATTGTTGATGAGGTCTCTATTTGATTAAGTCCATGATTCCCTATTGTTGACTAAACCTCAAAACATAGCTAAACAAACTCTTACCCTATTTGATACACATCGTGACTATGCCCTCATGTGACTATGCCTATTACTCACAAAATCATGATGTAAGATTATGATGCAAAAATTAGTTTCCCTATTGACTATTGATGCTTTTGTAATCATAATTTTGATATGATGAGCATGGACCTAAATCGTACACCTATTTTCAATTTATATCACTACCTTGATCATGAAAGAAAGAGAATACAATTATGACCTCAGTCTTGAAAAATCTTGAACTAGATGCCCTATTATGATCTTGAACTTTGATATTATGACCTTGATAAATGTGATTTGACCTTCAATTCTCTACCTATTCGAATAAGCTCAATGGATAATGACTAATGTAGTAATTTGCTAGATTAAGGTGATAGTTGACTCAAGACTCCCCTAACCTAGGTCACATTCCTAGTATGACTACCTCTAAATTTTCATCTTGTTGATTATTTAGAATTTGGAAAGGTATCCCCTTTCACCCGATTTGGATTGATTGACCTAAGTCTAATGGGTTAAAACTATAGCTGATACTCGATCTTGAATATTGATAATGACCTTGATATATGACAATGTTGACTATAGCTTGTGGTTGACTTCCTAGATAAGACCTAGGTCTAGATCATTCACCAACCTTGAATGCCATGATAATGAAATCTTGAAGATATTTCTCGAATACTGCTCAATTTTTGTATATAGATGAATGATCACTCCTAAGGTCTAAAGTGGAATCTAAACCCTAGCTTCAAAATTTCAGACCTATGACTTTTGATGTCTAAAATTCTCAACTCTTGATACTGATTAATAAAATTTGACTCATGATTATCAATTCAATCATAATACCAAACCTATGGTCACACTATTTGTATCTCGAGACCACCCTCAATATATAAATAGTGACTTTCATAATCCTAAATTTTGAATTTTTTTTAAATGATGACTATTTTGACTCTCTCGATTTATGACTTAGGGTTCAGCTCTCATTAGGACTAGGGTGGGACCTCCCATTGATTTTGGATCTCAAAATCGTGATATTGAAAGTATGATGTTGTCTCAAATTATGGAAATATGAAATCCCAAATCATGGATGTATAACCCACATAGGCCAATGTAGAAACTAGGACCCTGAGATTTTGGGATTGAAAGTCACCTTGTACACTTGATTCAAGAACTTTATTTGTTTGACCTAAAATATGATCTCTCCAAATTTGTGATTAGTAGGATTCTTTCCATATTTGTGGCTCATATGATGACTTTGAACAATATATGCATTGACATTGATACTCAACTGCTTGATGATGAAATGATGTTGGTACCAAGTTGATTATGATATGGAACATGGAATCCCAATAATGATTATTGGACTACTTGGGTTTAGGTTAAATTATTTTGACTATCTAGTTGAGGATGTTCGAGTATTTAAGGATACAACTTGGATTGGATTGTCCCAATTTTTGAGGATGTTTTCGAATTTTGAGGACAAAATTCCTATTAAGGAGGGAGAATGTGACAAAGTGCATTTTTGCATAATCTTGAACTAATTCCAATTTTACCCTCTTTATGTTCACTCATGACCTCAAATTAATTTTCCTTGGATACTTGATCACTTTTGATACTCAAATTCGAAATATGGTGATCAATGTGAATTTCTTACACATTATGACACCACAAATTATTTTAAATCGTCACTCTATAATTTTTCCATCAAACTTCATCACCTTGTTCTCAAACTATTCCTAAATATTCTTCATATTTTTTTACTTATGATCCAAATTTCATCTCATTTGGACATTCCTACAATTTTATTTGAATTATTAAAGTTAATGTGTCAAAAATCCTTTTATTTGCGTTTTTGATTGACTTTGTCCAAGTCAGTGATCTGTGGGATGAAGAAAGGATGAATATCGACTCTTATATCTGAACCCCATGGATCCTAGCCCGATTTGACAACTATCAAGTCATCTCCTACCTCCCGCAGTCAGCGGGGGAGGAGTAAATGAGACTGAGACTCACAATCAACTATTGGTGACCCGATTTGAAAATTCTAAGTGAACGAAAAGCCTCCTCTCCCGAATTCAAACTCTCCCATCCCCACTTTGACCACCATTATTTCTCTCTTCATCCACTGAAATGTTTCCCTTGTTTCCTCATCTCACTCTAGTGACCTTGGTTTGCAACCAAGGTCCGTCTCAACACAAACCCTAGCCCCACACTATAAAAAGGGACCTCGAGGCTCGCCACGATCACACCATGCTAAGAGTCTCATTATTTCTCTCCTTCTCGACCTTCCTGATGCCCTATTTACCTTGCCTTCCTTCTGGCATCAGTGCAACTGTAACATACTAGATCTCAGACCCTACCCTGGAAGTTGACATTTTGGACTTAGCCAAACAAGGTTGAAGGTTAGACCTAAATAGATGTTTAGTATAACCCTAATGATCTAATGCATGTATATATAACCTTAATGTAACCTAATGTTCTAACATTAATCTTAGGTTTATAATGGATACATAAAATATACCACACAACTCATTTTGGTGGTAATATGAAGATAAGAAACTTAATTGGATGAATAATTTAGATGATGGGTCATTAATGGGCCATATGACATATCTCATAAAAATAAGTCTCAAAAATGGAAACAAACTTCAAATTCAAAATCTACATATCAAAATTAGCCTACATGTCAAATTTCATCTAATTTGGACAACCTTGAAATATTAGGATAAGTTTAGGAGAGAGAAAATGAGTAAAAGGCATAAGTAATGAATAATGTGATTATATAACTTTAAAATATGGAAATAATGGAAAATTCATATTCAACACATCAAATATAACTTGTGGATGAAGTTTGGTCTAATTTGGATGTTGTTTGTGCAAGTTATGCAATTTTAGGTACATTCTGGACTTTTCTATAATTTACCTAATTGGGAGGTTTTCTTTGTAGATTGTCACATGAATTATAATCCTTATATATTCCCTTACCATTATTGAGTTTTTTAACCATAGGGCACCTAGTTGCACCTTGGTTTGAAAGTGTTTCTTTCCAAGGGAATTTTAGGGATTACCCTCTTTATAAATGAGCTTATCTTTAGAAGCTATCAACCAATGGGGTTATTTCGTTGATTGGAGGTCAGTTGGGATGGCCTATAAGTGTACATAAATCGACATTTGATATTCAAGAAGTCTCTATGAGCTATCCTCTTGCATGGCCATGAAATCCCAAGGCTAAGGACACATGGAAAGCTCCATGGATACCTCATGCTTGACTTCATCCTTATCCATAAAGATTTGCATGTCCATAGGCACCCTTAGCGTTGGACACATGGAACATAACTTGACAATTGATGCTTGACTTCTTCCTTATCCATAAAGTCTTGCATTTCCATGGACACCCTTATACATGACACATGGAAAGTCTCATAGACACCTCATACTTGACCTCTTCCTTTATATAGCCATATCTACCCCTTCCCAACTCCCAATTCGAAAACTCTTGCTCTTCTTTATTTCATCATGATGATATTCTAGAAATTTGATGATGACTTGGATAATGATCATAAAATTAGGGTTAACACTTATGATCCTAGAAGACCTAGGTAGGTCATTCACACTTGAGATAATTTTGACACTTGAATAAATGTTGGACATCTTGAAATATTATTGATTATAAGTGGATGACCCAACCCTAAGGTTGACATAGGAAAATGTAACCATAATCTCAAATATTATTTCATCATGATCTTGACCCTTGATCCAATAGTATTGATTTAGGATCTGACTCGAAGGGTGGACCTTTTACTTGTTGAGATTTGTACTCTAAATCTTTGGTGAAAGGTACACTATTATATCTCCTCCTTGATTGAGTTGAAGATACTTTTTGTGTATCTCTTATTGTATACTTGGCTATATACTTGGTTGAGCTATTATTCCCTATTGATTAGTCTTTCGTTTTTCCTATATTATATTTTGAGTAAGACATGAAAATATAAATGATGTTACCCATTATGACTACTTGTATATTGATGATGTTATGTTGATAATGTTGATATTGAGTGCAAGAGGCCTACTCATTCATAGGGTGGAACTTGTACATTAACCTCCTACCTCATATGGAGAGAAGGAGCCTGGTGACCCCCCATCTTGTTGGGGATATGGAGCCACACAAAATATATAAGCATGCTTCTCGTATCAACATGATGGGGACTCATAATAAAAATTGAATTATTTGAAATAAATATCTTGTTGGATACATATTGGTTTTAGAAAACTACTTGTTATACTTTTGAATATAAGTCATGCCAAGTGTACTATTTTGCTATAAATCATTTTACTTGTTTTTGATAGCGTGTCATGCAATTGCATTGATTATGTCATGATTTTCTTGATTGTAGGAAAAACAAATGGAACATTGACTTGATCACTTCTACACTTGATATACTCTGATGACAAGAATAAATCTATGAAATCTCCTTTTTGGGTCAGTTTGTTCTTAAAATATCCTATTTTATGAGTTACTATTTCTTATCATATACGCCAGTGTGTGAGATCCTTTTGGGCCACTAAGAGAGGGGCACTTCAATCCCTCTATCACTATCTAGGCAGTGGGATTGGGATTGGGGTAAGAACGGTTCTGCGATAGTATTTTAGTAATGATTCAAGTATATTATACATATGATAGCAACATGGGTTACAACTTTGATTGTGTTCTTGACATCATATTTCTTTCATTAGTGCTAAATTTCTCATATTTACATTTATTGTAATTTTTTAGTGTTATATGTTTCATATTAGGTTTGATAAGTGCCATTACAGTTCCTTATATATCATGTTTTCATCTCTTTAAATGATACTTTTAGTGTCGTACACAAAATATAAGTGTTTGTCTATGTGATCCATGTTAAAGTCTTATAAGTCTAGAGATAGGGTTGGATTTTAGCACCATTCACTTTAAGGGTTCAAGTATATTATTTCCAATGTGAGATTACAATTTCACCCTCTTACAATTATTCTTGGTAACATATGAAGTTCAAGGTACAAGTAGTCAAACTGGTATTCACATCGCAAAAGTAGATCACTTAAAAATAGGAAGCAAAGTTGGGAAAGCATGTGTGCAAAGCAAAGTTGGGAATGAGGATGGAGATATTCAGATTTTGTGATTTCAAGAACTTGATTGTTTGGTGGTAGGGGCAAAGGTATCTTTGAGAAAGAGGGGCTCAACTGAGTTAATTTGGATTTTGTGATTTCAAGAACTTGATTGTTTGGTGGTAGGGACAAAGGTATCTTTGAGAAAGAGGGGCTCAATTGGGTTCTTAGTATTGTTTGACATTTGTCTCTAATTTTGTGTTACTCAAGGATGAACAACTTTTAAGTTTGGGGTCATTTGATGAATATATATTTATCCTAGTTTAGTTATACTTTTTAGTAGACTTCATGAATTTTGTATACTTATTACCTTCATCTTGCTTATTTAGGTTTTAATTACTTTCGTTTCCTTTTCATCTTATTTTATGAACTAATCATCATCTTTCTATAGGAAATAGCACAAGAGAAATTTTAAAGTATCTATCGTGTTCATCCGGATCTATCTCCCCCATCTCTGAGCATTGGGAGAAAAATCCAAGGCAATTTACACCACAATCATCCCTTACAGGGAATTTTCATCGAGTGACTATTCACGAGTCGAACAATTTGACTATGACCCCAATGGAATGAATCCATGCCAAACAATTCAATCGAATGGTGTTTCCAGTCAGTCATTCATTTTTTGTAGGCATTCATCAGGAGGTCAATAACTTTGAGAACTTATGACTTAACCAATCCATCTTCAGTCCATCGACTAATTGATGAGGGCTTCCCTAAGCTAGAGGTTAGTTAATCGTCTCACTTAACAGGTTGAATAACTGAGAAACCTTTGAGAATGACTCACATGTGACCAACTAATCCATTCATTAGTGAGTCACCTGATTGGTTCTCCTCCTAATTGCATCAATAATTTCATGCCCCCATTCAATCAGCCAACCCATTTGCAAGTCGCATGGCTGGGGGACCTTTCTTAGAAAACACTAGTTTTCAATCAACCATCTGGACAACCACTCAATTGACTGGAGGAAATACATCACACATAATACCTCCTAGACAATTATTGACTTGATTGGTGGGCCCAACAGTGCCCCTGTAAAAGAATTTCCAACCTAAGGAATAGGAGTCGACCCCTACTAGAGATATCCAGGCTTTAGAGGACAGAGACTAGAGAAGAGAAGAAGAGATAGTGCTACCCTCTTGAGACTTTGTTAGGCTATTGACCCTACTGGCGCGTTGTTTGTTAGTCGAGTATCACATATGAAACCCTTCTACTATAGTAATATGACTTCTTCATCTCTCTATTTACTATTGTGTTAATTTCTCTACCATGAGCGAGTAGATCTTCTCACTGGGGTGCAGGGAGTAGCTGATAACACCCAAATTTAGTCACTTATGCTAAGTATTTATTTATAGTTTTGTGTCACTATAGCCTTAATATAACCAAAATAACCCTAGATTCTTATCTTTTAGTAATTTACATTATTTTAAAGATAGAGTTGCTCAACTAGCCAATTTTGGGACCTGCAGGCACCAAACTTGAAAAGACATCTATTCTCTCATATTTCTCCCCAGTATATGATTTTTACGGTAGCTAGGCTTCCATCTATAGTGACCACAACACTCGGCACAGCTGGGCCCATCCCTACTTGATCATACTGAGAAGGGAAAGTCACAACTGCTACACTGTCGTGACCACTACACACGTCATGACCTCGCCACTCGAAGAAACTGTTACCGAATCTCATCTGTTGCAACTGAGACCCCAAACACGACTGTGCCAAGCTCAGCGCAGCTAGGTCGTGAACAAGGGTCAGAAGCCATCTCAACCGAAACAACTGTTTCAACCACTACAAGCTCTATGCCTGTGACATCTGACTCAATCGCGACATATCTCGACCGCTACACCTGGTACGGCCATGTCAAGCCCGACACAGTCGGGCCGAGACTGGGGTAGCGACCGAGACAAGTGTCACGACCACTTATTACATACACTCCCCTTCACCTATAAATACTCACCCCTGGCTACCTGGAGAGGGGTTCTACAGTTTTGAGATTTTTTTGGTTCTGCATATTTTTGGTTTCCAAAGCCACATGGGAGAGTTCTAAGATTTGAAAAGGTTGAAGTGCTCATCTTACATCCATCCCTTTGGTTTGCTTCCATCTACCATCATTTTCACCACCATTCACCCACTTCCATTCATTCCCAGCCATCTTCCACCTCCATACACCCACCAAGCTTCTATTTGAGGAGGAATCAAATAGAAAGGAATCCAAGGAGTCTAGAAGACCAAGTAGGACAACCCAAAGACAAGATCTGACCCACACAGAGACTAAGGAGAGAGAGACACCTCTCCTCTATGGGCTAAATCTCTTATTCTTCTCCTTTCTTCTACTATTCTCCTTTGTTTCTATACAAATGATGTTCTTCCATCTATGTTCAGTGCCAACTATCCTTATCCATGGCTAGTTGAGATACTTCTTGGCTATGGAGCCCGTTTTGGGCATTTTTATGTACTTTTACCTTAAGCAAGTAGTTTTGTTTCAGATCTATTATATTTCTGTTCTATCTTCTTTTTCTGGTTAAGATTGCTACTTTGGTTGATCACTTTCTTACTTGAACTTCTATTTCTACCTATATCAAAAGATTCACTATATAAATAGATAAGAGAAGGTAGTTTGTATCGGAATGTGAAAAGAGGATGGTTCAAGGTGATTTGTGCAGAACCATAGACCTAGGCACGACCAGGCCCAGCCCGACACGATTGGGGCCACTACCACGTTCTGCCCAGATTACACATGTTCCTATCATCTTAGAATATTCTAGACCTGAGAATGTATCGATAATATTCTAGGGTGTTGATTTGTCAACCTCGAGAGAGGTCTCATATCATTGATGGGTTATAGTCACACTGCACGAAAGTGAGTGGGATGACCCCCTACAGGAACAGACACCACAATATGTATATGTTTGGAGGTAGGTTGTTTGCTGAGGTGTTCGAGGGTTGTCTACGCCCGAGAACAGGTGCATAGACTGACCAACTTGTGGTTACATAGCCAAGAACTCCTCTCTGACTAGTAAAAACTGAAAGTCTCTGTTTTGTTTTCTTTTTTTCTTTGCTTTATTTCATGACATTTTACTAGACTAGTTCTAGTTCCAAGATTTTAACAACTATCATATTGGCTTAACTAACTTAAGAGTGAGGTCTTAGGCATTCAAAACATATCCATGTCCATGTGTGTGACCCCATATATCTAATTCTTTCTTTAATAAAGTTTTGGGGGTCCTTGAAGGTTTTGGGTTATAAATTCAAAGTTTGATTCTTCTCAGTTTGCCTCTTTTTGTGACGCGCAATCTAGGCCATATCAACTTTTGGAATTGTTGTCGGGGACGTGGTTTTCCACATTTACATGCCCAAGGACTTTGTTCTGTCATCCATACATGTATATATGTGTATAGTTTTTCTTTTTCTTTGTACATACTTGTCCATATATACAGAATAATTTCCCTTTTTCCTATACCTTTTCAGCCATGGACCTTGATTTAGTAAGGCTAGGTTATCTTATCCACCTGTCCTCTCGAATTTTTCCACAGCTCTGACTACTGGAAAATAATTGAAAGTTGTGATCTACAGCTAGTCGAGCTATATTCTCCTCCACCATCGTCGTACATAGACATCTCAGCAAAGGAGATGGGCGATCAGCCTTCGAATTCTGTGTTATCATGGGATTAAGAACTGATCACAATAGTGGAGCTAGATAAAGAAATTACCAATGCGCTAAACTCCTCCTTAGATCCTCATATCCAATAATAAGTCAAACTACTTCACCAGCTACTAGAAAAGCAGGATCATCAGCTCCAAGTAGCCATCGAGATCGCAGACCGCAATAGAAGTATACTTCAAACTATTGAACTAGGATTCATCTGAAAGCATCAGTTTGATACAATAGATTCCTAACAGAAGTGTATGGTAGAATTGACGGATGTTGAAAGCATTGTTTCTCAAGTACAATAGCTTCATGATAAGGATGTTGAACAATGCAGGAGGATTCAAGAGCTCCTTGATTTGGTTACCATTCAATTGCAAATGCCATCACACAACCATGAAGATTACAGTCATCAAAACCATTCCATTGGGCCTAAAATGGAGTTTGCCTCACCATCCTATTCAAACAATCAACTAGATTCACCAGGATTTTTCTGTGAAGACCAACCCACATGGGAAAGCCCTTCATGTTATTTGATGATTCAACAGATCAACCAATGGAAGATACAAGCCACACACACAGATGGTTATATCATGATGATGATGACTCTTATCCTTGCCAGGGTAGTCAAACAACCTTGAAACATGAATTCAGTTTGAGGAACTTGAATCAGACGTTGATCCAGACCAGGGTGATATCCCTCATATTGAGACTTGTTACTTTGCATTGAGCAGTACGCCAATCATGGTTTGGAACAATTTGTTCAAGGAGGATGATGACGACAACTACTCAAATTGGAGCGGTGAGTATACTGATGATGATGATGAATTAGAGCAGAATGAGTCGACATTGTCCACTGTCCATTTTAAAAGGGTAGTCGACATCAAGGGAGCTGGATGGACAATCCATCACAACATGGTTGCTGAGAATAAAAATACCTCAGACCGCATAGAGTGTGACAAGCTTGGGGTATTAGAACCAGAAACAGAATCACCTAGGAGCACTTCATGTTTAGAGGATGATTGGATGACTCAGATTGTACATAAAAATCTGTCTGAGCATCCAACCTCATGTTCAAATGTGGAGGAAGAAGAGAGGAGTCCTCTAGAAGACTTTCTACCTCTTCCCTCTATTTCACTTTGTGTCAACATCATATGACCTTCCCATTCAAATTCATACATTGATAGGTACCTTGAGGATTCTCTGCCAAAGAATTCATTTCAGTACAGTTCAAATCAATTCCAACATAGAGATGACTTCACTGAGTCATTAAATTTTATTCTTTTTCTTCAGACTCAAAAGGGATCAATTCTCTACTTATTTTACTCCTACATGGCAGACCCCATCATCATGACACAGGTAACACATATTCCAAAATTACAGATTTGGGATCCAAGTGTGGGAGTTGTAGAACAGCCACCCCCTATTACCTAGAAAATATTTCTTTAATTTTAAAATTTAAATTTTTGCATAATAAATTCAATTCAAGTTTCATCTTTCATCTAACTATTTAATTTTAATTCCCTTTGCATTATCTAGATCTTCTTTATTTCTTGTTGCATGCATTCCCTCCTTTTTCACTTGGACAGTTGCTACTGGCCTATCTTTTTGAAAAGAAGTTAATTGGTATATTTTCATGTTCTCCTACAGTGTTCTATTCTGATGCTATTTTCAACACCTTCCACCCTTGTTTTCCACTTAATTTGGATTCTCTGAGACCACCCCCCCAGGTTCAATATCGGCATGGTCGTGCCGGGATGGCACGGTTGGGCTCCTCCAAAGTTTTTTGCCTAGATCTTTCACTTGTCCACCAATGGTAAAAAATGGATGATTTTTCAAAATTTTCCCTCTCGACACGACCGTGTCCAGCTACGCATGACCGTGTCAGCTGCTGCACTACATGAAAAATCACTTTTTGAACGCATACCTTGGACAAATGGTCAAAAGTCAGTCAAATTGACAAAATTGTCGGCTTGACTTACTGACATGTCAGTTTGTCTTTGACTTTTCTATCTTTCTGACTGGCTGTTACGATCTTGATTGGCTTTTCATTCCTTCGATCAATTTTTTTTAATTTTCTTCCTTTTTCTACCTTCTTGCCACGTCGACACGACTGTGCCCAACCCCGACATGGCCGTGCTAAACCTGCCACATAGCGCTCCATCATATAAATAAGCTCGGGCTGATCCTTTCTTTCCATTCCATCTCCCTCGCTTCCCTTCTCCCATAGCAAAACCCTACCCGATGTTGCCACTATTTTCTCTCTTGTCCTTGCTTCCTCCACCATCTAACAGGCTAGGAATGACCAAGGCACCAACAACCACTACTGCAACAACCTGACTGTAGCAACAACCACCGCCGCACCAAGGCAACAGCAACCATCGCACAACAACCCAGCCACAACAACAACTGCCGCTGAGAACAAAAGCAACAGGTTGCACGCAACAACAACTGCCGCCACATCACCACGTCCAGCAATGTCACACCCCTTCCGCCGCTACCACCATTTCTTCACCTCTGTCAGACACCTTGCCTTCTTGTCCACATGACTGTGCCAACGCTTGGTACGACCGTGCCTGGTGTCTGCAGGAACAAAACACCACCCAACCACCACCTTCTCTGGAGGTCTGCTGTCGCAGCAACAATAGCCATCATTGAAGTGGTCACAACCAGCCCCACACTGTTGCTCTCCTTTCCCGCCACCTATACCTATTCTCCACCTATGTCAACTGCAAACTTTCTGTCGGCACAATCGTGCCCTCAACAGAACAATCGTGTCGAGTGTTAGTGGGAAAAAACATCATGTCTTCGCGTCAGCAACCACCTTCCCCGCCCGACTGTGCCAAGAGAAAATGAGTACATAACCATCGGGCCCCTCTCCTTCACCTCCTCCTCAGCACACTTGGGCCCATTTTGCACGGCCGTGCCCAGTCGGAACAAATCAGAATCATCACCTGTAGGAAGAACCATGGATACTATGCACAACAAATTTCACAAATTCAAACAAACAGTTTCATGCAAGAAAGGAGAAGGGAGCTCCTCCTCACTCATAGAGCATAGTAGTCGCTATCTGCCTAGATCGACATGAATGACAAACCCAATGTATGAACATGAAACAATGTCCTCAACATCAGCCGGGTTCGATTCGTACGAGTCTGACTCAGACTACTAACGGATGTCCATCACACAGATGGACACTTGTAGTGGTGATTTGTTGGAGGAACTCTCCAGTGAGAGATGGTCTAGAGAATGTTGCGACTCCAAGCTTCATACTTTGACAGGCCATCAGGAGGGCCCTCCAGTAGCAATAGTGCACTAGGCTTCATCTACATGGGATCAACATCGATAGTCAACCTCATCACATGATTCATCCCAGGGGAGCAGACACTAGGGATGAGCAGTGGTCCGGGCCGACCCAACCCAGCCCACAACCCGACCCATATAGCCCGACCAGAAAATGGTCCACATTTGTATCTGGGTGGGCTGAATTTGAAAATTTGTCCCATATTTATAATCGGGCTGGGCTCGGGCTGACTACAACCCAAACTCGAAAGCCCAAAACCCGACCCATATAAAGTAATACATATTAATTTTTATATAAATTTATATGCATAATTCACATATGTAAGTTCCTAAGTTGTCAGATGAATTCAATCCAATGTCAGTCTATTAATCTAATGCCCCTATGACCTAACAACCACCCAAGAACTACCACGGTACCAGTACCACCCACTACAAAATAGCACTACCCGGTCCCACCCCCAAAACCAAACCCGTCACTCGGTCTCTCCGTCTCTCGCCCTAGCCGACCCACCTCGCCACAAATTACGAGGCCACAACCCCTGTCGCCCACCGTAACTGCAGCTGCCAGACAGAGGAGACGTGATGTGATGCGAGTCTGGGACAATGTTGAAGTCTGATTGTGCATTCGTGCGCCAACGCACGACATAACTCATCACCTCCTCCTCTACTCCTCTCAGTCTCTTGGTGTTTTCTAGGAGCATCTTCTTCCTCTACCATTCTAGCTTTCTTCCCCTACGATAGGCAACTGTAACAGCTGTTTCTCTAACCGGCACAAGGTCATTCTCACAGAGGACCTATTTCTTTTGGTCACAGCTAGATTCCCTTGGTTGTTGCACAATAGGATCACCATCAAGCTCCACCAGTGCTTCAATAGTCCCTATTCAAGGCTTCAACGTCCACTCCACCCCTCTTCTGGATACTGATCGTAGACACCTGTAGCAGCTAACTGCCCAAGAGCTAACTTGGGAATCAAGGATCGCTGATCAAGGATTATACAAGTAAGGATTCTCAGACATATATTCTATCCTAAATGATCTGATCTGAAAACTAAGAGTTTCCCAATCTTAATGTCTTAGAATATCATACATTAGCATATCTGTTACTGTCATTTTATATATAATAGGCTTTATCCTTAAATCTATTTGACTGCATTAAGTAGCATTTTGTGTTTGACCCTATTTTGTCTAGCATATCCATTACTAAATCTAATTAAGCTTCAGGCAGGTCCTCGTGGCCTCTTTGTGATCCATGTTCATGCTCTCCTTATATGTACCTATCAAACATATAATAAAAAGGGAGCCTTTTATACACATCACTGAATATCAGACTGTTCGTCAGGCTAAAAAAAAGAAAATAATAACCAATTATTAAGAACCTTGATTTTCTCATGATGTAATCGGGGCTGGCCCGAGACCCGCCCCGAAACCCATATTTTTAGACAGGCTGGATATGGGTCTTCTTTTAAAAAAAAATCAGGCCTAAACCCGGCCCGCAACCCATTTGTAAATATGGATCTGGATTCGGGCATACCTAAACCTAGTATGAATCGGCTCGATACTCATCCCTAGAAGACACCACCCTACTCCTGATGATGTTAACTAGAACTCCCACCCCCTCATCTATTTCAAAATACAAAGCAGAAGTAGTAGTTTGAAGCCTTAAACAAAGATAAGTGCAGACTCGTGGGCTCACGATATGCTGACCCCACCATACTCATCAAGCTTGGGATACAAGCACAAGTTGACGTATATCTTACATCTATTAGCCTCGACATCCTTTCTTACACATAGTACGTTGCTTATCATAGACTCATTTATGAGTTCTATACTATTCTTGAGACTCCAAGGACCACAAACACAATATCTTGCATTTTCACCTACTGAACTAGAGTCGCAATGTCACTAAGATCACCTCAACAACTAGTTATCATGTTTTGGTGAGGACTATGCGGGGATGTCCAGAGGGCAACTGGAGTCATGTGACAATGAATTTGACCCTCCTTAGGCATGGACGATGCTTACTGGGAGGATAGATATGTTTCTAGAGCTACCAAAGCTTCACACATCCACAACATGACACTTCATTCTCTATACTAGGGGATTGTGAATTGTGTCATGGAGAAGCATGATAATCAGGGGTGCTCAGTTCAGCAGATCTCTACATCTTGTGGTGTGCAACAATAGGAATAAAAGTGAATGTGGAGAAATTCATCATCCACCACTTTCACAACTCGTTCAAGAAGCAAGTCCACTTCATGCCAATGGAGGTCATTATTACATTCACAGCATGCCATCTTGGGATCGGAGACAAACATTTGGCACTTATGTAGGACAAGATTGAGTGATCCAAGTTGGACTTGGATCACTTAATTTGTTCAGTGGTGATTGAAGAAATCAGCACATGCTATCTTTATATCTTTAGTCACAACAGGCATAGAATACTACTCTTAGCAAATGCAAAGTTTGTATGTCAGATAGTGGTCATGGACATCTCTCTACTGGACTCTTAGGGAAATGTTTGTCGGGAAGGCAGGACTGCAGGAGCATCTTCTTCACCTCCACCAGTTCTATAAACTCAAGAGGCCAAGCAATAGACATGGACAAACTTCCACGACATCCCATATCAGGGAGGGCCCTGCACCAAGATGCCTTTAGAAGACTACCATCAGTCTCCTCATCAGGAGTAATATGCCCCAAATATCAACTTGGGGCACCTTTATGAGTTTATGTCAAATTTCAGGGCTGATTCCAATATATGGCTTGATGCGCTGGAGCAGGATGTGCAATAACTCAGATAGATGTTTGACACATTCTTCCCTCCACCACCTCCTCTGACTTTTCAGCAGCCATTCCAACAGTGTTTCCATCCATTCTACCAGTCGGCCCATGACTTTAGATAGTCATTCCAGTTCCAACAGGGGATGCACCAAGACTATGAAAATCAACCAGGAAGCATGGACGATCTGAATCAATATATAAACAATTACTATCAGTAGCAGCTTCTTTCCACACCATCTAGAGTTTGAGATTTGCTCAAGGACGAGCAAAATTTTAAGCTTGGGGTGGCATGGTTTACCACCCTCTATCTTTCGCTTTCCCTTTTAGTTCTTTCCTTTCATGCATGCATGTTTATCTTCTATGTTCCTAGCATTTAGTGTAAATTTTTAGCTTTGTAGACTTTGTTTTGTAATTTGTATCCTGTTAATTAAGGCTATTCAAATCTTATAGCTAAATGCTTATCTTTATGCTAAATGCAATTTTTTTCATCTTAACAACTACTTGATCTCTTTCTTGACTATCTCTTTGATTCTTTCCTTAGGTTTAGCAATCTATCTAAGGTTTTGCACCTTTTTCATAGCTTGAAATATTGTTCTCTTGATCTATGTTGTGAATGACGAACCCAAGATTTGGAACCATTGGAAAGAGCTAGAATTTGATCAAGACTCCAAGTCGCGTTATTCACGAATTTGCCTATACTCTAAGGATCTTTGAATCATAATTATTATCTTTTCACACATGTATCATGCAGATAATGATGAGTTTTGAGCTATAGTCACGTAGGATTGTTTATCCTTGATGGTCTACACACCCTGTCACACTAGATTGAGTCAAAAAGATGAAAAATAAAAAAAAATGCAAAAAAGACTTGGCTGTCCACAAAATCCTAAAAATGTCAAAATAGTTCTCACCCAGGCCTATAAACTAGAATGTAGAGAATAAAAGCATGAGTGTGAAAGAATGAGCACTTGTTTCCTCTTTCAGGAGAGTTGAGGGATGGTGCCCAGTTGGTGGATGACTACTTTCATAAATGTGGGTATTTCGTGCCTAGTAGGCACACTCTGAATACTCATTAGAGAGTAATTAGGAACCCATAGGAGA
Organism: Alisma plantago-aquatica; assembly: GCA_963693085.1. Taxonomy (NCBI): domain Eukaryota; kingdom Viridiplantae; phylum Streptophyta; class Magnoliopsida; order Alismatales; family Alismataceae; genus Alisma; species Alisma plantago-aquatica. The sequence continues at coordinate 1,913,483,401 of OY856409.1, read as the reverse complement.
CCTATGAGATCATCTCAGTAGCAGGGTTGGTTCAAGTGTAGTACGAGGAGTTCATCTCACTACTCTAGACCATATGACTCAGACTGTAGGCACTTTTTCTTATTACACGGACCAACCTGACATAGATCGGGAATATCAGAAGTCATTAGAGTCTTTTTGCTTTTTGTTGCTTCTTAGGACCTGAATAAGTGGGTGACGTGTTGTTTTTTATTAGTATATATGAATACATGATAATGGATCATTGCTCATCACCTGTATGATCACCTATGTGACAATGCTTCAATACTATATCATTATGATTCAAACCCTCATGAGTACTAACAAGTTGCAGTGAATTCGCTTAATCTTGCCCAGATGCTCTTTGATCATATTTTAGCAGGATTGTGCTCGATTGGTGGGGGTTTTACTTGAAATGACATGGATCAAGAGAGTTGATGTTTTAAACTATTTTTCTAAACTTTAGCATTTATCAACATGCTTAATTTGGATGTTATTTTTTGTTCTTTGAGCACAATCTTATTTGAGGACAAGAAAGGGTTTAAGCTTGGGGTATTTGATAACATCCAAATTTAGGAACCTATGCTAAGTATTTATTTATGGTTTTGTGTCATTATAGCCTTAATATCCCCAAAATAACCCTAGATTCTTATATTTTAGTAATTGACATCATTTTAAAAACAGAGATTCTCAACTAGCTAATTTTGGGACCTACAGGCACCAAACTTGAAAAAAAATCTATTCTCTAAGATTTCTCCCCAGTACATGGTTTTTGTGGAAGCTAGGATTCCATATGTAGTGACCGTGACACTCAGCACGATCGAGCCCAGTCCGACATGGTCAGGCTGAGAAGGGAAAGTACGACTGATACACCGTCATGATCGCTACACTCGTCACAACCGCACCACTCAAAGAAACCACTATCGAATCTCATCTTCCACGATTGAGATGCATGGCATAGCTGTGCCGAGTTTGGCATGGGTGGGCCAAGGATAAGGGCCAACAACCGTCTCGATCGTGACAACCGTATTGACCGCTACAAGATCTGTGCATGTGACATCTGACTTGACCGCTACACCCGATGTGATCGGTCTGAGACTGGGGTAGTAATTGAGACAAGTGTTGTGGTCACTTATCACATACACTCACACTCACATTCACATATAAATACCCACCCCTAGCTACCTGGAGAGGAGTTCCACAGTTTTAAGATTTCTTTGGTTTTGTATATTTTTGGTTCCTATAGCCCTATGGGAGAGCTCAAAGGTCCAAAAAGACTGAGGTGCTCATCCTACTTCCATCCCTTCCATATACCATCATTTTCCATCACCATTCACCCATTTCTATTCATTCACAACCATCTTTCACCTCCATACTCACACCAAGCTGTTGTTTGGGGCGGAATGGAAGAGAAACGAGGTCAACGAGTCTAGAAGCCCAAGGAGTACAACCCAAAGATGAGATCCGACCCATACAGAGGCTAAGGAGTGAGAGCCACCTCTCCTCTATGGGTTAAATATCTTATTCTTCTCCTTTATTCTACTATTCTCCTTTGTTTCCATATAAATGATGTTTTTCCATCTTTGTTCTGTGCCAACTATGCTTGTCCATGGCTAGTTGAGCTCCTTCTTGGCTATGTAGCCCATTTTGGGGATGTTTATGTACTTTTACATTAAGCAAGTAATTTTATTTTAGATCTAAAACATTTTATGTTCTATCTTCTCTTTGTGGTTATGATTGATAGTTTGGTTGATCTCTTTCTTACTTGAACTTCTATTTATGCCTATATCAAGAGAGATTCATTGTATAAATAAAAGAGAGAAGGTAGTTTTGATCGAAATATGAAAATAGGATGGTTCAAGGTGATCTGTGTAGAACCATAGACCTAGGCACGGATGGGCCCAACCCAACATGGTCGGTCTTACTACCAGGTTTTGCCCAAATCACACCTGTTCCCAGCATCTCAAAATGTTCTAGACCTAAGAGGGTATCTAGAATATAATAGGGTTTTGATTTGTCATCCTTGAGAGAGGTCTCATATCATTGATGGTTTATAGTCACACTGTGATAAAGTGAGTGGGATGACCCCCCACAGGAATAGACATCACGATACGTACTAGGTTTGGAGGTAGATTTTTGTTGAGGTGTTTGAGGGTTTTCTATGCTCGATAATGGGTGCATAGACTTCCCAACTTGTGATTACATAGCCAAGAACTCCTTCTCTTTGATTAGTAGAATCTGATGGACTCTGTTTTGTTTTCTTTGATTTGCTTTGTTTTGTTCTGTGACATTTTGCAAGACTAGTTCTAGTTCCAAACTTTTGTCAAATATTGGCTTAACTAACTTAAGAGCGAGGGTCCTTGAAGGTTGCGGGGGTCCTTGAAGGTCTTAAGTGTCCTAAACGTACCCATGTCCCTGTGTTTGACCCCGTATATCTACTTTGACCCCATAATAAAGTTGCGGGGGTCCTTGAAGGTTTTGGATTATAAATTCAAAGTTCAATCCTTCTGAGTCTGCCTCTTTTTAAGACTCACGATTTAGGCCATATCATTAGCCTCATTGTATGTATTTTGTACCTGATATTATAATCGTTGTTTTCTTAGATATGTGAATTATATGTCGATTTCTTATTGCATTCTTGTTAGATTGGTCACCTCGTTTATATGTTTGTTATAACCTTAGACGTTGAGAGATTATAATATAAGATTATAACCCAAATCATCATTGTTGAAATGCCACATAAGACCATGGAAAGGAGTTCACTTGGCTGACGGAGTAAGGATCCATGACTAATGAGACCTCAAGCTCATGCAGAACTATACCCCTATAAAATTCATACTTCATAAGGATTGGGATTTCCTCATCCCCAATCTAGATCGCCTTGAGAATGGGTGATGTAGTGTAAGGGAATAATACATAGGAAATAGTGGTTAATCCCAATCCATCCCAATGTATTTCCTCATCTAAATTCAACCCAATTTGCTCTGCTTTAATTTCCATTACAACTTAGTTGGAACAATCAAATTGACTCTCAATTTTAAATATTTACTTAAATCTAAATCAAACTGGTAAGATTCCTAAAAAGGTTATGTCTAGCTTTGATCCTAAGTTATACCGCAATAAGACCGATCTTCTAGAATAGGTAAAAACTTAGGGATTATTTCCTAGGTGATTTTTTTAGATTAAAATAATCCACATTAGAGGTCAACAACACGATCCTCGTTTATGGCTTCCTTTGGATGGTAGCTCTACCAACCATCAATGGTCCAGACAACACCCATCAATGGCCATTCTAATTGACCTTCATGGGATTATCGATGTTTGGGAATATAAGATGCCCATGCCACAATTTGTGCAAGTCTTTGTGTCCATCAGTATTACGGATGCAAGTGGTCAATGGTACCATAAACACCCTTTTTGATGCCCATCATATGTCACTCTTCTTGACATCAATGATATCCTACCTAGAATCGATGGTAGCCTATAGATGGAAATGCTTTGTGCCTTGTATTTTGAGAAAATATGTATCACCTACAATATGACAATATGTTAGGAGGAATGATTGGAAAAAATGGTAGAAAATATATAAATATTTTCATGTAGCAAGCCTAAATTGTGTGAGAAGTAGGGATAAATGACACACAAAATACAAAAAAAATTGTATGTTATCAAGCACCACCAAAGAACATGTCCCTGTGTCTCCAAACTCTTGTTGAATTACTTGCATGTATGTTAATTCCTAACCCTAGGTAACCTCCCTAGACCCTACAGATTTATCCTCTTGACCATGATTTGAAGTGGTAAAAAGATGTTTTTAGAGGCATCCCCCACTTGGAAGTCATTTAGATAGGTTGGATCCAATCAAAGGGACTTATAGAGGCTAACCCCCATCTTTGGACACTAATTATAGAGTTTGATCCCATTGAGAGAGGTTGAAACCTATTTAGATAGGTATCCCCCATGAACTGAATTGGCACAATTTCCCCACACGTTGACAACTAGCCATCATCCAAATGCCTTGATCCTCTAGATCTCAAAAAGGAGCAACTTTGTGGATCCATTTCACACTCCTATAATCAACATGTATACTTAATTGATTTTCACTAATCAAATTATATTTTATTAGATGAACTAGTCCCCACTCATATATTTCCACTTAGACTAGGATCCAAATAAGATAAAGGGTCAGTTCTCTATATTGAAATTTTAGAATTATTTTAAGATTTTCTCAAAATTTCATTTAGTCATTCAAAATGGCATAAACAATTACAATTTCATGTTTTCCGTAGGATCCACACAATATTCCATAGCTATTATTCTTTTCTTATCTTTTCATTCATGTGAGATATTTGTTCTAAGTAATGGTTTATATTTACACCAAAGGTACACCTTCTACTTGTGGGGAGTTTAGCACAAGAAAATGCGATGAGAATTGATTATGTTGATCCATAATTTTCTAATGATCATATCAAGAGATTATCTCTCACAGAAGCATCACCCTTGTAATATAAGATGTGAATCTATATCACAACATGAAATTTAAATGACTATTATTGAGACTGAATATATGGTGTTGAGTAAATCCATAAAAAGCTACTTACTATGAGTCTTGTCTGCATAATACATTTGACAAGATGAAGTTGATCTGTCGTGGCCGTCGATGTGTTATTTCTCTAGTTAATGGTTGGTGTTATATGACATAAAAAAGCATGTTGATTCTGAGAATCACTTTATTAGAGAAGAAATCACACATGGTAACATTCTTGTGAAGAAGATATCAATAAAGAGAAGCATTCCATGTGATGACCAATGCATTATCAAGTATGAAGTTCCATATTTTTTAGTGTTTTTTTTGGGTAAATTGGGGACAATCTTATTCATCCTGGTCCCTCAGTCCAGGTCCTGACACATCATTACATGACCTGTGGCTCAGTGTAGCTTCCTTCCCCACCACCTCAGTGAGGAAGCTAGGGCACTGGCTCCACCTCCTATAATCAACATCCTGTTTCAGACACCACTTAGCAGCTGTGTCAGCTGCTTTATTACAGACTCTCCCCGTGTATACTTAATTGATTTTCACTAATCAAATTATATTTTATTAGATGAACTGGTCCCCACTCATATATTTCCACTTAGACTAGGATCCAAATAAGATAAAGGGTCAGTTCTCTATATTGAAATTTTATTCAATGGGCCTAGAGATGACTCATAATGTGCATCATGTATTTTAATTTTGTTTTCACTAATAAAATTATTTTTTATCATCCAAAAGTTGAGTCCCACTCATATTCCTAATTTGACTAGGAATCTGCTATGATAATGGATTGGTACTCTGCATTGAAGTTTTATCCATTTAACTTAGAGATGACTCATAATGTGCGACATACATTCTTAGTTTATTTTGACTAATGAAATTATTTTTTATTATTAATAAGTAATAATAGTTGCAACAAATATTGTATGAAATTCTATAAACATGAGATAATATGTATGAAAGTTTTCTATATTAAAAAGTTATTTTTTTCTTATGACTATGCTTTTGGATGTAACTTCTCTCATTTTCACTCTTCTTTTTGCAATAGAAGTTTCTCTTCTTAGCAATTTAGACCAGACTAGAATCGGTTGTCGTCCATTATGTAAATTACATTCTTTTCTTTTCACTTCATTTGTATTTCATGTAACAAAAAAATAGATGTTCTTCAATCTCATTTCCCTCCACATTTCTAGTTTAGGTTGCTCGTGGTCCCTCACAGAGGAGGGTGAGATTCTATATGTCCCCATGGTCAAGACTTAAAATAAGAAAAGGAGGTATAGAAGGGTTTGACCTGATGCAACCCATTCAAGCCACTCAAAATCCAAGATGAATGGCAAGAGACAAAACATCGATGGTTATCGGGGTCAAACTCATATTGATTCATTTGCAACCCTTCATCAGATCCATTGAGCCACCTATGCCCAATTATTAGAGTTTAAAACTTTTGCTGCTATTTCCAGAGAGACAATCATATGAAAAGTTGCAATGACACATCTTGTAATTGATTTGTTTATTAATAAAGACAATTCCATTATTATGTTTATTTCAATATGGGATAATAAATAAATATAATAATATCCTAAGAATGTATGAGTCAATAACATGTGAGTTTAGGTTGAGAACCTGAATATGAGAACATGTGTATGTTAAAAGTATTCATTCTTGTCTTAGTCTCTAGTAGGATAGTATTGTGGATATCAGGGCAACAATAATACATCAAGACTAGTATGTGTTTTGATTGATGACTAGTCTTATTAGTCATCATCTGGATATCAAACCAGACACATAGATACTTGTTATAAAAAAGTGTATTAGACAAATCCACCATGAGTGTGATGCATGGAAGGAAATAATGGCGGTCAAAATCACATGGTGATTGTGGTCCTTAGACTTAAAGTCAATAAAATTATTATAGGTTGTTCAATGTAAATACTACTCAATATGATCTTGAAAAAAGTTGCTATACATGTAGTACTTAGGTGCATTGTGACACATGTGGATAATTGTAAGTGACGTAGACCGAATTTGTCTCTCCTACTGGAGTGATATTATGGCCACTTGATGAATGAAACTATGAAATGTATGGCCATACTCAGGCGAGTCAATATATGATATTGAGGTCATGCATATCTAAATAGTCTACACTAGATCAAGAAAAAAATACTAACATTGAGAGGATGACGTTTTTATACCTCAGATTCAATCTAGATATTAGAGACAAAAGGATTATAAAATTACTATAACATTAGTCACAATACTAGGTTAAGCTATTCTCCGAATTCTCCAATTACTTGAGCAGCAATGAAGTCTTGCTAGATACCAATCATTTCTTGTGAAATTATAATTTGATTACGAATATCACTGCCAACGAATTTGGACCCTACAGGGTCTTACACATAGAATGTATTACAATAGGAGTCTAATTGTGGACATGATTAGAAATATTCTGACTCAAATTGATTACTAAGATATTTAGGTAATCTAATAGAATAATATTGGGATATAATCTAAGATAGTTGATTAAAATATTTAAACCGTTAGTTTGAATTTAAATTTCTAAGTCGACCAACTAACCCCGAGCAATCAACTAGAATCAGATCATGGAAAAATACTTAATCAATTAAAATAATTAATTGGTTGATTAATAAGTGACATGATTTTGGAATATTCTAATTACCCATTTGACAATCCACGTGCGGCCCGTTTTAAACACATCCCCATCCTTTTATTTTCCAGAGTTCTAAAAAATCTTACTTCCTTTCTCTCCTATTTATAGGGGAATGATGATCAGATTTCAGAGACACACTCTTGTACGTGAACTCTAGTTGTCATCATCTATGAGAGAGAGAGAGAGAGAGAGAGAGCGACCACGATGCTAGTACGTCATCAAGTGAAAGACTACTCCTTCCCACCGGCTCAGGCAACGTGATGAGGAGTTCCAGTCCATCCACATAGACTATGTAGAGATGTACACTCTGAGCAACTGCATTTGAAGAATGTTGATTAGGATCATCCGTGAACGCGAGGAGTGATGCACACCACCGTGCGAAGGGATGCCGCTAGACTTGCTCCACGACAAGGTGTACCTCGTACACCACCTTCCAAATACGTCATTGTCTACGAAATCTGACTGTAGAATACATGAGATTTGTTTTTATTATTTCCGCTGCTTGCGCCTCCACGATTCCTAACACAAACAATGAAAGTCTGGTGTGATATGTTCATTGAACTCTAAATAGTCAAACAATTAGATATTTCCTTTGCGCGTTGAACTCCTAACTAGGTGACCTACTTGGATTCTTATGCCAATGTTTGGTTCATGATCTAATCTGAATCAAGCTATGTCTTTTTTTGCCATATAGGCATGGATCCGGACTAGCTCAGTTGAATCCAATCCACATTATTTAGCAAAATTGAACTAATGAGGTTTGTTTAGGATTCCATAATCCTATGGTCCAGACCAACTCAACCATACTTTAAAATTTGAAATCTTAATTCGGATTTAGCTTTGTCTTATATGATATTTTATTTTATACACCACTGAAAATGCGACCAATCCAATATGAATGTCATTTAACTTGCCAAACAAAATCAAAATGGATCCATATTAAACTAAGTCAGATATTCTGAAAAACCCAATCCTACCTACATAATTTCAATCCTAAACCAAATAGAGGCTATATATCCAGCTCCATATTCCTATGTCTTTGTGGACCTGGATAAATCGTTAATGATCTTAATCTTTTATCTACCGTTGATGCTACTAGTCACTTTTGTGACCATCCGTAAGACGGTAACGGGTAACTCCTCCGCTGAGCAAAACGCGTGAACTGTAAAGTTACTTGTGAGCATTTGACTTTTAATTTCAGGAGCCGAAAAAGGAAATTCGAGGCTATTGTTTACCTGCTGGAATTATCCAGAGCTCTAAGCATTTTCTTGTGGATTCATATATTCTCCGGGTTGTAATTAGCACATCCGCAAGCATAGAGATATAGTTATAACATGGTTGGCACTTGGCAACACCTTATGACGTGTGGATATTTATACATGTTTTGGGCTTCCTCTTTTGAGCACCATTTGATGGTCTACTGTCTTTTACCTTGTGGTGTGAGTTGTGGGTGTGTGTTGGGGTGGGAGTGGCTTAGCGTGGCTTTGAAAGTACAACCAATCTTGCGCTAAAAGCAATGAGAAAGTTCCAAATGTGGGCAGCAAAATATAAGGTAAACGTGAAAGAAAAGCAAGAAATACCCATCGGAATTGGTGTGAGTGCGTACATTAAAAAAAAACATGTAGAATGTTCCCTTTGTTATAATGAACACTAAGTTTGTTTGGAAAGAGTTTGTTGGAAGAAGAAAATCTCTTAAGATAGTAAACATCTACATTTTTCTGTAAACAAGGTGTAAGGTGAAGTGTTATTTTTTCTTTCAAAAGGTATTTTAGCATGTGCATAGAATGCAACCAGTTGCTATTGCTAGATGGCGACATCATAATATTCTATAGTGTGATTCTTGTGGTCAAGGAATACCTTTTATTATGTTTGAGGAATGGTGTGGATATGCGGTCCAATGTCTTGATTGGAATATAAGATGGTATGAATGAGGATGCTGATATGTGACAAAGTACTGAAGAAAGACATGTATAAGATTTACACCTACAAGAACCAAATATTTAAACATAAAATGTGCACGTTTCATTTCCGTTCAAGACTATGCCTCTTCTTAAGGAGGGAACCATGGTATTAATTAATGCTTGAACCTTGATCCATAATTAATTCAGACCCCATTAATCTCTTATCTTAAACACAATACTCATAGATTTCCTTGACTGCGAAGTCCTTACATGTATCTAATGTGTGCTTAAGATATGTATTATTCCTTCATACGATCGATAGAAGAATGGCCTATCCCCAAGCCTATGTGTGTATCCATTGGCTCAGCCGTCAACTCCTAGTCAATCTCAATCAAGCTCTCGCGGTTAACAATAATGGGATTTGCTGAGACCTTAACGCACTGAAATCTTCACGTGGTTCTTTAACATCATGTTTATTATGACTTCGATCCTCTACCCCACCTCACGAAATTCTTGTGTAGCACCGAATTATACATTAGCGTCCATTACCAACCCCAAGTGAAGATTGAATCCCATCTAATTGGGTCGAGTGGAATGTTGTTTACCAAGTTGGTGTAACTTTGAGAATTTTTGTCTTAACGCTTGTGATGTGTACCCCCAAGAGGGCCTTCACCCACACACGGGGTATCTCCTTGGTAACAATATGTTGGGACTTGTAGTTTCCAATTGAAAGGCCAATCACAACTCCCTTAAAACCAAATTTTGGATAAGTTGTTGAAACTAGACCTTGTATGAGCTATTCTCACCTCTTGTCTATAGCCCTATTGAAGAGACCTATTGACAAAAAAAAGTGGTCCAATCAACAATTATGAAGCTTTTAGCATTACGTCCCATGCATTTCGACATTCTGCTTAACCACACCCATAAATATATTCAAAACCGAGAATGGGAGGAAGTAATTAATCTCATATCTCTTGTGTGACCATATGGTGCTAAGATGGTAGCCTTTAGACACGTATAGATCCTTTTGGCACCACAAAGAATGGTGGTGAGGCATCATTTCAAAAGTTTGAATATGATGCAATACCACATTTATCACCCCACTTAAATAAAATAAAGGAACTTCCGGATGATGAAAAAAGAAGTTCAAAAGCGAGAGAATTAAGTCAAAAGGCGAATTAACTCAAAAGACGTTCGCAAAGTAGGATTAGCGGCAAATTTTTTCAGGAAAGATACTTAGGTAGATAAAATGAATAAAGAAGAATTTAATAGATGACAGTGAGATGGGGGAGGACCGGAGGAGTATAGAAATAAGGAATTGGGCGTCACATCAGCACTTTTTCCACTAAGCAAGAATCCGGAGCGTGATTGGCAATGGCATCGGAGGAGCATGGGAGGGGAATCCATGAACCATGCGCCATGGCGCACAGACACCCCGCCCTTTTCTTCCACTCACGCCCTCCTTTCCCCTCTTTGCTGTCTCTTCTGTCGCTCTCCCCACACCCCTCACCAGAGTCCAAACAAATAAATAATCAGGAGGTAGCCGAGGGGGCAAGGTGTTGATGGGGAGTCCGCTCCTTCCTTCTCAGCCTCAGTTGCTCTGCGCTTTCCTCCCACGCCTCTGCCTCCTCCCTCCTGTCGTCGTCCCCGTTCATTCATCCCCGCCGCCGGCTGCTCCTCCTCCACGCCCTCATCACCAGGTCTCGCGACAGGCGTCTCCACCGCCGTCTGTCTGTCTGTCTGTCTCTCCCTCTCTCACTATCGCTCTCTCTTTCACTTGTATATGTTAATTTTTTTTTTTAAATTTTAATTAATATCTAAGCCAACGAAACAGCGAAGCTTCCAATCCTTCAATACCTGATTTCCAGCACGCGCGCACTCCCCCTACCCTCGCTCCTTCAGAAACCTGATCTCCTATTGGCCGTCGTTCCATTCTTTAATCTCACCGCCGCCACGGTTCCTGTCCCGGCCTTTACTCCGGCTTAACCCGACCCCGTGATTTCGCGCGCTTGTGTTCCCCTCCTTTGCGTCTCTCACCTTCTTCTCAGTTCAGTCCCCGTCCGTCATCAATCCAAAACTTTTTATGGTTGTTGCTATCCTTCGCTGCCATGCCCACTCCGGTTAGCGCAGCGCGCCTGTGCCTGGCCCCGGAGGCAGCTGCCGCCTTAGACGAGGCCGTGGCCGTTGCCCGCCGCCGCTGCCACGCGCAGACAACGTCACTCCACGTCGTCTCGGCGCTCCTCTCCCTCCCGTCATCCTCCTCTTCTCTCCTCCGCGACGCGCTCTCGCGGGCCCGCAGCGCCGCCTACTCTCCGCGACTGCAGTTTAAGGCTCTCGAGCTGTGCTTCTCCGTCGCGCTCGACCGGCTGCCCTCGTCCTCTACTGCCACGGCGCCGAACAACTCGCCCTCTTCCTCTACCGTCACGAACACCAACAACAACTCCAACAGCGGCGACGGCGCCTGTACCAATGCTCCCTCCACGACGACCGGTTTGCTGCAGCAGGACCTGTGCGAGCCGCCCGTTTCCAACTCACTCATGGCGGCCATCAAGCGGTCGCAGGCCAACCAGCGCCGCAACCCGGAGGCCTTCCACCTGTACCAGCACCAGCAGGCGACGAACCCACAGTCCCCGTCCTTCGCCGGCGTCAAGGTAGAGCTCCAGCAGCTCGTCCTCTCCATCCTCGACGACCCAGTCGTCAGCCGCGTCTTCGGGGAGGCCGGGTTCCGAAGCTGCGACATCAAGCTCGCCGTACTCCGCCCGCCACCGCCGTCCGTGCTCCGGTTCCCGCGCTCCGGCGCCGGACCTGGAGCGAGGTGCCCGCCCCTCTTCCTCTGCAACTTCTCGTCCCCAGTGGCCGCTGCCGCCGAGGAGCTCGACCCGCTCCGACCCGCCGCCTTCAGCTTCCCGTTCTCCCGCCACCTGCTCTACTCCGACGGCTCCGAGGAGAACTCCAGGCGGATCGGGGAGCTGCTCGCAAGGGGTAAGGGCAGGAACCCTTTGCTCGTCGGGACTGGAGCGGCGGAGGCCGCCAGGGAATTCCTGGGCACGGTAGCGCGCCAGAACTGGGCCGCTCTACCTCTTGAGTTGACCGGGCTGACATTCTTCTCAATCGAGAAGGATGTTGCGGACTTCGCCGGCAGCTGCGGCCTACGTGACAGGTCCTGTCTTGAGTCCAAGCTCCGTAGTCTGGAGTCCGTGTTAACGGACGAAGAAGGAAGGTTCAGGTCGGGTCCTGGGATCCTCGTCAGCTTTGGGGACTTGAAGGCCTTCGTCGACAACGAGGACGATGCTCGGGAAGTTGACCCGGAGCTTGCCGCTGCCTGCGACGACAAGGGGCAGACTGGGTTGCGGTACGTGGTCGCGGAACTCACCAGGCTCGTTACGGGACCGCACTCCCGCCGGCTCTGGCTCATGGGATCCTCCTCAAGCTACGAGATCTACATGAAGTTCTTGGCCAAGTACCCGTCCCTCGACAAAGATTGGGATCTACAGCTGCTCCCTATCACTGCTGCCAAGTTCGCCGCTCCGGCATCCTTTCCCCGACCCACTAGGTATAAATACTTCGACTCCTAATCGACAGAACTCTCTTTTTATTGGACCGTAGTACATTACCTGTCTTAGTGTCTTGTAACTTCGTTCTCAATGAAACACCACGGCGCACTACGTAGCACATCTCAGACTAATATACAACTAGCGATTTCACATAACACTACTACTTACTCCTAGTTTGAAATCCCATTAACCCCCTCTCTTTTCTTGAAATCCCTACAACGCCCTCCCTTTTCCCTAATTCCAATGACCCCCCTCTGATTCCTTTTCCGTCACCTGCTGTGACGGTGCTATATGGGCGGATGTTTCTTTTCTCATTTCAATTCGTTGGTGCAAATCAACGTTGCCCTTACTTATATATTATTAATTCATATATTATACTATATTATAGGATTATTCTGATTATATAATTCTTAAAATTTAATGCATTTTATATTACTGTTTATGTATAGGATGTTATATTTCGGTTAGAAACGATTGACCAATTTTTTTTTTCACAGTTGGGTTTGTAACCTGTTAGGATCTGAATTTTGCCGGTCAAGCGTGTGACCTACTAGGATGTGGATTTCTTTCGCTCTATGAAAATCTAAAACCAAAATATATGACTGAATTTAAAGCTTTGAGCCTACCTCATTTTTCTAATTTAACTAATCATGGTCTCGAACTCAGATTTTGATAGTTCTACATGCTAAGTGTCTTAATTCATATGCTACATCAGCAGTAGGGCTATGGATAGGGTATGGTGCGGGTATGGTCATATCCATAACCGTAACCGTTTAGTTAAGCGGATATGGTTACAGTTATATACCTGCTTTGTCGAAAGCTATACCCGCAACCCGCTTTGTCGAAAACTATACCCGCAACTACCCATATACGTATAACCGCCGGGTATATAGATGGATAATTGGGTATATGGTTATGTTTAACTTATTATAATAATACACTATAAATTTTGAGATACAACAAACTACCACACTTAAATTGATAGGTTATGGAGAAATATCATTAAAGGCAGACAGAAGAGACGAGCGGAATGAGGGAATGACTTTATGACCTTCTTAATTAATTGAAATGTACTTGTGTTGCCATAAAAGTGTGCCAATGGATTTGCTCATTATCCTACTACAAGGTACTTATATGACTAGATTTGAACGCTACAATATAGAACACTACATTCTAATATAAATGTTTACTATTTCAAGGTATATATACTTGCTAGATGTGAGTCATACAATATGCACCATTACATCTTAATTAGTGAAAATTATTTATGTAAAAATATAAGTAAATGGGTATATGGATATACCGGGTATGGATATATACATAACCATAACCTTACCTTGTAAGAGGCGGTATGTGAGTATAAGGGTAAGCGGTTACATGGTTATAAAAATTTATACTCATTACGGGTTTAGTGGGTATGGACTTGAGGGTATGTGGGTATACCCATGTCTATTTACAACCCCTAATCAGCAGTTAAGCCTAATTTAGATATTTTGCTAATTTAACATTGAACCAACTAGTCGAGATTTATCCCAAAAATCTAATTCGAATTGTGAAAACATATTTTGATTTTTTTTTCTTTCAATGTCTTTCCCTTTTCACATTTATTATTTTTAATGTTATTCAAACTATTTAAACATATATGATATTATTATGCTTCGCGATATATATATATATATATATATATATATATATATATCCTTGATTGGGCATAACGTAAAAAGTTCTAGATCGATTTTGCACCAAATGTAATCTTGGCTAGTGTTGGAATTGATGTTGGGTATCATTTGTAAGGAAGTGAGGTCTGACATTTTGTTTCAGAGGTCGTCGTCGTCTACATTAAACCAATCAAGTCAATTCTATCTCTTAAAACCAACAATTTATTTTGGTTTAAGTTCGAATCGAGCAAACCAAATCCAGATCCTAATGATTTAGGCCTGACTATTGAAAAATATTTAGCTAGTCGTTTCTAACCCAGACCGACCCAGACCCAAAATTATAACAACTTATATATAAATAGTAATATAAAATGCATTACTATTTTTAAGAGTTATATATGTCATACAATCCTAATTATAGCAAAGTATATTAACTAATAATAACATATAAACAAGGGTCACGTGGATTTGCATTAACGAAAAAAAAAAAGAAACAGCCGCCCATGTAGCACCGTCACGGCAGCTGACGGAAAGGAAATCAGAGGGGGGTGGTAGGAATTAGGGAAAAGGGAGGGGTTTTTTAGGGATTTCTAGGAAAGTGAGGGGGGTAATGGGAATAAACTCTTTCTTTTACTAGGATAGATGAGGATAAACTCTTTTCGTCTATTTTAAACTCTTGCTTTATACTTTGACTGGGGTCAAAGCATTCTCGATGGTGACTTACAAGTTGGCCTAACTAAACTCCAAATGTTTCCTCTTCTATTTGTTAATCTCAAATACTGCTTGCTATTTTGCTGACTGACTAACTTGGCTACGGACATAATTGCTAATGGTGTATCTTATTTTATCATCCTAAGTCAATCTATTACTTATTTCCATGAACTTACTTGCATATTTAGGGTTTTTATTTATTTGACTTGACCTATTACTTATTTCCATGGACCTACTTGCATACTTGGCGTTTTTATTCGATCCAATCAACCTATTACTTATTTCCATGGACCTAGCGTTTTTATTCGATCCAATCGACCTGTTACTTATTTCCATGGACCTACTTGCATATTTACGGTTTTTATCTGATTGAATCGACCTATTACTTATTTCCATGGACCTACTCGCATATTTACGATTTTTATCTGATTGAATCGACCTATTACTTATTTCCATGGACCTACTTGCATATTTATGATTTTTATCATATTAAATCGACCTATTACTTATTTCCATGGACCTACTTGCATATTTACGATTTTTATCTGATTGAATTGACCTATTACTTATTTCCATGGACCTACTTGCATATTTACAATTTTCATCATATTAAATCGACCTATTACTTATTTCCATGGACCTACTTGCATATTTACGATTTTTATCATATTAAATCGACCTATTACTTATTTCCATGGACCTACTTGCATATTTACGATTTTTATCATATTGAATCGACCTATTACTTATTTCTATGGACCTACTTTCATATTTACGATTTTTATCATATTAAATCGACCTATTACTTATTTCCATGGACCTACTTGCATATTTATGATTTTTATCATATTAAATCGACCTATTACTTATTTCCATGGACCTACTTGCATATTTATGATTTTTATCATATTAAATCGACCTATTACTTATTTCCATGAACTTATTGATTGCATGCACCTATTCCTTATTTCGAGGGACTTGCTTGTAAATTCCAATTGCTGTTAGTTTATTTTGAGTTTGTGTTTTGATTCTGTTCTTGGTTAATTTATTAGTCACAATTCTCAGAGCCACTGGTGTTTTAGCTGTTTATCTTATATGCCACACGGCCCACACCTATGGTATTGTCCAGGTAGATAGCTTGATTTATGTATTTGATCATTTCAAGATTGATTCCTACTATATTAACTCCAACTTTAATACGGCAACAATTTAGATACATACAACTTGAAAATGATATTAATTAACTCAGATATTATATAACGATATTCCAGATGATATTTTCGGCCTAATCATACGAATTCATTTCTTTCTTTCTGGCTTATGAGGTGGCTCAAACTTACTTTATGGTGTGAATGCTTTTTTGTATTTTCCTATTCTCGTGGAATCAAGGTAGTCACCCCTAATAACAAATTCGTTGTTACTGAAAAGTAGAATCAAAGTGAAGACTTTGCTCACATTGCCATTAGGATAACTTGCATCAACACTTCTTGATGTGAGCTGCATGATTTCATGAACTAGGACGTTGTTTCTTGTTGAAATACTGACATTTAATTGTATTTTGATGGCGAAAGAACACACACGTATTTGTTGTACATGCTGTTATCATGAAGTATGATGAAGCTGCTTGCGTTGCCGTTGATGCAAACGTGATTTGTCTTACCATTAACTACTGATAGCCTGGAATGATTTGCTGGATGCTAACACTCCCTTCTTTTTTTGATACAGTTTCATGGAGTCATTTGTCCCTTTGGGTGGATTTTTTCCGGTGGCATCCAGTACTGTGACTCCTACAAGTCGAATCTACCAATCTGCATTGCCCTGTAATCAATGTGATGGGAAGTTTGAAAAAGAAGTTGCTACAGTTGTGAAGGAACGCTCTGTTCCATCTCTGAATATGAACAAAGCAAACTTGCCCTCATGGCTGAGCGACGCAGCACCTGTTGGCCTTCAGAGCCTGGATATTCCGAAGGTGTGGTTTCTGTAAGATCATTATATTATATTTATCTAATACTTTGATATATTTGGCCAAGAATCATCCATCTTAAGTTATTAGCATTCTGTTAAAAAATTGTATATAACCTGTAACCGAAAATTATATTTTACACTCGTCGAACCTCCCTTTTTTCTATTGTAATCATCTCTGTTTCTCCAGTGCAGGCCAAAGATGATAGGACAGTGTTCATCGAAAATGCTACAGATCTACGGAGAAATTGGAATGATGCCTCCTTGCACCTTAACCATGTTAGCCATATTCTTGAAGCAGACAAGCTTTGTTCTAGGACTGAAGTGTTTCCTCGTATCATTGGATTTTCGTTGGTTGCTGGTAACCAGGTTCTAAACCAGACGTCACACAGTTCCAACACGAAATCAGGGCATATACTTTCCCCTGCCAGTACCTTGGATATCTCACTTACAAATAAAAATTTCTCACTTCCTGCCATAACAGAGCCATCAAACAATAAAGATTCATCCCAAGATGTGGGACTTTACAATAAACCGAAGACACAAGGTAGCCAATCCCGCTCAAGCTCTCATTCTGACCTCGGCGCCGTTGAGGACCACGCGTCACCTTCCTCTGTTGCTTCGGTATCCACTGATCTGATGCTGGGAAATGTTCCTATTTCTTGTCCAACCGACGGGAAGCCTACGGTTCTAGAACCATTAAACCCAGAAATTCGCCTTAGGTGCTCACCTTTTCCGCGTGCTGATGCCACCGATGAAAACATGTCAGTACCTCCGGGTCAGTCTTCATCATATCATTCTTGTACTGTTTCTTCCAAGTCAAGTTGGAATTCAGGAGTGACGCCCCAAACTTTCCAATATATAAGCAGCGCCCCATCACCTCTTGCCCCAGCTTCACAATATCCCACGGATACAGCATTGCCGTACGATTTCAGGGACTTGAAGTTGCTATATAGAAGTCTGATTGAAAAAGTTGGACGACAGGAAGAGGCCATATATGAAATCTGTGAAACTATTGTCAGATGTAAAACAGGAAAAGGACATCATCAAGGGATATGGCTTAGTTTTCTTGGTCCTGATACAATAGGAAAAAAGAAGGTTGCAATGGCCCTTGCGGGATTACTGTTTGGCAGCAAAGGCAAGTTCCTCTACTTTGATCTTGGGTCACAACAAGGCTGCTCCAACACAAACAAAGTATGTGATGAACAAGCTATTGGCGGTTCTGATACTAATTTCCGTGGGAAAACAGTTGTCGATTTCATTGCCGGGGAAATTCACAGAAATCCATGGTCAGTTGTCTTCATTGAAAATATAGATAAGGCTGATTTACTGGTGCAAAGGAGCCTGCGCCAGGCTATAAGTACTGGAAGATTTTCAGATTCTCAGAATAAGGAAATTAGCATCAGCAATTCAGTCATTGTGACAACTGCCCGGGATGTTAAGGATAAAGTTGATCCGGTCTGGAATGACAGATTAAATTTCAGTGAGGACAGAATCTTGGCTGCTAAAAGATGGCAAATGAAAATCCAAATTGACTCAGTTCTGAAGCCATTGAATATTGGCCCGCACTCTTGTCTTTCTCCGAATTCATGGAGGCAATCTAGGACTGAATTAAATTCTTCATGCTTTGTTTATGTAAACAAGCGTAAGCTGCCTAATGTCGATAACTGCAAGGATGAATTCCAACCAGTGGAGACTATAAAACGTGCACACAAGTCATTCAATGCTTTGTTTGACCTGAATGTTCCTTTTGAAGAGACAGCGGAGGTCGATTCAGAAAACAGCAGTGATGAAAGCAGTATAGTGTCTGAAAATGCAGAAACATGGTTGGAATCATTTTGTGAGGCAGTGCATAAAACGGTTGTTTTTAAACCATTTGATTTTGATGCTCTAGGAGGGTGCATATTGAAGGAAATAAACAAATGTTTCCTTGATACAATTGGATCGAAGTGTCTCCTGGAGATAGACCCGAAGGCCATGGAGCAGATAATCGCAGCAACTTGGTTATTAGGAGGAGTAGAAGACTTCAATAATTGGCTGCAGCAGGTTCTTGCTAGATGTTTCATGGAGGCACGTGAAAGGTACAATCTCTCAGCGCAAACTACCCTCCGATTGGTTGCTTGTGAGGATGAAATCATGAAAGAGCAAGCACAAGGAATACGTCTGCCTTCAAGTATTGTTGTAGTTTAAGTCTTGAACAATAGTTATTAAGCTGTATGTATGTATTATAGGTTCTGTGATATGTTAGTTTGTGTGCTTATATAAACTTTGATCCCATTATTCATTTGTAGTGGGTCTATCCTGCTGGGCTTGGTGCGTATATTCCTCTACACATATGCCGTTACGAATATCTGAAGATATTAGTCAGGTGTCTCTGATCAGTATTTGATTATATGCCACTTATTCGCAATCTATATTGGTTATAGAAAATTATTTTTATGATAAGAGATCATTCTAATTATTTCTTTCAGCAATATACAGTAACCAGAGTGTGCCATAACAGCCTATCATAGATACAAACAGTTCAACTTTTAACTGTTCTTAGCTGGAGAAGTTTCGTAGGCACGCTTCAACCGTGCTACAAGCTTGAATATATTATAAAATTGCTGGCCCGAAGATTTTAAGCACTAGAACAAGTGGTTGGGTTCTCTTATACAACATGGGAAATCATCTAAGTTCATAAGAAGGTTGTAATGGCATTAAGTTTACCTTGACGACAGTGGGCGTGGCCTTTATTGTAATTCCCTTGCATGAGGTTGGAATGTCGGTACTCCACATTCACAAGCTGGCTCAACTCTTTATCTGATGTAGACAAGTCAAGAAAAATGGCACTGTTTCGTAATGCTACCAGATGCAAATGGGAAAATCATCATAAATTGTAAAAGAAGGCTTTGAAGCTATAGGGTCACAAGGTTAAAACCAAATCAGAATAAATCAAAACAAACTTTGCCATCTAGAATGATGAAATGGGTACAGTCGAGCTGGGTGCAACTGAGATACTCAATGCTATGTCATTTATTTTTAAGTCAACTTTGCTTTCACTTGATTACCATGAATGAAAGGCCAGGTACGTGGGAATTTCACTTATATGGTCAAATAAGAGTTGATGAAACGTAGTGTAAAACCATTTTACAATCGTAAAATTTGACTCCTTGAAAATTCATGCTTGTTTTACTTAAAAGCGTTGGACTCCTCTTTCTAGAAGTTCTAAAACGAACTTACTACGAAACGTATATTTGTATGATATAAAATAGAGCAAAAACTTTGCCGAAAAAATATACACGATAGAACCTTGAGAAAAATGACTTTTAGGTCGGTCTAGATGGTCGTAGGAAGAGACTTTCCTTTCTACTCGTAAAAGATAGGTCGTAAGTGTAGATTGATTTACATGAAATGTAATGCCTGCCTTGCTTTGTCACGAAGCTGGAAGTGTACTTACGTTCAAACTTAAACTCGCACCACTTTCAAAGTTTGTATAGCTCACGCGAGAGCAGAGATCTCGTTTAATCTGGAAGTCGTGAGTAAAGAGCTCTTGGCTTCAGTCTTTCACAACACGGGTAGTCATATACATAAAATGGTTTTCGATTTTTAAACCCTGCGTTGTGACTTTGTGAGGGGAGAAATCCTGTTGTCCCAGCAGCAGATGAGCATGGTAGAATATTGGCACGAGGATGAACGGGTCACTTAGAAAACGGTTGGATTCGTTATGTTTTGGATACCACGAATCTATTAGTACTACACCTGTCAAATTGGATTAAAATTTTGGGGCATCTATGCATTGACTTATTTAAGTTAGATTTGGATAATGAAATTTGTCACATATTAAAAATCACCAAATTTATACCCACCTATTTATATAGCAGGTTCTTTCGGCCCACTTGTACCCGTGTGTGACTCAATTAATTGAAATAAATATATTTATATACATGTTATGTTCATACACCTATTAACATCTGTTGTCTATTTCACACAAGTCATTACCATAAACTACACCAACTATATTTTATTTATCTTATGTTTGCAAGAGACAACAACAAGACCTTGTAATTATAAGAACTTCTTACGATTAAACATGAAATCAAACTTGACCATCAAACCAAATCAAACTTGAACAAACCGCCTTGTTAAGTCTTGTCTAGATTTTCATTGTGGTCAAATTTAGTTAGAAAGTGTTCAAACCATCCTTAACTGGTTTTGTCACAATTTGGAGAAATGGTTAACCGATTAGACAAAACTTGACCAACTCCAACATGTGTATGCGTGTGTCTATATGAATACTCAAGTAAATTATTCTAATCATGATTTAGTTGATGTATAGACTTTATTTGTTATTTGTGTTGCATATGACTTTTATAATAATGTTTTAGTTGACACACACACATACACATATA
This sequence comes from Alisma plantago-aquatica, assembly GCA_963693085.1. Taxonomy (NCBI): domain Eukaryota; kingdom Viridiplantae; phylum Streptophyta; class Magnoliopsida; order Alismatales; family Alismataceae; genus Alisma; species Alisma plantago-aquatica. The sequence continues at coordinate 1,913,462,025 of OY856409.1, read as the reverse complement.
TAATAATAATAATAATAATAATAATAATAATAATAATAATAATAATAATAATTTCACATGTACTTCATGAATGTAATATAAAAAATATTCTATTAAATATTTAGACAATAAGATTTATTTCATGTTATCAAGTATGATTTTTATTAAAGAGCACTAGTAACTTGACATCAAAATTTAATCAAATTATTTATGATCTATTTTTTACTTAATATTTCTTTAAGTGTCCAGCTTGTAGATACTTAGTAGTAGTGATTTTAAAATCGAGATTAATCAAATTTGATCATATTTTAGTAGTCACATTAAGTTTGATCTAGATTCTTTTAGCAGTCAAGTTTGGTATAAAAAAATTCAAATCGCTATATGTGGTCTGGTCTATAGTTCTAGGGCCAGACTAGACTAAACTAGACTACACCCACCGCTAGAACTTCTAATATTAAGTGAAAAAATCAGGTGTTGCTTTTTGTGATACTTTACATATGAAAACTATATTGATTTTTCCTATTTTACATTGAAATATTACAACTGTTACTAGTTTTTTCTTTTAATTTTTGAATAAACATAAGTCGATAACTAATTGATTGGCCTTATGTCAAACATCGTAGTTGGTTGATTTCTTTGTACTATATTTGACATCAAATATATAGTTACAAGCTATTTGAATTGTTTTTTAGTGTTAAGAGATTAAACTAGCAACTCATTATTAATTTGACACATCTTATATGGGCACCGTGCATGAACCTGCAACATGTTGTGTCAGATTTAGGTGTGTTTTTCTTTCATTCATTTAAAATTGTATATTCTTTATCCACACTCAAACCCGCACCTATGATGACCCAACCCAGATAACCCACCCACTCGTTTGACAATACTAATTAGAATAAGTACTACATTAAATGCAAAAAATAATTATTCCATATTGATCAGATCAAAACATATAACAACCAGAATTCTAGATGTAGACTTTACTATCGAGTAGGGCACAATAGAAAGTTTTCTTTCAAACTTCAACTCATCTTATATATATAATTACCAAATTTGGCCAGGGCATGAGCCCATTCAGGCCACCATAGTACGCTACTGTCAAGGGTTGTAATCAAATTGGCTATGTAGTTCCCCAGACTGATATTGTTATGATAACATCAATGGTTAGTGTAAGCTTAAGCCCATTTAGACCTATGGGCTTGAAGACGCCCAAAATCTCTCACTAAAGGGACAAACCAACTTCCATCTTTTATTAGGAAGTTGACTTTTCAATTGGCTGCTACACCCAGGTGGGGTTTTGCATTGAGCTGCATGACATTTCAAGGGTACCCCCTCCCGATGACCAGGGGTCCATCCAAAGGAGCACTACTTCTCAACCAACAATCCTATAGGAGACAAGTGCATAAAGGGGGATCAATGCTAGAAAATTGTTTACCACATCCAAAAAAATTGAAGAATTTGGAGGATCCCTAGAGAGAGGACTTAGATGTTTCATTCATAGTTCTAGTTCATCCAAAATCACTCACGACAGAGAGAAAGAGTCAATATGTTTCTACTTAAGCATGCAAAAACCCAACTTTTAGCTTTGCAATGACTAAGACCTTTAATACTTTGTATGAATATCCCTACAATTTTTTCAATACAAGGAGCACACATAGATTTGGTAAAATAACCTATAAAAAGGGAAATCTAGTAGGTAGCTATAGTTTGGGAATTCCTAGAATCTTTCAACTTCAAGTCCAACATTTTTTTGAAGAAAACATTTCTTTTGGCTTCATGTAGCTTTGACTCTAACATATCCATGAAAATCCCCTCTATGTTGTTGATAGTTTCTACAATTGTAGCATTGACATGAGAGGAAAAACAAGAAGATCATCAACATCATTAGATGTAAATTTTTTGACCTATGACAACAAGGGGATGGAAAAGACATTCTCCACATGTTGTAATGGCGATAAATCTCTACATCACAATCACAAACAAGTACATAGTGATATGACCTTGTCTAACACTATTGGAGGAGGTGAACTATATAGAAGTCCCATTGTTGATAATAACCTAAAAATTGGTGGAGGTCTGGAAATTATGAACCTAGTGCATCCAATATGGAGGAAAATGTAATTTTACAGTATTGTTGATAAAAGTCCCAATGGAGGGTGTCATACGCTTAGAAACTACCTTTAGACACATACAAGGTGGTTTTGATTAAAAACTAGATTGCAAATAGTTTCATTAGCAATACATACAACATTGGAGATAATTCTCTCTTTGATAAAGTAGTTTTTTAATGCTATCGAGATCGGTAAGGACAAGATGCAGAGTGTTCACAAATATTTTAATGATAACATTATATACAATGTTTCAAGGTGGGATCTATTGTTATTCATTGATTGTATTAATATCTTTTTCTTCACAAATGGAGGAAACATGCATATAATCATTTAACATTCTTCCATTATAGAAAAATTGATACAACACATTTAACATAATTGGAAAATATCTCAAGTTGCACAAAAGAAGTTCCCACTAAAATTGTTGTAACCAAGAGATTTGACATGACTCAATTTTAATATGGCAACCTCATGATAGGAAATATTACAAATTGATCATTATTGATCTATAAAAACATTTTTTAAAAGGTTAGATAAAATGTACCCTTTTAACAAGTTGGTCATATTTTTGCAATGATCATGCTTTGTGTTAGGAGAAAGTAATGATTACAACCCAGATATGCTCATGTAGTTTGTGAAGTGATAGTTGATATCTATAGTTTGCATAGTTTACATTCATGCATATATCCTAGGAATCACCCTCCTCGTCATGCACTCATGATAGAGGGGTTTGACAAACACTTTCCTTGGCTCTTTCCTACCAAAGATGGCTCCTTCAACTTGTTTCCCCAAGATCTTCAATATCTCTACTTCTAATCTTGAAATCATGTCATCTGGTTCCTCTCCACCTCTTCGCTTTCAGTGTCCTCACCTTCCTTATCTTGATAATCATGTGACCTCGAACTTGTGTCCAAGTGCATCATCTTCCTCTTCTTCTTCAATTAGCAACCTTCTCATTGTGGGTTGTTGTGCGGCATGTGGTTGCAACGAGGAAGTAGAATATCACATTGGAGTAGGTCATGGAGGCGGGTGTGAGGATGAGGTGGCAACCCTCTTGCTCCTTATTTCTTTAGTTGGAGCATCAATGTCAACGTAGTCTACAACATTTTCCATCTCCTTATCTGATGGAACATCTTCTTCTCCTTGTTGGTTGTAGGTTAGATTTGTATTGTAGAGCTAGAGGAGGATCAAATGCGGGAGCCGCTCATCGATGATGAACACTGATGAGAGTTGGAGATGGAGTTTCACAGTAATAGAGTTTTCTATGAGAAGGTGGGTTACATTAGAAGCTTTCTTTGTGCGACTTTGATAACATCCAATTTTGTAGATATCATATGCCTTATTTTATCCATACTTTTGCCTTATTAGGAAAATTTATATTCACTTCCCTCCTACCTTGCATATAGTTACTCTCTCTCCACCCCATTTGAGAATGGCAAGGATATTATCTGCATGTAACCAAAATACTAGAGGCGCACTACCAAGGGGCAAAACCTCCATCGGATCACAACTGTTGGTCACTCTACGACCATCACATCATCATCACTGGACGTTACTCGACAGTACCTTACCATGCCAATAAATGATGGTACGCCTGCGTCCATCACCCAATGGCACACCTGTAACCATCACCTGATGGTTCTTTTGTGACCACCACTTCATGACCCGCCAACATCTATTGTATGGTGTCCACCATCTGATGGCAGCTTCAACAGAGCTATCTGAGAGACCCCTGACCTTGCTTAGAGTATTGAACATACTTAAATATCATAATTGAATGTTTATAACCTTAATATAACCTTGTGATATGATTTGTAATCATAAGACAAGCTTAATTTTTAATTTTGTCCAATTTGGACACTGTTTGAGTAAGTTATGTAATTTTATGTTCATTTTGGACTTTTTTGGAATTTACCCAATTGAGAGGTTTTCTTTGCAATTTGTCACATGAATTACGTTTCTTATATGTTATCTTATCATTCTTGATCTTTTTGATCCATGGGGCTCCTAGTTAAACCTTAGTTTGAAGGTGTTTTTTCTAAGGGTATTTTAGGGTTTACCCCTTCATGGATGAGCTACCTTTAGTAGCTATCAACTAATGAATTATTTGATTGGCTCAGAAATTCAACAAAGGAGAGATAAGAAGGTCTATATGGAAGGTGGGGGATCTTCTTGTGTGTGTGCTTGTATATTATTAATAGTTTAAGGCCATGGACACTTGGAAAGATACTAGAACTTCAACTTTTTCTTTTCTTTATCTTAAAGTTTCATATACTTATCCCTAAGCACCCAAACGAGCCATTTTCTCTCCACCACTTCCCTCCTATCATTAACCTCATTCTCCCTATATGCTACTACAAAGTTCTTGTCCAAGGAAGAAGAAAGTGGGGATCTTCTTGGGGAAAAAGCATCTAGGGTTGAAATTGACTTCCTTTTAGGGTTTAAAAAGATTCCTTCTAGAGATCTTGACCTAAGAGAGTAAGAATCCCCTTTTTTCCTTCATTTATTTCTTTTTTATCCTTCCTCCTACCTTTCTCCAGGTCGGAACCTTGCTGTTCCATGGTAGAAATTGCTCTAAAGCTCTAAAACCCTACCTTTCTTGCTCCTTATGCTTAGGGTTTGCTCACTTGATGAAGAAAGGTGCTAGATGGATGAGTTCACAACTTATGATTGGATTTTCTACCCTACCTGCTCATGTTTTCTTTTATTTGGGAGTTTATCTTCTAATTATAGGTAGGTTTTATAACTTGATCTACATTTATTGCTTACCATAAGCTTGCTAGCTTATGTTCTTTCTTGAAAATGATGATCCATGCACTAAAAAGCTATGCTTGACTTGGATTTTAATTTTTATAATGTTTCCTGTTCTGATTTCAGTTTTAGATGAACTTGTATTCATGTGTACATTCTTCCTAAGGTATAATATGACTTGGATCAGGTTGGTTTGACAACCTATGGTGCTAAGCACCTATCATCCAATGGTCAATTTTAGGGTTTTAAGATGATTTCTTCTATAAACCCATGACCCAATGGTGGTACCATTGCAAAAACCCTATGGTGTTGTATTCATGACAACTGATGGTGGTGACCAAGGGTGTCAACTGGAGTTCACCCCTTAGGTAATGTTTTGGCCTAATTATAAGCTTAATGATCAACAACTAAGTACCCTAATGATGCTATCAGTCAATGGTGACATTAGCTTAATATTCGATGGTGATTAATGAATAGTGATGATTTAACAACCTATGGTGACTTAATGGTTACAACTGATGGTGTATCAAGTCTCCACATCCTATGGTGAGTTAAGCATGTAGTTGTATCATCAATTAAGCCTTAAACCAATGGTTTCTTGGGTCATTTGATGCAATGGTCGGACCTATACTCCAATTGATGGTTTTAATATATGAACTTGACCTAATGGTTAAGATCTAATGTTTCTTCATCCAATAAATTGGAATCATGTCTAAATGTAATAATTGGTCCTAATAAAGTGATTTAAATGGTTTCCTTTATGAAATCAACTTACGAAGCTCATTTACTGACGACTTGTTTTAAATAAACAATCACTTGTGGGTTTTACCCTACTCTCAATGGAACTTTTTATGTGGTCAATTAAGGGATGTCTAGGTTTAGATGGTGATGCTTTCTAGAGCACGACTCAATGACTTCATAGGTTGTTTTTTCAAGATGTTTACTTATGTAAACAACCAATGGATTTACCTTTTTAACATTTAATGGTGAGAAGTTGATGCCTCAATATTCCCATTGTTTTGGGTGAAGCCTATAGTGTAATGTTATGATTCTAATGATGAGAATTTTATGGTTCAATGCCTTAAACTTATAGTCTTACCCTTACCCACATATGATTATGATTAATAATAACCATAATGAATTAATGGGTAACCCTAATGAGGTATAACTTGTTATACCTAGCTTTAATATAACTAAATGATGGTGATTGGGTATGAATAGTCCTTGAATGATTAATACAATCATGGAGTACTCTCTTATTGTTTTTGAAACCTTAGTATGCTATAATATGACAGTTACACTTTGATTTATGTGTGGATTCATACTTGAGAATAATATGGAATGTGATGGTGATGCTTCACCTTATGCATCCATGATCCAATGGGGATGTCATGAGATAGGGTTTGGGTATAAGTGCTAATTAGTAACATTAATATAATTTATCATGTTGAGCCTAACTCTAATGCTAATAGATAAAGATGAGTATTCATGTTTAACATTCTTATATGATGGAATGATGGTGAAATAACCTCCTTAATATGATCGTAACCTTAATATGTTAATTGGTGGTTATCATAGCCACATGGTTGATACTTTCTTATGCTAAACATGTGCATTATGAATATTATGAGGATTAATCATATCTAGATTCCTTGCATGTTGATGAAATAAAGGAATGTTCTTAATGCTAATATAACCCGGCTATGATTGTTTATGAATATCTCCTAGCTCATTAATGCACTATTGTGCTGATCTGGTGTATTATATGTAAGTGATGTTGTTGAGCCTTGTTATAAGGCATGCAAAGATAATGGTGATCTTGCAGGGAATAGTATGATGGTCTTAATGACCTTTGGGCATGGTTGAGCCCTAAATGAGTTGTAATCCTCTTATGTTGATAAGGGTTGATACCCTGTGATATTGTGAAAAAGGATTTATATCTTGTAATAGTATGATGACTAGTGTAGTCTCATGAATGGCAAGTGAATAGTACCATGTGATGATGAGATGAGAAATTATGTTTCACACATTTTATATCTTTTAAAGTTGTAATATTTATATGATTTCTAGAAGTGAATTAGGGTTTGTATGTCTACTTGTTTGATGCAGTCTTAATTCACCCAATTGGCATAACTAATCAAGTGCAACTCTAATCATGTAGTGCCATGTGCCATAGAGCCATCTTCAGTGTCATAACTTGATGGATGGTGAAACAAGTATTCCTAAGGTAAACTCATAGCACATACTATTGAGTATGTGGGAGTGGCAAGTTGAGGACATATCCTTGTCATCCACAATGTAGGTTATGGAGGATGGCTATGGTCATACCTCAGACATTTGATGTGATTGAGGACAACTACGGTTGTACCTCGGATTAGTGGGTTTTGTATACCCTAGTTTCTAGTGTTGTGATCTGTACCAAGGGCAGACTAGTGGTTAGCAACTTGACTATATGTCACTGCAGTGGAAACTTTGACTGATATGTCACTGCCTTTTCACTTGTACTGACCGAGGGGAAGGGGAAGAGATCTTAGGATACTGACACTCCTAGATCTTGTACGGAACTGAATAGCCCTTTGCATGGGCCGGTTGGACTTTGGGTGGTACGACTCAAACTCCCCAGGGCGTAATAAAAGATGTAATACAACTATGTAGCATATTTGTTTAGGGTTATACACGACGTTTCACATTGAATGATAACCCTTGTTTGATATCTTTACATAAAGATGATGTTTCATGCATTAAAAGATAGTAGATATTCTTATGTTGTGGATATGCTCATGTTATAAATGTATACATACAATAGTCATGTTTAAGTTGATAGAGATATTATTACTGTTGGCTATGATTATGACATTTGTTATCACATGTTGTTAGCTATGCTTAAATTGCTAGCTATGCCTTTGTAACTAGAGATGCATATATTGCTAATCATGCTTATCCAGATAGTTGTGCTTATGTTGTAGATCTTCTTATGATGTATATATGTTCAACTTGTTAGACATGCTGATGTTGTTAGCTATGCATATGATACTAGACTTATTCATGATGTTAGAGATGCTCATGTTGCTAGACTCCTTAAACTGTTAATAGGGATATGAGAATAGTCTGGCTAATGAAGATAGTTATTATCTGATCCTTTATGTATTTTTTTAATCATCACTGTTGTTGAGATTATTTTTTATATATGATTAAACTGCTTAAACTATCTCATTACCTAAAAATGTTGGAATCAATAAATGTTGTTGGAGGTTATATCTCTTGCTGGGACATGAGTCTCACCCTTGTGATTCACTACATCCTTTTAGGTAATCGATAGTGACGACAACAGAACCGTGGAAGTAAAGAGGAACTACAGTAATGAATCTTTGAGAAAGTTGATTAGATGTCTAGTGCATCCAAAAGTCATCCCTGTACTCTTAGGTCCATGTAGGAATAGTTTGTATATGATGTTTCAAACAAATCAGACTTTTTTTAGTATGTTAATGCTTGTTTGTGAGGCATATATGAGTATTATTCTCCTATGTATATATTTTATGGCTAAGTCAATAGAACAATTTGTATAAAATTCATGGCATAGTTTGAATACAAGAAAGATGTTGGGCTCTTATGCAAATGTTTCTGAGTGGGGGTTGATGTTGAAATCAATTTTAATTTACCCATATTTTTGGGTATGTGATTAATTAGTGATTGATTGTGTTTTATGTTTTGAGTAATCTCATTTAGTGTAATGGGTTCTCACACTATCATTCGAGGTCATTAGACACATGACCTGAGGATGGTACCTGGGAAAGCTTGGGGCACAAGTAATGGACCCCAAGTCGACACTTATAAATACTTAAACATGAGCTACGTGAAGGGAGTCACATGCATCATGTTTGAGGTTGCACTATGGTATAGATGCGGAGATGCCTCCAGAAGAAGAGCTCATCACCGCCTAATTTCCACCACCACTGATTGACGGAGAAGGAGGACGAGAGTCTACCGAACCTGCTCTAGTTCCTTCACCCATATGCCCTGACTTACCCTGGAGTTCCTCCTTCGATAGAAGGAAAGAGAATAGGAGACCACCAACACCTCCCTACCAACCCCCAAACAAGAGAACTGAGCCATTGGTTGTGGCCACCGCCTGGTCCCAGTTGGTGTATCAATTAGTTCCCTGCTTCATTAGTTCCTCCTACCTTTTCTTCCTAGATCTCCTTCATCCGACAACATCACATGTCTTCATCCATTTGTAGATCCGCAATGATGCTCATGAAAATGAGTGACTAAACTCATAGCTTGGGTTGGGAGTAGCCACTAAGGCTCCTCCAACATGTATATACTTACATCCATTTGAATATATATGCTCTTAGCAAAGATTATCTCCATACTCTTTTTGTTAATGCTTCACTATCATTCTTAGCTTCCATCTTGTGATGTATGATTGTTAGTGCCTCAAAAGATTAATATTAGTCTATCTAAGTGTTATGGAGTTGCATGTATGCACGAAAATGTTGGAATGCTTAAGCTAATGATCATATGGTTTCTGCGTGGTTGTTTGTTTGCCTTCTCGAGAGAGACATCCTTATAATCTAGATCTATCCTAAGCTCGAGAGAGGATGGAATAGACGTATATGATGATTGCTTGTATAGAAAGGGTGTGAGTATTGCATGTTGGTGAGAGACCCATCCATATTTGGTTACAATGACTCATTTTCTTTTATTTTTTTATTTTCTTTCTTTATCTTTCTTTCCTTGTTTATTTTTTTGTTTAAAGCAACATTGTTTGGTTAGGAACAAATTTTAAACCTACCCTTATTGGTTGGTGTAACTGAGACAAGATTCTATGTTCTTAGCACTTACCACCCTCATCCCTGTGGATCTACCCTGATTACTTTGTCGGACCCCGTATAATAGTTGTGGGGGCCTAAAAAGTTGGGCTACTAATTTAAGAGTCTGACTACTCTAGATGTGCTCCGTTTTGGATGTGTGATTTAGGCCGGTCAAGCTTTTACTTTTGGTGATGGTTTAGATGCCGCTCTGAACCCCTTCTTCAACGTCTTTCCCACCTTCTTCATCTTGCATGGATTCTTGGTGGAAAATAAAGGTGGATGACGTAAAACTAGGACAAGGAGGATTTCCTTTAGAGGTAGAGAATGGATGTAAAGGGGAGATAGAGGTAGGGGGTCGACCTTTGGGGGCTAGGGGAAGCTTCAATAGAGAGTAGGGATGGATATTGGAAGGATTGGGGGAAGATTGGAATCATGCTAGGTCACCAAAGCAATAGAATGACTATTTTCAGTTGGATCCTAGATGGGTGATTAGATGCTCTAGAGGGGGGTGAATAGATCTGAAAGCACTTAAACAAAACTCATTAAACCTTCAAGATATATGACAAGATAAGGTTGCTAAATAGGTAATTTGAGTGCAACTAAAACATTCATAGCAAGGGAGAGAGATATTGAACATGCACCAATTATACAAGCTATTTAGAGTGGTTCCACACTTCAAACTAGAAGTGTGTCAGTCCACTTGCCTAGAGAGGTCAACCTCTAGGACTTCCAAACTATTGCACTCTTATATTCATTCATAAGACATACAATGCATGACCAAACAAAAGACTTACCTATCCAATAAAAAGAGTACTCTTCAACCTTACCAAGGACTTACCCACTTTGCAAGAGTCTTCGGCCTTCTCCAAGGACTTACCCACTCTTGCACAAGTCTTCAGCCTTACAGGAATCACCCACTCTTCTTGGATCTTCAGCTTTTGACTTCACCTTCACTCGGAGAAGCTTCCACCAAGGTCTTACCCACTTGAGCTTGAGTCTTGTGCCTTCTCCAAGGGCTTACCCACTCTATCTCCAAGTCTTCAGCCTTGATCTTCACCAAGGGACTCCTTCCCTTATTCTTCTTCACCTCTCTTGGACAAGAGAGAGAACCTTCATCTTCACGATTGCAAATGACAGATGGGGAGGTGGTGGAAGTGAGACCCTAACAAGATATACATATAGGACTAGCTCTCTTACAGATTTCCTACTCACTCTAATGGATGTAGCAAGTGATTAAGCTTAGAGAGAGAGAGGAGACTGTAGGATGCATTCAACTATAGAATAGGAACCTCACATAGAGTTTGCAATGAATGCTCAACCTTGGAATGAAGCCCAAGGGGTCCTATTTATAGCTGGGGATGCCTCTTAGCCTTTGGGAACACTTGTGAATGAAAACTAGCCATTTTGTGGCTTGCAACGGATCTATTTTCACTTGTTGCAACTCCACAACGGCTAGAAACACTTTTCTGCACTTTTTCGTACAGTGCAATTGGTCGAGTTTCTATAAGGGTAACTCGACCGATAGAGTAAAAGACAAAGCCGATATTCAGACCATCGGTCAAGTTTGTCCTGAGGAAAGTCGACCGACCAATGAAAATCGATTTGGTCAGTTACTCCATCAGTCGAGTTCTGTGAAAACACAACTCGACCGATGCAATCTCTAGAAAATTGATCAAGGATGATCGGTCGAGTTTTCAGGCTGGGAAACTCGACCGACAAAGTGCCTGTAATCAATTTTCAAAGTTGCATCTAAAGTGCTCTAATATTCGATCTAAGTGCTCTTGATATTTTTCTAAGCTTAATTACAAGTCATACAATCATTACAAGTGATTTACAACATGATTCTAATGGATATACATCATATTACAAAAATGTGCACTTGCATGACTTTGACTTGTCTTTTCTCCAATTTGATATGCGCAATTTAGGGAAATTGGAGTGTGTCTATACCTAATCTGAAATCACTCAAGTAGAGACATTAGACACCAATATGTGGAATGGTTAGTCATCATCAAAACATGGGTTTAGTCAATTTAGATGTGAGTCAACATTGACCTAATTGACCTTGAGTCAACAATCTCCCCCTTTTTGAAGATGACAAACCATTCCATAAATGTATTGAAAGCTTTAAAGTAAAATCATACCTTTGGAGAAGCCTAGGGGTTTCAAAAGAATTGAGCTCATATGCTCCCCCTCAATTGATGCGCATGGAGTTCTCATACTCCCCCTCAATTGATGCTATTTCTCCTGTATGGTTAGCTTTCATAACATTTATAGAAACTATGTCTTCTACTCATATATGTTCTACACATATATGTCTTCTCCCCTTTACCTTATCCCTTTATATGAACATACTTCTCCTCTTCATGTAAGACATACCTTCTTCCTCTTTTAAAAAGAAGACATACCTTTCTCCCCCTTTGTCATTTCAAAAAGTGGGGTTATGAGGAAATAAGAAACATCACTTGTTAAAGAGAAAGGAGATAACACAAATATATACAAGGAGAGTAGAAGAGCACAGATAGTGTCTTTTCCAAGCATAGAAAGAAAAGCAAGTTAAAGCATATACTTGAACAATCCAAAAATGCAAGATGAAGTGCTGTAGAAAAACAATAAAACATAATTTTGACCCTCAAGATGATGGATTTTGACCAAAAACCATCAGAGCTCATTGCTTAGCAACGAGTCTTTCTCAGAAGGTTGTTTCGGCATGAAAAACACTAGTCTTGCACCAAAAACTGAAACTGGAGCAAAATCTGCATAAAATCCAAAAAAAAAACTCCAATTTCTACATATAATGTAGATCTATGTACCCTGCATCACAATGTTATGCAAGCAACTCAAGATAGTAGATATGAAATTCAAGGAACAATCTTGAGCATGTATGAGACGAGATACAAGCATAGCATATAGATAAGCAAGGTTAGAACTACATGTATATGAACTACTAGTAGATGTTATCACAAGTTAGGACTACTAGTAGGATCTAGATCATAGCAAGAGATACCAAAAGATACACAAGATAAAACAAGCTATGAGTAGATGTAGAGATATATCCATTCAAAGAGATATGCAATTTTAGACGCATGAAAGGATATAACTCACATACCAATATGCATCCTTACCATAAGATGATTACCACTAAGAACCTCAAGGTTGTATCAACACAAGATATACAACTAGATAGATGTAGCAAGTTAGAGCACAACGGAAGCAATTTAAGACACAACCAAGAAATCCAAAGAGGTCATCATCAAAACCTACAAAACAACTCAAAGAAAGTAATTGCAAGATATAGATATACCAATTTAAAGCAATTAGAGAGATAGAGTTGTAAGCAAGATAGGCAATTTATAACATGGCAATATGCATATATAAAGGTACCAAATGAGAGTGACAAAGAATCAGGCTATTGGTTGAGAAAATCTAGTTGAGAGGGAAATTCTCACTCAATAAGCCAAATGTGTATTTTGTGCACAGTGTTATCGGTCGAGTTCTGTGTATTGACAACTCGACCGATGATAGCTGTTGGCAACACCCATTGGTGCCTATCGGTCGAGTTTCAAATAGGGCAAACTCGACCGACAGACCAACTGTCAAAAAGCACATATATTTCATGAAAACATATTTAAAGGCATGCTAAATATACAAACCATATCCAAACATGTCTAAGCAAGTTAGTAATGCACTATAGAAGCATTAGAAATAGTTTTTGAGAAAAAGTGTGAAGAGAATCATAAAATACCACTTTTGACTCAAAAACCACATGCATAGTGCACGCTAACTTGACAAAAACAAGTTAGAAATGGTTATAAGCAATAAAACATTTACCTTTATTCTTACCATTCCTTTTCCACTTGTTGTCACCCTCTACACATCTCACCTTTCTTCTTTCATGTGGATTGAGAAGTCAATTTGCAATTCAATAGCTCAAGTCAATCCATTTGCAAGTACCTACAAGAAGAAAGATGAAATGGTCCCCAATCATATTTTTGGGTCCGGAGGGGTTAGTTTAGCAACCCAAGTCCTATTTCTCTTGGGAGCTTTCCTAAAAGGACAACAAGTAGAATAATGACTAATTTCATTGCAATAATTACAAGTGCCCGTAGCCTTGGAACTGGAGGATTCTTCATTGAAAAATGAAGGTCCTTTGTCTTTGTTGTTCCTTTGGCTATAGTCAAGTCCAATTCCATCTCTACCCATTTTCTTAGTAGTATGGTCTAGGATTTGATAAAGATTATTTTTATCACCAAAGAATCTTTGCAAAGAAGATCTCAAACTATGATTGTCATGCATAAGAGAAGTAAAGGTAAAACAAAATAGATTCATATCATCTCTAGCATGCACAAGATATATTTCTAAGCAAACATATTTAGTCATATAAGAATCTTTATCATAAGATAGAGCATAAAAAACTTTCTCTACACATTCTATTCCTTGCAAAGTAAGCTCTTGACTCTCATAAGCACATTTAAGAGAATAAGAAACAATAGAGAGAGAAACAATAGTAGTAGCAAGCTCTATGTATGAAATAGTCATAGAAGGTTGAGATTCTAAAAACTTAATCTTATCACGCAAGCTAGAATTCACAAGTTTAAGAGCATTTAGTTGACTAAGATAAGTATTTTTTTGAATCTCAACACTTGAATTTACCTCATTTAAATCTTCAATTGAGCTTGTCATGAGGGCACAATGGCATCTTCCATCTTCACATTCACTAGATCTTCCACAAGTGCTTTCATTTGTTGATGGAGCCTTTGTGATCCCTTTTTCTCTATTGTTTCCTTCTATTGCTCTCTTTGAAGTTTTCCCATCTTCATAATCACCCATATTCTCCTACTTGTGGAAGTATGCCTGGAGAAGACCCGCTCTGATACCAATTGTTGGATCCTAGATGGGTGATTAGATGCTCTAGAGGGGGGGTGAATAGAGCTGAAAGCACTTAAACAAAACTCATTAAACCTTCAAGATATATGACAAGATAAGGATGCTAAATAGGTAATTTGAGTGCAACTAAAACATTCATAGCAAGGGAGAGAGATATTGAACATGCACCAATTATACAAGCTATTTAGAGTGGTTCCACACTTCAAACTAGAAGTGTGTCAGTCCACTTGCCTAGAGAGGTCAACCTCTAGGACTTCCAAACTATTGCACTCTTATATTCATTCATAAGACATATAATGCATGACCAAACAAAAGACTTACCTATCCAATACAAAGAGTCTTCAACCTTACCAAGGACTTACCCACTTTGCAAGAGTCTTCGGCCTTCTCCAAGGACTTACCCACTCTTGCACAAGTCTTCATCCTTGCAGGAATCACCCACTCTTCTTGGATCTTCAGCTTTTGACTTCACCTTCACTCGGAGAAGCTTCCACCAAGGTCTTACCCACTTGAGCTTGAGTCTTCTGCCTTCTCCAAGGGCTTACCCACTCTATCTCCAAGTCTTCAGCCTTGATCTTCACCAAGGGACTCCTTCCCTTATTCTTCTTCACCTCTCTTGGACAAGAGAGAGAACCTTCATCTTCATGATTACAAATGACAGATGGGGAGGTGGTGGAAGTGAGAGCCTCACAAGATATACATATAGGACTAGCTCTCTTACAGATTTCCTACTCACTCTAATGGATGTAGCAAGTGATTAAGCTTAGAGAGAGAGAGAGGAGGCTGTAGGATGCATTCAACTATAGAATAGGAACCTCACATAGAGTTTGCAATGAATGCTCAACCTTGGAATGAATCCCAAGGGGTCCTATTTATAGCCGGGGATGCCTCTTAGCCTTTGGGAACACTTGTGAACGAAAACTAGCCGTTTTGTGGCTTGCAACAGATCTATTTTCACTTGTTGCAACTCCACAACGGCTAGAAACACTTTTCTGCACTTTTCCATACAGTGCAATCGGTCGAGTTTCTATAAGGGTAACTCAACCCATAAAGTAAAAGACAAAGCCGATATTCAGACCATCGGTCGAGTTTGTCCTTAGGAAACTCGACCGATCAATGAAAATCGATTTGGTCAGTTAATCCATCGGTCGAGTTCTGTGAAAACACAACTCGACCGATGCAATCTCCAGAAAATTGATCAAGGATGATCGGTCGAGTTTTCAGGCTGGAAAACTCGACCGACAAAGTGCCTGTAATCAATTTTCAAAGTTGCATCTAAAGTGCTCTAATATTCGATCTAAGTGCTCCTGATATTTTTCTAAGGTTAATTACAAGTCATACAATCATTACAAGTGATTTACAACATGATTCTAATGGATATACATCATATTACAAAAACGTGCACTTGCATGATGTTGACTTGTCTTTTCTCCAATTTGATATGCGCAAGTTAGGGCAATTGGAGTGTGTCTATACCTAATCTGAAATCACTCAAGTAGAGACATTAGACATCAATATGTGGAATGGTTAGTCATCATCAAAACATGGGTTTAGTCAATTTAGACGTGAGTCAACATTGACCTAATTGACCTTGAGTCAACATTTTCATCATGCAGATGAAATGAATTATGGTCATTCTCAAAATAAAATCTCGTATATAAGTTGTGGGTCCAACCCATCATGGTCGTTCTAGCCAGCACGACCATACCGGTGAGTGCCAGATTGTCATTCTGGTCGTCACGAACATGTTGGCCAATATCCAAAATATGAAAATCCCCTATAACTTTGACTCTCCCATCATGACCATTCCATGATATCATGGTCGTGCTGGCTACTTTTTTTCACAAATCTTTTAAACATCTCAACTCTCCTAATCATCCATATCTCAATCAATTTTGTTGGTCCACACCATATATTTTCTACCCCTTTTCACTTATTTAGCCTTTTCCCCTCAATTTCTCACCTATTTTCCTATCATAACTCAAAACTCAAACAAAAATTATTAAATGCCAATTTGTGTGAGTATTCTTGGAACGTGTGAAAAATAGCAAAAAAAGTATTAAAAAGTGAAGGTTGGGTGCAACAGTTCCCAAACCTAGTTGGTTTGGCTCCACTAGTGCTAAGTTTTATGCCTTCAGTCGGGATTCTTGATTCTTGAATCATTTAACCTCTTGAAACATCATCACCATAGTAAATAAACTTCTCATGTGCATTCAACCACATCTCATCATCAATAGGAAATTCCTCAACATAACAATGTCAAACATTTTATTGGCCTTGCCTGACCCATTTCAACAACAACTTCCAACCTTAAGCCATTGACTTCTCATTGATCACAATAGCTCTGGATGGATATACATGCTTGACTTGATATGGTCCTTCCCATCTTGACCTAAGGTTTTCAAGAAAGAATCTCAACCTAGAATTGTACAACCATATCCATTTTTAGGACTCAAAAAACTTCTTCTTGATCAACCTATCATGCAAGAATCTGAATCATTCTTTGTAGCTCTTGGACAACTCATAGATTTCACGCCTCATTTCTTCTAGTTCATTTAGCTGTAGCTTTCTTCTGACTCTAGTGGGTCCAAATCAATCTTCACATATTTCAAATCCCACAAAGCCTTGCATTACAATTTCATAGGTGGATGGTAACTTTTTAGGTATATGAGATTGAATGGTGTGGTGCCAATTGAGGCCTTGAATGCCATCATATAAGCACACAAATCTTCATTGAGATGTAGAGACCAATCATTGTGGTCCGGTTTCAATGTCTTATCAAGAATGAGATTTATCTCCCAATTGGCCAACTCAACTTTACCACTAGCATGAGTGTGGTAATAGTATCCCACAACGATTCACACCATGCCTTTTCAATAAATTTTCAAAAGTTATATGGATAAAATGGCTTCCACGATCACTAATCATTGCCCTTGGCACACAAACTGGCTGAATATGTTTGACTTGAAAAAATCACACACTACCTTGTGGTAATTGGTCCTTTTTTCTATGGCCTCAACCAATTTTGAGACATAATCTAAAGCAACCAAGTTGTGTACAAACCCAAAAGAAGGAGGGTATGAGTCCATGAAATCAACACCCTAAACATTAGACACCTTCAAAAATAGAATAGAGATAGAGGTGGCATGTCTCTCTTTAGGTTTGTATCCACTTTTTGGCACTTGAATAAAGATTAGCAGTAATCATGAGAATCATTGAACAAAGTTGGCCAATTGAAGCCACATTAAAGAACTTTGGCAGTCGTTCTCTTTCCTATGAAAAGTCCTCCACATATGCCAAAGTGGCACGTGGAGAGAATGTCTTACTACTTACTTTCTAGAATGCATCTTATTATGAGTTGGTTGGAGCAAAACATGGAGATATGTGGGTCATTCCACACATAGTTTTTCACCAAATCAAACAATCTTCTACTTTCTTGCCTATTCCATGTGCTTGGTAGTTTCTCACTAGCCAAGAATTTTGTTATGTGCTTGTACCGTGGCCTTTGAGTAGAATCAAGAAAAAGGAGTTCCTCATGGGGCATTGTCTCATTGATCTTTGTAGCTTCATCATAAGGTGCTTCAACACAATATAGATGATTGGTTGCAAAATTTTCAGTCCCTTCTTATCAACAATTTCCAAGTCAAATTCTTGAAGCAATAGAATCCACCACATCAGTCTAGGCTTTGAATCTTTCTCTGACATGAGGTAATTGAGATCTAGATGGTCTATGTAGACAATCACTTTGTTTGGTAGAACATAAGAATGGAACTTATCAAAGAAAAGGTTAGGCAGGAAATTCCTTCTTCGTGGTGGTGTAGTTCTTTTTGGATTCATCCAACATTTTGCTAGCATAATAGATGACATGCGGTATCTGGGCAATCCTTTGGCCCAACACAACCCCCACATATGTATTTGATGCATCTTTCATCATGTAAAACAACAAAGAGAAGTCAGGGGGATATTTAATAGGAGCATAATTCAGCTTGTGCTTCAAGTGGTTGAAGTCTTCAATGCATTTATCATCAATATTAAACTCAACATCCTTCTCTATAAGGTGGCACAAAGGTTTAGACATCCTACTAAAATCCTTTATGAATCGATGATAGAAACTTGCATGTCCCAAGAACAAATGGACATCTTATGGTGGAAGGAATTTTTAAGGTAAAAGTGAGGCCCACTTCGGCCTTTTCAAATTCAATCCTGGCCTTAGATACTCGATGTCCAAGAACAATGCCTTTGGGAACCAATAAGTGACTCTTCTCCCATGATATAATTATATGAACTTTTACACATCTTTCATGAACGGTAGTGATGTGAGACAAACATTCATCAAAGGATTTTCCAAATAATAAAAAATCAAAATAAAGACCTCAAGAGAGGAATCAAGCATGTCAGCAAAGATGGATGTAGCACATCTTTGGAAAGTAGAGGGGGAGTTGCAAAGCCCAAAAGTCATTCTTATTTAGGATAAGGTACCACTTGGAGGTGAACACGGTTTTCTCTTGATCTGCATGGTGCACTGCCACGTAGAAGTATCACGAGTAGTCGTGAAGAAAGCAATAGAAGCTCTGTCTTGCAAGTCTCTCCAAAATTTGATCAATGAATGGGAGAGAAAAGTGGTCCATTTTTGTCTTCTCATTTAGCTTTCTAAAATCTACACTCATTCTCCGCTTGGATTGTACTCTCACTAGCATCATCTCACCCTCCACATTTGGTGTTGTAGTGATCCCACCCTTCTTCAACTTGGAAGTGACTCACCCATGGGATGTTCAAAATGGGATAGATGACCTGACGTCATGTAACTTTACTAATTCTTTCGATCACAAACACTTTTAGCTTGGTATTCAATCTCCTTTTCATTTTCCGACTTGATCTCGCATCATCTTCAAGATAAATTCTATGCACGCAGACGGAGGGGTCAACACCCCTCAAATCAGAATAAACCACCCAATAGCTTGAATGTTCTTCTTGAAAATATAATTGAGAGCATCCTCTTAGTCTAGAGAGAGAATAGAAGAAAAGATCACAAGGAGGGTGCCATTGATCCAAGAAATGCATACTTCAAACCTTCAGAAAGCATATTTACTTGAAGAAAAGGAGGTCCTCAATAGAATTCTTCAAAGACTTTTTAGAGATCTTCACTGTGAATTAACAAGTACGAGCTCATTCTTTTCAACAGTATCGTCATCAGGCATCTCAATGATGGGATCTATATTTCTACCCTTTCTAGAAGTCGCTGTGATACCCGTCATGCTAATCAGAATTACTCAAAACCAAAGCACAATCAAACTCCAACTAATCACATCCCTAAAAATGGGAAAATTAAAATCGGTTTATTTCCACCAATATAAAAAAGAACATTTATGTAAAGGCCCAACATCATACATATATTCATATATTATGCCAAGTATCTTTTACAATTACTCTATGGCCTCAGCCACAATATATACATACATAAAAACATTATCCACATATACCACATGTTTAAGCATCAAGATGCTACCAAAAGCTCGAGTCGATTGAAACATCATACAAAAACTTTCCCTCCTAGATGTGAGAGTACATGGACGAATATAGGACACACTAGATATATAAACAACCACATCTAAGGTCCATCTCTGTATCTCCTCCTTGCTATCATAAGTTTGCTTCCTCTGTTGTTCACCTAAAAAGATCTGGTGACCCACGAGGTGAGACCCATGTCCCAGTAAGAGATATAACTCTTCATAATGCTTATTTATTACAACAAGTGAAGTAATTTAAACAGATAGGGTGGATTATATAACATAATAGGAACATTAAATATAAAACTTCTATAATTGCAAGGTTACCATTATTCTTAGAAGATCAGGTTTAGCTAACATCATATGTATACTATCATCACGAGTCTGACTAACATAATAAACATAGTTAACATCAATAACAGGGTTAACAATATAAGCATAACTAGAAACATAAGTATGAATTATCAACATAAGCATGACAAGAAGCATAAGTATGACTTAACTTCATAAGCATGACTAACATCATAAGCACAATTAACAATGTATGCATGACTTAATATCATAAGCATAACTAGAAGCATAAGAACATTTACTTCCTCCAATTGCATTATACATTATCTATATGTGCAAGGGTTATCATCCAATGTAAATTGCAGTTTAACCCTAATCAGATATGCTACACAACTGTGTTATATCTTTTTTTAAGCTCAGGGGAGTTTGAGGTATACCGCTCAAACCTCTAACTAACCAAAGCTAAGTCCAAATTAGTTCCACACAATATCTAGGAGATCGAAATCCTAAGATCTCATCCATCCTTAGTCAATACGAGTCTGTCGTAGTGACATATATAGTCAAACTACAAAATATCCTAGTCTTCCCTTGGTATACATGTCAAGACACTAGTAAATAGGGTATATAAACCCTATCATCCGAGGTACAACCACAACTGTCCTCAATCACATCACATAGACAAGTATTTGAGATACAAATATAGTCATTCTCCTACCGAGGTAAGACCGTATCCATCCTCAAAACCTTGGAATTAGGATGACAAGGACACACAATCACTTGCACCCACATATACTCAACAATATACAAATCTGGGCTTCCCTTCTAGAATACTCGTTTCCCCATTCAACAAGTCCTGACACTATAATGGTTCTACGACATAGAGCACTACATGATTAAAGTTTCACTTGATTAGTTATTGCTAATTGGGTGAATTAAGGCTGCATCATACAATTTGACATACAAACCCTAATCATTTCTATAAAACATGGATACATAACAACTCTAGAAGATATAAAACATATTAGACATATTTCTCATTACAACATCACAAGGTATTGGTTCATTACCATCCATGATACTATGCTCTTCACCACACTATCACAAGAAATAAATCCTTATCACATTACTCTAGGATACCAATCCTTGTCAAACATATAGAGGATTACACCTCCACTAGATCTCAACTCATTCCCAAAGGTCATTTAGACCATTCACATATTCTCCCACAAGGACATCATTATTTGTCAACCTTTGTAAAGGTTTGACACATCATCATCATACTTGTGGTACACGGGTTTAGCATAAGGTAACATAAATCATATGAGCTATGATGTTCATAGAGAAACATATTAGTGTTTCCACTACCATTGGGAGTATCATTTAATAATTACAATCATATAGGAAAGATAGGACATTATCAACCATCATCACTTGATTATTCATCTAATATTCAGAAAGATGGATTGAGTTAACATTATAAATCAGTACTCAAGAGTAAACCATCAATTTCTACACATACAAATGCTAAAATAGAAACCCTAGCACCTAGAAGCTCCATCAGATCATGGATACACATAAACCAAAACACCACCATCAAATCCCATACTAAACTCAAGTATGGAC
Organism: Alisma plantago-aquatica; assembly: GCA_963693085.1. Classification (NCBI taxonomy): domain Eukaryota; kingdom Viridiplantae; phylum Streptophyta; class Magnoliopsida; order Alismatales; family Alismataceae; genus Alisma; species Alisma plantago-aquatica. The sequence continues at coordinate 1,913,440,059 of OY856409.1, read as the reverse complement.
TCACGCATAACACAAGGTAAAACCATTAGATGTAGCATCAAACTAAAACCATCAAGGCTTAGGGCTCATCAAACCATTGATCTCCATAGAAGAGAAACCATTGACTTATACATAGGAAAGACATCAAATCAAATACCTAGAAGCCATCATATCTCAACACTAGATGCACCATCATTTGTTGACATCAAAACCACCATTGGTTATGGAAATCGAGACCACCATCAATGTTGACTCTATGAAGACCATCGAATCATGAAGCCAATCACACCATCATTCATGGACCTAGAAGTACCATTTATCATGGAACTAGTGGCACCATCAAATCATGATGTAGTGGGACCATTGGTTATGGACCATTGAGTCATGGACATGCTAAAATAACTAGCTAGACCAAGCGCCTATCTCCCCGAAAATAGTGTCAAAAAGTGTAGTGCATGTGTGAGATTCACACACATGTTCTTACAAATTTGTAGACCCTAAGATGGACACACCCAAACACACAAAGAATACTACCCTACAAGTGCACAAAATCATATCGTAGTATAGAATCATGCAACTTAGGGTTGAACCTAAGGGAGAGAAGGGGCTCTAGAGATATGCCAGTATTGGCTAAGTTCCTACTGTGGAGTCTGGGTTTGAAGGGTTTTAAATTTTTTCTTGGTTTGATTACACTAGTGGTTGGTCAAAAAAGCAATTAAAGGAGAGCAAGATGCAAATCCCACTTTAACCCTGGAAAATTGAGTTATAGTTTGGAAGGAAAGCAAGTAAGCAAGCAAAGAAGAGAGCAATTTGGACTAAGACAAACAAAGAAATGACTAAAACTACACTAAACTAACAAGGCAATTCTACTTATCAAGGTAGGGGGCAGTGAATTAAAATAAGAAAGAAATTACAATAGACTAGCAAACTAGGTAAAAGAGAGCATTAAACTAGAAATTAACAACTAGGTCAAGCAAATGACTAAGTTAGCAACTAATTAGATAAATCATGCACAAAGTAACACTAAGTAACATAGGAAGACCTAGATACCATGAATAAGACAACTAACTAATGAAGAAAGTAAAGCAACTAAATAAGCAAGCAATTAGGGTTTTAAGTAATTAATGGTAAATGTGGGTCATTCGGGGTAACATGACTAGGACCTAAGTTGAGAGTCATAACATGCAAACCATACTCATTCATATAGATTGTTAAACTAAACAACAAGATAGAGAATGACCCTAAAGTACTAATTACCCATGGATGGAATAGGGTGTGTAAAGGGGAACTACATCGTAGCACACCCTATCCAACCTAGTGAGGCTTATTTGGAATAGGGTTTAGGTAAAATCCTAATAGGATCTAATAAAGTTTAGGTTTCTATGGTAGAGGCTCCTAGGACAATTGGGGGACAATGGTAGTAATGGAGGGTGGAAATGAGGGTATTTCACCACACATCACCTACCATCTTGCTTTCAGGTAGCTCCAAGCCAATTGCATTAAGTGTTTCTAGACTAGCTACTTATATCTCACACGTAGAAGTAGGAGAGGGGATATATGGATGGGAAGATAGGGTTCTATCTAGGGATCCACTAGTTAGACCTAGGAAAAATCCTAGAATAGCCACATATAAGCTGTTTGCTCCTAGAGTTTAGGTGGTTTCAAGAACCGATCACAAGATAATCCATGTTTTCAAACCCAAATCACAAGATAATTTATGGGAAAGTAGATAGAAGTAGATGATGATCAATATAAAATGAAATTATAGGCTATACAAGTTATTTTATCCCAACATGCCATCAAAGTCACATTTTATCCCAAATTGTCCACAATGAGGGGCTTAGCTACTCATGAAAAACAAGAGCACAAGAAGAAGTAATAGAAGAGAAAATAGCCATAGGAGCTTGTGGAATTCCTTCTCTTCTTCACCTCCAGTAGTAAAAGCTAATCATCCTCCCTCCTTGGTGGTTGGATGGCATGGAAAAGTTAGTGGAAGTATCTAAAACCTTAGAAAACTAGGGTTTTGAGGTAGGGGAAGGTGGAAATGGAGTGGGAGTAGGTGGGAGCATGTGGTAGTGGGTGGTAATGAGTTCTAGGAAGTTTCTCAAGAGTGTCCAACCCCATGATCCAACCACCACCCATCTATATATAATTGTTAGGGAAGCATAGCGTTAATTGGGGGCAACATAGGAAAAATGGTGTAGAAAATGAGGTAGGGTTTGAAGCAAAATGGTCGTGATGGGTAGAGGGTAGCATGGTCGTGCTGAGGGAGAATGGGTGTGCTAGTTGCATTGAAGTTACAACTACAATTTGGGATTTGGAGGGTCAATAACATGTCCACATTGGAGAGCATATCCGTGGTGGTGGCTAGGTATCACAATTGTGTTGGGTAGCATGGTCATGGTGGGGGACTTGGGTGATGGTCGTTCCTATTGGAACATGCATCTTGAGTTGTAGGCATCATGATTGTTCTGGTTGGCACAATTGTGTTGGGGTATTCTTGGCATGATCATGTTGTCTATCATGGTCATGCTACTGACTTTGCTTTAGCTTCTTGTCGACTGTGATTTCCCCTGTGAACTTGGCATTAGCAGCACAATTGTTCCATGTCACCCGAGCTATGCTGGGGGCTTGTTCTTGCACTTTTATCTTCAACTTCACAATCCTTGGAGTTCTTTGCTCTAAGTCGACCCTTGGCCACTACAGGTTGGTGGGGGAAGCTCTTAGACCCTACTTAAACTCCTCCATGGGTGAAGGAACCCTATGATCATCCTCCTTCTCTCATGTCCATCCATCTTGGTCCAAGTGCATTATTAATATATGCAAAGAATGTCTATAAGTGCACTTCATAGTTATACACATATTGAGGAAACTAACATGCATTCTAACATGTTGAGATGCGATTGAAGTACAAGAAGGCACAAGATGAAGCCCTAAAATAGGGTTGCTTCACATCTCATGTGTATATCTCTTATGTATTCCTTCAATTACTTGTCCATATCTTTCCCAAAGGGAAAAACATATCTAAATAATGGACCAAAGAGGAAAAGGGACTTAGGAAATATTGGTATTAAATACTTACTACTGAAATATTATGAAATATACAACAATAGATGATTAAATGCAATTCCAAACTGTAAGTATTTTTTTTAAGAACTGAGGTTAACAAGATAAGTATCATCAATTTGTTAAAGTTCCAATATATCAACACATAAGATTGTTTAGTTAAGAAATATGCAAGACTATTCCACATTCGAAATTATCTATAAGATATTAAAATGACCAAGATTCTTCACAATATAAGATCAATTTCAAATATGAAAATTGTGCAATGTCATATCATATCTTTCAAGGTCTAAGTGCCTTATTTTCAATCATCTGTAAGAGAAAAACACTATTTCCTAATTCACTTCTTTAGATAGTACTTGCGGGATAACTTGTTAATTAACCCTACACATGGTGTGTTACCCAATCACAAGTGAGCCAAAGTGATAACTAGTCAGTTAACCCTACACATGGTGGCATACCGAATCACAAATGATCCAAAGCTCTGAGGGGCCAAATCTCAAAGGGACTATGATGTGGTTTTTACTGCACTAACAAATTCACCTACATGATAGAATCTCTGATATTTTAGTGAAATAATGTGCAATAATACCACCTACAAGATGACATGTCTTATGATAGTAGTTAAGGATCGAATCCAATGAGACAACATTTTTGAGAATCTTGTAGTTTTATCTAGTTAAACTCAGACAAATATTTAGAACCAAGAGTTGAATTGGTTGAGTTATACTAAATTCAAGTAAGCAAAGCCACATGATTAAAAACTTGGTTTAGATTAATGATGTGGGTCCACTAGGGTGATATCCGTTTTTGCTATCGCTACATGTATAAGCATATCCATAACACATCTAGGGTAGATATAACCATTCAAATAGGGAAAAAGTGAGTTCCACTCATTAGGAGTGAGAAATTGTGTAGATTTCCCTATGAGGTCAATGTCTCATCACCCACATGTCATATACCTACAACCCCAGAGATATTCCTTCAGAAGTTCTCTTCTGGTCACCAACCAAGTTAATAGATATTCAATTCGTAAGTATTGAAGTTCTCTCAACAAAGGACATAATAAATCATATAGAGAGGTGATTAACACATAAAACATGCATAAAACTATTAACATTGAAATGAAAGAGTTATATACAAGCCATGGAGCATTAAGAAATGGGCATTCAAGAATAGGTATTAGGGCTAGTCCTCGAATCCTAGTGAGATGGACTACTAACTCCTCATGATAGAACTAGATAACTAGAGGAGAAGGAAGAATCAACCATGGTCATGGTGAAGAAGATGATTGTGGCTTGTTGGAGCAGTGACCTTCTACTCTGGTGATGGGGCTGATTCAGAGGAGGAAGGGAAGAACACCAAGGAAAGGTGTGAATTACCTTCTTCTTGCTTCTTCCCTCTCTTCTTGCACTCTCGTTTTTCGGAGAAGGAGTGATGGTGCATGCAGTGTGGCTGTTGGTCGATTGACATAAGATTCTCGTCGGGCATGCTAACCGCATTTTTGTTGAGAGTCGAAATGTAGTGGTCTTCAAGATATCTGTACAATTCCCTTATCTGGCAAGGCAGGCAGGTCTTCGTCAGGTCAATTGAATGCTAAGAAGCCGTTAGGCTACATTATAGTGATCCTGTCAGTTGATGAGATGGTGATTCTTTGTTGGGCACTGGGGTTATGATGCAACCCTATTTTAGGGCTTCATCTTATACCCTTTTGCATGATAATCACATCTAAACAATTTAGATTACAAGTTATTCCCTGAATTTTTATTGTAAATGCACTTATGCCTCCTTTTGTGTGTATTTCAGGGCACTTATTCATGGATTGATGCACGGGAGAGAGATGAAGAATGTCTATGGGGTCTTACACCACGAGAATGGACCTATCTCTTCCCAAAGCATTCCTTGGATGCACAAGAGCAATTCAAAGAAAAAGGAGGCTAGATGAATAAGATGAAGTGGATATCAGTACCAAAAAAGCCCTAAAACGGTCATGGAACATCACCACAATCGTAGGAATTATGCTCCAAAAGTTACAGGGATTGTGCTCAATTTACACATGAATGGCCACAGCCGTGGTCATCACAACAACCGTGGTCACTGAAGACCCCACAACAATGGTCCCTAGGATGGTTGTGGCCAACACATTCCACCTCGGTCATGGTCATCACCTCGCCCGTGGTTATTTATGCACAAAGATCCCCAAAATCAATAGAGAGTTGGTCCATTTTACATGTAAATGACCACGATCGTGGCCATCAGCACGACCATGTCCCTTAAAGACCACCTTGCCCGTGGTGCTCCCCACACCCATGCTGAGATGAAGGCACAATGACCTCAAAGCTACCTCGCCCGTGGCCTCCTCTAACACGACTGTGGTACCCCACACGATCGTGGTAACCTCTACCCACCACGACTGTGGCACCCCGCCACGGCCGTGGCCACCATATATACCTATCACTTCCAATACCATTCATCACCTCAGCCATTCCACCACCCATGACTGTGCCATGCAACCCCCACCATGGTTGTGGCACCTCAACACGGCCGTGGTGACCACCTAAACCTACCCATTTTCACCACTAATTTTTCCCACTTTGCCCCTACTTACCCTATTGCTTCTCCACCAGCTATATATACATAGGTGGCAGCCACAACATGGAGGTTAGACTCCCCTCAACTGCCACTACTCCTCTCCACTCACTATTGAGCATTCATTGCAGTTCCCTTGCATTTATGCTCTCCATCCACCATTTCCACCTCATTTACACCATATAAACCTAGTTTTCTAAGTTTTCTACCATAATCCCCTTCATTTCCATGCTCATCATCCACCTTGGAGGAGGGAGGTTACCCTACAATAGCTAGGAGATGAAGGAGAAGGATCTACTTTGAGCTCCATGGAGTCCTATCCCCTTCTTCTCATTTCTTATATCTTTTCTTTGAGCATGTCTAGCTAAGCCATAGTGGTGGGTTGTTTGGGGTGAAAATGTGACTTTGATACCATGTTGGGGTAAAATAATTAGCAATGATCATAATTTCATTATATGTTGATTGCCTTTACTTCTATATCATTTCCAATTATATTGCATGTGGTTTGTGCTTTTAACATAGATTGCTTGCTTTGTGATGCTTGATGACACTTTGCTTCTAGGGGAAAGTAGAATGTATGTGGCAATTAGGAATGGCTCCTCGGTCGAATTAGTGAATCCCTATCTATCCCACTTTTTTTTCTACATACATCTCCCTTCTCCTACAAGTGAGTGTGAGATCTAAGTAGCTAGTGTAAGTGTGATTGGTGCTTGCCTAGAGCTTCCTAAAGGCTAGATGACAAGTAACATGAGGTGAACCATCATCATATATACTCCCATTCCTACCCTTGGTTCTCAATTGCCCCAATACCACTTACCCTAGAGACCTAGACTTGCCAAATTTTACTAGAATTACACCTAACCCTAGTTCCCCAACTAGTAGTATAGGGTATATTCTAATAACACTTGCCTTATTGTTTGGTTTGGTAATCTACATTGAAATATGATATTTGCATGCCATGTTGACCCTCCCCCAACTAATATCAAAGTGCATTCCCAAATGGCCTACCCATCCAATCCATTGATAAAAACCTAACTTATCATCTTCTCTTAGTAATGCCAGTTTAGCTTAATTGCCTTTGTTCACTCTAGCTAATTGTTTAGTCTTGTTAATTAGGGTTAACCTAGATCCTTGCTCTTTCTAGTGTTCATCTTAGTTCTTAGTTGCTAATTGCCTTGTTGGAGTAGTGTGGATCTTCTTGCCCTTGTTTAGTTGATTGCTTAATTTAGTAGCTTAGACTTAACTTGCTTAAGACAACCTAGTTTTTGGTAATATAGTTTTCATATTGCCTTTACTTGCCTGCTTGCTTAGTGTAATCAAACCAAACCCCATTTTAAACCCTTCAACCCTAATCTCCACTTTAGGAATGTATCCAACACAAACCTAGCTCTAGTGCCCCCTCTATCCCTATGGATCAACCCCCATTGCTTGCCTCTCATCTATACTATAACATGACCCCGTGCGCCTACATGAGCATAATTTAGTGTTGTGAGTGAACCTTGTTTGGGGACTTAAAAATTCGAAAGATTACACGTGTGTGGGATATCACACCAAGCTTTCTGGCACCGTTGTTGGGGATAGAGGCGCTCAACCTTGTTAGTTAGTGTAGCTTAGCCTTTCCTACTTCCCTCATCATTGATATTATTTATTCTTTGTTCACTTTTGCATGTTGTCATTCTAACTTGGGTTTTGTTGCTTGCTTGTGTATTGTGCAGGTGACAACTATACATGTGTTATAAATGTTCACATTGTATTGACTTGGTATTATATGACCCTGAGATAGGTAGGAGGAGACGCCAAAGCTTCCACAAACAACACCAAGCAGCCGGCAAGGTAGAAAATGAACCTCATGGAGATGCTCAGTCACAACCCAACCACCCACCCCATAAATACTTCACCCCGGGGAACTACAATTCCCGTATTACCACCCTTGTTGACCAAATGTTGGGTCAACAATTATCCATTCCACCTGCACTTCTTGGACTCCTCCCTACCTACTATGGGATGGAGAATGAGACCCCCTACCACCATATCGATGCCTTCCTTGATACTTATTCCACCTTCCACACCCTGCTACCACTGATGACTCCATTCATAGGACCCTCTTCCCATTCTCTCTAAAAGAAAAGGCAAACAAATGGTACATCTCAAAGCCAAAGTTGGTAATGTGGAATGCGATCAAGAATGAGTTTCTCAAGAAGTTCTTTCCAATTGCCAAGCTGACTCAGATGAGAAGATGTATCATCACCTTCTCCCAGAAAGAAAATGAACCTTTCTACGAGGCATGGGAAAGGTTCCAAAAGATCCTACATGACTTCCCTCATCACAAGGTACCCTTGCGGCAACTGGTCTAAGCTTTCTATATTGGGCTAGTGGAGTTGAGCCAGAACAATGTTGATTCCTCATGTAGAGGCACCTTCATGGAAAAGCCACATGAGGAGTCATGGACCTTATTTGAGCACTTTGTTGTGAATTCTTGCCATCGGGTTTCTACAAAAGAGGAACATTGTGACCGAAACTACATCCCTCCACCTCCTCCATAGTTCCAGCCCGGACCGCAACCAACCCCGACATGATGAAAATGATGACGGATATGATGAATATGATGAAGAACCAAGCTGGTGGTTCCTCAAGTCAATCCACTATGTGAAGCTGAGGAAGAAGAAGTTGATGCCTTGCATAGTTTCAACAATCGAAACAACCAAGGCCCTATGTCCAATTCCTATACTCCCGAGTGGAGGAATCATCCAAACTTCTCTTAGAAAAAATAAAATGAGGAAGGGCAAGGGCATCCAAGGAAATATCAAGGACCCAAGTATAGCTCCAAGTTTGAGGAGGAAGTCCTAGGAAGGCTAAGGAACCTTGATCAAGTGAAAAAGGAGGTCCTCTCAAGGAAAAATTATTAGCCGCCTTAAGCAAAGACTTGATCAAATCTCCCTTACACTTTCTCTCCATGAAGAGGGAAGGCTCCCATATCAACCCATGGCCAATACCAATAATGATGGAGGTTATGTGAGCACCACTCAAGGTGCTTATGTCCCACCACAAGGCCAAGTACCCCCACTTCACCAATACCAAGGACCACTACATCCATATGTTCCTCCACCTCACCAACCCCGCTACAACAACCAATATCATCCACCTCACTCATACCAACAACCCCCTCCATAATATCACCCACATCCACCACAAAAACCACCACAAAAACCCCAACCCTAACCACAATTTATCCTTTAAAAACCAAATCCAAGGCCACCACCACCTCAACATCCACAGCTAAATCCACCAGCTTCCTCCTCCTCTACCCATGAGCAAGTGAAGGCAGTGATAGTTTTGAGGAGTGGGAGGACCTTGAAGCAGCCTCATGATACTATTGTTGATAGTGCAACTAGTGAGGATAGAGGTGATACTGTGATTATACATGTTGATACTGAGATCCATATTGATAATACTATGACAAGAAATAGTGTTGATACTGTGATACTGAGAAGTGATATCATGATTCTAGTAATTCTAGTTGATGATTTTATTGATCTGAGCTGATTGGGTGCCCAACTCCCACCATTTCCTGATGCTCTTGAGGATCCCTCTATTGAAATAAGAAAGAAGAAACATACTGAAGATATCATGGAAACTTTCAAACAAGTGAAGATAAACATTCCTTTTCTTGATGCGGTCAAGCAAATCCCTTCCTATGCCAAGTTTTAGAAAGACATGCACACATTTAAGAGGAAAACAATGGGGGGAACACCAAAGAAAGTCAATCTCACTGAGCAAGTGAGCTCAATTCTACAACACACCATGCCAAGAAAGAGGAAAGACCCCAATGCTACCATCATTTCATGTTAGATTAGAGCACACCACATAGACCAAACCTTCTAGATTTGAGTTCTAGTTGAACTTGATGCCGTATGATTTGTTTGCCAAGCTCTAAATGGGACAATTAGGTCCAGCTCATTGCACTCTACAATTGGCTGACCGATTAGTGAAAATGCCTAGAGGGCGTGTTGATGATGTGCTAGTTAGATTTGATGATGAGAATTATGCATTCTTCCTCACTGACTTCATTGTGCTAGATATGGAAAAGATGCAAGAAGTGTACCTATTATCTTGTGGAGGCCCTTCTGGCCATAACTGATGCAGTGATTCACATGAGAACTGACACCATGTATGTGACCTTCATGCACATGAAGATCCAGCTGAGCATCTTCAAATCTTTAGTTACAACTGAGGTGATAGGTGCCACAAAATAGGATTGTTATCTTGTTGAATGCCTTGAAGAGATTGTAGAGGAGTGCCTACCTGCTTGGATTCAGACTGCCACTCAAGGTAGAGGTTTGGAGCCCATTGTTGAGTTTCTCGATGATGATGATGAAGAGGATGAAGTAAATGAGCTAGCCCTAGTGGCTGTAAGCAAGGACCTCCCATCCATTTATGAGCCATTGAAAAATTCTCTTGAAGAACCTCCAAATACCAAACTCAAGCCACTCCCTGAAGGGTTGAAGTATGTATTTCTAAGCTCCAATGACACCCTCTCGGTGATCATTTCTTCTATTCTCTCGTCAGAGCAAGAAGAGGCATTAATGAAAGTTCTAAAGAAGAATATTTGGGCCATTGAATGGTCCATTACTGATTTGAGGGGTATTGACCCCTCCATTTGTGTGCATAGAATTTATATAGAAGATGATGCAAGGCCAACCTACCAAATGCAAAGGCGGTTGAACCCAAAATTGAAAGAAGTTGTGACCCAAGAGGTCGTGAAAATGTTAGATGCTGGAATTATTTATCTGAGACCTGATAGCACATGGGTGAGTCCCATCCAAGTTGTACCAAAGAAGGGTGGGATCATAATGGTAGAGAATGTTGATAGTGATATGATGCCTATTAGAGAACAGTCCAAATGGAGAATGTGTGTAGACTATATAAATCTCAATGAGAAGACTAAGAAGGACCACTATCCTCTTCCATTCATTGATCAGATTCTAGAGAAGTTGGTAGGGAAAAGTTTCTATTGCTTTCTTGATGGATACTCTGGGAACTTCTAGATTGTTGTTCATCCTACAGACCAAGAAAAGACGACATTTACTTGCCCTAGTGGTACTTTTGTTTACCGGATAATGCCATTTGGGTTGTGTAATGCTCCTTCAACTTTTTAGAGATGCGTGACCTCCATCTTTGATGACATGTTTGATTTGTCACTTGAAGTATTCATGGATGATTTTTTAGTTTTTGGTAAATCCTTTGATGAGTGTTTTCTCCACTTGGGCACCATTCTTGAGAGATGTGTCAAGGTTCGCCTCATGCTATCTTGAGAAAAGAGCCACTTCATGATGCCCGAAGACATAGTTTTGGATTACCGAGTTTCAAAAGACGGTATTGAGGTTATAGGGCCAAGGTGGGCCTCATTTCCACTCTCACCATTCCTTATACTGTAAGACATGTCTGGTCTTTCTTGAGAAATGCAGGCTTCTATCATCATTTCATCAAGGGTTTTAGAAAAATCTCAAGACCTCTCTGTCATTTGTTGGAAAAAGATGTTGAATTTCACTTTGATGACAAGTGTGTTGAAGCCTTCAACCACTTAAAGCAAAAGCTCATTTCTACTCCTATAATGGAGCCCCCAAACTTCTCTTTGTCATTTGAGATCATGCCTGATGCATCAGACATGGCAGTGGGGGCTGTGCTGGGCCAAAGAGTTTGACGGATTACGCACACCATCCATTATGCTAGCAAGACGCTAGATGAATCACAAAGAAACTAGATGACTACAGAAAAAGAGTTGTTTGCGGTTATCTTTACTATTGACAAGTTTTGATCATATCTTTTGCAAAATAAGGTATTGATATACACGGACCATGCTGCATTGAAGTATATCATGGAGAAGAAAGACTCAAAGCCAAGGTTGATCCGGTGGATTTTGTTGCTTCAAGAATTTGATATTGAGATTATGGGCAAGAAAGGAGTGGAAAATTCTGTTGTCGACCATCTCCTCTCATATTGAAGCACCCTTTGATGTTACAAGTCAAATTAAAGAAACAATGCCGCATGAATAGCTCTTCCTACTCTCATCCACTCAAAGGCCATGGTATAAACATATAGCTAACTTCTTAGCTAGTGGAAGGATACTAAGTACATGGACAAGGGAGGAAAGAAAAAGGTTGTTTTCTATGGTCAAAAATTATATATGGGATGATCCTCACCTATTCAAATATTACCCCGACCCACTCATTAGGAGACGTGTCCCAAAGATGGAACAACAAGAAACTCTATCTATGTGCCATTTCAGAGTATGTGGAGGTCATTTTGGTGGGAAACACATGACTGGCAAGGTTATCCAAAGTGGATTCTATTGGCCCTCCTTGTTTAAAGACTCTCATGAATTTTGCAAGTGCTGCTTGAAGTGCCAAAAGGTGGGGCAAAGAGGGACATGATGCCTTTATCACCCATTCTCTTTGTGGAGGTGTTTGTGTTTGGGGGATTGACTTAATGGGTCCATTCCATCCCTCCTTCAGATATGTCTAAATTTTGGTTGTTGTGGATTACGTGTCAAAGTGGATTCAGGCTGTTGTGAAAAGAACCAATGATCATAGAGTAGGTTGTGATTTTTTTATGTCAAACATCTTCAGCCGGTTCAGTGTGCTGCATGCTTTGATTAGTGATGGCGGAAGTCATTTCATCCATATGACATTTGAAGGGCTTCTCAATAAACATGGAGTCAATCATCGTGTGACTACTCCTTACCACCCCTAAATGAGTGGTCAAATTGAGCTAGCCAATCAGGAGAATAATCTCATTCTAGAGAAGACGGTGAGACTGGTCCACCAGGATTGGTCATTACATCTCAATGAGGCTTTATGGGCTTATAGGACTGTATATAAAGCCTCGATTGGCACCACACCATTCAAGCTTGTTTATGGGAAAATCTGCCATCTACCAGTTGAGATGCAACATAAGGCATTGTGGGCTTTGAAGGACATGGACTTTGATGGAGAGAATGTCAGGATGAAGAGGAAGTTTCAACTAAATGAATTAGAGGAGATGTGACATGAAAATTACGAATTGTCCAAGTGCTACAAGGAGAGAACAAAGTTTCTACATGATATGATGATCAAGAAGAAAGACTTTGAGCCCAGAAAATGGGTATGGCTATATAACTCAAGGATGAAGTTCTTTCCTAGAAAAATCCGGTCCAGATGGGAAGGACCTTATCTAATCAAAAAGTTATACCCATTTGGGGTTGTGTTGATTTGTGAGAAAGAAGGAGCAAAAGAATTTACTGTGAATGGTTAAGTCTAAAAGCAGTTGTGGAAGTAGGTCCAAACAAAGCCAATAAAAGTTTTGATATCGTGATACTAGTGGAGGAACATCAGCTTGATGAGGAGATGTGCTTGAATGTACATGAGATAAATATTTACTTCAAAGATGTTTTGGGAATGCCAAGAGGATGAACAAAGTCAAGAATTAATGAGCCCGGCTAAAGGAGTAAAATTTAGCGCTAGTGGGAGGCAAACCACCTAGGTTTGGGAACTTTTTCACCCAACATTAACTTTTTGATACTTTTGTTTTCTTTTCCACAAAAAACACACACGCATACTTGTGCTTCATAGTTTTTGTTTGACTTTTGATGAGATGTAGGTAACAGGTTGAAGAGAGAGATAGAGAGGGAAAGACATGGTTGTTGAAGTTGAAATGTGGCAAAGAATAATTTTTTTTGCAAAGATATCAAATTTTTTAAATTTGACTTGATAAAGTACTGAAGGAAGAACCACCATGGCCATGGTGCCTCAAAATGGTTGTGGTGATTTAATTGCAAAATCTCAATAAAGTTATAACAACATCTCCAAATTTGTGAAGGATTGGCCATGACCGTGGAGCTCAAAACGGTTGTGGCCCATACAGGACAACACAGACATATCCACCACCATAGACATGACAACATGAACGCAAAACAACCATGTTGACCACCATAGCCGTGGTGAATTAAGTGCCAAAATTTGAAAGATTTACAGGGATGGAGGTTATTTTGTATATGAACAGCCACGATCGCAGTGACCCACCACGACTGAGGTAAGAGGAGTACACCACGACCATGGAACCCACCACAATCGTGAAAAGGTTCGATCTATAGACATCTTTACCCCCACCACAACTGTGGCACCCGCCACGACTGTGTTGCCAGACCCCCACCATGGTTGTGGCGGGACTCGACCCCACCCATTTTTTCACTTAAACCCCACAAAACACCATGACCCTCTTAACTTCCAACTCGTTTTCTTGACCCCCAAAATGACTGTGGCGGCGTGCTCCACTCCCATCACCTCCAATATTGCTTCTCCAACCCAAATCCTCCAACAAATCGACCTCCAATCAATTTCTACACCTCCACCACCTCTCCCTCTACCATTTCCACCATGAAACCTCCACCAATTGAGCCTCCATCTCCATTTTCATTATCCACCTCACCTACAACTGCCCCACACAAAACCTCACCAAAATCTACTAATTTTCACCCAAAACCTTCAACCAATCCATCCTCCACCATCCAAACAACCATCTTAGCTGTTTCCACCCATCAATTGACATCCATTTTGCCTTCTCAACAAAAATCTAAAAATCACAACCATACCACCACCACCATATCCACACAATGACGAGAATTACCAAGACTGTGAATAAGGGGGGATTAAAAGATCCTTGAGGTGATCACCGGAGGCAAGGCACACACCAAGAGAGCATCTTCCCAAGTCTCCACGCCTTCCCACACCCCATCACCATCAAACTCCATTTCCCAATCGATCCACCGCTCGACGTTCATTAGTGCATCCCACACCCGGTCGTTAGATAGCCACCACATCATAGATGAAACATATAGGAAGGAGGAGGAGGAAGCAGCGGAGGAAAACCTTAATGATATGATTGACGAGGTTGACATAGAGGTCACAACCTTCCAAAAGTAGGGCAAGGGGGATGCAACCCAATCTTCATCAAGGCGGCCTCCATAGACCACGCCAACACACCACTCTACCTCCTCACTGAGGGAGAGACCATAGCAGCAGCCGCAAGTAAGGTGACAGTTGATGATAGAAAAGGAGGATCACCCTCAGTGATATTAACCGGCCTTTTTCTCGCGTCCGGAAATGAACGCAGGATAAAGGAAGGAATCAAGCTTAAAATTTATAACCCGAAACTTTCTAGGCCCCCACAACTTTATTATGGGGTCAAAGTTGTTATACGGGGTCGAACATAGGGACGTGGTGATGTTTAGGATGCCACAGATCTTGTTCTTTAGTCAGATAAGCCAAGATGATAGTCGATAAAAGTAAGTGCTAGAACTAGTCTAGAGGGTTGTCACGATTTAAAACAAAACAAAGAAAAGAAAAGAAAACAAAACAAAGCTTGTGGTTCTACTAATCAGAGAAGGAGAGTTCCTGGCTATGTAACCACAAATGGGGCAGTCTATGCACTCGTTCTCGGGCGTCGACAACCCTTGAACACCCAAGAAAGCATCTAGTATGCACGGTGGCATATGTCCTGTGGGGTCATCCCACTTGCTCACGCGATGCATGACTAAAACCATCAACAATATGTCATTGACTCTCTCTCAAGGAATGGCATAGCAACACCTCGGAATACGCTAAGTTCCCTCTCGAGTCTTAGGATATTCTGGGGTGTTAGGAACATAATACCTTGGATCGTCCTCCTATGGGGTTTAGATCCAAACTATCATCTCTTAGCTATTCCTACAATGGGTCTCTCGATACAGGTAGAAATAGCAGTTCAAGCGAGTAAGAGATCAACCAAACTAGAAATTATAACTTAGAAAGAGAAAATATAACATGCAACATACTAGATCTGATATGAATCTACTTGCTTAAGGAAAAAGTATATAAACATGCCTAGATCGGGATACATAGCCAAGAAGGAGCTAACTAGCCATAGACAAGCATGGTTAGCACCGAAAAAATATGGATGAACATCGTTTGTACAAAAAACAAAGGAATGCAGTAGAATGAAAGAGAAGGAAGAGATATAGCCCGTAGAGGAGAAGTGGCTCTCGCTCCTTGGCCTCCGTGCAGGATGAATCTTTCTCCTTGGGCCTTCTCTTCGTCCTTCTATACTCCTCGGTCCTCTCTCTCTCTAGGCCGTATCGGGCAGACCGTATTGGGCAGACTGTATCGGGCAGACCGTATTGGGTAGACCGTATCGGGCTCAGACTTTTGGGGAACTCGACACACTAGCTCCTTGGTCTAGGAACTAGCTCTTGCAGGGTGCTCCCTCCAAGGGTCCTATCTCTTCTTTGTAGGTTGGCAGGTGCTATTCATAGGCAGCGAGTTGATGGGAGTTGTAGCTTTTATTGGTCCACATGTCCTTCATCTATGGATTCGATCTTGAGGCATCAGGTGGGCCAATATGACTATTGCTCAATGACTGTGTCAGGCAGGGGGAGTGTGGGGAAGCTATATCAGGTAGCCGTATTAGGCATGCTGTATCGGGCAGCTACTAGAATTCTTGTCTTTTCAGCTTCAGTACTTGAGAGTCCCAAAATTGGGTAGTTTCAGTGCCTGCAAGTAAAAAATTGGCTAATTAGCTATATTATTGGCTATTCTAGCTACATTATCTAATGAGAGACAGAAAGCATAAAACATGAGCATTATTGTGCATATTAAGACTAAAGGCACAAAACTATAGATAAAATGCATAGAGAATATGCACTAATTTGGGTGTTATCAACTACCCCAAGCTTAAAACTTTCTCATCCTCAACCATGACTGTGCTCAAAGAACAAAAAGATAACATCCAAATTAAGCTTGGCAATAGATGCTAAGGTTTAGAAAAAATAGTTTAAAACATCTATTCTCCTGATCCATGTCATTTCATAGCAAACCCCCACCAATCATGCACAATCTTACCAAAGCAAGATCAAAGAGCGTCCAGGCAAGATTAAGCAAATTCACTATAGCCTGTCGATACTCATGAGGGTTTGAACCATAATTATTTAAACATGAAAGAGTTGTCACATAGGTGATCACATGGGTGATGAGCAATGATCCATCACCATGAATCCATGCATACCAATCGGGAATCAACGTGCCTCTCACTTATCATGTCCTAAGAAACAAAGCAAAGGACTCTAATGACTTCTGAGAATCCCGATCTGCGTCAGGTTGGTCCATGTAGTGAGCAACAGTCCCTACAGTCCGAGCCAGTTGGCCCAAAGTAGTGAGATGAACTCCTCGTACTGCGCTCGAACCAACCCTGCTACTGAGACAGTCTCATAGGTCACCTAGGGGGTTCCTAGTGACTCTCTAATGAGCTTTTAGAGTGGTACTAACAGGAACGACATATCCGCGTTCATGAGCGCAGTCATACACTGACTGGGCACCATCCTCAACTCTCTTAAAAGAGAAAACAACACTCATATATTGTTCACACTCAGGATTTTATCATCTGCATTCTATTTGTAGGCTTGGGTGAGAACTATATACATATTTTGGGATTTTGTGGGCGGCCAAGCCTCTTTTTCACATTTTTATATTTTTCATCTTTTTGACTCAACCTAGTGTGAGAAGGCACATAGTCCATCAAGGGAAAACATTTTATCTTGATTATAGCTCAAAACTCATCATGATCCGCTTGACACCTGTGTGAAAAGTTGCAATTATGATTCAAGAATCCTTAGAATAGAGGCAAGCTTGTGAAATTCACAGCTAGGAGACTTTAATCGTGATTTAGCTCATTCCAACGGTCCTTTACCATGGATTTGCCATTCACGACATAGATCAAGGGAATTTAGCTTTAAGCTATGAAAAAGGGACATAACCTTAGATTTATTATCAAACTCAAGGAAAGAGTCAAAGAGTAGGCCAATCAAAAGGTAAAGCATTTTTTAAGAAGAAAACTGTGCAATTAGGCATAAAGTCAAGCATTTATATATTAGATACGCACCACATAGTCATAATTGCAAAGCTAAAAAGCTGATTTTTTTTTTGAAAATTTAAAACTAAACGCAAGAAGTGAACATGAATGCAAGAAGGGTGAAGAGAAAGAAGGGCGAAGCCTACCACCCCAAGCTTAAAATTTTTGTTCATCATTGAGCAAGACTTAAACTTGAGATAGTGAGGCAGAAATGCATGATTTTAACGACAGTTATTGAAGTTCTAAATATGATGCATGGGTGCAAGGATATAAAAATAGTTAGAAGAAAGAAACTATCTAACAAGAACATGAAAAGCAAAATTTATCGTAATAAAGGGCGGGAGGGTGGGTGATAGAAAAAGGGGGTGGTTTCCCCACGATACCGACACTGGGATCCCAAATCCTAAGTTTTGGGACCAGTATCACCTGTGTCTTGCCGACGGGTTCTGCCACATAGTAGGAGTAGAATAGGCAGATGTGTTGGCCCTGCCGAGTCCGAAGAAGTGAAGTGAAATCTAACGACTCGGTGAAGTCATCTTTGTGCTGGAAGTGGCTTGAACTGCACTGGGATGAATTCTTTGGCATATCATCCTCAGGGTACCTTTCATTATATGAGTATGCATATGAAGGTCCTGGGATGTCGACACAGGATGAGATGGAGGTGATAGGTTGGACGTCATATTGATGACTCATATCTTCTCTCTCCATCTCTACACTTGAGGTTGGATGCTCAAATAAATGTTCATGTACAGTTTGAGCCATCCAATCATCTTTTGAACATGAAGTGTCCTCTAAAGAATCTATTTGTAGTTCTACCACCCCAATCTTATCACATGGCATGGATTCAGGGGTATCCTCATGCTCATCAGTCATGTTGTAGTGAACCGTCCATCCTACACCCTTGATGTCCACCAAGCCTTGTAAAGGGACGGTGGAAAATGATGGATCGTGTTGCTCCAACTCATCTTCGTTACTATAATCACTGCTCCATGTTGAGCAGCTGTCGTCGTCATCGAACAAATTGTTCCAAACCATGGTTGGTGTACTACTCAAAGCGAAGTGACAAGTCTCAATATGAGAAATGTCACTCTGGTCTGGTTCAATATCTGACTCTGGTTCCTCAAACCAACCTTCTGGTTGTGAGGTCGATTGGCTTTTTGAGTCTTCATCATTGTCATCATAGACACATTCATGTCTATGACTTATTTCTTCCATTGGTTCATCAATTGGGTCATCTGGATAGAATGAAGGGCTTCCCCAAGTGGGTTGGTCTTCACAGAAAAATCCTGGTGAATCTAGTTGATGGTCTGAATAGGATGATGGTGCATACTCCACTTCAGACCCAATGGGATGGTCTTGATGATTAACATCTTCATTGTCTTGTGATGGCAGTTGTAACTGAATGTAACTAGATCGATGAACTCTTGGAGCCTCCTACCTTGTTCAACATCTTTATCATGAAGTTGTTGTACTTGAGCAGCAATGCTTTCGAGACCCGTTGATTCTGCCATGCACATATAAGGGGAACCCGCTGTATCAAACTGATACTTTAGGATGAATCCTTGTTCAACAGTTTGAAGCATACTACTACTATGATTTGCATCCTTGGTGGCTACTTTGAGATGATGCTCCTGCTTGTCTAATAGTTGCTAGAGCGGATCAATGTTTTCTTTAAGATGAGGAACTAGGGAGGTGAGTGCCTTGACACTTTCTCCATCTAATTCCACTACCTTAATCAGTTCTTGATCCAATGATAGCACATGAGTCGATGGTTGACTGGCAGTCTCCTTTGTTGGAATTTCAACATATGACGACGGTGGAGGTGAGTATAACTCGACTAGTTGCAGAGCACGACCTTCAATTATTTGCCAGTAGTCAAAATTGCAGAAAAACTCGAGAGGACAGGTGGACATGATGACTTGTGTTGCGGAAGCAAGATCCATGACTGGAAAAGGTATGAGAAAAAGAAAAGTGATTTAGTATATATGAACAAGTATGTGTAAAGTAAGAGGAAAACTATGCATGTATATACAGACTTCTAGTGACAACAAAAATCTACTAGGTGTGTAAACATGGAAAACCACATCCCCGGAAATGGCGCCAAAAGTTGACTGGCCTTTTTCTCACGTCTGGAAACGAACACAGGATAAAGGAAGGAATCAAGCTTTAAATTTATAACCCAAAACCTTCTAGGCCCCCGCAACTTTATTACGGGGTCGAAGTAGATATACATGGTCGAATACAGGGACGTGGTGAGGTTTAGGACACCACAGATCTCGTTCTTTAGTCAGATAAGCCAAGACGATAGTCGATAAAAGTAAGTTTTAGAACTAGTCTAGCGGGTTGTCACGATTTAAAACAAAACAAAGAAAAGAAAACAAAACAAAATAGAGCTTGTGGTTCATTCTACTAATCAGAGAAGGAGAGTTCCTGGCTATGTAACCACAAATGGGGAAGTCTATGCACTCATTCTCGAGCGTAGACAACCCTTGAACACCCAAGCAAGCATCTAGTACGCATGGTGGCATATGTCATGTGGGGTCATCCCCACTCACTCTCGCGATGCGTGACTAAATCCATCAACAGTATGTCATTGAATCTCTCTCAAGGAATGGCATATCAACACCTCAGAATACACTAAGTTCCCTCTCGGGTCTTAGGATATTCTGGGGTGTTAGGAACAAAATACCTTGGATCGTCCTCCTCTCGGGTTTAGATCCAAACTATCGTCTCTTAGCTATTCCTACAATGGGTCTCTCGATACAGGAAGAAATAGCAGTTCAAGTGAGTAAGAGATCAACCAAACTAGCAATCATAACTTGGAAAGAGAAAATAGAACATGCAACATACTAGATCTGATATGAATCTACTTGCTTAAGGCAAAAGTATATAAACATGCCCAGATCGGGCTACATAGCCAAGAAGGAGCTAAGTAGCCATAGACAAGCATGGTTAGCACCAAACAAAGATGGATGAACACCGTTTGTACAAGAAACAAAGGAATGCAATAAAATGAAAGAGAAGAAGGAAGAGATATAGCCCGTAGAGGAGAAGTGGTTCTAGCTCCTTGGCCTCCGTGCAAGCCGGATCTCGCCCCTTGGGTCTTGTCTTCATCCTTATGGACTCCTTAGTCCTCTCTCTCTAGGTTGTATCGGGAAGACCGTATCGGACATCAGACTTTTAGGGAACTCAACACACTAGCCCCTTGGTCTAGGAACTAGCTCTTGCAAGGTCCTCCCTCCAGGGGTCCTCTCTCTTCTTTGTAGGTTGGCAGCTGCTATTTATAGGCAACGAGTTGATGGGAGTTGTAGATTTTATTGGTCCACGTGTCCTTCATCCGTGGCTTCGATCTTGAGGCATCAGGTGGGCCAATATGACTATCACTCAATGACCGTGTCAGGCAGGGGGAGTGTCGGGCAGCAGTATCGGGCAGCCATATCGGGCATGCCATATTGAGCAGCTACTGGAATTCTTGTCTTTTCAAGTTCGGTACTTGAGAGTCCCAAAATTGGCTAGTTTCGGTGCCTGCAAGTCAAATAATTGGCTAATTAGCTATATTATTAGCTATTCTAGCTACATTATCTAATGAGAGACAGAAAGGATAAAACATGAGCATTATTGGGCATATTAAGACTAAAGTGGCTCAAAACTATAAATAAAATGCCTAGAGAATAAGCACTAATTTGGGTGTTATCATATACCCCAAGCAACAGGTACTGCTAAATCTTGACACATGCTTGGGGTCAAGATCCTACCAGATTGAATAAGATGATGATGACACTATTGAGGAGGAGATGGATTATGAGCCAGAGGACACTTTGACATACTTGGAGGTGGATAGGATAAATGAGTTTAGAAAGGCTCCTGAGGGAATGTCATATGGCAGAGGCCAGAGGAAGGTACATATCACACCTATCTACCCCGAGTGTATGTCAAGGAGAGTTATCTCCATAAGATATGGGTGTGAGAAGGTAATTGAAGACCTGGGAATCAAAGTAGATGTTCTAAGGAAGCTGAAGAGGACTGGTTTGTGGAAGGTGCTTTTCACAGCACAAACCACATATGTGGAGTTAACTCAACAATTCTTCACCACATTAGAGAAGATCAATGTCACATGAGAGGAAGCTATCAAGTTTGCAATGTTCAACAAAGTCCACACGTTGACTACTTCTGAACTGAACTACATTTTTACAAAGGACCCTCAAGAAGACAAAAAAATGAATGATGGCATAATTGAGAGGGAGGTTGACTTAGACTATGGTGACTTATGGCTCTGTCTGGCATCAGAGCTGACGTACATAGCTGGCAAGTCAAAGACAATGTTGATTAGTAACCCCTTGTCTAGATATGTATAGAAGGTCATTGCTAACACTAATGTGGGGGGGGGTATGATAATCAAGGCAACATTTCACAAAAGGACCTCCATGTGTTACATGGTATAATTGAGAGATTGCACATCAACTTAGGGTCTCTCTTGATAGACCATATGAGGACAATTCCTTTCAAAAGAAAAACTTCATTTTTTATGGGAGGGATTGTGAACTCAATTGCTATATCCCCAAGCTTTGATGTCACTGGACTTAAGGAGGCCAAAGGATCTCAATTTGTTAATTTAAAGTACCTGGTATGCTCCCAAATGATCACAATCAAGAACAAGAGGCCGATGTACAATGTGAAATCCATGAAATGAAGAATTATTGAGCTGCCCTATCATGCTTACCCACTCCTCTCTTCCATTGCCCCCCGACATACTAGACACCAAGATGAATAAATGGGAGAAAACCAACCCCCACGAAAACTTCAACCCCACTATTGCACATGAAGAAATAGCATAATCAAATGCACAACAACAAGAAGAAGAGATAGGAGAATAAAGAAGACATTCCCAAAGGGTGAGAAGAAGGGATGAGGAAACATACCAGATGCATGAGCCTTCAATGAATGCATATGATATGTCATCCATCCACACACAACTTGAAGGCATCCAGAAGACACAACAAGACATGCAACTCATCCAACCGTACATATGGCAGGACCAACAACAAATGCATCAATAGGTCACTGACTCGTACCATTACCACCATGCGTAGGCACAACGAAACCCAAATCGGGTGAAGACTTTTGGGGTGGTATTTCAGGACATCAGGAGACCTACCCTCCCCCTCAAGACACATATTGGGGCCATTATTACCAGTTCCCTCCAGCCCATCCAGGGCCTCCACCTCCTTAGCAACACCATCCAGACCAGTCTGATCAACCACAATAGGGGAACCTACCCTTTTATTTGTAACACCAACTGTGATCTTCACCCTACTATCCCTAAACTTTAGTTTCATGTTGAGGACAACATGATTGAAAATTTTGGGGTGGTAGGGAGGTATGTATCACCCTATCTTGATCTCTCATTTTGCTTACACTTGTTTCACCTAATTTTGTAATTGCTTGATTCTACTCTTGTTAGTGTAGATTTCTTCTTGTTAGCATTCATACATACATGTAGTTTAATTTCATACATTTTTGCATATTTTTTTTTAAAAAATTGCTCTTTTTTCTCTTCTAAGTCACGCATTGCATCCTCATACAGTTTTTGGTATTTTTTGTGTTTTAAATGAAAAGTTGCTATTTTATGCTTTAAATTCCCTAAATGTAGGTTTAGATGTGATTCATTGCAAACTGGAAGCATTTTGGCCAATTTTGCCCAAATTTATATGCTCTTGACTAAAAGCATGTTTTAACTTAATATCCAATTTTTGAGTTGAAAATATTGATCTTTGACAAATGCATGGAAAATTTTTAGAGTTTATTGCTATATGGTCTTAATTGTTGACATTTTACATGTGCATCACCTCTCTCAAGTTTGTGAATGTCTTGGTTGAATTTTGAATTGAGCAAGCTATGAATGCTTAGATCCTATGGAATGGTAGGAAATAAATGTGAATCTCATGTTGTTCAATCATGTGGTGTGATATCATTTGATGAAGTGTTGGATTAGTTTTCATGTATGATATTTTATGTTGAGGAATATACCAATGACCCCTCTTTGACCCAACTCTTCTTTCACCATCTTCATATCTCTCCGCCTCATGAAAGGATGCATTAGTACACATATTTAGCCTTGGTCACCTACAAGAGTTTGGGTGGCCATATCTACATCCCCCTGCTTCACTCTATCCACCATATGCCCTACCTATACCAAGGGCAAATGAAAAGAAAAGAAGAAAAGATAAAAGCAAAAATAAAATAAAAGATGCTCCTATTTAAGAGCATCTAAATAAATAAATAAATGAGCATGCAAAAACACTCCAATCTATTACCACAATCATTTCCTCCTTTTTCATACCCATTGAGATAGAAAACATCAAATCTAGATCACTTTACCCTTTCTACAGCCATGTGGGTCATTTGGTGTGGTTTGAGACATAAGATTGAATGCATGAAAGCAAAACAACACTCCTAGTCATCATTGATTAACGCCAATATGAAATGGTTTATCCAGAATCACATGAAGAACTTATGGAAAGCTTGTGTATTCTATTCTCTATATTTGAAGTTCGTGTTCTCAGTGCTCTTTTCATGATTGGTTTGTGAAAGTGGAGAGGAGAGAGGTGGAACACATGCACTTCATCACGTATAAGACCATTTAGTCAATAATATTCTATTGCAATGCATTTCATCATTCTTGTTTAATTGAAAGAAATTTAAGAGAGAGACTAAGTTGGAGCATACTTGAGGACAAGTAAGTTTTATGTTTGGGGATGGTGATGCAACCCTATTTTAGGGCTTCATCCTGTACCTTTTTGCATGATAATCACATCTAAACAATTTAGATTACAAGTTATTCCCCTCAATATTATCTTTTATGATAAATGCACTTATGCTTCCTTTTGTGTGTTTTTCAGGGCACCTACGCATGCATTGATGCATGGGAGAGGGATGAAGAATGTCTATGGGGTATTACACCCTAAGAGTGGACCTATCTTTTCCCCGATATTTTCTTGGATGCACAAGAGCAATTCAAAGCAAAAGGAGGCTATATGAAGAAGATGAAGTGAAGATCAACACCAAAAAAGCCCCAAAATGGCTGTGGTGCATCACCACAGTCGTGGGAATTATGCTCCAAAAGTTATAGGAATGTGCTCAATTTACACATGAATGACCGCAACCGTGGTGATCACAATGGATGTGGTCACTAAAGAACCTACAACAATGTCCAACACATTCCACCTCGCCCGTGGTCATCACCTCACCTGTGGTGATTTATGCACAAAGATCCCAAAAATCAACAGAGAGTTGGTCCATCTTACACGTGAATGACCACGGTCGTGGTCATCAGCACGTCTGTGACCCTTGAGACCACCTTGCTCGTGATACTCCCCATTCCCGTGGTGAGCTGAAGACACAACAACCTCAAAGTTTCCTCGATTGTGGCCTCCTCCTCCATCACATCCATGGTACCCCACACGGTCGTGGTAGACTCTACCCACCATGACTGTGGCACCCCGCCACGGCTGTGGCCTCCATATACACCTATCACTTCTAACCCCATTCATCACCTCAGTCGTTCCACCACCTACGACCGTGCCATGCAACCCCCACCATGGATGTGGCATCTCAACATGGCTATGACTCTTGAATACCACCTTGCTTGTGGTGCTCCCCTCTCCCATGGTGAGCTAAAGACATAATGACCTCAAAGTTGCCTCGCCGATGGCCTCCTCCTCCAACATGGCTGTGGTACCCCACACGACTGTGGTACCCTCCACCCACCATGACCGTGGCACCCCACCACAGCCGCGGCCACCATATACACCTATCACTTCCAACCCCATTCATCATCACCTCAGCCATTCCACCACCTACGATCGTGCCATGCAACCCCCACCATGGTCGTGGCACCTCAACCCAACCGTGGTGACCACCTAAACCTAGCCATTTTCACCACTGATTTTCCCAGTTTGCCCCTACTTATCCTATTGCTTCCCCATCACCTATATATACATAGGCGGCAACCACAACATGGAGGTTAGACTCCCTTCAACTTCCATTACTCCTCTCCACCCACTCTTGAGAATTCATTGCACTTCCCTTGCATTTATGCTCTCCATCCACCATTTCCACTTCATTTCCACCTTAGAAACCTAGTTTTCTAGGTTTTCTACCATAATCCCCTTCATTTCCAAGCCCATCATCCACCTTGGAGGAGGGAGGTTGCCCTACATCATCTAGGAGGTGAAGGAGAAGGATCTACTTCGAGCTACATGGATTCCTATCCCCTTATTCTCATTTCTTTTATCTTTTCTTTGAGCATGTCTAGCTAAGCCCCTAGTGGTGGGTTGTTTGGGGTAAAAATGCGAATTTGATACCATGTTGGGGGAAAATAATTTGTAATGTACATCATTTCATTCTATGATGATTGCCTTTTCTTCTATCTCATTTCCCATTATATTGCTTGGGTTTGTGCTTTTGACATAGATTGCTTGCTTTGTGATGCTTGATGACACTTAACTTCTAGGGGAATTTGGAATGTATGTGTCAATCTTAGGAATGGCTCCTAGGTCCAATTAGTAGATCTCTATCTAGCCCCCTTTGTTCCTACATACATCTACCTTCTCCTATAAGTGAGTGTGAGATCTAAGTAGCTAGTGTAAGTGTGATTGGTGCAATTATCTAGAGCTTCCTAAAGGCTAGATGAAAAGTAACATGAGGTGAAACATCCTCATCTCTACTCCCATTCCTACCCTTATCTCTCAATTTACCCAATACCACTTACCCTAGAAATCTAGACTTGCCAAGTCTTACTAGAATTGCACCTAACCCTAGTTCTCCAACTAGTAGTATAGGGTATATTCTAATAGCACTTGCCTTGTTGTTTGGTTTGGTAATCTAGATTGAAATGTGAGATTTTCATGCCATGTTGACCCTCCCCCAACTAATATCAAAGTGCATTCCCAAATGGCCCACCTATCCAATCCATTGCTTAAAACCTAACTTGTCATCTTAGCTTGTTAATGCTAGTTTAGCTTAATTGCCTTTGTTCACTCTAGCTAAGTGCTTAGTCTTGTTAATTAGGTTTAACCTAGATCCTTGCTTATTTCTAGTGTTTAGCTTAATTCTTAGTTGCTAGTGTGGATCATCTTGCCCTTGTTTAGTTGATTACTTAATTTAGTTTCTTAGACTTAACTTGCTTAGGACAACCTAATTTTTGGTAATCTAGTTTTCATATTGCCTTTACTTGCCTTCTTTCTTAGTGTAATAAAACCAAACCCAATTTTAAACCCTTCAACCCTAATCTCCACTTTAGGAACATAGCCAACACAAACCTAGCTATAGGGCCCCCTCTATCTTGTGGATCAACCCCCATTGCTTGCCTCTCATTTATACTATAACTAACCCTGTGTGCTTGCGGGTGCATAATTTACTGTTGTGAGTGAACCTTATTTGGGGACTTAAAAATTTGAAAGATCACACGTGTGTGGAATAGTGCACCGGGTTCTATCAGGCATGCTTCGTATCGGTTGATGGGAACATGGGCATCATCATTCACCTATACTTCAATAGAAATTCTTCGTCAACCTTGAGGTAGGGGTCCCATAGGGCATTTAAGCCAGAATACCACTGGGCACTAAGGGCTGAAGTAGACGGAACTTCATTAGACACTGGGCAGTCAGTCTTGATAAAATTTATTGATCGATCTGCCTTCTAAAATTGCTCAAAATCCATTTTAGTCTTGGGCTCTTCTCTGCACCTCACGAGAGGCGTCCACTTCTTGACTCACACCCATTGAAGGGAAGTGAGACCCCTAGGCATTCTTATTGTAGAGTGACTAGACTCAAAACCTACAAGGGGATTCAAGAAAAGTATCAAATTCCTACAAATTAGCATGAAAACCTAAGTAGATTGAAAGAAAGCTAAATAGATCAAAATTGAGATATCAAAAATGAGAATTGGGCTAAAGATGTGACTGAAACTAGGATGAATACACATTCATCAGACTATTTTCTAGACTTCATTTAACAAGATAAGGATAATCGTTGTATTGACGCTTCAATATAGCAAGTCTCAAGATTGTTTAATTTGGAAATATGCAAGTTTTTTCCTCATCCAAAGTTATCCACAACATATCAATATGTCCAATATCATTCATAATAATGAAATCAATTTCAAAAATTTAGTTGGGCATCATCATCTCATATGTTTAAAGAATTAAGTGTCTTGTTCTCAATCAACTATCAGAGAATGCCTTTATCACTTATTTTACTATTTTAAATAGTAAATGGGGGACAATTTGTCCATCACCCACTACAAAGGATGGTAGAATGTATCCCATCTTAGGTGAGCCAAAAATTGAAAAATGGAAAATACTAAAGGGTGTACAACTCCAAATATATTAATTCTAGTCTTGTCATAATATTCAACATTTATCAAAATAGAAGTGATGATTTTCAAGAGGAAATAAGGGTTTATAAAAAAATCCAGTTCACCACAAACCAAGCTATACCAGGCATGAAATTAGAAAGGGAAAATATTGTCCAAAAATGGAATAGAGAGTCCAGTACCTTACTCCAAATAGAGTTTCAAATATGTGCACACAAAGTTCAAAAATTATAAGTTTCCAATAAGCCAGAAAGAAAGAGGTCACTAGTATCAAATGTCATTAGGCTTGGAATTATTCTTCTATATTTCTATTTAGGAATTCTTTTCTCATTATGATTAAAGATCTCACATTATTTTTCTTTCTAACATTTGTACTTGGATTTTATACATTTGTCTATATAAAATCAATGCAATTCTATTCATGCATGTTATATAGGAATCACAACAATATGTTGTTAAGTTTCCATTACATTGTGTTTCTAGTATTTCTAATCTTATTAAGTGAAAATAAATCCATGAAATGTCAATTATGTCAGTGAGGTACTTGATACATATATATATATATATCCATTGTAAGATAGGTCAACAATTTGTCAATATTGTTATCCATGGTCACATACATATCACATTTAGTTAAAGATTATAACATGAGTTTATTAGATACACATGTCATTCATGTGGTTACATATTGATATTTTAATATCCAAATTTATGACTTTGATCCATATTCATTTTTATTTGATCCTTCTTAAATATCCACACTCTCTCTAAAGTGATTTTACTTACCAACACAAGTTCCAAAATGGTCATTCATTCATCCAAATATTAGGATATATCTACTAGTATACAAAAGGTTGTGTGATAATGAATGAAGCCTCATAAAATTATATAATAGAAAATACATCATTATCCTCAATATTATTATTTTCAAGTAAGATTTTATTTTCTAGATATATGTTATATTAATTGTATGTCAATTTAGGCCCAACGACTTATTAATTGGTATTGGATTGTCCAAAGTACATTTACTCCATTTCTGATGGTTTTTTTATCCAGTAGAGTATTTGAGCTATTTCCACTACTACTCATGTGTATATATATTTATGAAAGAATCTTCAATATATATTATTTCCTTCTTTTAAATATCCAAATATATGCACATATGTCCTAAATCCCTTTTTGTACTTCTAAATACCACTATGTGTGCATTTAGGGTTCATATTTGACAAACATTAAGGTACTAGATCCAACATCACTATTTTCGAAGATCATAATTACATAATTTAAAGGTTACGAATATACTTACACTTCGGTATATATACAAAGATGATACTAGGGTCCCATTGATCAGATAGTTTAGATACTTGTAATCGATTACATATTTTCACTAATTTCCAAGCACAATATAGTTAGTAGATAAAGATGTAGAATCTCAAACCTATTATCTACTGATATATATATATATATATATATATATATATATATATATATATATATATATATATATATATATATATATATATATATATATGTACGTCGTAATATTATGATAAGATAAAATGACCAAGTACACTCCATTATGTAGTAATCCTATTAGCTTATGTAGATATATGTGATTAGTGTTCAAGATATGTTACCTAATCTATATAAGAAGTATGATTATGATTTATATAGAGTAAGTTATAAAATCATCAAATGGATAGTAAGTATGTTCAATATCAATCTAAATTTCCTTTACACATGCATGTATATCATATGTATAACTCATGTGCCCTCCACCCAGGGTCTAATAGAGTAATAATAATGATAAATGGCCCACATAGCACCACTTGTACACTTTGTCCTCACATATGCACATCCTAGGATCAAATTATCCATATGTCAACTATCCTAGTAAAACTCTGGGATGAGTGTGCTTAATTGCAAAATATCTATTGTTAGATTACCTAAAAAGGAGGTGCACGCCAGTGATAGGGGTAGTGCAATCATTATTTTTAACATCATTTTATCTAAGGCCACAAATCCCAGGATATCATGATCTCCCCTACATAGAATCTTGGCATCTTCATCAAGGCTAAACTATATGTCCGCATAATATTTTTTCATTTCAATGAAGATCCATAATGGCCCATGTACACCCAGCTCCAGATCGTGAGAATCAGTGCAAGGGTGGTTCCACAACCATGGATAGCCTTTTCCAATATGCCATGACTGCATGGCTCAAAACTGGTGTGCCACATGCCTATGTGGGACCCACCTTTTGGAGTAGAATTAGGCTCAGATACCAGTTCTAATTCATGTGCACACTACCAAAGTAACTTGTAAAATTTTAGGAAAGATGAATAGATAGATAGACCACTACAAGCCTTGATTGCTTGCATAGGTTGGGATCAACATCCTAATAGGTCACCCATCCTAGTACTACTTTGGGTTGAGCTCATTTAGCCACAAATTACCTATTGATGGGCTACCTAAAAAGGACATGCACCTTGGTGATATGGATAGTCCAATCATTCTTTTTAAGATCATTTTATTTGAGGCCTCAAATCTTAGCATGTTATAGTATGTTACATGGTTAAGGATCACAAGTAATAATTATATTACCCATACTACTCAAAGTCTAATTCTAAATACATTTTATCAGTAGAAAAACTATTTTAATTCATTTATTCAACATGATTTATGAACCATGTAAAGTACACGAGAGTATTTATACCTATAGTTTTAGTTGTAAATATACTAATCTCCTAGTATTTGTTTATCTTGATCAAAAGTTGGTCAGACTTTGATCTATACCTTGTTATTCTTTTTCAGCCTCCCCAAATATTATACCCAAAAAAATGGCTTGTAGATTGGCCTTGATCAGTAGGTCTCCAATATCTATAGACAGTGCTTTAGGGAAGAATCTTAAGGATTGTTCTTCCTTTTGGCTTGTACACGTGGTGGGCAACAGTTGGAATGAACACCCCCATCCATTTTTGTGGGGATTAGACAGGAAACATTTGGGTTAGGGTGATTGATGATAGGGAGAAAGTAGGGGTTAAAATGAAGGTGTATAATGGAGAGTGACATTCCATTAGTGTCTTGGACTTATGAAAGTGGTGTGTGCATGATTTATATAGACTTTTTGCCCACTTTTGCATGCACTTTCAATCGACTTTATACCTCAATTTGCCTCTAATCAAACTATATTTCCCATTTTATAGTTTTCTTTACTTGTTCCATGTTTGTGACCATACATACATGATATTGACAAGAAAATGCATGAATATGATCAAAATATGACCTTTGTTCCATGTTTGCTAAACATAGTGTGTTGGTTGTAGATAGATCCATCCCACCCTGATAAACATAAACATGGTGTGCCTTCCAAACAACATGTTGTGCCCTTTAATTCAAAGAATTTGCCAAAGTCCATGTAAGGACCCTGACCTGCGTTTAGGGTTTACCCTATTTGTTTTGCTTAACCTTGGTGGTTTGATGCTTGCTAATCACCTCTGAGTGGTGATTAGGGTTTTGTTGTGCTTTGTTGAGAGTTCGAGGGGCTACTTGCAAATAACCCAAGTCTAGGGTTTTGTGTGCAAGTTTGCCATCTTGTGAGATGTTTTCCCCTCTTTGCTTCCTCTAGGGTTGAGAGGAAGGCTTGGGCTTATTGGTTGAGTTCTTTGGGCCTGAGTTGAGCTTGTTTGGGCCTTCAGATGTGTTGTTTGGGCTTGTTTGAGCTTTGTGTCGGCCATGTCTTGCCTTGTGTCATCCAAGGTAAGTTTGTGTCAACCTAGGGTGTGTGTGTGTCGTCCAAGAAAGCTTTGTGTCGTCCAACACCATGGTGTTTCGCCTAGTAGCTTGTTTGTGTCGCCCAACAGCAGTTCTTGCTTGTGTCGCCCATGTGGCTTGACCTAGGTTGGTGACACTTGGTGCCTAGTTTGGACAAGTGTCTCTTGGCTTGCTAATGTGTTGGCTTGAACCCTAGGACAAGTGTCCCTTGGGTGGACGACACATAGCATGGTTGTACCTTGGTTTCTCCTCCCCTTCTTCCTATATATGTAGCTCTTCTCCTTGCCTTAGTCTCCTTTGATCTTTTGGTCTCTCCTCCACCTTAAGTGCACGAGATCCCTCTCCATCTTGCTTGTGTTGGCCGACACACTCCCTTGGAGTTGAAGTGGTGGCCGATACACCTTCCTGGAGTAGCTTGGTGGATGATAGCTTTGGTCCTTGGAGTGCATCTTCTTCCTTGGAGCTTGGAGCTTAAGGCGGGTTGCATAATTTCTAACCCTAACTTCTTTACCTTCTTTTCTTGTCCTTGTTTTAAGTTAGTAGCTTAGACTTGTACCTTGCTTGAGTTTCCTTTGGTGGCCGATATACCCTTAGAGTTTAGGGTTTCTAGTGATCTAGGGTTTGGGTTCCCTTGAGTTGGAGGTTGATGGTGACCATGTGTTGGGCGATATCCCTTTGTTGTTGGGTATGTTGGACGATATCCTCTTTGATGGACGACATGGCACCTTTGCCTTGGAGTTGGACGATAGGGTTCTCTCTATGTTGGATGATATGGAACCATGGGATGGACAATATGATGGGTTCTTGAGGTTGGCCGATACCCTGCCCATGTGTTGGGTGATAGGGTGAGCTAAGCTTTGGTTGGCCGATCTGTTCGTATACCTTGTTGAGCTATGTTGGACGATAGGCCTTGTTCTGGTGTTGGGCGACATAGTTGTGGTTGAGTTGGCCGATATGGTTGAGGTGGTTGATGGATGATGTTGGGCGACACCCTTGGGTGGTGATGGTCGATAGCCATGTTGGGCAACACCCTTCGGTGGTGATGGCTGATAGCCATGTTGGGCGACACCCTTGGGTGGTGATGGCCGATAGCCATGTTGGGCGACACCCTTGGGTGGTGATGGCCGATAGCCATGTTGGGCGACACCCTTGGGTGGTGATGGCCGATAGCCATGTTGGGTGACACCTTTGGGTGGTGATGGCCGACAGGGTTGGTGTATGTGTCGGCCGATAGGTCTAGGTGAGTTTTAGTGAGGGTCGTGAAGGGTTATAGTGAGGGTTAGGTGACCTTATGGTGATGATCTCATGTGTTATGTAAATGGATGTATATGCTCAAATGATAATGATGCCTTGCAAACTATGATGATGCTAATGATAGCAACAATGATGATGACGGTAATTGCATAATGAAAATAATGATGATGATCATAATAATGATGGCAATAATGATAGTAATGACATGCATGAATTAACCCTTGTGCTTAATTGCTAGTGAGAATGATGATAGTTACACTAGTAGCTTGCATAATGATAAAAATGGTAATAATGATGATAGTGGATGGTAATAGTAATGATATTGGTAACAATAGTAGTTGACTTGTATACTCAACATAATTGCTATATAAAGTGAATACCTTGACTAATCCTGAGATAAGGGTAAGCATGATTATGGTATGATGTGCTAAACAAGCTTGATCATAAAATAGTGTAATGTTGATAAATAGATTATCTTGAATGATAACTCATGATAGTGAGCATATTCCTTATGTTGAATCTATGGTTATTGTGTATTCTAACCATGCAGGTGATGTGTAGCCATGAAAGGGCTATGTGACATATGTGATGAGTAACATTACCTTGATATTTGTTCTATGAGATTATATATGTAATGTGTTGGTCCCATGATAATGATGTGAGCCTTGAGAGGCAGTGACAGTACATGATGAAGGATTGATATCCTATGTTATGTGATGATCCTTGATATGGATCTGGATGGTTGGCAAGAGGCCAAGTGGTAACATGTGATGCTGGATCTTTGTGATGGATCAGGTTGATGAGGTTTCAATAATAATATAATGTTCTTTATTTTCTGTTATATCTTGTATGATTATAGCTTGGTTGAATCCTGCAATCCATCTAAAAGATACTAATTAATTATAGTGGAATTATATCATGTAGTCTGCCCTGGCCATAGATCCATCATCGTCAGGACTTGGTGATGGTGAAACATGTTCTCCTACGGGTTAATCTGGAAGCGCATATTGTTGAATATGTGTAGGTTGCTCCTAGCCTGAAAATGAGGAGGTAAGAGTGTAACTTCGGTTACAGACTCAGATATGTATATAAGAGCATGGTGAACAGACCCATGGCTCATGATATGTGATGTGAGTAGCATGAATGCGTTCATGGCTCAGAACACGGTGAACAGGCCCGTGGCTCTGTCTTACTAGCGCCGAGACCTGTACCAAGGCGGGCTAGAGTGAGGGTAGCCTATGGAGCTGTCCCTGTGGCTTAGACCACTTCAGCATGTGACTACGGTCCTTCTTGTATTGTACTTATGTACTGACCACGAGGTGGGAGGTCGTGGAGTCCGACTCTTCCATTGACTTTGTATGGCACTGGATTTAGGCTTCGCAGCCAAAGGTTGGATTTGAACGGTACAGTTCAAATCCTCAGGGCATAATAATACGTAACACAGCCATTTAGTATTTACCGTTTAAGATAAACACGAAATATTGGTTGAGGCCTTGTTTGGGTATTATCTCTGTTGTATCTTGCAGATTATGTGATAATATGTCTGATCTTGATAAACAACTTATGCGACAATCTATCTTGTTCTGATAATTATGTTACATAGTGATATATGCTATCTTGACAATCATGTTCCATTAAGAAATATTTGGATATATGCTTGTACATATGATTAGCTTGTCGGTAAGAATAGCTATACCTTATATATATCGATTGCTCTTGTTATACCTGCTATTAGATATCTGCTGTTATAGTCTATCTTGCTGAGGTTCTGTAGTTGCGGTGGGGAGTTATGTTTCCCGCTGGGACAATTGTTCAATTGTCTCACTCCGCTGGTTTACACCCTTTTTAGGTGGTCGAGGTAGACGTGGTCGTGGTCGTAGTGTTGCGGCCGAGCAGCCTGACGAGCAGTAGAAGGCAAGCGGTGGACATGCTGCTGTTTGGATGTTTTGTAGTAGAGTCTAGAGTCATCCCTGTACTCTCAGGTCCTTGGCAGTGTTTTGACGTTGTTTCACGATGACCGATCGATGATGCTTGTATATCCTGCTGTTGGCCGGATGTGGGCCTGTATGTATATGAACAGGTGGTGAACTCATGTGATGGATGAACAGCCGTTTCTGAGCTATGGACACGTATCAAATCTCATGTATATATATGTCATGTTTCTGTGCAGGATAAGGACTGGAAAGTAATAGTTCCACAATTTCTCAGTTTTCCGCAATCGGTTTTAATTAACCCGTGTTTTCATAATCTGTGGTTATGGTGATTTCTGCACGTTTTTGCGTAACACCTCGTTATCTGTGTGATAATGGGATGTGTTGCCATAGTCCATGTCTTGTATCAACACATCATGTATTAAATGCACACATCATGTCCTCTCAACCTAGGAGCCACTGCTTCACACAAACATGGTGTGTCGATATTTGCACACACTATATTTGTTGGATCCAAATTTGTCAAATCTTCATCGAATAGTAGTAAAACAACATGTCAGTCAACTGACACACTGTTCACCTTTCAAATGGGGAAGTTTCACCTTCAGTTATTGAGAGTGACACACCATGTCCACTCCCCTACACATCATGTCGTTGGTGATTTCTGTACTTTTTAAAAGATAATCATCCCTCATTTTTAAAAGAGGATCGGGTTGCATATTCATTATTTTATTTGGTTTGGTCATCTGACTACTACTTAATGTTGTTATGTTGATTCGCTAATACATGTCGTTTCACACACCAATTCACTAAGATAATTATCTTAAATTTTAACCTTATTTACTTTCCGATTAAGGCTAGTATAAAAGGGTTGATCCCACATGACAACATTTTAAAGATTTTTTCTCTATACCCAATTGATTTTGAACATTATTTCTTTTTGGAGGTTTTTTTTGAATGAGAAGGTAAATTTTGAGATAGGGGTTGATTGATTACACTAGAACAAGAACATAAATTGTAAAAGAGTAAAAGATTATACTAATAACAATGAATGAAAATATTACAGTAGCACAAAGAAGGAAAGAAGATTGTTAACACAAATAAAATATTATCTAAGGACACAAATTAAAGTCTAAGAAATAAAAGGAAGTGATGGGAAATAAGAATTGAAAGGGGACAATTTGAATCATATGGGAATAAGCATCGAGGATTAGGGGTTTCACCACCTTAGCCAAAGCAAAAATAAGATCAAAGAATACACAACAAGCACGATAGAAGAAGGTATGTGAATCATTCATAAATGAAACACAAGAGACAAACTCCATGTGAACCCATTGATCCTGGCATTCACATATCCTAGTCCATCATCCTAAAAGATATTTTTATGTGGTCACATCCAAATTCCCATGTAATTGGTTTAGGCATTCTAAATCTCAGTTTCCACAGTCACATCCACTGAGATTAATCCACGATAAAAATGATTAATTACTTCATGAAAATCAGATATTTCAAAATAGAAAACCATTCATCTAAATAGTCATATAAAACTCAATATGATCAATACATGGATACAGGGCTACTCCCATCGCCTCGATAGGATAACTACTCACTAATCATAATGAAGAGAAGAAACACAATAGAAGAAAGTGAGGAGGCCATAGACTAGAGCACAGAATATCGATGGATTGTATGATAGTGGCAATTAAATGGCTACAAACTCTTAATTTCTTGCTCCCCAAGTATAACAATAAAGAAGAATGAAATTCAAATCCAGAAATGAAGAACACAAGTTTATTGTTGGGAAGAAGATTATACAACTATGAAATTAAATAAAAGAGTTTAATTAAAAGGTGCAAGTAAAAAATTCAGAATCCCCTTCTTAGTGGAGCCCCCTCCTTTTATAGGGGAAGGAGGGATGGAAACCCTGAAGGGGGTGTGAACAAATGGGAGAGGCAGCTGCTAACTTTTGATATTCACACACCGCAAGATGGTCGTCTGGGCTAACTGAGATGGTTGTTTGATTGATGATGTGGCATGGTCATGGAGAAAGTAGATCGAACCCTAGTTCAATGGGTGCCCATGCCGTTTCTTAGTCTTGAAGAATGTCTGAATCAATCATATGTGCATGAGATGCTTGTTTCATGTTGTTGCACGTGTTGATTATCTTAAAAACCCTAAGGTCTGAGAGTGACACAATCATTTTACCTAGCGTGGTCATGAGATGGATGTCTGGGCTTTAGCTTGAATGCTAGGCTAGTGGCACAAGTCGTTCAAATCGTTGATTTGAGATGCCCGACTGACGCGTCAAGATGGCATGTTAAGCCAAGGACCAAATGGTTATTTGGCTATGGGTTAGGGACTTCTTTCAGATGAACCAATCGTTTGGTGCTGTGAGACGTTCATCTCGTGAGCTTAGTAGGTCAAAATTTTGCTTTGAAGGAAAAACCTACAAAAAGTGACCAAAAAGATAAATATTTTCACAATGATCGAAAAGTGGGTAAATTAAAAATTGTCCTAGAAATTATTAAAAAAGTGAAGGTCTAATAAAATAAGACTATGAAATAAATGCAAAAAAATAGATGAATATGCATTCATCAAAATACCCCAGACTTGAATCTTTGCTTGTCCTCAAGCAAATAAAATATCAAATACATCCAATTTATACTCGCAACATGTCAATCCTCACCCTTGTAACATTACTTTATTC
The DNA here is from genome assembly GCA_963693085.1 of Alisma plantago-aquatica. Taxonomy (NCBI): domain Eukaryota; kingdom Viridiplantae; phylum Streptophyta; class Magnoliopsida; order Alismatales; family Alismataceae; genus Alisma; species Alisma plantago-aquatica. The sequence continues at coordinate 1,913,402,469 of OY856409.1, read as the reverse complement.
CTTACCTCCAATTTTTGGCCAAGAAACCTAATCTCCTAAAACCACAAAACACAAATGTCTAATATTCTCTTTTAGAACAAATTGCATAGCTTATTTCTAAATCAAGATTTTATAGAAAAATAGGCTTCATCTTAATTTTTTTTGACACAATTGTTTTTCTTATTTTTGTAAGTTGTTGTACAAGAACATGATGAAGGGGGGTGTGAAAGATGGTGATCCCTCCTCTATTCGACCCAGGATATATTTAATTTATGGACTTGTGGCTACATTGGTCACAATTTTTTTTTCTTGTACTCTTTGGCATCTTTTGATGGTACACCCCTTTGGAGGGGTATGCAATTTTGATATGGGAAGCATGCCACCCCAAACTTGATTTTTTTCTAGAGGTGATTCTTTGCTTCTAATTTTTAGAAAGAAAATAAGGGGGGAAAGAAAAGGTGTCCTTGTTCTTGTAACTTCAACATTTTTTTTTCTTGTAAGTGTCATTCCATCAGATAGAGTATTCCTATCAATCAAATTATATGAGATTTATATCAAGTTAATCCATATCTTGAAATAGAGAAAGAAAATGTGTTTGGTTTTGATTGATTCCATATGACTTGCCAACTTTTCCTAAGGAGTGATGTTAGTTTGGGGTCCTAGGTGACATGGTGGTTACAGACATGGTAAGCTGTAAAAGTTTTTGCAAAAGATTTAGTAAACTCAATTGGGGTATAATGATAGAAGTCTATTCAACTTGGCTGACTAGATAATGCCCATTTTGCAACTAAGAAAAATAAAAGGAATGAACGACTAGATAAAGGACATGAACAAAGCAACTACATGCCAAACAAATAAAAGGCAAAAATAATGCAAGAAGGGAAAAGATAGGGGGTGGAATAGAAACATACTACCCACCTCCACCTGAGACCTAGACTCGCGCTCATCCCAAGAAAATTTTTAATCAAAGATGGAGGGAAGAAGATCACTCTGGCGGTGGGTAATGAGAGGAAGATGGTGGATTATAGTAGTAGTTCCCCCAGTATGGGGAGTTGGGTCAGGGTAGGCATGATGGGCCCCATACTCCTCAAACTGAGGTTGACTGGATGCATAGTGGTCCTGGGCCACATGCCAAGACTTATGGGAGCAATGCATCAGACACATATGGCTGAGCTAGTGGCCCTGGATCTGCTGCTCATGTTGGATCTAATCCAACTAATCGGGATCTAAGAAAATCCATATGTCTCCATGAGTCCTTCATTGTCTGTGCATCTCCTGGTGCAACACCGAGAAGGAGGAGGAGGTGGTCCAGTTGTGTCATCATGTGCCTCCAAGGAGACACTCCTCTTGTGGGTCGTGGTCTTAGGGGCGTCTTCTGGGTCGGGATACTCCAGAAGGAATCACACAGTTTGCGTCGAGAGATCAATCAAATCAAAAACTAGGTTGGCAGCTGCAAACCATGCATGTCGGGGAAGCTCGAGGATGACTTGGGAGTCGTTAAAGAGTAGGTAGTAGATACCATTGGCACCATGATGGAGGAACTTATATTCTTTCAAGTATGGAAGGTTAATCAGGTGATTCTTGAGCTCCAGTGGCAGGAAGGAAATGTGAGTGTACCCCAAAAAGTATATTATGTAAGTGAGTATATGGTCAATGAAAAAAGAGGAAGAAGTATTGCAGGTGTCCTGATAGTTAAGATGATCGACCATCACACTCCCCCAATTGTAAGGCTCGTTATTCAGGAGACACCATAGGGTGTAGAGATCAAAGAGAGAAATGATGCCCTGAGTACCTTCCCTACCGAAGAAGGTGCGGGCCAGGATGCGGTGAAGGTAGTGAACCATCGAGTTGTAGATGTTGGATGCATTAAGTCCAAGGGGCAACTTGGGTGGAAGGCTAATAATATCCATCCAAAACTTCTCCACTTTGTAATTGTTGGGGTAGACTTTGTGGTGACGCTCCATGCAATGAGAGAGCCAGTAGTTAGCCCCTCCATCAAGTAGCATGGAGGTTAGCTGTCTGGCAGAGATCTCAAAATCCTCACTGAAAACTTGGGCCCTGTAGCTGGAATTGCCCTATGAATTGTGGAACCAACGCTAAGTGGTGATGAACTCCAAGGTGAGGTCACTACACTAAAGTGACCCGATAGGGAAAGAGGAGGATATTATTCTTTCACAAGATGTTGTTGACATCTTCCCTGATGTCAAGTGCATTAAGGGTGATGTTGTAGGCCTTGCAAGGGAGGAAGACACCAAGTGTTGTTTTCTCCTTGAATCTATCAAAATGTTTGGCGCTGACGAACTAAGCATAACTCCCCAGAATAGGGGCTATTTAGGATGGATGCTCCCCAAAATAGGGCTATGCATGATGGATGTGGTTGGGTGGATTTCTAATCATGTCGAGATGCACATTGTCCTTCCTCGATCTTCTTGACGAATCTCTTGACCACATCCATGTCATGGCACATTTCCCAGTTAACTTAGGAGAACACTCGCTAATAGGCTACTGAATACAAATGTGGGGACCTAAGGTAGAGTGGTGAGGCAGCTCATGAGAAATTGTCTTTTTGGTGGGCTTCTTACCCTTGTGGAAATGGTCGAGGAAACCACAGCGAGATCCTCCTTCAAACATGGTTTCTAGTTAGAAGGGACAAGATGGGCGTATGGGTAGGTCATACGACCGTTTCATTGAAATGAAACAAGCGTTCGATAGGAATGAAATTAGCATCTGTGGTGTGAATTACTGAGGGCATAGGTGATTGAAGCACTCAGTTGGGTAGTCCAACCAGTTGTCTCACCTAGACGCTCAAGAATAAAGAACCCCTCAGGAAGATGGTGGGAGAGAATGATAGTTGTGGTGAAATGACCGTCTCACCCTACGAGATGGTCAGTTGGGTAGTTGCACGATGACGTAAGTTGGGGGCCAGGTGGAAGGTTGGAGGAAGCTTACTGGCTACTCAATTCGGTAGGTGAAACAAGGAAGAAGAGGGGATGATACAGAGAAGGATGGTTGCTCCATCAGTGGAGAAAACTATCTAGCATTCTGCATTAGTCTTCTGGCAAGGTCAAGGAGCTGTTGCTTCTTGGCACTTGCGAAGGTGTGATACATCATTCCCCAATTGGTTTATTTTATCATCCATGTTGAGCAGCGAGATGGGCGTCTGGAGATCACCAAATGACCAGTTGGCATTTTGGGGGGGAAATTATTGTTTCTCTTTGCAACACGGTTAGCGAATTTGAATGTGTGTTGAACGTGCCTCGTATACGAGATGAACGTCTGGCATTGTAATGGTGGTGTTTTGAAATTTGAATTTTGAATGACTGCTAATTTTGGAATGGACGCCTAAAAGGACAAGACAACAATGTCGCTACTACCAGACAGTCATCTCACTCGGTGGAGTGTCTTGCCTTCATCAAGACAAAATGTCAGGTTGGGTAGACAACCATCTCCTTTTTTTAAAATGAATTGAAAAACAAATCTAAAATTGAAACAAAGGTTAGGTAAAACAAAAACATAAGACAATGCAAAAATAAATAAAGGATTGGGTTACCTCCTAATAAGCTCCTAAATTTAAGTCCAAGACCCAAAACAGCTGAATCATGGAGCCGTTTCAGGCTCAGGTGCATGAGAGGGTGGAGGATCTTTTAAGTCAAAGCTTCAAGTAAAGAAGGTTTATTTTCCTTAGAAGTTAAAAAGTCCTCAATGGTATTGTTGTTTCAACCTATGTCCATTGACCTTGAACTCTCCTAAAACCTTGTCCCAAAGCAAAAAGATTCCTAGTGGATAGCCACATTTGACAAAATATGGTCCATACCATCTAGATTTGAGTTTTCCAGGAAAAAGCCTTAACCTAGAGTTATAGACAAGGACTTGGTTACCCTCTTGAATATCTTTCCTCCTATTGTGACCATCATGCCATAATTTAGTTTGTTTTAGCATTCTCTTATGTTGTCATCATGAGCTCATCTAATTCTTGAATTTGAAGAAAATTATTTTCACCTACTGTAGATAAGTCAAAATTTAGAGTTTTGATGGCCCAATTAGCCTTATGTTCTAATTATATGGGAATATTGAAAGATTTTCGATTTATTAACTTGAAATGAGCGGTGCCTATTGGAGTTTTGTAGGAAGTTCTATATGCCCACAAGGCATCATTAAGTTTCAAAGTCCAATTTTTCCGAGTTGGATTGACTATTTTCTCTAGGATGGACTTGATCTGCCTATTTGAGATCTCAACTTGACCATGAGTCTCAGGTTGGTAAGGAGAGGCAACTTTGTGATGGACTCCATATCATTTTAATAAGGATTCAAAACATTTTTCTAAGAAATGGGAACCTCCATTAGAAACCACAATACAAGGAACCCCAAATCTAGGGAAAAAAATGTCTTGGAAAAGTTTCTTTACAGGGTTGGAATCATACGTTTTGGTGGGGATGGATTCAACCCATTTTGAAATGTAATCTACAACCACCAAGATATATTTGTACCCACAAGAAGAAGGAAACAATCCCATATAATCTACCCTCCAAATGTCGAAGATTTCAATCTCTTGCCAATAAGTCATGGACATTTGGTCTGTCTTAGATATGTTTTTGTTCCTTTGACATTCATTACAAGCGAGAACAAATTTGTAGGTACCTCTGAATAGAGTCGGCCATAAAAGACCAGATTGTAAAACTTTTCTAACAGTTTTTTTGGGAGCTCATGTGCCCTCCAGTGGGGCTAGAATGAAACTGCTCAAGAATGTCATGAACTTCTTCCTTAGTGACACACCAGTGGTAAAGCCCATCAGAGCACAACCTAAAAATATAGGGGTCATCCCAATAATAGTTATTTACATCATGCAAAAATTTAGCCTTAGAATGTCCCTTATATCCAAGGTGCAATACACCTACAACTAAAAAATTTACATAATATGAAAATCAAGGATATCATGATTCCATTTTTAGAAACTTGTCTTTAGAAAGAGAGTCATTGATGGGGATATCATCATTGTAACACCCGACCCACTACCGAAGGCTCTAGTATCATTTTAGGAATGATGACTAGCCCCAAAAACCACCACTAGCCTTAATTGCGTGCTTTGTCCTCACTCACATACAAGCCAAGATAAGCATCCTAACTGGTCACCCATCCTAGTACTACTCCAAGATGAGCATGATTAACTGTGGAGTTCTTTAGATATGGGCTCTCTGAAATGGAGGTGCACGTTGGTGATATGGGTAGTCCAATCATTCTTTTAAGATCATTTTATCAGAGGCCTCAGATCCTGGTACATTACAATCTCCCTCACTTAGACTCTTGACGTCCTCATCAAGGCTCAACTATACAACTTCATAATATCTTCCCCATTTTAGTGTATACCTAGAATGTCCCATGGACACCCAAATCCCATCCACGGCTACCAGCACAAGGCATGATCCATCTCATCTCAGTAGATAGCCCTTTCCAACTTTCCTGGACCGTACGACTTATGACTGACATGCCACATGTCCATGTGGGCCCCACCTACTATATGGGGATTGGCTTTGATACCATTTGTAACACTTGGGTGCACTACCTAAGGCTCTAGTAGAGTTTCAGGAATGACGATTTCCCCCCCAGACCACCACTAGCCTTAATTACATGCTTTATCCGCACTCATGCGCAAGTCAAGATAGACTTCTTGACATGTCACCCTTCCTAGTACTACTCCATGCTAAGCACACTTAACCATAGAATTATTTAGAGAGGGGCTCCCTGGAGAGGAGGTGCAACTTGGAAATATGGGTAGTCCAATCATTCCTTTTAAGATCATTTTATCTGAGGCCTTAAATCTTATGATGTTACAATCATCATCAAAGAAGTCGAGGCGACTAAGATGGTCGGCAACTACATTCTCGCAATCTTTCTTGTTAAGGATTTCCAAATAAAACTCTTGAAGTAAAAGGATCCAACAAAGAAGATAGGCTTTGGCATCTTTTTTGTTCATCAAATATCTAAAGGTTGCATGGTCTGTATAGACAATAACTTTGGACCCTACCAAGTAAGAGAAGAACTTATCGAAGACATAGACTATGGCTAGCATCTCTTTCTCAGTGGTAGTGTAGTTTTACTAGGCATCCTCTAGAGTTTTGGATGCATAGTAAATCACATGGTGCTTTTTATCAACATGTTGTCCAAGAATAGCCCCAAAAACATGGTCACCCACTTCACACATTAATTCAAAAGGCAAGGACCAATCAGAGGCCCTAATGATGGTGGTAGAAGTGAGAGCATCTTTCAAACATAGAAAATTGGCCATGCAAGCTTTGTTAAAAACAAAGGGAGTGTCTTTTTGGAGAAGGTTGATTAGGGGTTTGGTGATCTTTGAAAAATCATGGATGAAGTGACGGTAAAAACCTACATGCCCAAGGAAGGCACAAATGTCCTTGACAGAAGAAGGGGGTGGGAGTTTGGAGATGACATCAATATTTTCTCTATCAAATTTTATGCCATGGTTGCTAACTCTACCCTAATATCATCCCTTCTGCCACCATGAAGTGACATTTTTCCCAGTTTAAAATCAAGTGTGCTTCTTCACACTTTGCCAAAACAAGAGATAAATGTCTAAGACAAGATTCAAAGCCTTCTCCATAAATGGAGAAGTTGTCCTCCTTCTGTCCAACAAAGATAGAGGACATGCACCATTGAAAAGTGGTTGGGGTATTTCATAACCCAAAAGGCATTCTCCTGAATGCATAAGTACCAAATAGGAAAATGAAAGTTTTTTCTCCTAGTCGTCAGGATAAATGGGAATCTGATAGAAAACTGACTACCCATCAAGATAATAAAAATATTGTTGACAGGAAAGGCACTCTAGTAGTTGATCCAAAAAGGGAAGAGGAAAGCAATCTTTCTTAGTGTCCTTATTCAGTTTCCTATAGTCAATACACATCTCCACCCTATAATAGTACGAGTGGGGATGATTTCATCATTATCGTTTTTCCCAACAGTAGTTCCCCCTTTCTTGGGGACAACCTAGACAGGGCTAACCCATGATGAATCATATATGGGGTAGATGATTCTTGAAGCTAGCAGTTTGATAATGGCTAGGCGTACAACCTCTATCATGTTTGGATTTAATTTCCACTGAGGGTCTCAATATGGCTTGTATACCTCTACCATAGAATCTTATGCACACAAATAGTTAGATCGATTCCTGTCAAATCAGCCAATCCTAGGGCAACTCTCCTCTTCTGAAGCTCAGTTATGAGCTTGGATTCCTATTCATGGGTGAGATCAGAGTTAATGATAACATGACAAATTTGTTTCTCATCAAGGAAAACATTTTTAAAACCTTCGGTGAGAGGTTTCATCTTGGGTTCCTGGAGGGGTTCAAGTTTTTCATCCACAAGAGAGATCATTTTGAGGTCCTCAAATTCTTCATCATGGATATCTTCAAAGGTGTCTAGATGCATTGTATATTGATCCAATTGATCATCATCAAAACTGCATTCAGTAGGGGCCATGAGGGCGTTTTGAAGGGGATCCTCAACAAGCTCCCATTCTTATCTTAATTTATGAAGCTTTTTAACACAATCAAGGAGATAAGCCTCTTCCTAGAGGCTTGGTCCTCGTATACTTTCGAACACCCTAAATTGTAGGGTTTGTTTTCCTAAATGCAAGAAGATGGTTCTGGCCATGACATAAATCAAGGCTCGATAAGTGGACATAAAGGGATGGCTGAAAATGATGGGATATTGTAAATCTTCCTTTATGTCCATGATGACAAAGTCACACGGGGCATAAGATTCTTTCCCAACCCTTATAGGTATGTCTTCGATGATACCCATAGGTTTTATCTTGGACAAGTCTATCAACTGGATAGTTATGGTGGTGGGAAGCATGTTAACAAATCCTAACCTCCTTCAAATACTATAGGCCATGATAGAAATACTAGCACCCAGATATGCAAGGCCTTTCCTGCAAGCATTATCATCTAGGTAGCATCCAATTCCAAAAGAACCATGATCTTTCTTCTTTTCAGGCATTTTTCTTTGAATGATATCTGAAGTGGTTCTATCAAGCATTACTGTATCATGCTCTTTGGTTGTATACTTCCTAGTCAATAAGGTTTTCATGTGCTTGGACTGGGTAGACATATAAGCTAGAGTGTCAAGGAAATAGATATCCACATGCAACTTTTTCATGGAATCCCTAAATTTCATGTAATAGGTATTGAGCCTGGTTTGCTTTAGGTGGGCTTGGTATGGAGGTTTTGGTTTGCAAATAGGTATATCTGGCTTATCAATCTCTACTGGTGAAATGATCAGAGCGGGAATGATAGGATTAGGTCTAGGCGGAGTTTCAATGACCACAATATCATTATCCTCAAAGTCCAACTGTACAATTGTGGGTTTCTCTAGAGGAGGGGGAGGGGTATGAGTCTTCCCTAAATAAATGGAGACAACCTTGAGTTGTTCATGGTGTTTTGGGTTGTTCTCATCTTATCAAGAAAAGGCGTCGATAGGGGGTTTCTGGTGAATAATGAGGCAGCCTAACTGAACGTCATTCATCTTCTTATGAGCTTGTTGTGCAAGGATTATTTTTTACAAGGTAGACACCCTATCATCAGTTGAGGGTGTGGGGACATTCTGTTGTTATTGAGTTTGGGGTGACGGCTGGTTAATGTTTTGCAATTGTTGTGCTTGGTAGGGCCCGTGAAACTGGAAATTACCCCTGTAATTTCGCTAGTTTCGTAAGTTCCTATGATTGTTTTATTGAAAACCTGGTGGTGGACGATTGTTGTTTTGAGGGAATGGTGGTCTTTGGGGAGGGAGTTTAGAAGAGTTTCAGCTCCTATAGGATTTCCATATTGGAATCCGAGATGGTTTCTGGCTTGATTAGGATTGTAGTAAGCCTGGCCCAGGATACTATGGATTGAGTTTAGATCCTCCACTTGCTGACCAACTTTTGGCTGCATAGGGGTGTTATATAGATATTAACATTGAAGGGAAGCATGATCATACCCTTGGAAAATCCCACATAGATATTTTGCAGCTCTAACTTATTGAGGTTGCCACTCATAAGCGTTAAAGGAGGATTCTAGGTGATTCTGTTTTAGAGAAATCATTTTAAGGGTTTTAATGATGGTTTGGGTATTTGTATTTACCTTAACCTTAGATACCTTGAGGACCCCATCGGTTCCTCTTCTTGCTTGGGTTTCAGAGACACATTTTACTACCTCGTAAGCACTTCTTAGGTTCTAGAACATTAAGTTTCCTCCATATGAGGAATCAAGGAATTTCTTGGTGTCATCATCGACACCATAGTAGAATATCTCAATGCGTTGAGATTGGGAAATGTCGTGGTGAGGGAAACATCAAAGGAGTTCCCTAAATCTTTCCCAAGATTCTCCTAGAGTTTCTCCTGGGACCATTGAAAAGAGATGGATTTGTCCCCTAATTTTGTAAGTGAGGGAAGGGGTGAAATATCTATCGAAAAACTTGGTTTGCAATGCCTCCCAAGTGGTGACATGTTCTTCATTCTTCATGGCATTATACCAATCGCTGGCTTGCCCTGAGAGAGAGTATTTAAACAAACTAAGTCTAATGAAATCTTCAGAAATGCTTGAGATCTTATGCAGGGAACAAAGGTTAGTGAAGCATTAGAGATGATCTTGGCAACTCTCACCCTTATTCCAAGAAAATAGATTGGTTTGGAGCATGGTAATCCACTGGGTGCAGATTTTGAACTGGGGGTTGTGATTCCAGGTGGCATAACGGGATGTTGTGCATATCTAGTTTTATGTGTAGAAAAATCTCTTAGTTGTTTTTGTCTTTCCGCCTCCCTCTGAGCGGCCTATATAGCCTCCTGTTCGTCCATATAGGAAGCTCACAAAATGGCTTCTTGGGCCACATGCTTGACATCATGCTCTCTCCTTGAGTAGTGAGTGCTTGCTCAATCCTATAGTTAACTTCCTCCTCATCCATCCTAATATGATTTTGTCAATTCAAAGGATGGAATGTTCCTTCTAGTTTTGGGTGAAAAACTGACAACGCAAAATCAGCACCCAGTGGGTGTTGCATGCATAACTATAATTGATAGATATATTTGAGCATAGAAAAAATGTACTGATGCAATGGAAACTCAACAGAAGGAGGAGATAACACTTCTCAAAAATATGAAAAGAGGTTTTGTACAAAAAATTTTGGGGTTTGAGAAAATGATTCATTGTCCCAATAATGACTCCAAAATTGACATGCATCATTTAGCACACCAATTCACTAAGATAATTATCCTAGAGTTTAACCTTTTTTACTTTTCAATTAAGGCTGGTATAGAAGGGTCGATCCCACATGATAACATTTATAAGATTGATTATCTAAACCCAATTGATTTTGAACTTTATTTCTTTTTGGAGGGTTTTTTGTATATTTGAACGAGAAGGTAAATTCCAATATTGGGGTTGATTGATTGTACTAGAACAAGTACGTAAATTGAAAAAGAATAAAAGATTACACTAATAACAATGAATGAGAATATTACACTAGTACAACGAAGGAAAGAAGATTGTTCACACATACAAAAGATTATCTAAGGATAAGAATTAAAGTGCAAGAAATAAAAGAAAGCGATGGGAAACAAGCATTGAAAGGGAACACTTTGAATCAGATGGGAAAAACATTGAGGCTTAGGGGTTTCACCACCTTAGCCAAAGTGAAAATAAGATAGAAGAATACAACACAAGCACGATAGAAGAAGGTATGTGAATCATTCATAAATGAAACACAAGAGGCAAACTCCTTGTGAACCCATTGGTCCTGGCGTACACATATCCTATTCCATCATCCTAAAAGGGAATTTTCTGCGGTCACATCCAAATCCCCATGTATCAGTTTAGGCGTTCTAAATCCCAGTTTCTACAGTCACATCTGTCGAGATCAACTCATAGTAAAAGTGATTAGTTACTTCATTAAAATCAGTGATTTCTTAACCAAAAACCATCCTTCTAAATATTCATATAAAATTTGATCTGATCAACACATGGCTTAGGAGATACTCCCCTTGTAACGCCCGGGCCCACTGCCCAAGGCTCTAGTAGAGTTTCAGGAATGATGACAGGCCCCACAGACCACCACTAGCCTTATCTGCGCATCTTAATCTTACTCACGCGCAAGCCAGGATCAACTTCCCGACTGGTCACCCATTCTAGTACTACTCCAAGATGAGCACGCTTAACTATGGAGTTCTTTAGAGATGGGCTCCCAGAAAAGGAGGGGCACCTTGGTGATATGGGTAGTCCAATCATTCCTTTTAAGATCATGTTATCCAAGGGCTCAAATCCTGGGATGTTACAATCTCCCCCACTTAGACTCTTGACGTCCTCGTCAAGGCTCAACTATATGGCCTCATAATCTGACCCCATTTCAGTGCGGATGCACAATGGCCCATTGACACCCAACTCCCGATCATGGAATACCAGTGCAAGGGTGGCTACATCAACCATGGACAACCATTTCCTTTATGTCTGGATCGCACGGCTCAAGACTGGCATGCCACATGCCCATGCGGGCCCCACCTACTGGAGGGGTTATGGCTCTGATACCATTTGTAAAGCCCGGGCCCACTGCCCAAGGCTCTAGCAAGGTTTCAGGAATTATGACAGGCCCCACAGACCACTACTAGCCTTAACTGCGCATCTTAATCTCACCCACACGCAAGCTAGGATCAACTTCCCGACTGGTCACCCATCCTAGTACTACTCCAAGCTGAGCATGCTTAACTATGGAGTTCTTTAGAGATGGGCTCCCAGAAAAGGAGGTGCACCTTGGTGATATGGGTAGTCCAATCATTCCTTTTAAGATCATGTTATCTGAGGGCTCAAATCCTGGGATGTCAAGAGTCTAAGTGGGGGAGATTGTAACATCCCAGGATTTTGAGTCCTCAGATAAGTTGGTCTTAAAAGGAATGATTGGACTACCCATATCACCAAGGTGCACCTCTTTTTCTGGGAGCCTGATAACACCAAATTTTGTGATGTTTTTGGCCTTTATTCTGTTATCAAAACTGCCCTTTTCTGCCTTTTTCCTCTCTTTTATATGCAATTTCGCAATAATTAGCCAAGCAATGCTCTCAGTCCAATATTTCCATCTTTTGCAGAGTTTCCTCCAATTTTGGCCCATTTAGCACCAATAAGGCCGTTCCGGCCCACAAATAAGTCCAAGACTATCTCGGTCCCCTGACGCCCGATACACACGCTGACCGGCAAGGCTGCGCGATACGACGACGCGCGACACAAGGATGCCGCGCGAGAAGGTACCTATGGACGACACGCCTCTTTACCCGACAGGGAGCCAAGCGTGCCGCAACTACTCCATGTGCCGCGCGATATCGGCCACCCACCGGCAGGCGCCCCTCACCACGACGCCCGACAGCCGACCTCCTTGTGTCGAGCGATACTGGGCGATACCCGCGTCAGCCGACCACCAACTGAACGGCGGAAAGCAGGACACGTGACGTTTCGAGCACCATATCTTCTCACGACCAGCTGCCTATAAATAGCAGCTATAGGGAGCCGAAAAGACAGCTTAGACAATTCGGACAAGCTTGGTCACTTTAGGTTTGGGAGAGTCAAGTGATCTTCGGAGGAGGCTGCGAGAGCAGGCGTATCGTGCTCCAGTGTTCGTACCGGGCGACACTAGGTGAGCTCTTCCCCATCCCGAGAGGGAGGGAACTGGTTCACCTAGGACTGTACCGGGCGACACTGGGAGCCGATATCGGCCGATGTAGATACGCGACACGAGTGCCCGACACCAATGCCCGGAAATAGGATATGCAGCTCCATGCCCGACACGATAACGAACCCGATACGCTCCACCCGTCAGGCATGTCGCCCGAGAGGGTGTACCGCCCTACTTGAGCATATCGGCCAGGTCCTTGAGCGATGCAGTCGCCCGTCGCGGCGTGCCGTTTGAGAAAATGTGCCGCCCGACACGGCTGTATCGGGCTAGGCCCTGTCCGATATCGGGCGGGATGGTTACTGCAGCCTGTCGTCCTTCTACATCAAGAAGGCGACACCTATCTTTAATTCTGTTATTTAATTCCTTTACTTATGCATTGTAATTAAGACCTTTAATGCTTATAGAATTGGAAATGCTTAATTACTTGCTGCTCTATGCTTGGTGCGATATGTTGGATGACTGCTGTGTTTGATATCTGAACTCTAGCTTGCATGTTTTGGATCACGTTTCGCTTAGCTACCGAATCGTGTTTTCCCGTCGCAACAACTTCGAGAGTTGTGTTGTGGCTCTAGTGTTTGGTCCGATTCTGGAGTACGAGAGTGCCTGGAATGGAGTCGTTTCAGTAACATTTCACTCTAACTTTGAGCCCAGCAACCTCGAGAGGGGTGTCGAGGCTTAGTTAGAGGTACCCGCTCTGAGAGGAGGGGTACATGATGTTACCGGTGTCGCTTGTTTTGCTATAGTCTTATCCTTCGTACCTTGCTCTAGCTCTAGTTTTATCTTTCTGTTTCTATCGCATGAAAACCCCTAAAAACTGCTAAATGACTAAAACCTTAAATCTTTCTAGTAACTCCACTTGGAGATAGTTTTCTTGTTTTGTTTGTGACATCTTTACGCTTCCCTTCTGGGGAATTTACAATCTCTTTTACCTGCCGAAGTGTAGCGTGTCGATTCTGGGTTCTCAATACTACCCCCTTGTCCCTGTGTTCGACCCCGTATATCTACTTCAACCCCGTAAACAAAGTTGTGGGGGCCTAGAAGGATTCGGGTTTATAAATGTAAAAGCTCGACTACCTCAAATCCGCCTCGAAATTTAGGACGCACAATTTAGGCCGGTCAACTTTTTGGCGCCGTTGCTGGGGACAAGGAAAAAATGGTACTGTAGACGAATACGAATCCACTAACTACACTCCTGTGCCTCAAGCTTGGAAACGAGCTTGACAACACCCTTTTTCTTTATTCTTTCTCCTTACTATTATTCTTAGCCTAAGCTAAACAATTCAATTTTCTAACTTGATTTTTTATATGCTCTTGCAGGAACCCTGAAAGCTGACCTGCTCCACCGAGTTTTGATATCATGTCTCGTTGTGAGCAGTCTCTTCCCGAAGGTGAATGTCAGGGCCGAGGCGAGAGGGTGAGCCAACCCAGCTTGGTTGGTCAGCTTTCCGCCTACATAAAAAGACAGGACACCATTATCAGCAAACTGGTACAGGATACGCTTCCCGGCCCCGGAGTTCAGAATTCCATGCAACACCAGATGGCGAGTCTACATATGCGCCAATGGGAAGTCGATCAATGATTGGCCCAAATGGAAGCACTGATGAAGGACCCTGCGGGGAAGACACTCTCCTACCCGAAAACTGCCAGAATGGCGGTACTAAGGTCCGGGAAGACGATGGAGCGCACAGATGAAGCCGAACCGGAGCCTGAACCGAGGTCTAAGAGCACTATTCCAGTAGAGGGCGAAGGTGGAAACGCAGAAGCTCAAGAGCATGCAAAGAAGCCTTCTGACAAGCTACTTGGTGGGAGGAATCCTTACGCTCCAAGGCCGCCGTTCCCGTATAAGCTGATAAAGGCAAATCTGAAGAAGCGTCATGAGAGGTTCATGGACTTGATCAGGAAACTGCATCTTGAAGTCCCCTTCCTTGATGCATTGGAAGAGATGCCTATGTATGCCAAGTTCCTCAAGGACCTTATCACAAAGAAGAGAAGGGGAGGAAGGACAGAGACAGCGTATCTAGCTTCCGCCTCCTCCACCTTCTTGAAGCCCGATACGCCAAATAAGAGCAGAGATCGACCTGCAAGATATGGGTACAGTCAAGGGTTGAACAAAATGATCCCACGCCGGTCGAGCTGGAGACGCAAACTTCAGCGCTCTTCGGGAGGCAGCCCGAGTTTTTCTTTCTTTCATAGAGTTTCCTATTCTTTGCAAAAACAAACATTATGGCATGTAATAAGGTCTGAGTCGGTGCACGCGACGAACACACCGACTCTCCTGTTTTATGGGCCACCGTTGTAGTATTTCCTGAGGTCAAAGGCTTAACCCTTGGCCGATGATGTTTTACCCTTTAATCGTTGTTTCTGCTCTTAGGTTTTAGTTTTTCGCCTGCCTGTTTTAACCATGTCGGGCAGCCGCTCAGCTGGCGTGCAAGACCGCCCGAACCGGGTCTTGGTCTCTCTGGCACCGCAACGGCCGTGACGGTTGGCATTCCCAGACGGCATGCACCCTATCGTGTAGGAGAATAAATGCCCTTAAGAGACTGATGTGACCATTGTCTCGGGAACCGCCTGACCCGTTGGTCGACGTGCGCCCCAGAGATGTCCGATTTGCCCCCGGCCGAGCTGGCTATAAATAAGAACGAAGGTTTTACCATATCGGGATGTCACTCTTTACTCATTTTAGCCACCTGTAACACATGCAGTAGTCCGCTCTTTTGCTCCCGTGTCGGCCAGTTGCATTCATCGTGGTATCAGGCGATGGCTCCTATGAGCAAAGGTATCGCCCGACACGTTTATCCCCTGACAGGCTTATCGCCCGACACGAGCTTTTCCTATTGCGCGCTGCCTATCGGGATTACGAGCCTTGTCGAATCTTGTATCGCCCGACGTGGTTTTGTACAACATAACGACCGATGGTGTTTGCCCGATACGCCATATTGGGTGACACGTTTTTCTCTTGTGACATCCCGTTGAGAAGTTGCTCTTTGACGACCTTATCGACTGATATACCCATATCAGGCGCAATTCTTTTCACGTCTTGCTATCAGGTTTTTGTTTCATGTGACCTTGTCGCCCGATATACTAGTGTCGCACGGCAACCTCGTATCACCCTATTTCATATCGACTCGACCTTTTGTTTTGATGGACGATACCCGGAGATTGTAATAAGTTTATCGAGTTTCTTTTTCCTATCTAACATTTTAAATGATTAATGAACTTGATAACAGGCAGAATGACGGCCGCAGCCGAAGCAGCAACTGTCGGACAGAAACGTCACAACGGGCCACCAACCACCAAAAAACGAGCAAGGGGAAATTTCCTTGATTAGGTAGCCTCGAAAGAGGCTCGCTTCCTTATCATAGTCTGTCTTCTGTAGTAGCCTGGGGCCAACTACAGAGACAGCACGAGTACAGCTCCGGTGACTGCCGGGACAGCACAAGAGCTCTCTGTCTACCAAGAGCCATTGCGCGTGTTCCGGCTGAGCTGGGAAATAAAGCGGAGGCTGGGCTTGGAAAAGCGCTTTGCCGACGACCTCCACAGGGAACCTGGACATCCCGGTTCCAGCTACTTAATAAAGGGGAAGCAGCCACAAGTGCCCGCACTTGTTGAAGCTATTTCCAAATGAAAAAGAAGGAGGCGGCAGCAAAGAAGCATATTGCAGCCTCTACAGGGCACAAGCGAACCCGCTAAATAACCTTCACTGGACTAACATGAACTCACCCTCTTATTCGCTACTCTGGGACAGAGTATTGGATAAGTTTGGGGGGTACCCATGTACCAGTAGAGGAGGTATAAAAATTCTCTTGTGCCATTTTGCTTTTCCCCTATATAATGTACTCGCACCCTTGCTCATATAAAAATTTCAAAAATTTTGCTTATTTTGTTCCCATGCATATGTACAAAGTCGCTATATTAGTAAAAACCCTGATGCAACTGCTTGCCAAGTTTATTTTCTTTGTGCTAAATATGATGCAAGTCCTGTTATATATTTTTGATAGTGCTTCTTCAAATGAACAAAAGAATATGCTTTGCCATGCCAAAAATTTCAAAAATATAATAATCTCACAAACAGCTAAGATACGAGTATGGAGAAGGAAAAAGCTACCCAAACAGCAAGAATCTCTTTGTTTCCCCTTACCAGACAAAAACCTAAAAAGAGAGAGAAGCCTTATGAGCGTGAATAAAAGCATGAGAGTTGTGCCCAATAAAAATAATTTTTTTTACACACACTTGTCTCCCAAAAGTACCCATCTTTAGGCATGGTAGATCTGGGGCTGTGGTATGTAGGATGTGAAATCACTGCTCTAAAGCCAACTGGCTTGGACTACAGGGACCACTTGCCCGTTAACGGACCCTTACCTGGATGGACCGATGGGAAACAAGAAGAAAACCCAAAAAGCCTTAGCCTACCCTATACACAACTTTCTACCCCGAAAATAAAGCTGTTTGGTGTGGAAGCTAACTTCGGAATCATACAACAACGTCTCGCCGAAGCTGTAGAGAATAATCTTACTTAAAAACAATAAGGCAAGAAAGACGAAGTCTTTTGTTCGTAATGAGGCAGCATTATCTCTAAAGGCATTACGATACTTATTTTACAACTTAGCCTGAGAAGCATACTACGCAAGAAGAAGCATCGCTAAATAAAGTTTAAATATTGATTGAGGACAATCAAAACGCTAAGTTTGGGGGAGTTGATAACACCAAATTTTGTGATGTTTTTGGCCTTTATTTTGTTATCAAAACTGCCCTTTTCTGCCTTTTTCCTCTCTTTTATATGCAATTTCGCAATAATTAGCCAAGCAATGCTCTCAGTCCAATATTTCCATCTTTTACAAAGTTTCCTCCTATTTTGGCCCATTTAGCACCAATAAGGCCGTTCTGGCTCGCAAATAAGTCCAAGACTGTCTCGGTCCCCTGACGCCCGATACACACGCTGACCGGCAAGGCTGCGCGATACGACGACGCGCGACGCAAGGATGCCGCGCGGGAAGGTACCGATGGACGACACGCCTCTTTACCCGACAGGGAGCCAAGCGCGCCACAACTACTCCATGTGCCGCGCGATATCGGCCACCCACCGGCAGGCGCCCCTTGCCACGACGCCCGACATCCGACCTCCTTGTGTCGAGCGATACCGGGCGATACCCGCGTCAGCCGACCACCAACTGAACGGCGGAAAGCAGGACACGTGACGTTTCGAGCACCATATCTTCTCACGACCAGATGCCTATAAATAGCAGCTACAAGGAGCCAAAAAGACAGCTTAGACAATTCGGACAAGCTTGCTCACTTCAGGTTTGGGAGAGTTGAGTGATCTTCGGAGGAGGCTGCGAGAGCATGCGTATCGTGCTCCAGTGTTCGTACCGGGCGACACTAGGTGAGCTCTTCCCCATCCCGAGAGGGAGGGGACTGGTTCACCTAGGACTGTACTGGGCGACACTGGGAGCCGATATCGGCCGATGTAGATACGCGACACGAGTGCCCGACACCAATGCCCGGCAATAGGATATGCAGCTCCATGCCCGACACGATAATGAACCCGATACGCTCTGCCCGTCAGGCGTGTCGCCCGAGAGGGTGTACCGCCCGACTTGAGCGTATCGGCCAGGTCCTTGAGCGATGCAGTCGCCCATCGCGGTGTGCCATTTGAGAAAACGTGCTGCCCGACACGGCTGTATCGGGCTAGGCCCCTGTCTGATATCGGGCGGGATGGTTACTGCAGCCTGTCGTCCTTCTACATCAAGAAGGCGACACCTATCTTTAATTCTGTTATTTAATTCCTTTACTTATGCATTGTAATTAAGACCTTTAATGCTTATATAATTGGAAATGCTTAATTACTTGCTGCTCTATGCTTGGTGCGATATGTTGGATGACTACTGTGTTTGATATCCGAACTCTAGCTTGCATGTTTTGGATCGCGTTTCGCTTAGCTACCGAATTGTGTTTTCCCGTCGCAACAACTTCGAGAGTTGTGTTGTGGCTCTAGTGTTTGGTCCGATTCTGGAGTACGAGAGTGCCTGGAACGGAGTCGTTTCAGTAACATTTCACTCTAACTTTGAGCCCAACAACCTCGAGAGGGGTGTCGATGCTTGGTTAGAGGTACCCGCTCTGAGAGGAGGGGTACATGATGTTACCGGTGCCGCTTGTTTTGCTATAGTCTTATCCTTCGTACCTTGCTCTAGCTCTAGTTTTATCTTTCTGTTTCTATTGCATGAAAACCCCTAAAAACTGCTAAATGACTAAAACCTTAAATCTTTCTAGTAACTCCACTAGGAGATAGTTTTCTTGTTTTGTTTGTGAAATGTTTACACTTCCCTTCTGGGGAATTTACAATCTCTTTTACCTGCCGGAGTGTAGCGTGTCGATTCTGGGTTCTCAACACTACCCCCGTTGTCCCTGTGTTCGACCCCGTATATCTACTTCGACCCCGTAAATAAAGTTGCGGGGGCCTAGAAGGATTCGGGTTTATAAATGTAAAAGCTCGACTACCTCAAACCCGCCTCGAAATTTAGGACGCGCAATTTAGGCCGGTCAGAGCCCATCACTAAGAACTCCATAGTTAAGCATGCTCAGCATGGAGTAGTATTGGGATGGGTGACCTGTCGGGAAGTTGATCTCGGCATGCGCGTGAGTGAGGACAAAGCGCACAATTAAGGCTAGTGGTGGTCTGTGGGGACAATCGTCATTCTTGAAACCTTGCTAGAGCCTTGGGCAGTAGTCCCAGGCGTTACACCCCTCACCTCAATAGGAGAACTAGTCACTAATCATAATGAAGAGAAGCAAGACAACAGAAGAAAGTGAGGAGGCAATAGAATAGAGTGTAGAATCCAGAAGGGCCATACGCTAGTGACAATTAAATGACCAAAACTCTTAATTCCTTACTCCTCAAGAAGAACAAGAATGGAGAACAAAATCCAGATCCAGAAATAAAGAATAAAAGTTTAGTGCTGGGAAGAAGATTAACAACTATGAAATTAAATAAAAGAGTTTAATCAAAAGGTGCAAGTACAAAATTTTGGATCCCCTTATTAGTGGTTTCCCCTCTCCTTCTATAGGTGGAGGAGGGGTGGAAACCTCAAAGGGGGTGTGTGAATAAATGGGATAGGTAGTTGCTGACTTTTGATGTCTATGTACTGAGAGATGGCCCTATGGGAAAATTGAGATGGTCGTGTAGTTGGTGACTTGGCGTGGTCATGGCGGAAGCATATCAAACCCTAATTCAAAGGGCGGCAATGCCATTTATTGGTCTCAAAGAATGTCTGAACTGATCGTCTGGGCATGTGACACCTGTTTCGTATCATTGTGCACATTTTATCTTTGAAACCCTAATGTCTGAATGTGGATTGGGCATTTGAACTAGCGTTGTCATGGCATGGCCGTCTGGGATAGATCGGATGCTCGATTGGTGACACGAACCAATTGGCTTGCTAATTTAAGACGCCCGTCTGATGCTTCAAGATGGCATGTTGAGCCAAGGACCATATAGTCATCTAGCTCTGGGGTTGGGACTTCTTGGAGATGAACCAAACATCTAGTGTTGTGAGACGGTCGTTTTGTGAGCCCAGTAGGTCAAAATTTTCTTTGAAGGAAAAACCTAAAAAAAGTGACAGAAAAGATATATATTTACACAATTGATCAAAAAGTGGGTAAATTTCAAATTTTCTAAGAAATTATTTAAAAAAGAGATAAGTTCTAATAGAAAAAGACTATGAAGTATATGCAAAAAGATAGATGAATATGTAGTCATCATTCTCCCATTAGGATTTTTGTACTTTTTGACGAACTAAAACTTCAATCTTAGGTGTTTATGTTCAATTCAAACTCATGGCTAATAGCAATAACCCTTGATTATGGTTGGATTGGCTTGATATACTTTTTCCATATCATTTGATTGATACTCGTGCTTGACATTTTTTCCTTATTCTTTTTCCTTGAGGACAAGCAATAGTTTGAGCTTAGGGGGATTTGATGTGCATTATTTATATAATCTTTTTATCACTTTTACATGCACTTTCAATCCATTTTAAACCTCATTTTTCCTATAATCTTACCCGATTTCCCATTTTATAGTGGTATTTACTCATTCCATACTTGTGATAATAGGTACATGATGTTGACAAGAAAATGTGGTATATCTAAAAAAATCCGACATCAGTGGGATTCCCCAAACAATTGCACATTCTTCAGTGAATTCCTCAAGTTTCTAATATAGACATGTAGTATCAACTACTGAACATGACGTGTTGGTTGCTAATAGATACATACCCCACCTTGATGATCAACAACACAATGTGTCTGTCGAACTACATGTCATGTCCTTTCATTCAAATAATTTGCAAAAGCCCCTACCTAGAAACAACATGATGTGTCTTAAATGCACATGACTTGTTCTATCAACCTAGGAGCCACTTTTTCACACCAACACAATGTGTTGGTATTTACACATGCCATGTTTACTAGGTCCAGATTTTCTAGATCTTCATCAAGTAGAAACAACATGATGTGTCAGCCAACTCGCACACCATACATTCTTCGAATGGGGTGGTTTCACCTCTGGTTACTGAGAGTGACATGCCGTGTTCACTCCCCTACACATTGTGTCATCAACAATTTCAACATTTTTTAAAAGATAATCGTCCCTCATTTTTAAATACAAAGTGGACTCATGGGAACAGTTATCACCTGTCATTTGAAGGACTTCTCAACCAAAGAACAAAGAACAGAAAAAGGAGAGCGATCTTATAGAAGACGATGCAGTAACTCAAGAGAGAACCTCTTCTCCTCTTCATTTTCATTCACAGATTATAGCAAGGGTGTCCATTCCAACACCTAGGGAGAGAATGTTGATGGAGTATAAGTATCTCCAAGGATGAAACTCCATCCCCAAGCTAGAGTTCTTACTTGTTCCTTTTCTTTCATGGTTTTCTTTGCTATTTCCCTTCTCTAATCATCTTTAGCTTCACAATCCATCACTTGTACTTGTGCTTTACCACCATGTGCAAGTACAACTCCTTTATTCAACATGGAAGAGTAACTCCCATGCCATAACTTGTGTGAATTCGAATTTTTTATGTTTAATACTAGTTGCCTACTTTACTAAGATTGCACAGGTGCCTTAACTTACTTGCTTTCTTAACTGGCCATCTAATTTGCTTGTTTTGTGCTTCTTATTTGATCTGGGAAGACATATTTAGAAGTATGGAGATGTAATATTGGAAATACTTCCTTGACCATGGGAGTGGTTGGGAATGTGTTGAGGAGTTAAGGTTTGTAGTTCTAAATGAAACATGTGCACAGGAGTGCTATGTGGAGTTAGAACTATCTCAAATTACGAAGGGTGTATGAGATGCAAACCTCCTTTATGTGGTTATTTAGTATGTTAGATTCTCATTGTTTCATTAAGTTATGACGTGGAAGTGAAATTCCATCCCCAAGATTCATTTGATCTAGTTTAATAATTCCTTCAAATGTTTGTATTTACTTGTTTTGTTCTTTTCCTTTAAACTAGTTTGAACCAATCAATCCAGCTTTTGTATACGATCTAGATTGTTGAAATTCAACATTGTTGTGCCTAATTAGCCTAGATCCATAAGGTTTGACCTTGACTACAGTCAATAATGTATACTTGAAGGGGATAAATGAGTTGAGACAATTAAATATTAAAATTCATTCATTATAGATTCCAACAAATGGTGATAGTATAGTAGGTGTGAGGAACGTTGGTGGACTCAAATGAGTTATGGTAGGTGTTTTATATGATGTTTTTCACTCATTATATATACACTTGATGGTGGTGTTTTAGTAGCGTTTTAGGTATCTTATGATTGAAGTTTTAACTTATATTGTTGCATGGCCTATGGAGGAAGATCCCAAGCCGTCTTATAGAGAGTAAAATTCATTTGGAGGATTTGTGGTGTCTCATGGAGAGAGATGGGATGCGAGGTGAGGGTAAAAAAAAATTCAAAAGAACATGAACATGGTTGAAGCTCCATTGTTGCTTCTCTAAAAGATAGAAGATTGTGATAGTTGCGGCGTTAGGGTTTAGGTTTATCACTTGGTCTAGCTATTTAGGGGGGTTGAAGGCAGATATTTGAGGAGACTATCTTGGTGTAATACATTTTTCTAGGGAGTAGAAGATATTTATCTTCTTTCCTTGAAACTGTCATCATTATTGTTAAAAAGAAGAAGACCATAGTTTCTTCCCGTGCTTCTTATTGATAGCTAAGAGCTTTTCTTAACAATAAGAGGTTTATTTATGACTTTATAGTAACTTTGAATGTAAGGATGTCCTTATTATAATCACTTCACACCATTCAAACACAACTATGACCATCACATATAAATGTATTGTATCTTAGACTGTCATCTAGGGACTAGAAAAAAAATCTTGGATACCATGTCTGTAGAAAGCTAGGCAACCAATAGACTAGAAAAATTTCTCTAAGGACATGGTATGAGCGACGATAATGAATTGGTTGACTATAAAATATCATCAAAAGCATTGCACGACAAGAGTAGAGAAGAAAAGAATGAACAATGGGGTTTATCAAGTGGCTTTGAGGTGGGAATTATGATACCACCACTAAAAATCACTCTATCTCCTTTCCCACACTACTCTGCACACAAAACCTAGAAGACAACAAACAAAAAGGCGGTGGTGTCAATAATAGCTAGGAGGTATTAATAATATACAAATTTATTTCTAGATTTTATGCCACTAGCTTCACAATTCCAACTGATATGAGTATTTTTCCATAGAACTAACTCTTGTCATACAAATTTCTATAAATACGACTTTCATTTTGATATCTTTGTTAATCTATCAAAAATATCAATATTAATAAATAGAAATTCAATATCTATTATTGAAATTCATATTTTAGATTGCTTCCAAATCCATTCATTCTCAAATGGAGAATGCTTTATTCATGTAAAGTCAAATAAATATTTATGGATACAAATATTTAGATTGCACAACATTATGCCACAATGGTTTATTAATGCAAATTGAGGTACCTAATTGCAAATATTTTTCAAATAAATAAAAATAGTTCACTTATGCGTGTAGTTCACTTATGCACAAGATATTTATGATGAGGACTAAGTAATGTCAAGAAAGATGATGATCGAACAAGGTATTAAAATATAACTTAAATTGAGGGTCAATCTGGTAAAAGGTTTCAATAGAGTATATTGAAATTTGGGTTTGAATTTTTAGTATGTTACAACTCCCACCCCATAAAAAAGATTAGATCTTAAAATCAACACAACCATAGATTAACATGTATTGCCTTACACCCGTGAAAGTATTTTACTCAAATAAAAATTTAAAGAGGTGTAAAGGGTATATATAAACTAACACCAATCTACATTTTAAGGAGTTATGTACCCTCATGTGGATCTCCTTTAGGATTTTTAGTTAATTCGTACCTGCTTGATTATGATATAGCTCAGGGAATCACTGATAAAATTCAAAAAAAAATTATAGATAGTATTATAAGAAAGTAGTTTTTTATAGGAAGACATTTTGATACAAAATTAAAAATAGCGTAAACATTGATCGTGAGAACTAAGTCATGAATTTTCCATCATACTACTCTTATTTTCTCAAGTTTCACCTTAAATTGAAACATATAATCCTAATTCTTCTTCCACTAGAATAGTTTCTACTCATGGCACCAAACAATTGTATGAATACACCCATGAAGTTACTTAATTGTTTTAGATTCAAATTATACCTACAATGTATGTTAACTATTGGTTTGGTCCCTCATAGTGTCACGATGATGACTAGTCCATATAAATACTTTTAATATGATGTCGTGTATGAAGTTTAAGGATTCACATTTTTGTATCTTGAATCACTATTACCAAATTTTCTTTCACAAACTTATTTAATCATCCATAGTTATCAGGGTCCAGCTTAAAAAGTATGTTTCTTTTCTATTAACTCAATATAGAAGTCAATCAACCTTCTTGATTTCTATCTTGATGATGGGACCCTTAATGGTGAAACCGGAGAGGTTTCTAAGGCATTATACTTGATCCAAGATCAAGGTCTAGGCCCTCATCTCAATACTAATAAAACAAAAATATTTTGGCCTTCTAATGATCCTAGGTGTAACTCATAGTTGGGCATTTTCCTTTTCTTATTTCATCTCATCTTAAACTTGGAGCAAAGATTCTAGGGGGTCACATTTTTAGATACCCATGTTTAGCCAAGGATCTTCTCTAGAAACGTATGGCTAGAACTTATTCAATGATGGATCACTTGTCTTTGCTTAAGGACACATAATGTGAGCTTCTTCTTTGGTAATGTGTTGGGTTGCTTATGATGTTGTTTTCTCTTTGAGGACACCCCTAATTTATGCCACTTCTATGGTGGATGATTTTCATTGTGATCTTCACTAATGTTTGACACACATTGTAGTTGGTGACAATCTAGGATTTGGTGATCCACCATGGTGCTTGACCACACTTCCTATACATATCTGGGGGCTGGGCATCAATTCTTCCTTTTATGTATGCAATTTTGCTTATGTCGTCTCTCATATTCACACTCAGAAACTTCAAGACCATGTGCTGGAAGAAGTCATCTCAATGCCTATATGAACGTCCTTTGTCAATGCACATGCTATCTTTTGTAATAACTTGTTGTCCTATTGTTGGTTCAAACTATCATGTATGCCTTCTTCCACTCTAAAGACACAATCTATTTTGGTGGACGCTTACTACATGAAAACCATGATGCAATTTGTTGCAAGAGATTTATCTCTGTGATAATGAGCTATTCTCATGCACAACATTTCTTGCTTCTTGTTCCCATTGATGTCCTTGGATTATCCTTGTCTCCATTTAATTATAAAGATATCATTCATATTCTCTCATGATCCTCTTATATGTTGGTTATGGACATTGTCCACTCTGCAACATTGAAGACCTTGATGCTTTTGGTTACCATGTTGTGCATAGTTGCACATGGCTGGCTATAAATTTCACCATGATTTTTCTCGTGATGCACTTTTTTTACATTATCTTTGATGCTAGGATAAATGCATTGAAGGAAGATCCTAAGACCCTCCTTGGCACATGTTATGATGGTCTCCATTCCTAATGACATGTTGATATATTGTTATTTGATTAGATAGATAGTAGACACACTTGTGTTGACATCACTGGTGTTTCCCCTTTTATAGACAATTTTAGGAGTAACTTTAAAGCAAGCCAAATAGCTTATAATGGTGTACACAAAAGGTCAACAAATACGGAGCGGCTTGTGAGGCAAATCTTCATCATTTCTACTTTTTTCCTTTGATACATTTGGGTGCTTGCTCATGACATGATTTTTCCTCTTCAAAGCATATTGTTATTTGATTAGATAGATAGTAGACACACTTGTGTTGACATCACTGGTGTTTCCCCTTTTATAGACAATTTTTGGAGTAACTTTAAAGCAAGCCAAATAGCTTATGATGGTGTACACAAAAGGTCAACAAATACAGAGCGGCTTGTGAGGCAAATCTTCATCATTTTCTACTTTTTTCCTTTGATACATTTGGGTGCTTGCTCATGACATGATTTTTCCTCTTCAAAGCATTCAAGACATAACTAGTAGGAATCTTATGATGCCTTTATCTACATGTCACACTTTGTATTTGGATATATAAATTTCATCATCCATAAGGGGTTGGTAGCTCAGTTTGGTGTCCTCACTTCATTTTAGGCACTTTTGTATAAGATTTATATTAACTGTTATATTTTTGTTATGATAAAAAAGTTGTCATTACTCCCCATGGAATATTTTGTACGGTTTGGTACATAGATATAATTTAACTTTTCCATTGTTGAGTCGGGTAGGGTTTTACATTAATGAAATGATTTAGATCAAATAAATTCCCCAAAGTTTCTTATGTCTTTGAAAGTTGATATTTCAATAATTCATCGATCCTAGTATTTTTTCCAGATAAACTTTTCTAGAGGGTTCATGTGTAAAATTTACAGTGAGGCAATTTTCTCTGAGTAGAAAGGAGTATCATTTGATCTATAAGTAGTGTAAAAAATCATCATCTCTTTTTCCCATTTTTGGACAACTCAATGTGTTGAGTAAGGTTTCCTCTATGTCTTAGCATGTATTATTTCTCTTCTTTTTGTTGAAGGTGACCACATATATGGTTGTATCCTTTATTTTCTTACAATAAAAAATTTAGATGGAAATTTTAGGGATTTTCCCAAGAAGTAAAAACTACCTCAATTGGGTTGGTTTTTAAAGTGAGGGACCCCTCCACCTCCTAAGTGGATCATGAGTGATTAAGCCAAAATCTTCCACTAAACATTATTTATACACCTCGGTATATCTTGACTCAAATGGTTATGGTTTATCCTCCATTAACTGGTTTCTTAGGCAAATTTTAAAGCAAAATTATTTATACCTAACTTTCATTATTTTCACAAATTGTTTCAAAATTGAGATGGAAATGTATCAAATATGATCAAAATTACATGTAGAAAATCATATTTACATGAGATATATATGTTATATGCATTGATATGTTAAGGTACATACATGATCACGTAATTTATTGGGTCTATTACTTATAATCAGTATAAATACTAATAGTTGATATAGTGATACTAGGGTTCATTGCCAACTACTTCCCTAACTTCCAAGTGTTCTACTTGTATTTTATTACTAATCCTATTTCTCAATGAGACATGCATGGGTTATGATTGTTTATAGTTCTAATACCATCATCTAAAGACCCAATCTTTATGACCTTTTTCCACACAATATTACTCATCATATATAAAGAAATATTTGTACATCCATGTAATGAATCAGATTTCATGGAGGCCTATACATAAGAAATACAAACTAAAAATATAACTCTGATACATTGTTCAATCAACATCTTGTTCACATTTCTCTTATGTCTATCTTCAATCACATGTCCATGTTTATCCCAAAGGGATAAATCCATAATCCATCCAAAACATGGACCAAAGTGGAAAAGGGTGTCGACCAATAATTGGTATTGAACCTTTTTTAATGAGATGTTATGAAATATGCAACAATA
Source organism: Alisma plantago-aquatica (assembly GCA_963693085.1). Taxonomy (NCBI): domain Eukaryota; kingdom Viridiplantae; phylum Streptophyta; class Magnoliopsida; order Alismatales; family Alismataceae; genus Alisma; species Alisma plantago-aquatica. The sequence goes on along the minus strand of OY856409.1, from coordinate 1,913,374,706 downwards.
TGTGATTAAATTTGATTCCAAACTAGGTAAAGACTATTTGGTGGACATAAGTTGACATATAAGTATTATCAATATATTTAAGTTTCAATATAAAAATTTACAAAATTCTTACCATGATACATTGACACCATTACACCTCAAGCCTTTCTGCAAGGAACTCCAATGACTACACACCCTGAAGAACAACTTCTCCATCACCCATAAAAAGAGGTTGTCTAACAAGACAATGGACACTCTAGTGAAATGGTCGTCTAAAAACAATATTGCACATCATGTATGGTCTGTATGCCATGAACTTGTCCAAAAAACCTACGAAGAGGAGCTTCAATATCCTTCTACAACTGTAACTGACATCCCACCTATTAATTGAGAGAAGCATGAATAATAACTAGTTGGAGGGTTAAAAAAGTATAGAAATTCACAATATTGTTAAATTAGGAAACATGCAAGACTGGTCCACATTCAAAATTATCTACACGATAACAAAATATCCAAGATTTTTCCTAACAATAATATTAGTTTCAAATAGTCAAATTAGGCATTGCCATATCATATATTTCAAGGGCTAAGTGTCTTCCAATCAATCATATGTGAGACAATGACACTATATCCTAATCAACTATTTCAACTTGTAACTGGGGAACAAGTAGCCCATTACTCACTGCATAGAGTGGTGAGATGTACCAAACCTCAAGTGAGCCAAAGTTCTAAAGAGTCCAAATACCAATGTGAGACAAAAGTCCAAATAGATTAATCTAGTTCCATCTTAATATTCAACAATCATCGATAGAGGTGTTGATCCCTAAGAGGCCATAAGGATTTATATACTACTTTTTATTCGCCACAAACCAAGATATCATACATGCAGTTTAAGAGGGAAAGAATAACCCAACATTAGAACACATAATTTGATACTTATTACAACAATAGCTTCCAAGATGTGCACAGAAAGTTTAATGATTCCAAGTTCCCACTAATATAGCAAGATCGAGGCACCAATGTTATCAAATGTCACTTGGATTGGAATTTGTTCTTCAATCTTTTATAGTTATGATTTTATTTTTGTTTGAAATTCCAGGGTTATCTTGTTCTCTTTCATTCTAGGATTTCTTTTTGGATTATACAGATGTGTCTATATAAAACTAATGTCAATTTTTAATGCATGTTATATAGATAACAACCACATTATGTTTTCAGCATTCCATCATATTATCTCTCTGGTATTGCTAATATTATTAAGTGAACATATAATCTATTTAATGTCTATTATTTCTATGAGGTAGTGATTGCTCTTAAACATGGTTTAAAAGTGTAAACACAATCGCCTAGTCAAAGACATCATACTTTAAATTTATACCCAACTTCAAGAAATGTCTACAACTCAATACTAGGTTTATTGTAGTAATAGAAGTTCAAACACAAGAATAAGGAGAAAAAATTGAATAAGAACTGAAAACATAAGTTATCTTAATCAACTCAAAAGGATAAAATACAAGATCCAGTTAAGGAGAAAATCAAACTACTTAAAGCAATAAATCTATGTTTATGAAATTTTGACGAGATTAAGGTAATTATGAATATGATAAATGGGACTTGGATTGTGTTTTACCAATTATACCTATCTCAACCATGTAAACATTCTCTTCTAATTTATATATATCCTTGACATATATTTCAAGTAGTAATAAATGATATCTAACACCTTTCTCTCGAGATTGAGGTAGATCTCTATCTAAAGGTATCTTCTTCTTAAGATGATAACTGACAAATCAATTAAAAAAATGTTTGACTTTTTGCTATAGAAACTCCTTACTCTTGTGACTAGTCACTAATCTATACTCTAGATCTTACTAAACTTGTTATCTAGAACTTATCCAAATCAAACATTTCAAGAAGGTAGCTAATCAAACAAGAAACACACTAAATAAGAGTATAGAAACAAAACTACAAGAACATATGTATTAAACATAAGAAGGAAATATTGCACAGCTGGGAGGACCTGACGGCTACTCCCAATCCAAGTTATGATTTTAACCACTCATGGTGCAAGAAATAATCAAATTAAAACTTAAACAAGTCATGATTCTCAAAAGAAAATAATGAAATGGTAAGATTAGGGGAGGAGAGGTTGATACACATGTGCATTGAGTTTAGAGATTGATCTACCCACCTTTCATCTAAATCTAATAGAGACGTTGATCTCCTTGGAGAGGTTCATCAATATTCCAATCGACCTTGGGGAGGTCGATCACTTCTACTTCATTTGCTGGTAGACTTGATCAAGTGGTTCTATCCATTTGATGGTGGAAGTGGTTCATGGCAAGACTAGAAGTCAGTCACTCTCTCTAGGTTAATAGAACTAAATCGGTCAATCAGTCTAATCTTATTCTTAGTTTGTGCGATTACATCTCAGTTTGTTCAAAGAAAACAAGATATCTTGGAACTGATATATTGGGATCATATTTATAGGGTCTGACCAACCCCTTGTTGACCTATGATTGGCCCATGTGGCATTGACCCTTGGAAATCCAGTCATCGACCTAGGAGGCCAATGGATTTGTTTTTATTGATTCTTTATTGACCTCAAATTAGATTTCTGAGGATGTCGATTTCTTTGGTTTATCAAGCTCTAGTCTTGCCTCCATGCTTGATGGGTTGCTTTGAGAACTAATGACCTGTAAGTCGATTGTTGGCTTGTAAGTGTCAGCTCAATGAGTTGACATTGAGCTCATAGCTCGATTGCTCTATATCGAGCTTGCTCTAGGTTGAGATCCATTGACCTGGGGGTCGATAGCTGGTTGGGTGTAGTAGCTTGATAGGTGGACCACTCCATGTGTTTGGTTTTCTTATCAACATGGGAGGCTAATAGATAGTGGAATCTTCACTTTGCTCAAGATATTGTTATTAAATAATGTTCGACCTTGGAGAGGTGAATTGGTTATCTATCAAGGTTCATGGTTTTGAGCCCAATTTCTGCCTTTTAAAGGCAGCTTAGTCAAAATAGAGTATTTGGTGACTTAGTAAAAAGTAAAGGATTTTATACTCGTTATCTTCTTATTCAAATGATTCTCTATTGTAAAAGAGTTATGAAATAATTATGAAATTTGATGTTATCAACTCCCCCAAACTTAGCATTTAGCTTGTCCTCAAGCTAATAATACAAAAATATTATGTAGGATAGAACAAGTAGGATGATAAACCTGATAACTGATTGAAGTAATTATGTAAACATCTTACCAAAACCTTTAATAATATTTAAAAATGATCTTTCATCTTAAAAACATCATCCTTTAAAAGATCATCCTTTGTTGGTTTATTAGTTTTTATTGCTCACATACTCTCTTTGACACACATATCTCTTTTCAAAGTAGATTTCACTCTCCTCTTATTGTTTGTTGAGTGTTGGATGAATAAGTAGGCTGAAAAGCTTGTGGATATCCCCTTCCTTCTTTTGGTTCATTCAACTATAGGTCTTTGAAATGTCACATGGTCCCCACATTCCAAACCAGGTGGTTTTAGAGTGTGATTGCACATCCTAAGTGTCATTGCCCTAGAATAATATATCTTTGATGAACTCCATTGGAAATGGGGATGTGTATATTTTTGTCTTAGAGACTACCAAAAGTGATGTATCTACATTCATGAGTGCATCTATACACGGTTCGGGTAATTCCTTTGACTAAAAGTAGGGAAAAACCCTCTGATTTTATTCACATTCTACCTTTTATTCCTTACCTTTTTGAGATTTTCTATGATGTGAACGAGGAATTAAAGGTGAGGTATCTATTTATTTTCCATGAGAGTGAGTCTTTGACTGAATATGAGTCTATCTTTCACTTTTTTTGGTGTTTTAGCAAGAACCTTTAGATGGTGTCTTAGAATTATGACCAAGTTAGAAGAATAAGTAATATTTTGTTAAGAGAAAGATATAAAAACAATATCATCATCAATATGAAATTTTGAAAATCTATCATGACTTGTTTCTTCACATTGAAGTTGTATAAATATATCTTATAGAAAAAGGACTAAGTTCTTGGAGAAAAGAATTGATCTCTTCATCATCTTCACTTTGTACATGGGAAAATTTCAAAAAAGATGTTGAAATTTTTTGAAAGAAAAGAAAAAATAAAATGAATAAAGGAAAACAAAGATTGTTTGATATTATTGATACCTATTTCACCGGATTACATGCTCCCAAACTTAACATACTATGTCATCAACGTGAGAAAATAAGAAAGAAAATATAATGATGTGAGATTGTCAATTAAGCCTGGAAACAATGATCTTCATTTTCCCATTAAGAATTTAGAAGCATTATTGCATATATGTCACATATGCAATGGTAGTTCTCTCATTGACATTCTTCTACTGAAGCTTGAAGAATAGAGATGGACTACATACACTAAATAATTTAAAAGCCACAATCTCTTGAAAGACGTCTTTGATGTGGGTTGTGATGGAAAAATTGGGGTCTGGTCCATTTCTTTATTCCTTGAGCTTCATAGCCATTGCCATATTGGAAAATAAAGGAAAAATCCCTTTTATGTAGGTGTCAGCAATGCGTTCAGGTACACTCTCAATTAGGGAAGACCCAAAGGCTTATGTGTTACCACCTTATACAGCTTCATGCATGATGTGTTCCATGTGTCCAATTTAAAGTAGAATGTGAGCTTTAATAGAAAAAATAACTCAGTGTTATCAAGTAAAATTTACTGACACATCCAATGATTATCAAGTAAAAGAGGTAGGAATATATATCTTGGAATAGATGTCTTCAAACTCTAAATGAGAACTCTTTTTCTCTAGAATTGGCTTGGTCACAAAGATCACTCTTAAGATCAGGTCCCACCATATAGACATCATCAAAGCTGATACGCAACCATAAGGCTATGTGACAAATAACCACTTTGTTTGAGATTATCACTGAGATCAACTTTCATAACAACCAAGTCGTTGCAGTGTAATAAAACCCAATTATTGTCAATGTCCTTGAGCCACATCATTGTAAGGTTGTGGTCAACGTGTGAGAGTTTACAACAAGCACACTTGTCAAAATTGGCAAAGCTGGGCATGACAGTTGGTTCTGGTCCATAAATTGGAAATGGCTCAGGTTCATCCAGCATGTTAAAATTGTTGGCAGCCTCACAAGACCATACATAAGAAGATATAGATCCTGGAGGCTATGCGTCAAAAGTGGAAGGATGATCCCACTTAGACTGAGGTAAATCTATGTTTAGCGGTCGAGCTTGCTCTGTTTCTTTAAAAGGGTCTGCCTAAAATTCTCACTGGCATGCTTATGAATAAGAGGGTATTGTTACCGTATTTTTTAGGAAGCTTGGGATCTAGGAATAAATGACAATCATGGATTACATCGATTGCATCATGCCCATGTAATGTAGTAAAACCTTGGGGCCTAAATTTGTAATAGATATGTCACATTGAGGGCATGCATAACCCAGAGGACCATGAAAGCATTGCCGCCTTTTTTTAGGTATCTGTTGTTGGACTAATGGTTTTATATCATTGTTTTCTAATTTGGATTATAGTAATTGCAGTGGCATATTATGTGTTGCAAGTGAATTGGAATATGTGGAATCTTTGTTGCCTCATGATCATGGAATTTCATATTGGCATTTTGTAATTCAGTTCAACATGTGTTGAATAAAATAATTTTTCATTCTACCAGATTAGTAGTGCATAGGAGCAAGTATCCCTTATAATGGATAGGCAAAAGGATAAGTCGTGTCTTCACCTTATTAATCTTTGCTATGAGGTTCTCAACAATAACTTGTGTAAATTGTGTGTGTGAAACACAAGTGCATATGTGGTGTCACATAGGCCTATGAGGCCCGAGTGTTGAACTCAGGGAATCTTTCACCAGACTACTACTCACTGAGACTAAATTGGCTAGACATAGCAAAGAGTTGGTTGATTGTAGTTTATTACTTTGATTATAGTGATCAAGCATCAACAAATCAAGCATAAACAAAAACTCCTAATCCATCTTCCAAAGCAAGTAGTGGTTTATTATTTTGATTATGGTGATCAAGCATAAACAAATCAATGAAGAGATTATAGATTCACGTCCAAAATAAAGGAAATAAATTACTAACTCTTAGAATTCAAATACAACACAATGTCAGGCTACTCTTGGGTCCTAAGGAATAAGGGTTTTAGCATGCATGACTGTCATCTTTAGAAAGAAGGCATAGGAAGAAAAAAAAGACTAAACATGAGGAAAATCAATGTAAAACCCGTGGAGAAGTCATCATGGAAAACACCATGATTTGTAGTGTTCCACCTGAAATCCATCCACTAGAAGTGCCTGGAGTGTCCAATAGGCGAATATATCCTTGTCTCCTCCTCTGTGAGGTCTATGCACTACAAATGGGATTATAATCTATTCGTGGATGCACTCCCTAGGTCATAAGAAAGGCTTTAGCCCTCATTAAGTTGCCAAAGTTTTATCTGACTTGATTTCAAATCTATTCTGATCGTGCAACGTCTATACCACAGAAGGATGTCAGTGGCACCGAGTAGTTGGATGACTTGTATCTCTCAAATTTTGTTTGTACTACTGACATGGGTGTTAGTAGCAGTGATTTGTTTCTTATACATGTCTGGATGTTGAAGTTATTACCACTGACATGCAAGTTGGTCGTACTAAGATAATTAATCTCAAGTTCTGATGCTCCCAGAATCATGAGTTGATACCATCAACTACTGGTTTCGGTAGCATCAATGTCTTTCTTGGTAGCACCGAGTGCCTTCTCAGTAGCATTATGTTTTCCCTCCTATACTATTATAGATCATGATGTGTCAGTATCACTGATGCATGGGTTGGTAGCACTAAGTTGTCCATTCAGTCCTCAAATCAGTTGAAAGAGGGAAGAAAATGACATAAGCCCAAAATATAGATATTAATTAGCATGATTTGGTAAAATACTAAATGCTTGATGCAACAATGGTGTGATGTTGATGACCTTGTAATGATTGTGATACAAGTGTCCTTTGGTGATGAGACAAGTTCTCACCATGTACATTTTATATATTCTAAAGTTGTATCTTACTCTAAATTTTGTAGAATATGCTTAGGGGTTATTAAGTTGTAAATTGATTGATGCATTAAAATATACCCAATTGGAATATCTAATCAAGTGAAACATAATCATTTAGTTTTCATGTACCATAGATCCATCTTCAACATCAGTATTTAGCTGGATGGTGAAACGAGTAATTCCTACGGGAAACTCGGAGAGCATATTATTGAATATGTGGGGTGCAATTGAATTATTTCTTTGTACCTTTAAATTGTTGAAATAGTGATGTGATACTTTGTTTTAGAACGACCATGTGTGAGCCAATTCTCTAGTGTTATGCCATGTACCAATGTAGGTTAGTTGTTTACAGAACCATAACTTGACTATGAGTTGTTGTTTCTACAGGACTATAGCTATGACTACAAGTTGTTGTCATTAGTAGTTTGATTGTTATGTCACTACATTGCACACTTGGAATGACCAACTAGTGTTGGTGATGATCATGGAGTCTAACTCTTCCATTGATCTTTAATGGTATTTATTTTGACTTAATAGTGGTCCATTGGATTTGAGTGGTATGCCTTAAATCCTCAGGGCAATACTAATTAAAGTGTTAATACAGTCGTGTAGTATAATTGCTTAGGGTCAAATACAAATCACATTGGATAACCCCATACTTTATTTCTTGTACTGTTAGGTTATAATAGTCATACATGCTCTTCATATTCCTTCTAAAAGCATATGAGGTTCTACTATTATATTGTAAGTACTTAAATTTCTTAACTGGTATTTACTGCTTTACTTAATTATTCTGCTTATAATAGATGTTGGTGGAGAGTTATATTTCCCGCTGAGATGTGATCTCACCCTGTTGGTTCCACAACTTTTTAGGTGGTCGTGAACGTGGAGGTAGAGGTCATTGTACAGGTGTTGAGAAGTAAGAGTTATATTTCCTAGAGGTTGGATATGCTGCTAGAGCTTTGTAGTAGATGTCCTATGTGTCATCCTTGTACTTTCAGGTCTTTGGGGAGATTTTGTGTTTTGTATATTGAAACATAGATTTTGGCTTTATGCCATGTGTGTATATAAATCACATATATGTATAGAATGTTTATAAGTATTGTACAATAATGGATTGATAGTATATGAACATGAGATGTAACATCCTTTGGTATATATATGAATCAGAGATAGCATGAGTTGAGGTTGGTTTAATAAATACTTCTGCTTGAGATATTAAATTGTAATTGGTTTTAATTTACCCTATTTTGTGGTAATATTGTTATTAGTGATAATTGTGTGCTTTGTTTTGAGTAATCCCGCTTAGTGTGACGATTGGTTGTCACACAACACACATCCATAAATGAAAAGTCTAAGAGAATGATCAAAGATTGCATATCCTCAGTCCCCAACTCCGACAATTGGAGTGGGGATCAGAAAAGTATAGATGGTCAGTCAAATGGCCATAACTTTTGCATACTATCTCAGAATGAGAAGATTTAAAAACCATTATACGTAAACTCAATTATCTACAAAAAATATACCACTATAGGTTGATTGGCCGACTAGCAAAAATGATCGATCAGTTGTGAAGTTCAACAAAAATTATAGTAACTTTATAGAAATATACCCTAATATAAAAATGACTCTAGATTTGACATCTGATGTAGGAATTGTGTGGTTCAAGTAGGGTTAGAAATATACTTAGATCATTTATGTAATAAATATATTTATTGACTAGTTTGGCCTGACCAACCAGCCCTAAAATAGTTCAAAACCCTTATGATGGAAATCTATAGCTAACATTCATTGGATTAATTTAGATGGATCTAATACCTTGCAGATGGATAAAAAAACACTTGAAGGACTTCCTGGGAAAAGGGTTCATACCTCTTTTCTCGCATCTACAACCCTAGACATCACCACAGAAGGAAAAAAACAAAAGCTTTGATGTGGAGATGTGCTCTGACGTAGATCTGGACTAGAGACTAAAACTATCATTTGAGAGTTGTGATGATACCACTGATCTTCTCCTCTGTGCTTCTACTTTCTATATTAGATTCTTCTTCTCTCTCTTTGTATTGTAAACATTATTAGTGAGTAAGTCTTATTCTGTGACACTGGAGTTAACCTTGTTGTCTGTATTTTGTTTCTACATTGTTAATTATTATTTGTATGAATATTTACATTGATAACCATTTGTTTAATACTTTCTTTATAGCTTGATCATCTATCTTGTGTAACACCCCACTTATACCATTCATAGAGGAAGCACATATATTCAATCACACCAAGGGGGATGTCACAACCATGATATTCATTGCACAAAATAGAGTTTAAATAAACCATCACAGGATAAAAATCCCAATTTCTCATTCTCAAATATTAACAAAGTTTACATGTACATAACTACGGTAAAAGGAAAAATATCTATAAACTATGTATGGTTGGCTCCCCACTAATATTCTTCTCCTTAAAGGCCCTTGAGCTAGGGTTTTCTCCTTAGATGGCCTTCCCCCATTAGCTAGCTTCCAACCTGTAGGCATCACACCCCCAGCCATGCAATAAAACCAATGGTAAGTAGATTGAACATGTTATAATATTAAGAAAACTTGAGAACTGAAAATGAATATTTAACATTAAACATTGAACATTGAAAAGACATGCATTTTCTTTTAGGTCAATTTCTTTTATCTTAACCTATATAAGTAACCTCGGTTTGCACAATTGCGCCTCTTCTCTTATGCATCGAAGTGCCTCTTAGGTTGCACCGAAGTGCCTCTTCTCTTATGAGGTACTTATATAAGCTTAACATTAAAATTTTCTTTCTCTTAAGGCTCTTATCTTTTACATTGGACTTTATTTGTAACATTACCATTAAGATTCATGAGAATGATACCATACATAATATGCAATTCAATACATCTTAACTTTGCTGACTTTAGAAATTAGGAACAGTAAATAACATAAACATGACACTCATTGCAAAATTCATATATGCATAATTAAATCAACCAAATTAAATTTGTTCAATTGCATGGACCACTTACTTTTTCACTTGGAGAATATCTCCTCTCTCTCTCTAGGTTGAGTAAAACCCTAATCACATCCTGGGTCAGAGAAACCCTAATTATCCTATTTGCAACATATCTCACATTATTATACATTTTATTCCCCAAATAAAACCCTAATTTCCATTTCCTATTAAACCAATGTTTGTCAATTTAGAAACAGACTATAAAAACTACATATTTGGATTCCTCTCAAAAAACCAATTCCAAAACATATTTTTTCTCATTTTACTGAGCATGGAGCAATTTACTACGAATTAATGAAAATGGACTAATCAGAATTTAGAAAAAAATGTCACATGGGCCAATGAGAGCCCGCCATATAGGCGCGTGTCTCACCCAGGTGGATTGGTTGTCAACAAACAGAAAAACTTTGAAAACCCAAATATACCCATGCGTTATTAATATACCAATTAACCTTGCAGGGGAACTTTGGTCATTCAATGACCAAGCATCTTCCACCACGCCCTGGCCCCCCGATCAGCAGACTTGATGCCTCCTTCTGGCCAGATCAGCCACTAGAGGGCCAAGCATGAGAACTTGGGGTCCCCTGCAACTTTCTTGCACGACGTCGAGGCTAGCGAGCCATTAGGAGGGTTTTGTCATACCCCAGAGGTGTCGGGGTGGCTTGGACACAGCCGGAGTAGCATCGCCCACACAGGGTTGTCGAGAGCGAAGATAGAAAAACCACTTGTAGCACTAATCGAAGAATGACTGAGTGCTTCTGGTGTTGATGCAGAGGTGAGGGAACAAGGTGCGAGAGAAAATGACTGAGGGCACAGCACTGTGTGTCGGTGCAGGTGGAAACATGGGAGGCACACCCAAAAATGGGGTACGAAGCCACAAACTAGAAAACTCAAAACCAAATGCCGATGAGTGCTCTCTATCATCTCACAAAGTTGTGCAATGAAGAACCAAAGCCGTGCATGCCCAACAAGCCCATGGCAGCTAGCACCGATGAGGCCCCCGGTCACGGCTATAGGATACATTGATTGGGGTGACTTCAGAGCAAACTGAGAAAGTGAAAATGAAGCTTGGGTTCCGGGGATGCTCACCGCACTCACGATTGAGTCGAGGTGACTGGAGGAGGTCGGGTGAACTCAAGGTCACCGGAGATGGAGGCGAAGGTGGTTTGGGTGGCCGAGGCTAAGGGAAAAGAAATTGGATGTGGAGGAGGGAAAGACAGAGGCTAGCGATGCTTTTGGTAGCTTGAAAAGGAGATGGGGATGGCTAGGAGAAACTGAGGTTTCCAGAGGAGGCACCTCGAGTAGGTCGGGGAACCTCGGGGCTTTGGAGATGAAATTGAAGGGTGAGGAGCAATCAGAGGAGGTCGACAGTGTTATTGGAATGGTTAGGTGGGTTCGAGATGCACTGAGATGGTGACTGTGAAAAACAGTGGAGAGGGCAGCACAAGCCCTAATGGGCATTTCCTTAAATGAGCACGAGAGAGTATGAGTAAGGGATCGTTGGGTGTGTGGAAGAGAGAGAAATCCAACACAGTGAAAACCTCGTCAAATAGATAACTGAGGAGGGAGAAATCAATCGGAGAATAAATCGCTGGGTCGGCGCTCCACTTGCCTAAATAGGCGGGAGGTAGGGGATGATCTAGATACCGTCTGATCCAAATCAGACGGCCACGAGAGGCCCGCGTGAAAAAGAAAAGAACAGGAAAGGAGTGACATGGTAAAATACATCCGACTTTAGGGAAATCAAAGAAATTAAATGTGATTCCTAATCAAACTATACTCAAAACTTCCTAATTTGAATGGAGGGTCGAACAAATTCCAAATGAGTCCAAATTTGGACCATTGCCTAATTAGATGGTCTAGAATATTCCTAGCCAATCAGATTTAGGTTTCTTAAATGTTATGTCAATGATTTCTATTTTTGTCACTTATCTTAATTTAAATGCACACACTAATTAAATAATTAAGTGGAGACTTTCCTTAGTGGCTTTTTACTCCAAAATTTAAAAGGATTGCTATTTATCTCTTTTAAAGTCATGGCATACATATTTCTTGCCTTTTTATGTACTTTCTTTGAAGGAGAGATAAAACAAGAGGTAATATCACTTTCCTCCTATGTTTTTATAAAAATAAAAGGGAAAGTGACTTAACGATGCCAAGAGAATATATTTTCTCATATTTTCAAAATAAAAGAATAAGGGGCACATTATTATTTCTTTTTGGCAATTCCAAAAATAGGAGAGATAAAAATGAACATTAAAGGTTTTATCTTAAAATATATAAAAAGGAGAGGTACACTTATTGCCCAAGTGATTTGAAAATTTAAATTTCTTGCTTCTTTCTCTTTCTCTTTCTCTTTATCTTTCTCTTTCATTCCTTTTTGACTTATTTGATAAAGGTAAAACATATTGCTATTATTGCACAAATATTTGCAACAAATTAAGATAAAGGGAAAACTTATTTTGAGTCCTTTTCTTATTTCTCTTTGCATTGAAATCGTTGAAGTAACATTATTTTGAACTGTTTGCATTAAAACCATTAACAAATTTTCATTTAGGGAAAACTACATAAAGGTTTTAAAATACTTATAAAAAATAGGATGTTACATCTTGCATGTTTGTAAAATCCTCGACGTAGAGACATTGAAATATAGGATTAGAACACCATGTTGAATCTCGGATGAGACCATAGAAGGTTGTTCTCTGGGGAGGCATATTAAGGATATGTAGGTAGTGAGACATCAAGCCTAGAATGATACTAGTTTATGTGGATTTCATACTTCGAAAGGATATGAAATGTCTTGGCCCCTATAGCATCCCCCAAGTGCAATCCATAAAACAACATAACACAAGCATTGACCATAAATCTTACACTTGGGTAATGTCACAAATAGCATAAATCATTCACTGCAATAATAAAAACAACTTTGCATAAGATATAGATACATTGATTCTCATGCATGTTCTTTTCACAAAGCTTATAACAAAGAACATAATACATGATATAAATGATAAACTAGTTAAAACTCCTTAGATATTATAGATGACACCTCACCAGGTCTTGAAGTCGTACTTAGATCCTTGAGCTAGTGCTTGCACATCAGATGGCTTTATCCTCTAGCTTACTCCTTACCTGTGGGCATCGCGCCCCCAGCCATGCATTTAAATAAATGATTATAAGTGGTTGGGTTCCAATAAATATATGAACATAACTTTACATGAAGCTTAAAAATTGATATGAACTTGCATAAACATCAATTATGGCTTAGAAATGCATTCTTAACTTGATTAAGATTTCTTATTAGGGGACCTACTCAATGACCCTTATCTGATATGATCTCACAATATACTCAAGGTGTGAAGGCTTCAGAAGACACTGAAAGTGAATAGGGTTGGGCTTGAACCCAATAAACATGAACATACCAAACACATTGAAAGTGAACAGACTTCTGAACACACTAAAAGTGAATAGGATGGGGCTTCAACCCAATAAACATAAACATATTGAACACACTGAAAGTGAAAGGTCTTGTGAGCACACTGAAAGTGAACAAGATTGGGTTTCAACACAATACAATGAAGGGTGCTCATGAGGCACCAACCTTCTATAAAAATGTTCATGGGTAGGGCCTAATTATTTGTTCTTTATCTGATCTTATCTTATCTTACTTAGGGTTTTCACCCATGATATACATATATATATACACACATATATATAACATAAACTTTAAACATGATTAAGCAAGCAAAACTGTATGAATGTTGTATAACGAAACCCAAGGCATGGACCACTTACCTAAATTCAGTAGGAACACTCACTCCTAGATCCCTGATCTTATATCTCTCTTATTCAACATGTGATAATCACCAAGAGTTTCTTAATTAGGTTTCTAAACCCTAATTATGCAAACTCTAATACTTATTGAAAACAAAGTCAAAGCATGACTTGTAACCTAGATCATTGAAAATTCATATATAACTTGACCCCATAGACATGCCAATGAATTGCTATGATTTTGTAATCTAGGGACAATTTTTAAATCAACTAAAGTATTAATATACTTTGCACGTAAGTGGATAGCATGCCAGATCCATTTATTGATCCTCGCAGCCAGGCGAGGAGGGCCTCGTCCGTTCTTCTTAGTCGCGGCCTTCTCTGTTTCCTCTGTTTCACAGAGTACCGCGAGGAGGCTCCTGCCGTAGCTTGACCCGCTATGCCTCTGAAAGCGCAGTCCCTCTACTGTCGAATACGATCCACACCCAGAACACCCCGATCTGCCCGATCTGGCGCTGCGTCGGAAGGACCCAGGCGGCTGGGGTTCAACTACCGGGCTCGGCAACCGCTATTTAGCCTCCGGTAGTTCGTGTATAGGGAGACGGCACACCCCTATCTTGAGCAGAGCAAACAAAGGATTGCGATAGGGGAACTAGCGATTGGCCCGTGGGGCGTGGGCTATGGACTTTAGCCCTGCGATCCGACGCTAAGGCGTCGCCGCTCCCAGCGCATGATGGATACTCTTCTTCGTCCCATACTCTTCTTCGTCGCCATCGACTTCCTAACCCTCTGCTTTTCATGTTGTCGTCCAGACCTAGGAACGAGCACCCTTCCTCTCCACTCAAGAAAGAGGAACGGTGTCGAGGAACAATCTTGGCCCATGCTTCGTTTGTGTTCAAGGAGAATCGACTACTTGCGCCAAAGGCTTCACACCTTTATCAGGCTGTCCATCCCCTCATGCGTCCTGACTTCACATACCTCTTGGAGTCCAACTATAAAGAAATAGTTTCCTTCCCCACAGGGAACCAACTCGTCCCTAGTCTGCCTCCGGACTAAAAAAAGGCCCCGTGAAGACATAACATGGATGCTTCTCGTTGGAGAGTAGTTGTGACTGGATTGCTCACCACTCTATTCCTATATAACAAGATAATTCAAACTTAAATATACATCCTCTCCAACTATCTTTAAGTAGTTGGATAAACCCAAATCTTCTTAGTTTCAAATTTAAGAATTATCTTGACCATACTATCATTGCTAAGTATCGCTTATACTATCATCATGGTAAAATATCCCCAATTGACCAATCACTCATTTTCAATCACCAAACATTGAAAAACTAATCCTCAAAAATAATATTACCTCTATGTCATTGTAAGAAGCCTCCATAGTAAGTCTAGGTAAAGTTCCTCTACCTAGATACCTAATTGGTTCACTGTATCAAAATAAACATACTATAAGTTATTTGTACATTACTTCAACTTGTATAACCTACATATACATCTTTGATGAAGAAGCCATATACCAAAGAGTCTATTCAGAATTTAGGAGCATAATGTCAAGATTTAACTCTCAAAACTTTTGAAAATATGAATTAGTCACATGTAAGTACCTCATGATACAATAACATCATGCCACTTAGGGGAACACATGCCTCTGAGAAGAAGGTTATGGAATCATCAATTAGGCTTAGGGTATATGAACACTCTTGAATTGACCTCAAAAGGGATTTGCATACAATGAGGTCTACTTCTCTATTTAGGAATGCATTGGGTTATGAACTCTAGAAATATAGGGTGTTACAACCCCAATCCAATATTCATATGAATGAATAATGCATTGTTTAGAACCTTTACGTAGGCAGTGGTGATGAATCCTATGTCTTTGTAATTTTATCCTAATGTTCAAAATCATTAATTTCACAACTTGATTTTATTCCTTGCATTGAAAATTTAGTTAATCAACCAAACCATCAACTCAATCTATCCTTGTTAAATATTTTTCTTAGTTAGATTACTATCCAATTAGTTCTTGAAAATGTAGTCCTTTGGGACCCATCTGTAGCTATACTATGATAAGAATTGTTCGCTTGTAGCTAGTGATTATTGTTTATAGGTTGTGTAAAAATCTAGAGACTCTTCCCTAGGTGAATCTTTTGTGCTATAATCTACCACATCACTGATCTCCTTGTTGGCTCAAGGTATCATTTACCTATGGATGCTTAATCTGTCACCATAGAAAACACTCTTCTATGGCCTCATTCTAGGTTCAATGTTTAATATCAAACCCTTGATTTCATGGTCTCTACGTATAGGATTATGAGAATTATGTAAGATGGATGATCATGCTATAAATCAAGCATTAAACAATCTTTTATCAATCTAGATATTCATGCAAATAGCAACTAAACAATATAGAAATATAATACGGGTAGCGAGGATAATTCATGTATCTCTTTGAAATGTCTCTAATTATATTCATCATACAAAGAGAGAAAGATATAAGAATAAGCTCATGGAGAGAAGCTCAGTGGTTTACTCACAACTCCTCGAATGATGGTTACAATCTCTGGTCACATCCTCAGGTGCAGCGTGTCTTCACATTAAGCCAAAGACTTCCATATCTAGCTCTCTTTGACAGTGATTATGATTGTGGATGGGAGAGGATAGATCATAAGCTCCCCCAAGTTCTTTTTTATCTATCTGTAAAATATTAGATCCAACCAAATCATTCTAACGATTGTTAGTAATTTCTATAGATTTTTGTAATAAAGGTTTCTGTTAGAACCTGTTACACTAAATGACATTACTCAAAACATAAAGCACAATCAATCACCAATTAATCACATACCCAAAAATATGGATAAATTAAAACCGATTTCAACATCAACACCTTCTCAGAAACATTTGTATAAGATCCCAACATCTTCTTTTATCCATACTATGCCAAGAATTTGATACAAATTGTTCTATCACCTTAGCCACAACATATATGCACAGGAGAACAATATTCATATATGCCACACAAACAAGCATTAATATGCTAACAAAAGTTTGATTTGTTTGAAACACCATATACAAACTTTTCCTGCCCGGACCTGAGAGTACAAGGATGACTCTAGGACCCACTAGACATCTAATCAACTTTCTCAAAGATTCATTACTATAGTTCCTCTTTGCTGCCACACATTTATTTTCATCACTTCCGATTACCTAAAAAAATGTGGCAAACCACAACGGTGAGACCCATGTCCTAGCAAGAGATATAACCTCCAACAATGCTTATTGATTACAACATTTTAAATAGTAGATAATGGAGCAATTGGAGTATTTAATAATCAATTGAACAGATTGAACAGTTCAAGTATGTTAAAATAATTAAGCAATTAATCTTAGCAACAAGTATGACGATCAATGTATATATAGGTAAAAAATAAATCCATTTCTCTAGATAGATATCTACTCAAATTTCATCAAACTGCATCTAATAACAGTCATCATCATTAATCCAACTATCATCATATTCCTTGCTAACAAAACAAACAATCTAGTAGCATAAGCATCCCTTATATCATGAATATGTCTAGTAACATAACATGGCTATCAATAATGGCATCTCAAATAAAGTGAACAGATCTATATCATAAGTAGAACTAACATCATAACATAATGAACTACATAGGCATGATTAGCAGTTTAAGCATTTCTAATTACATAGGTATGGCTAGCAATATTAAACATAGCTAGCACCAACATCTTAACCATCAGTGTCAGTATATTTGACAACATAAGTATGTTTACAACATGAGCATAACTACATCATAAGCATATCTATTATCTCTTATTATACTAAACATGATCTCAATGAAAAGAAAGCAAACAAGGGTTATCATCCAATATGAAGCATTGTGTATAACCCTAAATAGATATGCTACACAGTTGTCTTACATCTTTTATTATGCCCTGACGAAATTGAGGATGTCTCTCAAAATCCAACTGACAACTGCTAAGTCGAAATCAGTGCCACACAAGATCTAAGAAGAGTCAGACTCCTAAGATCTTCTCCGCCCCCAGTCTATACGGGTCCGCCACAACAACACATAAGGTCAAGCTGCTAACAACCTAGTCCGTCCTTAGTACAGGTCACGACACTAGTGAAAGGAGGTGGCTACGCATACCCTACCATCCAAGGTACAACCACAGTTGTCCTCCAATCTTGTCACATATATAATCACCGAGACACGACTACAACCATTCTCAATCACATCAGATGTATGAGGCATGACCATAGCCATCCTCCACAACCTGTATTGTAGATGACAAGGATATATCCTCAACTTTCCACCCCCACATACTCAACAGTATCTGCTCTGAGTTTCCCTTAGGAATACTCGTTTCACCATCTGGAAAGTTCTGACACTTAGATGGATCTATGGTACAGGGAACTACATGATTAAAGTTTCACTTGATTTGTTATGCCAATTGGGTGAATTAAGGCTGCATCAAACAAGTAGACATACAAACACTAATTCACTTCTAGCAAGTATATAAATATCAAAACTTGAAAAGATATAAAATGTATGAAACATAATTTCTCATCTCATCATCACATGGTACTATTCACTTGCCATTCATGAGACTACACTAGTCATCATACTATCACAAGATATAAATACTTTTCACAATATCACAAGGTATCAACCCTTATCAACACAAGAGGATTACACCTCATTCAGGGCTCAACCATGCCCAAAGGTCATTAAGACCATCATACTATCACATGATATAAATCCTTTTCACAATATCACATGGTATCAACCCTTATCAACACAAGAGGATTACACCTCATTCAGGGATCAACCATGCCCAAAGGTCATTAAGACCACTATTCCCTACAAGATCATCATTATCTTTACATGCCTTATAACAAGGCTCAACAACATTACTTACTTATAATACACTAGATCAACACAATATTGCATTAATGAGCTAGGAGATATTCATAAACAATCATAGCAGGGTTATATTAACATTAAGAACATTCCTTTATTACGTCAACATGCAAGGAATCTAGATATGACTAACCCTCATCATATTCATAATGCACATGTTTAGCATAAAAAAGTATCAACCATGTGGCTATGATAACCACCAATTAACATATTAAGGTTATGATCATATTAAGGAGGTTATTCCACCATCATTCCATAATATAAGATTATTAAACATGAATACTCATCTTTATCTATTTGCATTAGAGTTAGGTTCAACAAGATAAATCATATTAATGTTACTAATCAACACTTATACCCCAAACCCTAACTCACGACATCCCTATTGGATCATGGATGCATAAGGTGAAGCATCACCATCACATTCCATACCATTCTCAAGTATGAACCCACACATAAATCAAGGTGTAACCATCAGGTTATAGAATACTAAGATTTCAACAATAGTAATAGAGTACTCCATGATTGTATTAGCCATTCAAGGACTATTCATACCCAATTACCATCATTTAGTTATATTAAATCGAGATATAACAAGATATACCTCATTAGGGTTACATATCAACACAATACGATTATCATTCCTTCTATACATATGAGTGAATATGGAAGACTACCTTATTAAGGGTAACCCTCCATTTGTTCCATCATCATTCAACCCATATCACCACCAAGAACCATTAGATGTTTAAAAGGTAAGACCATTGGTTGTTTACATAAGTAAACACCTTGAATGAATCATATATGATGTTATTGAGTTGTGATCTATAAAAGTCACAATTTAACCCTAGACATCCTTTAGTTAACAACAATAAGGGTTCTGTTGAGAGTAGGGTAAAACCCACAATTGACTGTTCATTTAAAACAAGCCATCCATTATCAACAAGTAAGCTCCTTAAGTTGACCATATAAAGGAAACCATCTAAATCACATTAGTAGGACCAACATATTACATGAGACATCATTTCACTTTATTAGAGGAATAAACATTAGATCTTGACCATTGGGTCAAGTTCATATGTTAAAACCATCAATTACAGTATAGGTCCGACCATTGCATCAAGTGACCCAAGAAACCATTGGTCTAAGGCATAATTGATGCTACAACTACAATGCTTAACTCAACATAGCTTGTAGATACCTGATACACCATCATTAGTGACCATTAAATCACTATAGGTTGTTAGATAAACACTATATTCATTAATCAACATCAAATATTAAGTTAATGTCATCATTGATTGATATCATCAGTAGGGTACTTAATGGTTGATCATTAAACTTCTAATTGATCCAAAACCTGACCTAAGGGGGTGACCATAGGTTGTCACCATAATCTGACACCTTTGATCTCGACCATCAGTTATCATGAAGACAACACCATAGGGTTTTTGCAATGGTACCATCATCGGGTCATGGGTTTATAGAAGAAATCAGCTTTAAACCCTAAAATTGACCATTGGTTGATAGGTGCTTAGCACCATAGGTTGTCAAAACAACCTGATCCAAGTCATATTATACCTTAGGAATAACGTAAACATGATCACAAGTTCATCTAGAACTAAAATCAGAATAGGGAACATTATAAAAATTGAAATCCAAGTCAAGCATAGCTTATTAGTGCGTGAATCATCATTTTCAAGCAAGAACATGAGCTAGCAAGCTTATGGTAAGAAATACATGTGGAACAAGTTATCTAATGAGAAGATGAAATCCCAAATAGAAGAAAACTCAAGCAGGTAGGGTAGAAAATCCAATCATAAGCTATGAAGTCATTCATCTAGCACCTTTCTTCACCAAATGAGAAAACCCTAAGCATAAGGAGCAAGAAAGGGAGGGTTTTATAGCTTTAGAGCAATTTCTACCATGGAACAATAAGGTTCCGACATGGAGAAAGCTAATAGGAAGGATAAAAAAGAAATAAATGGAGGAAAGAAGGGAATTCTTACTCTTCTATGTCAAGATCACTAGAAGGAAGCTTTTCAAACCCTAAATGGAAGTCAATTGCAACCCTAGATTCTTTTTCCAAGAAGCTCCCCTCTTTCTTTTTCCTTGGACAGGAAATTCATAGAAGCACAGAGGAAAGATGAGGTTTGTAGAATGAGGGAATTGGTGGAGAGAAAATGGCTCATTTTGGTGCTTAGGGATAAGTATATGAAACTTTATGATAAAGAAAAAGAAAAAATTGAAGTTCTAGTATCTTTCCAAGTGTCTGTGGCCTTAAACTATTAAGAATATACAAGCACACACATAAGAAGATTCCCCACCATCCATAGAAATGTTATTATCCCTTTTTTCTTGAATTTTCGAGCAAAACAAATAACTCACTAGTTGATAGCTACTAAAGGTAGCTCATCCATGAAGGGGTAAACCCTAAAATACCTTGGAGAAAACACCTTCAAACCAAAAAGATCAAGAATGATGATATAATATCCCAGGAACATAATTCAAGTGATAAATTGCAAAGAAAACTTCTCAATTGGGTAAATTGTATAAAAGTCCAAAATGTGCATAAAATTGTATAAAATGCTCAAACAATGTCCAAGTTGGACCAAATTTGAAACTTAAGCTTGTATTATGATTTCAAATAATATCACAAGGTTATATTAGGATTATAAGAATTAAATTATGATAATTAAGCTTATTCAAATCATTAAGCAAGTTTAGGGGCCTTACAATTATAAACCCCTAACAGGGATTTTGCCCCTGAAATCCAAGGTAAACAAAGATGGGTACTTCCTTTGCACCTCATCCTATTAAATTCACATTGTTACTTACATATCATAGTGATGTCACATCATTCATACATATCTCATCTTGGGTTAGCATAAAAACCCCCACATAAGAAGACATTTACAAATATGGAACATAGAAACTTGTTGTGTCATCTATACAACTCTAGTAGTAATGTTCAACTTTAAATTATAGCTATCATCCTAAAATTATATCTATTGTATCAACACATTACTCAAAATCCATACTTGATATACTTTTACCAATCATGTCATGTGTCCCATACCATTCCTTGAAGCATAAAAAAAAGGTGATGTATCCATCCTTTTGTTTTCTGGATACATTGACATTGGAACACTTGTCAATTCTTTTTCAGCATCAAAAGAAATGCTGACGCTAGCACCTATCATTCCATACAAGGAAACACCATTCCTAGTCAACCTTGTTAGGGGTGAAACAACAACACTATCTTCACCTTACTAGGATTTACACAACCTACTTAGTAGACATATCATGATCCCATAAAGACATTTAATCAACCCCATCTCATTCTTGTTCAACTTGTCTCATAGCTATTGCTGCTTCGGCAACCCTAAGGTTGTTGAAGAATTATTGATCATATTTTTGACCATATTTGAAATAGTTTTACATGTCAACATTCAAAGCTTGCTACAACTTGTTAGACAATAGTTGAACACTCTGTTCCTCCTATTCAAAAATTATATCGGTACATTGTTTAGTCTAAAGGACATAACTCTAAACTCATCATGGTCATGTGAATTATATCATCCAATCTAACTCTTATGCATTGATATTTGATCATAGTTTAATCTTAAAGGAACATGTATCACATATCTATTGACCAACAAACCATCTATCCTGGATAATGGCCTTGCCCATCTATCATTGTACCATGCACAACATTATAGAATCACTTTTGTTTTTCTTTCCAAACAATATTTAGAGGGTCATCATAACTCTCTCTCCCTCTCTTTATGGGGGAGGAACACTTGGAATGTTCATTTAATAAAAATCTCCAACCTTCACATATTTCTCATACTGTTGATACATCTTGGATACTAGGATTCATTACCTTGGTATCCACCTCATGTGCTATAAGGAACTCACACCATTATCTCATCCACTTTTACCAACATAACAAATATCAAGACATATAAGAGGAGTCTTCCTAATTATTGGAAGGCTCAAAAGAAAAATCATCACAAACTTTATGATCTTGGAACCATAATCCAAACAACCTTATGCTATAATAAGCTATCCACCCTCATGTTTACAATGAATCCACACATACAAAGTGGAAATGATCCACTTGAAAGTTGTGCCCTAGAAAGGAAAGACACAAAGGGAAACACACTTCCCACATCATAGCAACATTGTTCAAGGGTCACTAGCAAAAAGGTAACCAATTCTATTTTCATTATGCAGGTTACACCTTGTAATGTATCATTTTACCTTTTTCATTTTGGGTTCTTTGCCATTATCATAAGAATCATCATGATTAACATATCTCATTACTCCTTCCTTGATGACTATTTATCACACTTGGGTAGTTCTCTTATTTTATTATATTTTTCAACCACTTATCAACATGTAAATCATCATATTCCACATTTTCTTCATTAAACATGGATCGCCTGCCTTAATTTCTTTCAAACACCATGCTTATTTTACATTAACACTTTCTAAAAAATATAGGTTGGTCTGAGAATAACTCAGGTTCCACCTTATTCCTTTGTCATTGTTCCTATTTATATTCTCATTTTATACTTGTTATAGGAGTTTTTTCCATCTTATGTGGATTTCATACCTTGATTCACTTTATAAGAATAGACTTATCTGTCTTTTACTTTATTATCTTCTTATATCACATCTTCAAAAACTCATCTATTTCTTATTTCTATTCAGATTTAGATTTCATGGTGTTGTATCTTTCTATTATAATTACCAAACATTCAAGTTTTGATAGATAATGATGCAATTCTCATGTTCTTTAAGGTAGGATTGAGATATTCACACCATGATTTCCTATTCATTATGCTCTTTAGTTTGTCTCAAAATGACTACTTAATCAGAGTAATAAGAAAGATAACAATCTAAGAGTTCCATACTTACCTTTTCTTCAATAATTGAATACCTGGCCAGGGCACCCAAATACTGAGATTAGGCAGTATGCACCATATTTTATGTCATATTCCTAATTTTGACCTCATCCTAGTCCTAAGTCCTAGTGTCCCTATAGACTCAGTGAACCTAAAGCTCTGATACCGACTTGTGAGAACTTTTATACTAAACGAGATTACTCAAAACATAAAACACAATCAATCACTAATTAACCATATACCCAAAAATATGGCTAAATTAAAACCGATTTCAACGTCAGCACCTACTCAGAAACATTTGCATAAGAGCCCAACATCTTTCTTTTATCCATATTATGCCAATAATTTTATACAAATTGTTATATCAACTTAGACACAACATATATGCACAGGAGAATAATATTCATATATGCCACATAAACAAGCATTAATATGCTAACAAAAGTTCGATTCATTTGAAATACCATATACAAACTTTTCCTGCCCAGACTTGAGAGTACATGGATGACTCTAGGAAACACTAGACATCTAATCAACTTTCTCAAAGATTCATTACTATAGATCCTCTTTGCTGCCACACCTTTGTTTTCGTCACTTCCAATTACCTAACAACAATGTGGCAAACCAAAAGGGTGAGACCCATGTCCCAACAAGAGATATAACCTCCAACAACGCTTATCGATTACATCATTTTAAATAGTAGATAACTGAGCAGTTGTAGTATTTAATAATCAATTGAATAGATTGAAAAGTGCAAGTATGCTAAAAGAATTAAGCAATCAATCTTAGCAACAAGTATGATTATCAATGTATCCATAGGTAACAAATAAATCCATTTATGTAGATAGATATCTACTCAAATTTCATCAAACTGCATCTAATAACAATCATCATCATTAATCTGACTATCATCATATTCCTTGCTAACAACACAAATAATCTAGTAGCATAAGCATCCATGACATCAAGAATATGTCTAGTAACATAACATGGCTATCAATATTGGCATCTCAAATAAAGGGGACAAATCTATATCATAAGTAGAACTAACATCATAACACAATGAACTGTATAGGCATGATTAGCAGTTTAAACATTTCTAATTACATAGGCATGGCTAGAAATATTAAACATAGCTAGCAGCAACATCTTAACCATCAGTTTCAGTATATTTGACAACATAAGTTTGTTTACAACATGAGCATAACTACAATATGAGTATATATATTATCTCTTATTGTACTATACATGATCTCAATTAAAAGAAAGTAATCAAGGGTTATCATTCAATATGAAGCATCATGTATAACCCTAAAGAGATATGCTACATGGCTGTCTTACATCTTTTATTATGCCCTGAGGAAATTAAGGATATCACTCAAAATCCAACTGACCACTGCTAAGTCAAAATCAGTGCCATACAAGATCTAGGAAGAGTCAGACTCCTAAGATCTTCTCCACCCCCGGTCACTATGGGTCCGCCACAACGACACATAAGGTCAAGCTACTAAAAACCTAGTCTGTCCTTGGTACAGGTCACGGTACTAGTGAAAGGAGGTGGGTACGCAAACCCTACCATCTGAGGTCAACCGTAGTTGTCCTCCAATCTTATCACATATATAATCACCAAGACACGACCGCAGTCGTTCTCAATCACATCAGTTGTATGAGTCATGACCATAGCCATCCTCCACAACCTGCATTGTGGATGACAAGGATATATCCTCAACTTGCCACCCCCACATACTTAACAGTATGCACTCCGAGTTTCCCTTAGGCTCCTATTGGTTTGGTGTAATTCATGAGTTCCGTGGAACTCATTTTTTGAGAACTCTAGTTCAATTTTGAGAACTTAAGTTCCATTCACTTCGATGTGATTGGTTTGTTGTAAGTGTAAATAAGGAAATTGTTAAAAATATTGTTAATTATTACTTTGTAATATGAATAAATAAAGATGGCAAAGACATAAACAAATAATCATATTCATAAAAAATATCATAATATTCTTAAATCATAATAACCTCAACAAGTGGTTATGGTGCAAATTTTGCTCTTTTAAAAATATTCTGTTATGGTAAATTTATAATTGTAATAAAATATATATATGATTAAATAATTTCACAATATTTTTGTTTCACTTTATGTATACAAAATATTGTAATAATATTCACATTTCATATACCTTATAAATATAAATGTTGGTTCGTCACTATTTAACAGAATGTAGAATATTAAAGTTGCACTATTTTGTAGGGAATTTTACTATATTATTCTTACATGGTTAAAATTAATTATCATTTTTCACATCATAATGTTTACGCATGAAGAATAAAAATATATTAGGTAAATCACATTATTTTTCACATGATGTAGTATATTTTTTTATGATGTTTATAATTTTTATTTTGTAAACTGCAATGACAATGGTGGTTATAGTGTAAAATATTTTACATAGTGAGATTATAGTATATAATATCTTATCATATTAATTTATAATTTTAGTAATAAATTATATCCACACTGCTAATATTTTCAGTCATAAATATTTTACATGTGTCACTTATAACAAATGAAGAATATAATTGTATAAGAAATTTTGTTAGTTGTCTTGTAACTCATTTTCTACTCTTTTTAAGGGGGAACTTAGGAATTGTGTTTTGTATGTAAGTTTGTAACTCATCGGAAGTCATAGAACTCAAGTTCCAACACTTACTTTAAACCAATTATGAAAAACTACTTAAGAAACTCCAGTTCATAAGTTTTCCAGAGTAGTTACGACAAACCAATCAGAGCCTTAGGAATACTCATTTCACCATCTGGCAAGTTCTGACACTCAGATGGATCTATGGCACAGGGAACTACATGATTAGAGTTTCACTTGGTTTATTATGCCAATTGGGTGAATTAAGGCTGCATCAAACAACTGGACATACAAAACCTAATTCACTTCTAGCATGCATATATATATCAAAACTTGAAAAGATATAAAACGTATGAAAAATAATTTCTCATCTCACCATCACATGGTACTATTCACTTTCCATTCATGAGACTACACTATTCATCATACTATCACAAGATATAAATCCTTTTCACAATATCACAGGGTATCAACCCTTATCAACATAAGAGGATTACACCTCATTCAGGGCTCAACCATGTCCAAAGGTCATTAAGATCATCATACTATCATAGGATATATATCCATTTCACAATATCACAGGGTATCAACCCTTATCAACACAAGATGATTACACCTCATTCAGGGCTCACCATGCCCAAAGGTCATTAAGACCATCATATTATTCCCTGCAAGATCATCATTATCTTTACATGCCTTTTAACAAGGCTCAACATCATTACTTACATATAATACACTGGATCAACACAATATTGCATTAATGAGCTAGGAGATATTCATAAATAATCATAACAGGATTATATTAACATTAAGAACATTCCTTTATTACATCAACATGCAAGGAATCTAGATATGATTAACCCTCATCATATTCATAATGCACATGTTTAGCATAAGAAAGTATCAACCATGTGGCTATGATAACCACCAATTACCATATTAAGGTTATGATCATATTAAGGAGGTTATTCCCCATCATTCCATCATATAAGAATGTTAAACATGAATACTCATCTTTATCTATTTGCATTAGAGTTAGGTTCGACAAGATAAATCTTATTAATGCTACTAATCAACACTTATACCTGAAACCCTAACTCACGACATCCCTATTGGATCATGGATGCATAAGGTGAAGAATCACCATCACATTCCATACCATTCTCAAGTATGATCCCACACATAAATCAAGGTGTAACCATCGGGTTATAGCATACACTACAAAAAATATGGTCTTTAACTACAAAAAAAAATTGTAGCGAAAACCCCAAAATTTGTAGCTAAAAGCTTTGGCTACATTTATCCTTACATTTAGAATATGAAGCTAATACCCATGTAGCTAATTGTTTAGGCTACATTTTTCAAAGTTGTAGTTAGTTATTCCTCTAGCTACAAATTCATATGTAACCCTAATTGTAGGTAAAATGTCCTTACACATAAAAATGTAGTTTCCATTGTAGCTAAATATATGACTACAATTCAATTTGTAGCTATGATATGTTGGAAGAGATGACATTGGTTAC
Source organism: Alisma plantago-aquatica (assembly GCA_963693085.1). Lineage (NCBI taxonomy): Eukaryota > Viridiplantae > Streptophyta > Magnoliopsida > Alismatales > Alismataceae > Alisma > Alisma plantago-aquatica. Next base: position 1,913,346,830 of record OY856409.1, on the reverse strand, counting down.
AATTTGTATATGTAGTTCATGTATAGCAAAAATTAGCATTTACTACACATGTAATTATAGCTAGTTTGTAGTGAAATATACCATGTACTACACATACATATGTAGTAAGAGACATTATGTATCCAATCAATCCTTGCCAATAGAGGGGTTTTCAAAAAGAAAAAAGATGAATGTTAATCAAGATCGAGTTCTCCTTACCATTTTAATAATGATACTTTTATTTATATATGAACAATGAGTACACATGGGGAGGACATTAACCTAGCCCCTGTTATACAATATGCATAGAAAAAAGATACATGTATACAATATATTCTTCTGACTGCCTCTATCCACTGTAGACTCTATATTCCACATGATCATGTGCATCTTCTTCTATGTTGATTTTTCTTTTTTATTAATTCCACCACTTATATTGTCAACGAATATGATAACATTAATAAACTCATATGAAGAGAAAGACCGCTAAGCTATTTCTCTTCTTAATTGAAAATAGAGAAACTTCTCCATGTTCTGCTTCTAATTGGCCATAGGAAGCTCGTGTAGTTGATATTGATATTCATGGAGATTCTTGAAAGACAAATCATTCTCATCAAAAACTGGCAGCTCCACCCGGTCCCCAAGTTTGAGGTTTCCATATATCTCAACACCTATTTTGTGAATCTGAGACTATATATTGGATAATTCCTTTGTCCTCTCTTTGTTGTGGCAGTTGTTCCTATACAAGAGATATGACAGCCAGCTATAACTTAACATGCATTAACATAATTTGTGTTATGCGGGTGAAAGTAAGAGAGTATGATATTAATTTTGAGAAAATAACGTGTACTTGAAGAAACTAATGAAATTATTGCATAGTTTACCTTTCACATGTACATGAACAACAGTTTATGATACTCCAACCAAAGTTATGCAATGGGTTATTTTGTCTGGCATGAAGACGTGATATGAAGGCCTTCTCGACAATCATTCTTGGCATCAAATAACCTGACCTACAAAATAGGTCATAGTGAATGATCAAGTTGCCTTGCTAACTTCTCAAAACACCTAGACTATCAATCATTGCACCTTTTCAATGATTTAGCTAAGACTTCTAGTGAATGTGTTACCTTTATTGTACTAGGTATTCCATTTGACATGGAGTTACCTACTGCAATAGGGATGTTAGAGAAGTAGAGTAGAAACCTTAAAGACTATTTACTAGATACTAGAGTAATTAAACAACATTGCAGTTGGAATTATTATTACGAAGGATTCTACACTGGTTAAAACAATCTATTGCAGTACTGTAGATTGTTTACAACCAATTACTAGACCAATTCTCATGTAAAGAACTTTTAAATCATAATCCCATAATATGTATGTGATTTACTATAGCAACTACCCAATGACATACCAAGAGACTCCACTATCAATTCTACAGTACTGGGTTCTAACTAAACTCAAGGGGGCTGCTCATTTAGAACTTATTCAAACTGTCTTGCTACTTGGAAGTCGTGAAATGAATCTAGTTTATGCAATATGCAACCACAAATATTGTTGATAGTATCTGATTTTAAATATTGTACAAAACAACACAAGTCCTTGAACTATAAGTTTCTGATTGGAACTGGAAGCCTTCTTATTGTAATACAACATGTTGGGTCCCTCTGGCTTTTGACATCATGAAAGCAAACACTAAAGCTACTTGCTTTCTTGGTAATAGGGTTACCAACTTCAACTTAATATTCAGAAATTATAAAGTGGAGCTTATTACAAAGTTTGCTAGAATAAGTGTTTCAAGTGTGGTTTATTCTAAAGTAATATACGTAGAAGTCCTTATAGAAGAAATAACTAAAATTTGGTGTAAGCATTCCTAGAAAAGTATAATTAAAGAGCTTGAGCTAAAAGAAGTTATTTATAGAACAACACATGTCACACAAATAAAATATATTAAGACTGACAATCAATGTGAAACATGATACAGAATTAAAATAGTGTACACCAAATACCTTCTAGCCTTTTTGTTGTGCATTCAGAAATAGACCATTCTTGATCTTTTATTGAAAACACTTGTTATGATCCTAGAATGACTGATCAACAGGGCATATGATATGCAACTTGAATGCCTTAGAGTTCAGGTCTTATTAAAAAAAAACTTTCCTTCTACTGATCTATTAGTGTGGTCTACTTGGTAGAGACTAAAAAATCATTTGTAACCAAATAGCTTTACAATTAACCGCCTCATGCACATCATCCAACTGTAAACAATATACGTCATCCTCCATCTCCAATCTATTACTTCTGGTATCAATGGTCCTATAGACCAACTTAAAGTGAAAAGATAATCAATTAAGTTGAAAATGTGGTACATGCAAAGTATCAATGTATGTTGATTCCTACTCACTTCATTGATGTGCATATGAAAGGAGAGATAAGGACTAGAATTATCAATTGGTATGCTTGATCTGGTTCAAGTAATCCAAACACAAGCAATGGTTTAGCAAGGTGAAAATTAGATATCGGTGACAGAGTAAATGGGAGTATAGTAATTATTAGCATACTAATAGATATGTAACCACATAAAATGCAAACATATATTATAGATTTTTTATTTGTACATTTGCATCATGATTTTGGTTTAAACAAACATTTTCAAGTTTCTAACCTTTGGATGTGGTTGCTTGCCTACAAAATCTTTTGCCTTGATACATACCAGAATAGATTGGTTCCTGCAAACACTTTTTTCCCTTGGTTTCTACAAAAATATGTGATTTCTTGCTGAGAAATATCCAGCCAGAAGGCTTCTCCATCAACACTAACTAACATAGAGCTATGCCAAAATAGAAATAGGCTGATGCAAATATCTTCAGATCACAAGAAGGCAGATCATGTTAGAGAAAGGTTCAAATGATAGATCATCAAATATCTATTAATTTAAATCCTTGACATGATTTACAGTATGTAACAATTTAGATTTACTCCTTTATCACATGAAAGTCTACAATTTTGATATGTCACATTCCTTTGGATTCTTGTTAATGTTTCAGAAGCAGCTAGAATGTTAAAAATTAGAGGCATATTATTAAAGATGATCATATTTCACATGGAGAAAATGAACAATGTTTGAGGTGAGTAACAATATCCAATATACGGTTTAGACTCTTCAAAGGCATCAATTTTCTTACCATTAGTCATGTGCTTGTGCAAATACTAAAGTGAATAAGTAGATGAAGAATAGACAACTCCCAAGGCAATGTAACTATAGAGCCAAATATAAAGCAAACAGAAACAAATGGTAACATATGGCGGCTTTCAAATTTAGAAGATCAATGGTAACACATGGTGACCTATAGATTTAAAATATATATACCTAAACTCTGAATCCTTTTCTTCTGTCCAAGGACAACGTTCAAACTCTTCTGTACAATATCATTGTGTTGGTTTCACTTCCATCTCACGAGAAAAATGAACTTCCCCTAGTTCGTTGGCTCTAGGAATAGGTACCGATAATACGTACTCACAAATACCAGATATGGGACTGAATGAAGACAAAAGAACATAATAAACAAACAATATATATATTACGGTATAATCCAAAAGGTAAATGCACGAAAAACCTTTTGTAAGGTTCAATAACAAATAGAAACTGAAGGCTAACATAGCACAATCAACTCACCTTGGAATGCCATTCATATTACCTAGGGGTTAGCAAATAATGGTCCAGACCGCAAAACCGAACCGCACTGCTCAATTCAGTCTGGTCCGGTCCGATCCATTTTGTGTTCGGTCCGTTCCACGGTCCGGGAATTTCGATGAGTTCGGTCTTCGGTCCGGTCTGGTTCAAAACCGGTCCGGTCCGGACCGCAAATTGACTTTTATATAAAATTCATGTATATTTGAAGGTGTATTCTATAATAATTACAAATAAAGTACATATATAATGATTACTAGTATAAATGTTTGATACTAAAGTTATATAATTGTTAGAAGTGACTAAGATTATCAACTTTGTATAATTAAATAAGTTGTAAAACATGTAAAAAAGGCTGATTACGGTCCAAACGGTCCGGTCTGCGGTCCATATATTTGTTCAAATTCGGTCCGCAGTCCGGTCCGGTTCTGGACCGATGATCAGCCCTAATATTACCCAGTTGTTTACATCATATATTTATTTAAATGAATATAGCTGAATAACACCATTAAGATCGATCCATACATAACTTCCATTCCTATTAATGAACCATTAAAGGACACTGCGTTGACTAAACCAAGGCATTGATCTTCATATCACAATATGCCAGCGTAAGAAAAAAGAGACAAAACTATCAGTGGTAACAACATTGTGGTTGATGTGCATTATACCAATAGAAGAGGTCCAAAATGAAGTCTCCTCTACTGCATTAATTTTATGTAAGATGGAAAGTAGAGGTTAGAAATTAAGTCACGGTTGTTCAAGCATCTTGTTTATAGCCACCAACATTGTATCTGAGGAGAAGTTGTAATAATCATGCCACATTGAAACGTAACATGTTTACAGATCGAATCTAAGCGACTTTGGAATTGAGTGATAAATTAGAACCTAATGGTTCAATTTAGTTGGTATTTAATTTGTATTGCAGATTGGATTTGAGAATAAACCAAATAAGTCATTTTGAACAATATTATAAAAGTTTAATGTGTGCATCGGGTACTGAATGCATTTGTGTTCTGATCATGGCATAAATCTGGAACAAGACATTTTGAGAATATATAAATAAACTATTTAAACAACAAAGATAACACACTTCATATTCTGAGAACGATCATACCTATTTGTGCTGCTTGACATTTGTTATTTTCACCACTAGACCAGAACAGTTTAAATCCACAAGAAGGCGATGTATCATACTTTCAAACTAGGAGCTAAAGCAAACCATGATTTTTCTCTAAGTAGAGTATCTGACCAAAGACCAAAGATATCTGTGGAATTTTACCTATTGGGACCAAGAAACATTAAGGAGCTATATAGAAAATTGATTGTTTTTTCCTCCCATCCTTTTGGTTTCCGTTGCCTTACCCGCAACCATAGTCACGATCTGCAATTCTGTAATAACTCAAATCAAAGTGGTAGTTGGTATACAAATATAATATTCTTAGTATGACTTGTCAAAAAAGAGGCATCCTGCTAGAGGATAAAATAGTAAAGAAGGATTGAGGGTCAAGACACAAGAAATACGAAGACTAGGGACTTTGCGTACGACATTGCTACTCCACCCTCAGCCAGGTTTATCCAAACCAGGAAAGGTGACAGGTCGGACGATCCATATGTAATATCCTTACCTGGAAAGTGATCTATGACCAAGGCTCTCCTTTGTAGTGACAACGCCTAGGAAGAAATCTAATATTGTCATCATCCGCAGCAGTGGATGACGCATCAGCCATCAAATGTCAGCGTCTGCTCATTGTCCTCCTGATCTGTTGATCCCCGATCATGATCCCTCTCCTCCTGCTGGCCTCCCTACCGATCCTTGTGATGATTTTTTCTGTGGTGTGCGTACGCCGAACCTCATGCGGAGAGAGCTGGAAACAACCAGTGATAATGATCGATGGCAGAAAAACCATTTCCTTTGGTGATCGAGCACAGGGTAGACAGATGGGCAATGGAGAAATAGGATGAAGGTGATCTGTATGTGGAATTTTTTATTAGAAATGGAGGATAGTGGAGAATGCGAGAGGGCAGTGTGACGAGGGATGGGAGGGGATGAGAGTGATGTCCGCACAGTTATCCAATTTTTAGCGTCCCGACTCCCGCGTCTAAGGGAGTTCAATTTTCCATTGCCGGCGGGAATTTTTTGGGAAAGATTTTTTCTTTCAACAACTCACAGGGTCATACAAAACTAAATACTACATTTAGGTAGTTACATAATTATAATATGTAAAGGAATGTATATTTAACTATATATGCAATATATGTAAGTAGAATAGTTGTAGCTAAAACACCTTTTTTTGTAGTGATACTAGGGTTTCAACAACAGTAACAGAGTACTCTATGATTGTATTAGTCATTCAAGGACTATTCATACCCCATAACCATCATTTAGTTATATTAAATCTAGGTATAACAAGCTATACCTCATTAGGGTTACATATCAACACAATATGATTATCATTCCTTCTATTCATATGAGAGAATAGATAAGACTACCTTATTAAGGGTAACCCTCCATTTGTTCCATCATCATTCAACCCATATCACCATACCACAATGTCATCCAGAACCATTGGATGTTTAAAAGGTAAGACCATTGGTTGTTTACATAAGTAAGAACCTTGAATGAATCATATATGATGCTATTGAGTTGTGATCTATAAAAGTCACCATTTAACCTTATACATACTTTGGTTAACAACAATAAGGGTTCTGTTGAGAGTAGGGTAAACCCAACAATTGACTGCTCATTTAAAACAAGCCATCCATTTTCAACAAGTAAGCTCCTTAAGTTGATCATATAAAGGAAACCATCTAAACCACATTATTAGGACCAACATATTAAATTAGACATCATTCCACTTTATTGGAGGAATAAACATTAGATCTTGACCATTGGGTCAAGTTCATATGTTAAAACCATCAACTACAGTATAGGTCCGACCATTGCATCAAGTGACCCAAGAAACCATTGGTCTAAGGCTTAATTGATGCTACAACTATAATGATTAACTCAACATAGATTGTAGAGACCTGATACACCATCATTAGTGACCATTAAATCACCATAGATTGTTAGATCAACACTATATTCATTAATCAGCATCAAATATTAAGCTAATGTCATCATTTATTGATAACATCAGTAGGGTACTTAATGGTTGATCATTAAACTTCTAATTGATCCAAAACCAGACCTAAGGTGTGACCATAGGTTGTCACCATCATATGACACCTTTGATCTCGACCTTCAGTTATCATGAAGACAACACCATAGGGTTGTTGCAATGGTACCATCATCGGGTCATGGTTTTATAGAAGAAATCAACTTTAAACCCTAAAATTGACCATTGGTTGATAGGTGCTTAGCACCATATGTTGTCGAACCAACCTGATCCAAGTCATATTACACCTTAGGAATAACGTACACATGATCACAAGTTCATCTAGAACTGAAATCAGAACAGGGAACATTATAAAAATCAAAATCCAACTCAAGCATAGCTTTTTAGTGCATGGATCATCATCTTCAACTAAGAACATGAGTTAGCAAGCTTATGATAAGCAATAAACATGGAGCGAGTTATAAAAATTGCCTCTAATGAGAAGATGAAATATCAAACATAAGAAAACTCAATCTTTTAGGGTAGAAAATCCAAGCATAAGCTATGAACTCGTTCATCTAGCACCTTTCTTCATCACATGAGCAAACCCTAAGCATAAGGAGCAAGAAAGGTAGGGTTTTAGAGCTTTAGAGCAATTTTTACCACGGAACAGAAAGGTTTCGACCTGAAGAAAGATAACAGGAAGTATAAAAAAAAATGGAGGAAAGAAGGGGATTCTTACTCTTTCAGGTCAAGATCACTAGAAGGAAGCTTTTCAAACCCTAAATGGAAGTCAATTGCAACCCCAAATTCTTTTTCCAAGAAGCTCCCCTCTTTCTTCTTCCTTGGATAGGAAATTTGCAGAAGCACAGAGGTAGGACGACGTTTGTAGAAGGAGGGAAGTGGTGGAGAGAAAATGGCTTGTTTTGGTGCTTAGGGATAAGAATATGAAACTTTAAGATAAAGAAAAAGAAAAAGTTGAAGTTCTAGTATCTTTCCAAGTGTCCATGGCCTTAAACTATTAAGAATATACAAGAACACACACAAGAAGCTCCCTCACCATCCATAGAGACATGCATATCTCTTATTTCTTGAATTTCCAAGAAAAAAAAGTACTCACTAGTTGATAGCTACTAAAGGTAGCTCATCCATGAAGGGGTAAACCCTAAAATACCATTGGAGAAAACACCTTCAAAACAAGGTTTAAATGGGTTCCCCATGGATCAAAAAGCACAAGAATGATTATATAATATCCAAGGAACATAATTCAAGTGATAAATTGCAAAGAAAACCTCTCAATTGGGTAAATTGTAGAAAATTCCAAAATGTGCATAAAATTATATAACTTGCTCAAACACTGTCCAAATTGGACCAAATTTGAAAATTAAGCTTGTCTTATGATTTCAAAGCATACCACAAGGTTAGATTAGGGTTATAAGAATTCAATAATGATAATTAAGCTTATTCAACTCATTAAGCAAGTTTAGGGGCCTTATAGTTTCAGTCGACTTTAGGGCCATTCAATTGACTAGAAGTAGTTAGTAAATATATTCAGTGTGTAGATAATCAAATTAAGCATCAAACCAAACTTGAATCACTCAATTTCGAGATGATATGTAGAATCTAGAGTCAGTTTATAGTTGGGGTATACTTTTTGGTCGACTGACTCGTGAGACCAGTCAGCTGACCTAAATGATAAGGATTTCACCTACAAGAAGGTGGGACAAACTACAACTCTATTTTCCAATTGGAATTGTACAAAATTTCACATTGGTTATTAACCCATTGAAGATAAATTCTAATCAGCTGACCAGTAACCCCCACCCAATCCACTCTCAACATGGTCTTCTATCTATGGCCGAGTCACTCGATACATAAAGTGATTCAATGATGGGTCAACCAACTGTCTTGTATCATGTATATACTTGTTTTTATGTTAATTAAATTAAGCATTCAATAAACTTTAAATCATCTAGTTTTTAGTTTGCATATGTAAGTTATGGTCATTTGAGTAACCATGTATACTTTAGTGATCCTCACTCCAACTATTGGAGTTGGGAGTGAGTATATGCAATATTTTCATTTTATTGGCTTTTCATGGAGGGATAATTACTTTTATCTTCTTCTTGAATCAACCTACAAATAAGACACTAAAAATATATTAACTTCCAAACAAATTGCATAAACTACTCCAAACTTAAAACAAGTGAAATGTTGAGTAAAATGCAAGCGAGTTATAAAAAACCACATCTAAAATACAACTAAAAACATGATGTATAGACATTCATCACAAACAAAAATTCGATGAAAACTAAGAAATTATTGGGAAATTGTAAATATTTCAGATTTTATATTTTGAGATGTGCTTTAAATGCATGAATCCTCCATAAATAATATATTGACAACCTTCTTTCATGGATGATCATATTTATCTCCAAAGATACCGAATTGATACATTCATAAAAAGATCAAGTAGCTGATGATGGAATGAGTTTAAAATTCTTTCAATGCTGTTTCATTTTATATTAATGTTGAAAATAGGCTAAGTGGATACCAATAATAAAAATATCCCATATTTAGAGAAAAAATGCATGGAATCTAGAGAGATATGTGTTTCTATAAAAAAATGGTGGAACTATGGTTTTATATGGTTTGATAAAATGCCAAAAAAATCATGTGAAAAGGTTCTACATGATCTCATGCATTAATATGCATGTGTTGGTTTCTTATAAAAGGGGTTGGTGCTACATAGAAACCAGACACAAATAGGAATTTCCCTTACAATAGGGAGAGTCCATAATACTAGTTTTCATCTTAATTTTTAAAATATTTAGTGAAATGCATTATGGATAAATGTTTTGTCTAATATTGTATTATTAACATTAGATTCAAAGTTAACAGAAAGAGGATGATCATGGGGGGTCATTGCCATGGGGGTCACTATTATTGAGATCACTATCATGGGGGTCACTAGCATGGGGTTGCTATCAAAGTTCACTAGAAAAGGGCTATTGGTGATGGTTCAATTAATCCTCAATATGTAATAATTTTAAGATAAATTGAAGAATCCAGGAAATTTATGGGAATAGACCAATAGAGATGCTCTTATATATTGTTTATTCTCAAAAAGGTTCACAAGTTACCCTACATTGTATGATCATTGAGAAGGCCATGGACAATGAATATAAGCTTTTATATTTGCCTCAATGATTAAATTTTTTATTTATTTAAAGACCACCATCTTGATTCCATGAAGACTAGGAGAGACTCCACCTTTGTTTTTTTGGAAGTCTTTGCAGCCATTGAACTCGTCTAGAATGGTGAAGAATACCAAGTTAAGGAAGGGACTATGGACCATTTTGCATTGACCTATGAGTGTCATGAGTGTGTTGGCTGCTAGTGAATCCTTCCCAGGTAGATCTAATGGAGGTGGAGCACTATACAAAGGAATCCCTTTCCTTGTCAAGCTTGGCCTCCTTGAGGTAGGCCAAAGGCTCATTAAATGATTTGAATAATAATAAAGGCAATTTCTGATTTATATGTTTTAACTATTTCTGAGATGATAGTGTAACATGATAGATGTCTAAGGAATTGTTTTACTCGATGATGTATGCTTTTAGGTTAAGGACCTAAACGATGAGATCATATGGATGTTAAGAGTATACATTCTTGTTTAGTCCCAAGTCAGTTGTTATTGTGGAAATAACCATAGACATGAATAACACTAAATACTAGATTGTGTGTTGGTTGATGACAGAATCTCATTAGTCATGATATAGTGATATCAACCCAAGCACATAGGTACTTGTTAGAGAACAAGTGTACCGGACGGACCCACCATGAGAGTGACACATGGAACCATGATTTGGTAGTCACAGTCAGCTCTCACAGTGATGGTGGTGAGTGTGATTCTTCGACCTAAAATCACTACACTCAACACATGTCATTGGGTACACTTTGACATCATCAAATGCAGTCCTGAAACATGGGTTGTTATAAAGGTGATGATTGGGTGACTTTGACACATGGGGCTTTTGAGGGGTGAGTGATAGATATGGGATTTGTCCCTCCTAAGGCAGTTTGATGTCCATGGCCACTTGATAAGTAGGATTGAGAAAGGCATGTGCATGCATGTGTGAATCAATATGTGATATTGATGTCACACACATCTCACCCAGTCTGCTCTGAGATCAAGGAAATGGATGAACGTTGAACATGATAACTATACCATGCATTGAGTTCATTCAGGACATTAGTGACAAAGGAATTATACATTCAATATAACACCATTAACGGATTGTAGGTTTGAAAGTTGTTCTCCAACTTTCTATTTTCACTTGGGTAGCACTGATGTGCGAATAGGCATCGCTCCTTGCTTGTGAAGTCATAAGTGTTATGGACTTTCACTACCAACGTGAAATGGACCTGTAGGGTCACAAACATAGGATTTAACCTAGAAGAGGAGTTTATCCACAAATGGTGTTTAGATTGATTACTAAAGGAGTTTAGTAGTTCAATTAAACACTCAGTTGATTGATTGCTCAAAATCATAGTGTTGAAGGTGTTGGACCAAATGATTAGAGTATCAGATTGATTAAAACTGCAACTGACTGATTTTGCAAAGTCTGCACTCCCAGCCGATCGACTCATGTGATGAATTGATCGACTCAAGTTGGTGAACCGATTGTCTCAAGTGGTGAGTCGATCGACTCATGTATCAATGAAATGATCGGCTCAATCATTGAATCGGTCAATTCATGTAACCAACTGATATCGTTTAGAAAGTCAAAAGACTCTTTTTGCAAAAACATATTTGTTTCACTTGTACAAATTTTATTTGCACAAGGACTAATATGTGATTAGTCAGAAAAAAATATGAAAGTCAATTTGAGTTGGACCAGGACCAAAAACCGATCGACTCATGCTTGAACTGATCAGCTCAGGTGTGAACCAATCGGCTCAGGCCCCCCACCAATCAGTTCATTCTTGAAACTATCAGTTCAGCTGGCACAGTAGGTTGTTTTGTGGAAAATCTTGAATCCTTCTACTCCTGCCTTAATCCCGCATTGCCTAGGGTAGATAACCATGTCACATGACTCTCCTATATATATGGGTATTGGGGGCTTCTCAAAGTACAACTAGAACACTAGTTGCTCTGCAAAGTTGTCATTCTCTCTAGTTTTGGTAACCGAGAGAGCCCAAGAAAGTGCTACCCGATAAGGGAGGCACAACAAGGGAAAGACAACTATAGAAAGAGACTTTTGGCAGGAGATTGTGTCAGTGATTAGTACGCCGATAGGAGGGTGCGACTCCTTCTGGTGCCTTATGCGACAAGGCGATCAGAGTTCCAGGCAGTCTGTGTGGACGACTGCAGAGGCGGGAGATTTCTGCCTCTCGGAGGACAGCTGGCAATCCAGACAGTCCCGATGAGACTAGGAGTTGTACAAATATCATCTAAGACGGGAGGTGAAGACCACGCAAGCCGCGAGGTAACGTCATCGAGCAAGCCTCGAGACAAGGTACGCCTCTACAAACCATCCTTCCTATTGTATAGACGTTGACGCGATTCCTTTATTCTGGGTTTGGGAGAAGAAATTTTTTTTCCACTGCCTTCTTTGTCTCCATAAAACCCAATAGTGGTATCAGAGCCACGTCAAATGCTCTATACTTTAGGATTATCGATGTGATCGATTTTGGTATGTCGCCTTTATATATTGCAAATGATGTGAATAAAATTGGCTTTATGCATGTCCAATCCTAAATCCACAAATCCCAATATACATATGTGATATGTAATATAAATACACTCGATGCATGTCGCCCTTGAACGAGTTTTGTGGTGGATGTATAGCATGATTATGGCCAATAAACCCTATGTATGTGTGCATGGTTGAAAGTGGTTGCTTGCATCTCGGTTTGCGCACCGATTCCCTATCTCCTATTCCTAATGTAACTTTAGATAACTCGAGGTTTGTTTCCTACCTTTGCTCCCCCCGAATGTAAATCGGGGTTTCCTTTTTCAAATGTAAAATAGGATAGATCTTTTATTTCCTGATATGTCAAAGAACGGCGGACCTTTTTGACGACCGATTTGAGGAGCGAGACAAGCGGGTGGTGACCTGAGGAGATGTATGATGATCAGTGAACTGATTGGATGGAGGAGCCAGTCGATCGGCTAGTGGCACCCAACCGACTAGCCTGATGGGGAGTTGATCAATCATGGAGATGAGTTGATCAAACCCAGAACGACAAAGCACATAGTTCACCTTGTATAGGTTGCATGTGATGTGGACCTAGATGACCGTGATTCCTCTTCGCTCGACGAATCACATTAGGATGGCCATAATCATTGCTTTTATCATTTCACATGTTTTCTGTGGGATATAGCATGTATATGACACTTACTATATTGTGGTGATTGGATATGTATATGTACCTATAAAAGCAAATCCCTCATCTAAATATTAAGTCTTCCATTAGCAACACACATGAAAAACCTGATCGACCAAGCGTAGGTTATGCCAAAGTGTGGTGCACCATCTATCTCGCTGAAGTGTGAAAGGTAAACATGCAGGTTCTGCCAAAGTAGGGTGCATGTTTACTGTGTCGTCTTTTGGGTTAGACTTAACTGGTAATTCTTAGAGCGTCTAAGCCCAGAGGCACAGAATGTTCATGGCAAGGTGTTGTGCATGTTCATTCATTAAGAGTTGCATATGATGCATAGTCAAGTTGTGGGCGATCAGCCAAAGCTGACTAATGACTTGATGAAATACGGATCTTGCCCACTAGAAGATTGTGCGTTGCAATCTTCCGAATTAATGGTGAGGGCTATCAATTTGAATCAAAATAGTGGGAGCGGTAATTAATTAAAGGCCTAATTAACTATTGTCAAGTTTTATTCAAATCAAATAAAATCAAAAGGAGTTTTGACAAATGCAATTTTCTCTTGTAGAATGGAAAAAGAATCAACTTTTAAAATGGGAAAATTAATTGAGAATAAATTCCATAACTGGTTGGGGATTGTGAGAAGTGTTCTGCACAATCCAGATATACTGGTAGCCTTTGAATCCACTCTATGTACGCTTAAGAAGAAGGATAGTTCATTGATGGAGATCAATGGAACAAAGTCTAATGACAAAGAAACCAATGTCAGAATCTTCTGCACTCAAAACATGGAGAGGATGGAAGGAATGATGGAAGAAGAAGTGAGAGATAGAGATCTCTACTTCTGGTTTATACATAATAGAGATTAACTTTACTACTTCTTTTTCATGGGTACTTGATACCGGATGTGGATCTCACATTTTCTCAAATGTGAAGGATCTTAAGAGAAGTAGGCCTTTGGGGAAAGGCAAGGTTGAACTACGTGTTGCCAATGGGGAAAGAGTTGCCACCAGTGCCGTAGGAACCTATGAGTTAACTCTACCTAGTGGGCTAATAATGCAGTTGAAGAAATGCTATTATGTACCTACCATAAATAGGAATATCATATCCATTTCTTGTTTGGACAAGGATGGTTTTGAACTTCTTATTAAGAATGGAAAGTGTTCTATTTCAAAAGATGGGATCTTTTATGGCAGTTCCCCCAATGTCTTATAGTCTATACTTGATAGATCTAGAGACAAGTGTATACAACGTAAACACAAAAAGGAAAAAAACTCAACAACTCAAACAAAACATATCTTTGGCATTGTCGTCTAGGGCACATAAATGATAAGCGCATCTCTAGACTCCATAAAGATGATTATCTAGACTCTTTTGATTATGAATCAATAGAGACATGTGAATCTTGTTTGTTGGGCAAGATAACCAAGACTCCCTTTTTAGGTAAAGGTGAGAGAGCTAGTGATCTATTAGGACTCATGCATACTGATGTATGTGGGTCTTTTAGAACTAATGCCAGAAATGGGTATCAGTACTTCATTACCTTCACTGATGACTTCATTAGGTATGGCTATGTGTACCTGATGAAACATAAGTCAGAAACCCTTGAAAGGGGTTCAAGGATTTCATGAATGAAGTACAAAACCAACTTGCTAAAAGTATTAAAGCACTTCGATCCGATCGAGGTGGAGAATACTTAAGCTAGGAGTTTGAGGACCTTCTACGAGCCCGTGGTATTGTATCACAATGGACTCCGCCTGGAACACTACAACATAATGGTGTATCTGAAAGAAGGAATCACACTTTACTGGATATGGTGTGATCAATGATGAGTTTTGCTGATCTTGCGATTTCCTTCTGGGGTCATGCTCTTGAAACTGCCGCGTTTACACCTAACCAAGTACCATCTAAATCGGTTCAAAAGACATCATATGAGATATGAACTGGGAAGCGTCCCAATATGTCTTTTATGAGGATTTGGGGGTGTGAGGCATATGTCAAGAAAATGTTTCCTGACAAGCTAGGCCCTAGATATGATAAATGTTATTTTGTTGGATATCCTAAGGAAACCAAGGGATATTACTTATACCACCTAACTGACAACAAAGTGTTTGTTGCCAGAGATGATGTATTCCTAGAAAATGAATTCATTTCCAAAGGAAGCAGTGGGAGGAAAATAGAGCTTGAAGAGGTTCAAGCCCAACAAGAAAATATTGAATCAGTAGATGTACAAGAGGAACATAGAGATTCACAAGGTGTTTTGGAATCTCAGTCTCCTCAAGAAATACAAGGACCTCGTAGATCTAGTAGGACATGCCTTGAACCTGAGAGGTTTGGATACCTTGTGACTCAAGAAGGTGGTGAATTGATCATAGATGATGATCAAACTACCTATCTAGAGGCTATGGAGGCACCAGATTCTGAGAAATGGCTTGAGGCCATGAAATCTGAGATGGAATCCATGTACAACAAAGTATGGACTTTGGTGGAACCACATGAAGGGGTAAAACCCATAGGGTGCAAGTGGGTCTTCAAGAAGAAGACCTACATGGATGGAAATGTTCAAACTTATAAAGGTAGATTGGTTGCAAAGGGTTTCTGACAAGTTCAAGGTGTTGACTATGATGAAACGTTTTCTCCAGTTGCCATGATTAAGTCCATCAGGATCATGCTTGCTATTGCAGCTTACTATGACTATGAGATTTGGCAAATGGATGTTAAAATTGCATTCCTTAATGGGAATATAAATGAGGATGTGTACATGACACAACCTAAAGGTTTTCTAGATCCAAAGAATGCTAATAAAGTCTGTAAGCTACAAAGGTCAATCTATGGATTGAAGCAAGCATCTCGGAGTTGGAATCTTCAATTTGATGATGAAGTCAAAGTGTTTGGCTTTATTCAAAATGAAGATGAACCTTGTGTGTACAAAAAGGTTAATGGGAGCACGACCACATTCCTCATATTGTATGTGGATGACATACTATTGATGTGGAATGATGTCTCATCCTTAGAGAAGGTAAAGACTGGGTTTGGGAATACTTTCTCAATGAAGGACTTAGGAGAAGCATCCTACATTCTAGGTATTAAGATCTATAGAGATAGATCAAAAAGGCTTCTCAGACTAAGTCAAAGCACGTACATTGACAAAGTGATGAAGTAGTTCAGCATGGAGAACTCAAAGAGAGAAAACATCCCCATGTTACATGGAGTCACCATCTCTAGAGCTCAATGTCCCCAATCTTGTGAAGAGAGGGAGCGTATGAATGGGATCCCATATGCATCAACCATTAGATCCATCATGTACGCTATGTTGTGCATGCGCCCAGATGTCTCGTATACTCTCAGCATGATGAGCAGGTACCAGTTAGATCTCGGGGATGCTCACTGGACAGCCGTAAACAACATCCTCAAGTACTTGTGAAGGACTAAGGATCAGTTCCTTGTATACGGTGGAGAGGAAGAACTGGTAGTAAAGGGTTACACCGATGCAAGCTTCTAAAATGACAAAGATGATTACAGATCGCAATCAGGATTTGTATTTTGCCTAAACAATGGAGCTGTGAGCTGGAAGAGTTCCAAGAAAGAAACAGTTGTCGATTCCACTACAAAGGCCAAGTATATTTCTGCTTCACATGTAGCAAAGGAGGCGGCGTGGATCAGGAAGTTCATCACTGAACTTGGTGTAGTTCCCAGTAGCTGTGATGCAATTGAGCTTTATTGTGACAATAATGGAGTTATTACTCAATCTAAGGAACCCAGATCACATCAGCGGTCCAAGCACATACTGCGGCGCTTCCATCTCATACGAGAGATTGTACAATGAGGAGATGTGAAGATTTACAAAGTACCAACTGAAGACAACATAGTTGATCCACTAAATAAGGCCCTTTCTCACCAGAAGCATGATGGTCATGCTAGGTCATAAGGACTAAGGTTCCTAGGTGACTGGTTCTAAGTGCAAGTGGGATTCTTTTGGTATGTATGCCCATAGAGCAAGTCATGTGATGATTGTAATGGGATACTTTGTAAATGATTTGAATAATAATAAAGGAAATTTCCGATCTATATGTTTTAACTGTTTCTGAGATGATAATGTAACATGATAGATGTCTAAAGAATTGTTTTACTCGATGACGTATGCTTTTCGGTTAAGGACCTAAATGATGAGATCATACGGATGTTAATAGTATACATTCTTGTTTAGTCCCTAGTCAGTTGTTATTGTGGAAATAACCATAGACATCAATAACACTAAAGACTAGATTGTGTGTTGGTTGATGACAAAATCTCATTAGTCATGATATACTGATATCAAACCAAGCACATAGGTACTTGTTAGAGAACAAGTGTACCGGACGGACCCACCGTGAGAGTGACACATGGAACCATGATTTGGTAGTCACAGTCAGCTCTCACAATGATGGTGGTGAGTGTGATTATTCGACCTGAAATCACTACACTCAACACATGTCGTTGGGTACACTTTGACATCATCAAACGCAGTCCTGAAACATGGGTTGTTATAAAGGTGATGATTGGGTGACTTTGACACAAGGGGCTTTTGAGGGGTGAGTGATAGATATGGGATTTGTCCCTCCTAAGGGATTTTGATGTCCATGGCCACTTGATGAGTAGGATTGAGAAAGGCATGTACATGCATGTGTGAATCAATATGTGATATTGATGTCACACACATCTTACCCAGTCTGCTCTGAGATCAAGGAAATGGATGAACGTTGAAAAGGATGACTGTACCATGCCTTGAGTTTATTCAGGACATCAGTGACAAAGGAATTATACATTCATTGTAGCACCATTCATGGATTGTAGGTTTGAAAGTTGTTCTCCAACTTTCTATTTTCACTTGGGTAGCACTGATGTGCGACTAGGCATCGCTCCTTGCTTGTGAAGTCATAAGTGTTATGGACTTTCATTGCCAACGTGAAATGGACCTGTAGGGTCGCACACATAGGATTTAACCTAGAAGAGGATTTTATCCACAAATGGTGTTTAGATTGATTACTAAAGGATTTTAGTAGTTCAATTAAACACTCAGTTGATTGATAGCTCAAAATCATAGTGTTGAAGGTGTTGGACCAAATGATTAGAGTATCAGATTGATTGAAACTGCAATTGACTGATTTTGCAAAGTCTGCACTCCCAATCGATCGACTCATGTGATGAACTGATCGACTCAGGTTGGTGAATCGATCGGCTCATGTGTCAATGAAACGATTGGCTCAATCGTTGAATTGGTCGATTCGTGTGACCAACCGAGATCGTTTGTAAAGTCAGAAGACTCTTTTTGCAAAAACATATTTGTTTCACTTGTACAAATCTAATTTGCACAAGGACTAATATTTGATTAGCTGGAAACAAACATGAAAGTCAATTCGAATTGGATGAGGACCACAACCCGATCGGCTCATGCTTGAACCGATCGGCTCAGGTGTCCCAACCAATCGGCTTAGGTGTGAACTGATCGGCTCAGGTCCCCAACCGATTGGTTCATGCTTGAAATGATTGGTTTAGCAGGCATAGTTGGTTGTTTTGTGGAAAATCTCGAATCCTTCTACTCCTGCTTTAATCCCGCATTTCTCGGGGTAGAGAACCATGTCCCATGACCCTCCTATATATAGGGGTATTGGGGGCTTCTCAAAGTACAACTCAGAACACCAGTTGCTTTGTAAAGTTGTCGTTCTCTCTAGTTTTGGTAATCGAGAGAGCCTGAGCAAGTGCTACCTGATAAGAGAGGCACAACAAGGGAAAGACAACTGTAGAAAGTGACTGGTGGAAGGAGAGTGTGTCGGTGACTAGTATGCCGACAAGAGGGTGTGAATCCTTCCGGTTCCTTGTGCGACAAGGCGATCAGAGTTCCAGGCAGTCAATGTAGACGACTGCAGAGGCAGGAGATTTCTACCGCTCAGAGGATAGTTGGCAATCATGACAGTCTCAGTGAGACTAGCAGCTGCATAGACACCGTCCAAGACCGGAGGTGAAGACCACACAAGCCACGAGGTTACGTCTCCGAGCAAGCCTCGGGACAAGGTACGCCTCTACAAACCATCCTTCCTATTGTATAGATGTTGACGTGATTCCTTTATTCTGGGTTTGGGAGAATAAAGTTTTATTTCCGCTACCTTCTCTGTCTCCATAAAACCCAACAAGACCTCCATGCATCTAGGGCCAGTGGGAGTGCCACCGTAACTCCTCCCAATGCCCCAAAGCCATTTTATATTTTCCTTCTTGCTGTGGTCATATGGACCATACTTGATTTCTCCTTAGAGAACCAACACGACAATTACATTTTGTACCTGACAGCTTGAGGAGGGGGTGCACAAGCCAAAGGAAAATGGCGCATTAGGGTTCAGGAACAAGCTAGTGTCCAATTAGCATAGGAGGCTAATGCGTGGACCCATCCAAGACCCTCAACCCATATATGATAGGACTGGGCTAAGGACTAGAATGCCCGAGTTAGACCATAAATGAGGCCTTTCTTCTGACATGTGATCAAGATCCAACCAATGGAAATTAGTAAATTATTTTTGTTCATTTCAGAAAGTCTTACCTATAATGGAAATTAGGAAATGATTATTTTAGACTTTGAGGGTGCTTGAATAATTTTTAGTGACCCTAATCTTTCCAATATTTTATTAAATGAATCTATGTAACCCTAATCTATATGTAACCATATGTTGTTGAATTTGTAGTATGTAAATTGAAACATGGTTTACGGATAGGTTAGGATGAGCCCAAAAATGACTATGAACAATAACTAAGTTAGAAAGATCTTCTAGAATTGGAATGTTATGCATGTTATATTATTTGATCAAGTTGAATGAGTCATGTGATTCTAGTATTGAATAGGATTTTGAATAAAGGTATGCTTATATTGCTCTTTGACTTGACTATTGGTACTCAAAGATATTCTTGTATCCTCTTGAAAATCTTGGTTATCTATAAGAATGATTGTTGAGGTATTTAAACTATAACTCTCTTCTCTAAGTGTCTTCTTAGATTTGATTGATATCCTTTAGGACTAAATATGCCTTGCTCTAAGTAATAATATGTTATGTCTACATGAACTGTACATATTCAAGATGGTATGAGTAAGATAAAATTGATATCTTGTTTATGGTAATAGTTGATTATATAATTGCATAAGGGACACATGTTACAACTGATAACCCTAGTTATGGAGTTGTAAGTGAGTGTGGTGATAGTTAAAGGCAAGAAAGTATACATAATTAACTCAATGCAATTGAGAAATATATAAAATTACATGTTTGTAAAATATGGCCCTTGTTTTAACATGTTCATGTTGTTTATTGATGTAGTCTTGCTATATTTCTTAATGGTAATGTGGATATCTAAATTTCTATTAGACTAAGCAATACATTGTGAAAAGGTCCTCATACATGAGTATTTTGACTAAGTATAAGTAAAACCCTAATTATATATGTAGTGTATGCTCTAAGAACCGTTGATCTTCCCCCCACATTCAAAAGTCAAGGAAGGGAAAATGTATTTTGTAGCAATCCATAGATAATGAGAAGGTAAATATAGTTTTGAAAATATATAGGTGATTGAGAATCCATATGAGGTATGGTTACCCTAGTCCCTTTAAGTTTATCATTATATATGAGTGTGGTCAAGGTTGTATCTTCGATTTTTATATGGATGTATTGCGAATGTGGTTGAAATTATATGTATGTGATATGGTGTTATGTGGCAATCATGCAAATTTGCTATGATTGTGTCATGGCTTGAGTAGCCATGATATCTCTAATGTTTATTTCAATCTCTGACTGATGAGGTCTTACGATACATACTCACATCAATTGTAAAATGGAGGGATCTTAGTGGGTTCAAATAATACTAAAATCGTATAAAGCGGGCTCAAGAGATTCCCATTCATTAGGAAGTAATTTTCATTGTATTTTCCAAATTACATGTGGCAAGTTTGAAATACAACACACACACACACACACACACACACACACACATATATATATATATATATATGGTCTTCTAAGTATTGAATGAGATTATATGTTTATTTAATTGAGATGGTCGGTATGTTGGTTTGACAATCATATTAGAGTGAGATGTCTTTATATCATGTGGTAGGCTACCTTGTATCTTGATAAACTATCAAATGTGTCATGTGATATTGAATAGATCATACCATATTTCTAGTTTACATGGATTCTCTTAATATAGTTCCAAAACCCGTTCAACAATATCAAGTATATGTCTTTGCCTTGTTGGGGCTCTAATGAGTCTCATGCGATTGTTTTACATGTTTTTCAGTCTAACAAAAGTGATGAAAAAGATCGAGAAGGTATAGGATTAATGTAAGATGATATGGATCAATCTAGAGTGTCCATGACTTTGAATTTCCTAGAGTATTAGGTGGGTAATATATACGAGAGATGTATTGTGCTTTCCTTATTGTCTCTTGTATGTGCAAGTGTGAATCTATTTTAAATTGTCTATCTTGTTGTCTCTTCTTCTATATGATTATCTAGGTATCCAACCTACTATGAAACAAAAACATGAATTCAATTATTTTAAAATCATATCTTTTTTAAACTTTAGTGTCTTGTTATCCTTTAGCTCATCCATGGTGATATGTGAGTTTTTATTGGTTCAAAAAGTTAACAATACAGATTATGGGACTTAGCTTCAGGATTGTAGGATTTGTTCCCAGTATGGATGGTGGGACGTCCAACATGCATAAATGTTGATATGATCCTTTAGTTTAAAGTTATGAGATGTTTATATTTAATAGGACACATAAAGTTTTTCCTGGCTTTTCTATAATCTTTAATTTTTAGATTTTTTGTTTTCTAGTTTTGGTCGATTTTGTTTTGGGATCTATCATAATGATATGGTTAAATTATAAGTGTGTTATTAGATACTAGGTTAGATGCATTTGCATGGGTGATATGAACTAGGACTAAAATTCAAGTGACGAACATTATGCATATTGCATGAACTCAGTTTTTGGGTGCCCATGTTAAGTTAAGGTGCCCCTATCAATTTTGAAATATAAAAAATGGCGTAGTGTGCAATAATTTTGATGTGATTCTCCTAGTTTCTCTGACAAGAACATGGGTGAATAGGGTCTGAGGCCATAATAGAATACAAACTTATCGCAAAAGGAATGAAAAATTGTAAAGACCACAAAGTCTCTACCAAAGAATCATGGCAAACAAAACACCAATGTGTAGTAGCAGAAGTTAAAACTTTGACTATATTCAAAATGTATAAAGAGCACATTAGAAAATCTTCCCAAATAGGGTGTACAACTTTATACAAACAACAAAAGGATCTAGGTAGAGGAATACTAAAACCAAAACAACTTGTCTCCAAACAAAACAACTTAATATATAGGCAGCTATGTCCAAGATACAAGGTTGAACTCTTTATCCCTAGCCTTAGGCTGGTTCACCATGCTTCAAATGTGCACTCTAATCCTATATCTGGGTGGTTGGGATCACCCAACAAGAGAGAAATAAAAGTATGTGTTAATAAAAAGGAGAAGGACAAATATAAGGTATAACATTGCATAATTAAAGGATCCACTAAACTAAGAGATTTCAAGAGTATGAGGCAAGTAATCAAATAAGAAATAGAAACTGCCATATCTCAATAACAACAATAATCACATAGCATGAATATATTATGACACAAAATCATATCAATGCAGGGTGAGGCACCTACCAGACCTACACCAATAGGTGAGGGAGAGTGGTCACATTCCTAAACACCTACAAATATATAATATGAAGGGAGTGGTCACATCCTTCGGGGGAGAGTGGTCACATTCCCCATAATATAATATGAGGGGAGTGGTCACATCCCTCTAGGGCTCATGCCCTCTATGGGTGGTTTGTACTCATGTACACTACATTGTCATTTGGCCAATAAATACATCATGTTGAATAATATACTTGGCAGTAGTGAAATATAAATAACATTTGCATCATAGCATTGGGGAATAAAACCCATGAAATAAATCAAGTAAATGAAGCCAACATAGACGATAGAAGATTCAATTTAAATAAAGAGCCAAGAAAGGCAATAGTAAGATATCAAGGCTAGCATATTAGGAATTTAGGGTTGGATAAAAGCCCAACTGAGGAATAGGGTTTTACATTGCACATTTATATGTTAACATCCATAAATAGGGTTCACATACCTTATTGGAGATTCATACCCGTCATTATTACTGATTAGATTGTATCAACATCCATTAACTCTAGTTACAAACATTTCACATAAATTAGCATTTATTAAGCGTAAAGTATAAAGGAAATACCCATTTTAGACATTATTCGAAAACCACTGATTTATGACTCAAAACTAGGACCAAAAGCTCACTTAGGTTTCACTGATTAAGAAAACATATTTTGTTTATCAATTTGGAGTTAAAATGAATTAATTATGATTTTTAGAACATTTAACACACTCAAAGTGGCATCCCAGGAAAACTTTGAAAAGCATTGGGAATCAGGTCTCAAAAACCACAAAATCATATTCTACATGAAAAATCCTTTCCAACGAGTATTTACTCGAATTTTTCCGATAACATATCAATTTTCTATGATTTATTTTCTCTAGACCAATCAGAGAGAAAGAAAAAAACCATGTAGGCTAAAAAGGCTTGCGAGAAACAAAATGGAAAAATACCAAAATGCCCTTGGCATTAAAACACGAAGGCAGGAGTATGTGAGAGTAAAAGTGTAAAAATGATCGGTCATCTTCTACCTTCAGCGCCAGCCATGGACACGAAGGAGCAACTTGACCATTTGGGTGTTTCCTCGTTTCTTAACCAAAATGGACGTACAGGTACTCAAAACGAAGCTCAAGACGAGAGGAACTCACCCGTATGATGTATTGGGGTGCTGCTATCACCGAACATCCAGGAAAAGGGCCATAATACCTATGAGAAGGTGGAGGTTTCGGGACTAAGCGGGGGATCTTCAGGCCAAATTAGCAACTGTAAAAGCTTACAATGGGGCCGAAGGAGGTGTGGGAGGTGTTACTTATAGGTGAGGGAGGCCAAGGCTCCAAAATGACAAGTGGGTGGAGAGGGTGCAGCCGGCGCCTATGGGCATTTGGGCTATGGTGCACGGGAGATGATGAGTAAGGACTTAAATGGTGTGGCTCGAGGAGACAAAGCTAACACAACTTAAATCTCGCAAAATTATCGAGAAATGAAGGAGAACGAAGTGGAGGAGCCTAGGCGTCATCTTGGTCAGTGGGATGGAGGTTAAAGATGACCCCAGATCCATTGGATTGAGATCCAATGGGGGCAGAGTGCATGACCTCAAATTTTAACCATAGGTTTATGACAACACCTAGAATGATTTTATGCATTTAGTTTCTCGAAAATCACATGGTTAGGTCCCTAATTAATTTATAGACTATAAAAGCATATAATAAAGCATAAAAAGAGCAATTAATATAAAGAATATCTTTTAATGACATAATAGGGTATATCTCCAGATATTAGTCACATATAAACATTATGAGTCATATCTAAACATATAATACTCTTATTAGTGCATTATTTCCCTATTTGAAGGAGAGAGAAAGTAACTGGGTTAAATACACTCAAATACATTAAATTACTCATATCTTATCTAATAGGGATATAAAAAGCTCCAAATAACATAATCCACTCATATTATCTCATTAATTGTCGAATTACATGATTAGACCTCACTTATCTCATTAGATGGGTTATTTGTGCAAAACCCCCTACATAAACATAAATGTAGGTAATTAGTGAATTACACCTCAAGAAAGGCTCAAATTCAACATCGAGGCCCAAGAAGGCTCAAAAGGATGGGAAATTTATTAGAAGAGTCCAAAATGACTAGAAGGCAAAGAAAAGTACAAAAGTGGGTAAATTGCATAAAGGACTCTGAGATTTAGTATGTTACAACACTCCACCCCTTAAAGAGGATTTCATCCCCGAAATCATAGCGATAGGAAAGAGATAGGGTGAGTGTGCAACATCCCAACATTAGGAAACTAGGTGTTACATCAAATCTATGATACTTCACAAGCTCTATACATAAGCCAAGTCTCACTAAGGTTTCCATTACCTTTTATCAAACCTAATATAATTAACACTTTGGCTTATAAGCATAATCTTCATATGAAAAAGCATCATCTTTATTATACCATTACATGTGACATACATTTTACTCTCGTTGTTGTAACAAGGATTACATCTCATCATTAAGTACCAAAACATATTCTTTTCCCTTATAAGGGTTTTAAACACAATTAGGGTTTACTAAGAAAATCTCAACATCTATTAATGTATTAGGTCACAAACCTTAAAAACTAGAATCTAATCTCCATAAAAACCATCATGTAGAATTATCCCTGATAATTTTGTAAGAAAAAGATAATATAATCCAACAAGTTATTAAGCCTACCATAATGCCAAATAAGGTCACATATATTATCACATATTGCCAACTTACATTAGATACTCAAGTTAATGACATCATTTTCTCCTTTTACACTCCATAATATGAATTATACATATTTCACATCACATTAGGCATTAATGCAAACTTATGTGAATCCAATACTCATAATCATATTTGTGTCATTACATGTGTTTTAGTGAACAATATGAAACACATTGAACATTAATGAATTGATTTACATACTAAATCGTGATAAGGTGATTAATGAGATGTATATTAGGGAACAAGGTGATATGCCTTACATATGTTGATAACATGGTCTCCAATATGATACTGTGATTATAATCCACATATATGTTCCAAGTGTGTTAACTGATGATGACACCTAAGTCACTAATGTATCATGAAGGCATCAAAGATATATATAGATGTGTATATGGTTAGGAATAGATGATTACACATTAGGGTTTGGGTCATCATGACCATTGCATATTATGCATGTTAAGGATGCATTAGAACCATAATCTTACTAACTATACTATTAGGGTGACATGGTCAACATTAAGGGTATCCACAATTAGTGATGAGTAATTTACTATCATGTGCATCAAGAATATGTAAAGGTTCAAGCATATGAACTATCCCCTTAAATGACTTCTTCTTATTATTATTATTATTATTATATATATATATGTTGTGTGATTTATATATCATCTTTTCACATGCTATCACACACAAATTTGGTTCATTCTGATATAATTCAGTCTCTTTTCATATTAGTTTTGCCATCTTTTAGTTATTATACTTATTTCATAACTTGCATTGCAGATTTGCCACAAAAAGAGCTGAATTCAGAGTTTAATTCTGCTGTAACAGCAGAATGCAAGACGTGCACCTTTCCAGAGAAAATTCTATTTTCCCAACCAGAAGAACGCACGGCGTGCATGAACAAAATGAACGGCGTGCATGAACAAAATGCACGGCGTGCGAGTTTTCAAAAGTTCACAAGAAGCCAAACGCACGGCGTGCATGCCGACGCACGACGTGCACCTGGAACATAAACAACCTAAGAAAGTTCTAGAAAATCGCACGTCGTGCATATCCTTTGCTCAAGCTATGCGTAGTTCAGCCTGATGCAAACCGCACTGCAGGTGCACGACATGCACCTCAGATGCACGGCGTGCACCTGGCAGTTTCAGAAATATGAAAATTCAGAATTTGATTTTAAAACACGGAGGGAAGGCAAGGGATAGTTATGTTCAGTCATTTTGAGAGTTTTCTCTCATCCCAGAGCTAGAGGAGACCAGAGGAGGGCAATTTTGGAGACATCCAAGGTGGTTTCTTGCATAAGGAGACCATTTCTTCTTCTCTACTTCTCCATTGTCTTCTCCAAGGTGCAGCCAAGCTTCCCCAACTTTGAGCAACTTCTTGGGAAAGGAGCTAATCCATCTTGGAGAAGCTAAAGAAGGGGAATTTCGTCCTCAAGCCGGAATTCTTCCTTCTTGTGGTTACAGCTTTAGTTCTCTTTGTTTTTCCTCCTCTAAATCATGTTTAGAACTGAAATCTCTGTAACAAATTTGCAAGACATGGTTATGGATGAGTAATTCTTCTTTTCTTGGGCATGGGAGAGTAGCTCCCATGTCATAGGATGTATGGGACAAGTAATTTCTTACTAAATACTATGTTTCTTGTTTCTTAACCATGAAAGTACCAGTTTTCTCTTTTCTTGCATGTATTATTGGCCACTTTATGTGCATATTTTCTGCTTTCTTGCTTGATCTGAGAAGATAAATAGGAATGTATGGAGGTGCTCTTCTTGGAAACTCTTCCTCTTTTACGAGAGTAGAGAGGAATGAGTTGAGGAACAGTTTGTGATCAAAAGTGAAACTCATACACGGGAGTGTTATTTTAAGTTGTGATCGTTGCATTTTCACCGGGAGGTGAAATGTAACTCAACCTTTCCTTGAAATAAGAACTTATGTATGTTTAAATTATTGTGTTCCTTTGATTTCTATTATGTGTGAATGAAATCCTAATGTCCAAGATTTCCCTATATTTCTGAAATCAAACTTGTTTTAGTAGTTCTTACTTGCTAGTTAAAATCTAAATTTTCTATTGTTAAAATCTGAATTCTCTGCATTTAGACAAACATTTTCATTTCCTTAAAGCCGATCTAGATTGTTGAACTTTAGTTCTATTGTGCTCAATTAAATTATATAAGCTCCTTGTGTTCGACCTCGACTATACTACCTCTGTATACTTGTGGAGATTGGTTAGGTTGGGTAAACTGTCCTTTATTTGGATTGAAACTCGTTAGCCTAAATAGCCAACAAGTTTTTGGCACCGTTGTCGGGGAGTTATGGTAATTTAATTGGAGTAATAAGTACTAATTAGTATTCGAGACTAGATCATCACTCATATTTTTCAAATTTCCATATACCTCTTAGTTATGTTCTTATTTCCTCTTGTTATTTTTCAGGTAGTATGCATCGCTCACAATGAGGTCTTCAAACATCCGCTTTCTTAGACCTTGAAATAGAGAGAACTCTTTCAAGTTTGAGAAGAGCCAGAAGAGTAGAACATCCACTATAGGAGGTACTCTGTCATCACCATCATCACCACCACCGTCTTCTTCACCTTCTGTGGTAGCTACACCAAGCAATCCAGCCATGGAAGACGACTGTCCTTTAAAATATTTTGCAATGCCGATCACCAAAAACATCTGTGAGGCCATTGACTTGCCTGTTGTAGAAGCAAATAACTTCTCAATTGCTCCTTCTATGATGCAAATGATACAGCAGAATCATTTTGGGGGTACAACCAATGAAAACCCAAGTCTTCATGTTGCCGAGTTCTTGGAATATCTGAATACCTTCAAGATTAACGGAGTGTCTATTGATGGAATTAGACTCATGTTATTTCCCTTCACCTTAAGAGATAGAGCCAAGGCATGGCTTTTGTCTCTTCCCAAGATGTCAATTAAAAGTTGGGACCAGCTCCTTAATGCTTTCTTTGCAAAGTATTTTCCACCAAGAAAGACAACCCATTTGAGAAACCAGCTCACCAATTTCTCTGAGTGAAGGAGAAACTCTATATGATACATGGGAATGGTTCAAAGATCTTCAACGCCTTTTCCCACACCATGGTTTGACAAATTGGCTTCTACTTCAAACTTTCTATAATGGATTGTTTTACAATACCCGGTTGACTTTAGATGCCGCAGCTAGTGGTACATTAATGACTAAGTCTTATAGAGAGGCTTATGATATTATTGAAGATATATCACTAAATCACTGCCAATGGAGAGGAGATAGAGGAGCAAAATCAACCTCTATAGCAAGTTCCTCAACTGGAAAACAAGGAGGAAAACACATTGTTGATATCGTTGACCTTATTGCTGCCAAGCTAGATGTGCTTACACAGAAGTTTGAGAAGATGACCACTTTGCCAATTCAATCAACTGAAGCAACATGTGAAGCTTGTGGTAATGCAGGACATACTTCTTCTTCATGTTTTGCCCCTAATGCAATGGAAGGAAACTTTGAACATGTCAATGCTATTGGGATGCAAAGGAATAAGAAATACAATCCCTATTCCAACCAATACAATATGGGATGGAGAGATCATCCTAATTTCTCCTATCAGAATACAAGCAACACTCAAAACTTCCAGCAAGGACAGCAGCAACTGCAACAACAACATGCCAACCGTCAAGGAAATACACCAGGTTTCAACAACAGGGGTTATCAATAGCCACAACAACCCCAAGGTTCTTCTCTAGAAGATATGATGGAAAAATTCATATCTACACAAATGCAATAGAATGAGGAACTCTAGGGGAATGACAAGCTTTTAAAAGATGCTATTGATCAACTTTCTGCAAAGGTGGATGGAATTTCCACTCACACCAAGATGTTAGAAAACCAAATAGCACAACAAGCTCTAAACCAATAAAGGACTCCGCAATCTGGTTCTCTTCCAAGCCAACCAGAAGTGAACCCAAGGCAACAAGCTCATGCAATTATCCTAAGAAGTGAAGCTGAGATTGAAAGACCTTCTCCATCCAAGGAGAAGAACATGAAGGTAACTGATGAAGAGGAGTCTAACACTCCTAATTTCAGCAAGGAGAAAGGTAAAGCTGAAGCACCACCTTCCTTTAAAGCCACTGCACCTTTTCCTCAAAGGTTATCCAATAAGAAGGAAGACCAGAAATTCAGGAAGTTTGTGGACATAATCAACAAATTGCATGTAAATCTTGCTTTTGCTGAAGTTATTGCTGAGATGCCTTCTTATGCTAAATTCCTTAAAGATATTTGGACTAAACAAAGAAAAGTTGATCATGTAGAAATAGTAATGCTTTTAGAAAGAGTGAGTTCTATTATTCAAAATCGTCTTCCACAAAAGCTTAATGATTTAGGAGCGTTTACACTGCCATGCAAGATAAATGATACCACTTTTGATAAAGGAGTAGTAGATCTTGGTGCCAGTATTAGTCTCATTCCATTTACCTTATGGCAAGAACTAGATCTTGGGGATTTGAAGCCCACAAGGATGGCTATTGAATTAGCTGATCATTCTATTAAATGCCCAAAAGGTATAGTGGAAGATGTACTTGTACAAATCGGGAAATTCTATATACCCTGTGATTTTATTGTTCTTGACATGGCGGAAGCTCCTTCCAACCCCGTTCTTTTTGGAAGGCCATTCTTGAGGACTGTCGGATGTCTTGTTGATATTCGGGAAGGAAAGCTCACTCTACGTGTTGGGGAAGAGGCTATGAAATTCTCTATTTATGAAGCCATGAAAGCACATCCACGTGTTGAAGAAATATGTTTGCTTGATATTATTGATCCTATTGAGAATGATAATGAAGATGATGTTGATTTGATGATTAATCTTTATGATGATGATGTAACTGAACTCAACAATTCTGAAATTTTTGGAGCACTATCTAATTCTAAAGCAGCAGCTATCAATGAAGATGCTCCACTTGTTGGAGATAAGATTGATGAAATTATAGCAGGAAAAAAGGTAGAACTAAAAGCCCTTCCACCCGTGCTAAGATATGCATTTCTTGACCCAAATTCTACATTTCCTGTTACAATAAATAATGAATTAACTAATGATCAAGAAAGTAAATTGCTTTCCGAATTGCGTTTGTATAAAGACGTCATTGGTTATTCCATTGAAGATTTAAAAGGCATTCATCCTTCAATTTGTATGCATAGAATAAATATGGAAGATGATTCCAAACCAACAGTCAAACCACCTAGACACCTAAATCAAAATATGCTTGAAGTGCTAAAGAAAGAAATTTTCAAGTTAATTGATGCTGGAATCATTTATCTGATAAGTGACAACCCTTGGGTTAGGGCCATTCACGTGGTACCTAAAAAGGGGGGTGCAACTATCATTAAAGGAGACAATGGTGAGTTAATACAAACATGCTTTGTTACCGGCTGGCGTATGTGTATTGACTACCGGCATTTGAATAAAGCAACCCACAAAGATCATTTTCTGTTGCCTTTCATTGATTTGATGCTTGAACGTCTTGCCAAGCACTCTTATTTTTGTTACTTGGATGGGTATTTCGGATTTTTTCAGATTCCTATCTATCCTCCCGACCAAGAGAAAACCACATTCACTTATACTTATGGAACATATGCTTATCTCCATATGCCGTTTGGTCTTTGCAACGCTCCCGCGACTTTTCAGCGGTGTATGATGGCCATATTCTCTGACTTTATTGAAAATATAATGGAGATTTTTATGGATGATTTTAGTGTGTATGGTGATTCTTTTGATCAATGTTTATTGAACCTCTCTCTAGTCTTAGCCCGTTGTAAAAAGGTTAACCTAGTGCTAAACTCGGAGAAATACCATTTCATGGTACAATCTGGTGTAGTGCTAGGACATGTTGTATCTAATAAGGGTATTGAAGTGGATAGGGAAAAGGTCAAAGCAATTGAGAATATGTCTACTCCATCTTCATTTAAAGACATCCGCAGTTTTTTAGGACGTAGGTTTTTATAGAAGATTTATTAAAGATTTCTCCAAAATTGCAAAGCCACGGTGTTCCCTACTTGCAAAGGATGTGGAATTTGTGTTTGATGATGATTGCCATGCAACCTTTTCCAAGCTCAAAGAGGCCCTCATTTCAGCCCCAATTATTCAACTCTAGACTGGGATTCCCCTTTCGAGCTAATGTGCGATACAAGTGATGATGCAGTGGGATTTGTTTTAGGACAGCGGAGAGACAAGAAACTCCATGCCATCTATTATGCTAGTAAAACTCTCGATGAAGCACAAATCAACTATACAACCACAGAGAAAGAAATGTTTGCAATTGTATATGCATTTGACAAGTTCCGACAGTATTTGGTAGGATCAAGGGTGATTGTATATACTGATCATGTTTCCATAAAGTATTTGCCGAGTAAAAAAGATGCCAAACCACACCTTATTCGTTGGATATTACTTCTGTAAGAGTTTGATCTTGAAATCCGAGACAAGAAAGGTACAGAAAATAGTGTTGTCGATCACCTTTCTAGACTGACCACAGAGGCTGAAGATCTATTGCCAATTGAGGATCATTTGCCTATTGAAAAGCTCTACGCACTATCATCTACTCAAGCACCATGGTTTGCAGACATCGCTAATTTTCTTGCTACTGGACAACTTCCACCGGACTTGACGTATAAACAAAAGAAGAAATCCTTTCATGATGTAAAATTCTATTACTAGGATGACCCATTGCTATTCAAGCATGGAAGTGATGGGCTAATCCAGAGGTGTGTTGTTGAGGAGGAGGTCCCAAACATCATTGATGAATTTCATGCCTCTCCTTATGGAGGACATTTCGAAGGAGAAAAGTCTGCTGCCAAAATACTTCAAGCTGGTTTCTATTGGCCCACATTATTCAAAGATGTCAACCCATTTGTCAAATCTTGTGATAGATGCCAAAGAACAGGAAGCATATCTCGCCGCGACGACATGTCACTCAACTCTATCTTAGAGGTTGAGGTGTTCGATGTATGGGGAGTGGACTACATGGGACCATTCCCATCTTCCTGTGGGTATCAATACATTCTTGTTGCTTGTGAATATGTGTCTAAATGGGTTGAAGCCATTCCAACCCAAGCATCAGACGCCAAATTTGTAATTAAGATTTTTTAAAAGATTATTTTCCTTCGGTTTGGAGTTCCATGTGCTTTAATTTCTGATGTAGGCACACACTTTGCTGAAAAACAATTCAACAATCTTCTCTCCAAGTATGGTGTGACTCATAAGATCTCTACGCCCTATCACCCTCAAACATCCGGGCAAGTAGAGGTTTCAAATAGACAACTAAAGAATATTATTGAAAAGACTGTCTCTAATTCAAGGAAAGATTGGGCATTAAAGATAGATGATGCACCATGGGCATATCGCATAGCCTACAAAACCATCATCAGGGCTACTACATTCAAGATGATCTATGGCAAATCATGTCACCTTCCGCTCGAGTTGGAGCACCGTGCTTCGTGGGCAATTAAGTTCTTGAATTTTGATATGAAGAGGGCAGGAGAAAAACATCTATTGTAGCTGCAGGAGCTTGAAGAACTTCATCTCGATGCTTATGAGAATGCAAAATTATACAAAGAAAGGACAAAGGCTTGGCATGATAAAAGAATTTGCAGGAAAGACTTCCAAGAAGGAGATAGAGTATTGTTATTCAACTCTAGATTAAAGCTATTTCCAGGAAAGCTAAAATCAAAGTGGTCAAGCCCATTCCTAGTGCTAAAGATTTTTCCATATGGAGCTGTGGAACTCCAAGGAAAAGATGGAACCTTCAAAGTAAACGGACAACGTTGCAAATGCTACTCTTGTGGGGATGAAGTGTAGAAAGGAGCCTCTTGCTCCCTCCAAGATGCTTGAAGAATTAGAAGAGTCTTACTCCAGAATTTAAATGGAGGGCCTTGTGGGAGTTGATCCCATGTTAGGATAGATTTCTTTTAAGTTTTTCGAGTCAAAAACACTCTTTAATTTCATTAATAAGCCTGTCATGGATGAATGTAATAATCTAGACTTGATTTTTACCTTATCCTTCTTTGTTTACTGCTGACTGTCTGTAAAATTTCTGCAAAAATCACAAAGTGCACGGCGTGTCTTTTTAAGACACGGCGTTCACCTCAGTAAAAATTGCAACAAAAGATGTTCTGGAAACTGACACGGCGTGCGCTATCCATATGTATGTCGTGCATCTGGGAATTGGAGATTCCAAAAACTTTCTGGAAACGGACACATCGTGCACTACCAATATGCACGGCGTGCACCTGGGAACTGGAAATTTCGGCAACTTCTGGAAACTTGCACGACATGCATTCCATATATGCATGCTGTGTACCTGGTAATCGAAAGTTGCAGGAAAAGTTTTGGAAACTTGCACGGCGTGCATATTCTCAGCGCACGTCGTGCACCTGGTCGTCAAGGGGAATTTGAAAAGAAAATTTGAAGTATTACACGTCGTGCACCCCAAGTGTACACCGTGCACTTTCTCATAAAGTTTAGACAAAAGGGGATGGAGTGCATGACCTAATTTCTCTCCACACCAATAGCCGTGCACTCCGACCCTAGCAGACGTGTGAGCCGTCATCCACCGGAGCCCTAGCAAATGTACATTGTTCCGCCGCTCAGACAGTCGTGCACCTCTGCCGTTTTCTTTTTCCTCTGGCTAGCAGCATCCTCGAGCTGCCCACCCAGCCGTTCTTCACCGACCGGTGCCACAATAGCTCCGAATCCAGCCGTGCACACCGCTATGCCACTTTCTTCTTCTTCCTCACGCCAGCGCCCGCAGAAACTCTGACTCCATGCAACCCTAGCGTCGTGCAGCCTCACCGTCTACCTTTTTTCTTCTCTGCCACACGAGAAGCAGCAGCGGCCAAGCACCAAGATACAGCCCAGCCGTCATCCCAAGTGCCACCCTCCATAGCCAAGTACCAAGCAGTTGGCACTCTTCACCAACACGGCACTGACGTGCAGCAACAACGGCACAACCAATCATCTTTCCCTATCACCCCCAGAAACACAACTGTCGGAGCAGATTCGAATCTGTCGAAGATCTACAGGTGTACATCGTGCACCAAGTTTGCACACCATGCGTCATCCAGTATAAAGAAGAAGAACTGTGCAATTTGCACGCCGTGAACGTCAGCTACACGCTATGCACTAGCTACTGATCTAATGGCACCAATTAAGAAAAAGGCAGGCTGACGCCATGGAGTAGCTACTTCATCTTCCGCACCTCCCGCCGCTGATGCAACACCTTCAGTGGAAGCACCTGTAGTTTTTGTACCCTCTACACAGTTCAGGGTCAGACCTGAGGAGGACGCCGACTACCAGTTCCTTATCACCAGGCGTGTTCTGCCCTCCCGCTACATGTGCGAGAAAACCCTTAACAAATTGGGTTTCAAGAATGAGGTAGTAAACCATTTAACATTTTTGGGTTTGCACTACCTTTGCACCAGAGTTGCTAAAACTTATCCCTGCCTAGTCTATGAGTTTCTCACAACTTTCAAGGTCGAGAATGACCCACAAAACCGCAGTGCACCTTATCCAAAAATCAGTTTTTGACTTTTGAACAAATCATTTTCTATGGATCTTAAGCGGTTTTGTGTTTTGCTTAAATGCAATTATGGTGGATACACTGATTATCCTCCTGCCTTCCATAGTGACTCTTTCTGGTCTAAAATCACTTGTGAAACGGTGCATAGCGTAAGGAACACTCGAGCTTCAGCAATCCATAATCCAATTTTCCGAGTTATGCATCGTCTTCTTAGCACAGGGCCTTTCGCCAAAAATGAAACTCAAGGTGTAGTAGGAAAGACTGGTCTCTTTTTCTTATGGTGTTTGGTGAATAATGAGCAAATCCGTACTGGCTACTACATTGTTAATAAGCTTCTTGACACAAAAAAGCAAAAGAAAAGGGAAGCTGGTGACATTATGTGTGAGGGGCTGATAAGTATTCTTGCAATGCAGTTGGGATTAGATGTGGGTGATTTAGAACCTACATCGGGAAAGAACCTTGTCGATATCAAGTATCTAATCTCTTGTGGTCTGATCTCAAGACATGGAAACAACACATCTAAATTCAAGATTTTTATCACCAAGAAGCAGTTCATAACCATTCCTGATGCAGCTCAAAACGACATCAAGAAAAATGCTACCTGGAAGGTGGAATTACAGCCAGAGGCAGATGAGGAGACACCCACTCGAGGTGCCAGCAACTCTACACCTGTGCCTACACCAGCAGCCCCTACTCCACTTCCACCATCCACCAGTACTCAGACAGAGTACAGTTGGACGACGCTGGACATGCATCACCTTTACGGCTATGTGCAGCAGAGATTTGACCACATCGACACCCGCCTTGACCAGATGAGCGCACAATACAACACATGGTTCGACCACTTGAGTGTGCAGTACACTACCATGTACGACATGGTCAACAGGATGGATGTGTGGCACATCTCTCAGGGCCACTACCCTACAGCACAAACTTTCCAGACTCCTCCTCGGCAGTAGACAGAAGTTCCAGAAGCTCCACATCATGATTTTTCCCAGCACCAACCACAGCCCGCAGATCACCAGCCACAGCAGTTCCCGCAGCAGCAGCCCAACTCATCCGCCCAGCCGATGGACATCCCTGATATCGTCAGTCAGTTCTTCCCTGAGCAAGGGAGTGGCAGATCTTTTTTCTGATTCCATTCACGACAGGTATCCGGTTGTGAACTACGTAAGTTCGATTGAGGCAGTGAGGACACTACTGCTTTCAAGCTTAGGGGGGACACAACCGGCCAGTAGTTGTAGTTTTCATTCAACATTCCTTTTTTTCGAGTCAGTTGTGTCAGTTGTTTTTCTGTTTTTCCATTTTATTCTATGTTCTGTTCAATGATGGCAAAATATATATGATTTTAGACTACCTTATTAAGAATGAACCCCCTCTAGCATGCTAAAATTTTCTATCCTCTATGTGTTTTGGCTATATTTAAGAGAGAAAAATTAAGAGCATGATTGAATGAAATGGAAGTCGAAAATTCCCATGTACATTGATGTGATTTGTGTTTGTGGTTTGATATCTCAATTTTTACATCTTGGACTACTCAATACATGTAACGGTTTCAAACTTTTTGCAGATTAATTAACTTGCAGCACTTTTTAGAATACGGGATACTCTTGCCAAATTTTTAGCCCATTTGCAATCGATTTTTCAGTGAAAGTTTTTCAAAAGAATGATCAAAATCTTGCTAACTTTATCATTCTTGTTGACTCTTTGGTGTTGCACCATCAATAGTTTATCTTCACCCAATAAAAGATGTCATATGGCCCACATATTATGCTAACCTAGTGTGAGTCTAATCTGGCAACGATGGTTAGGTGATATGAAAATCAAAAGAGGGTAAAAACAACACCCCAACCGACATTCCTCGCGAGCATAAGCCTAAATTAGCAATTGAATGTCAGAAACCCAAAAATTTCATCATCATATCCTTATGAAAAAGAGTGCAACTAAGTTTTGTTAATGTTAACATCGGTTTGATCATCTTATATCCATACTAGTTGAAAACTTGTAATGTACATGCACTAACTGTTTGGCTTGATTATCCAAATTCTATTTAGTATTGTCTTGTTGAGCTTTTCATTTAATTTGAAACCAACCATGTTGAACTTAAATTATCTATCTTGGATGTTGAAAATTTTGAGATGATAACAATGAACACAAGCACAAAGTACATAGTTGACTGAGCTGATTGCATATCTTCTTTTCATTTCATACATGCATGAACTAATTTTTCTGCTTGAAAATAGCCCTGCTCCTTTTTGCTTGAGGACAAGCAATAGTTCAAGCTTAGGGGATTTGTTGTGTGATTTATATATCATCTTTTCACATGCTATCACACACAAATTTGGTTCATTATGATATAATACAGTCTTATTTCATATTACTTTTGCCATCTTTTTGTTATTCTACTTATTTCATAACTTGCATGGCAGATTTGCCACAAAAAGAGTTGAATTCGGAGTTTGGTTTTGTTGTAACAGTAGAATGCATGGCCTGCAATACAGATGCACGGCGTGTACCTTTCTAGAGAAAATTTTGTTCGCCCATCCAGAAGAACGCACGGCGTGTACAAACAAAATGCACGGCGTGCGAGTTTCCAGAAGTGCACAAGAAGCCAAACGCACAACGTGCACCTGGAACGTAAATAGCCTAAGAAAGTTCTGGAAAGTTGCACGTCGTGCATATCCTCTGTGCACGTTGTTCACAGTTCAGCCTGATGCAAACCGCACTACAGGTGCATGGCGTGCACCTCAGATGCATGGTGTGCACCTGGCAGTTTTAGAAATATGAAAATTCAGAATTCGATTTTAAAACACAGAGGGAAGGCAAGGGACGGTTATGTCCAGTCATTTTTAGAGTTTTCTCTCATCCCAGAGATAGAGGAGACTAGAGGAGGGTGATTTTGGAGAGATCCAAGGTGGTTTCTTGCATAAGGAGACCATTTCTTCTTCTCTACTTCTCCATTGTCTTCTCCAAGGTGCAGCCAAGCTTCCCCAACTTTGAGCAGCTTCTTGGGAAAGGATCTAGTCCGTCTTGGAGCAGCTAAAGAAGGGGAATTTCGTCCTCAAGCTGGAAGTCTTCCTTCTTGTGGTTACATCTTTATTTCTCTTTGTTTTTACTCCTCTAAATCATGTTTACAACTGAAATCTCTATAACAAATCTGCAAGACATGGTTATGGACGAGTAATTCTTCTTTTCTTGGGCATGGGAGAGTAGCTCCCATGTCATAGCATGTATGGAACAAGTAATTTCGTACTAAATACTATGTTTCTTGTTTCTTAACCATGAAAGTACCAGTTTACTCTTTTCTTACATGTATTGCTGGCCACTTTATGTGTATATTTTCTGCTTTCTTGCTTGATCTGAGAAGATAAGTAGGAATGTATGGAGGTGCTCTTCTTGGAAACTCTTCCTCTTCTACGAGAGTAGAGAGGAATGAGTTGAGGAACAGTTTGTGATCAAAAGTGAAATTCATACATGGGAGTGTTACTTTAAGTTGTGATCGTTGCATTTGCACCGGGAGGTGAAATGTAACTCAACCTTTCCTTGAAATAAGAACTTATGTATGTTTAAATTATTGTGTTCCTTTGATTTCTATTATGTGTGAATGAAATCCTAATGTCCAAGCTTTCCCTATATTTCTGAAATCAAACTTCTTTTAGTAGTTCTTACTTGCTAGTTAAAATCTAAATTTTCTACTGTTAAAATCTGAATTCTCTGCATTTAGACAAACATTTTCATTTCCTTAAAACCGATCTAGATTGTTGAACTTTAGTTCTATTGTGCTCAATTAAATTATATAAGCTCCTGGTGTTCGACCTCGCCTATACTACCTCTGTATACTTGCGGAGATTGGTTAGGTTGGGTAAATTGTCCTTTGTTTGGATTGAAACATGTTAGCCTAAATAGCCAACAATATATATATATATATATATATATATATATATATAAATAGTTGTGTATAAACAAACAAGATGAATAATGATTATAATTTGTTTGTCCAACACTAACCATATAAGCTCACTAATCCCATGCCTATGGAGTTAGGGTTCCAAAACATAGTAACTTGATTTCGAATGTATTAAGGGTCTCCACCCCCTTAAAGAGGATTTCATCCTCAAAATCAGAAACTCCAAAATCTATCAAGGTATAAGAGCACTACTACTAAGTCCACTTTTCAAAAAGGGTTGAGGTAAAACTATGTATGAGATCCAACACTTAGTTGTTTTACTAAACACCATTATAAACTTCAAGCCCAACATAGGGTAGGATACTCCAAACTTGGAAATCTAGGGATCTTATAAGGAAATTAAGGACACATAAGGGCATTCTACATGATTAACCAAGACACCATATACTAGGTTCAAAAGGTTACTCAACAATAAGATAATGTGTCCATAGGTATGCTATTTTGGGACGGTTAGTATCAGCTCAGGCCAGGCCAGCGTCATATGGATCTGGGAGTCCTCGTAAGCCAAGCTAGTGGTGCGGAGGAAAATATTGCCAGCCCCCAGACCCTGACCCTTTCTAGACACCTTTGCTATCAACTTATGCCCTAGTAGCAACCTAAAAGACTAATCACCAAAAAGTTGACAAATTATATTTCTAGTATGAAATTATTATGTCCTAAATCAATCTTTCATCATAGGTCCACTCTAAGGTGAAAAACTTACTAAAGGGAACTATGTAAGGTTAGGGTTTCTATCTAGGAGAAAAATTGAATTATTCAAGACTCTGACTACCTTGATGCTCTGATACCATGCTGTAAAGACCACAAAGTCTCTACCAAAGAATCATGGCAAACAAAACACCAATGTGTAGCAATGAAAGTTAAAACTTTGACCATATTCAAAATGTATAAAGAGCACATCAAAAAATCTTCCCAAATAGGTTGTAAAACTTTATACAAACAACAAAAGGATCTAGGTAGAGGAAGACTAAAACTAAAACAACTTGTCTCCAAACAAAACAACTAATATATAGGCAGCTATGTCCAAGATACCAGGTTGAACTCTTTATCC
Source organism: Alisma plantago-aquatica (assembly GCA_963693085.1). Classification (NCBI taxonomy): domain Eukaryota; kingdom Viridiplantae; phylum Streptophyta; class Magnoliopsida; order Alismatales; family Alismataceae; genus Alisma; species Alisma plantago-aquatica. Next base: position 1,913,306,589 of record OY856409.1, on the reverse strand, counting down.
CTAGCCTTAGGATGGTTCACCATGCTTCAACTGCGCACTCTGATCCTATATCTGGGTGGTTGGGATCACCCAGCAAGAGAGAGATAAAAGTATGTGTTAATAAAAAGGAGAAGGACAAATATAAGGTACAACATTGCATAAATAAAAGATCCACTCAACTAAGAGATTTCAAGAGTATGAGGCAAGTAATGAAATAAGAAATAGAAATTGACATAGCTCAATAACAACAATAATCACATAGCATGAATATATTATGACACAAAATCATATCAATGCAGGGTGAGGCACCTACCGGACCTACACCAATAGGTGATGGAGAGTGGTCACATTCCCAAACACCTACAAATATATAATATGAATGAAGTGGTCACATCCTTCGGAGGAGAGTGGTCACATTCCCCAAAATATAATATGAGGGGAGTGGTCACATCCCTCTAGGGCTCATGCCCTCTATGGGTGGTTTGTACTCATGTACACTACATTGTCATTTGGCCAATAAATACATCATGGTGAATAATATACTTGGCAGTAGTGAAATATAAATAACATTTGCATCATAGAATTGGGGAATAAAACCCATGAAATAAATCAAGTCAATGAAGCCAACATAGGCGATAGAAGATTCAATTTAAATAAAGAGCCAAGAAAGGCAATAGTGAGATATCAAGGCTAGCACATTAGGAATGTAGGGTTGGATAAAAGCCCAACTGAGGAATAGGGTTATACATTGCACATTTATATGTTAACATCCATAAATAGAGTTCACATACCTTATTGGAGATTCATACCCATCATTATCACTGATTAGATTGTATAAACATCCATTAACCCTAGTTACAAATATTTCACATAAATTAGCATTTATTAAGCATAAAGTATAAAGGAAATACCCATTTTAGACCTTATTCTAAAACCACTGATTTAGGACTCAAAACTAGGACCAAAATCTCACTTAGATTTCACTGATTAAGAAAACATATTTTATTTCTCAATTTGGAGTTAAAATGAATTAATTATGATTTTTAGAACATTTAACATACTCAAAGTGGCATCCAAGGAAAAATTCGAAAATGCATTGGGAATCAGGTCTCAAAAACCAAAAAATCATATTCTACATGAAAAATCCTTTCTAACGAGTATCTACTCGAATTTTTCTGATAACGTATCGATTTTCTATGATTTATTTGCTCTAGACCAATCAGAGAGCAAGAAAAAAACCATGTAGGCTAAAAAGGCTTGCGAGAAACAAAATGGCAAAAGACCAAAATTCCCTTGGCATTAAAACATGAAGGCAGGAGCGCGTGAGTGTAAAAGCATAAAAATGATCGCTCATCTTCTACCTTCAGCGCCAGCCATTGACACAAAGGAGCAACTTGCCCATTTGGGCGTTTCCTCGTTTCTTAACTAAAATGGACGTATAGGTACTCGAAACGAAGCTAAAGATGAGAGGAACTCACCCGTATGATTTATTGGGGTGCTTCTATCACTTAGATTCCAGGAAAGGGCCATAAAACCTATGAGAAGGTGGAGGTTTCTGGGCTAAGCGGGGGATCTTCGGGCCAAATTAGCAACTGTAAAAGCTTACAATGGGGCCGAAGGAGGTGCGAGAGGTGTTACTTATAGGTGTGGGAGGCCGAGGCTATAAAATGACAAGTGGGTGGAGAGGGAGCAGCTGGCGCCTATGGGCATTTGGGCTATGGTGTACGGGAGACGATGAGCAAGGACTTAAACGGTACGACTCGAGGAGACGAAGCCAACGCAACTTAAATCTCACGAAATGATCGAGAAACGAGGGAGAACGAAGTGGAGGAGCCTAGGCATCATCTTGGTCGGCGGGATGGAGGTTGAAGATGACCCCAGATCCGTTGGATCAAGATCCAATGGGGGCCGAGTGCGTGACACATGAGATAAATGAAATAAATGCAAAAATCGATTCATCTACTATAGTTAAACTATATGGGAACTTGTAAAAGCCATTTGAAGGGTCAAATGAAGTCCAAATGACCTCAAATTTTGACCATAGGTTTATGACAACACCTAGAACGATTCTATGCATTTAGTTTCTCGAAATTCACGTGGTTAGGTTCCTAATTAATTTATAGACTATTAAAGCATATAATAAAGCTTAAAAAGAGCAAACTATAAAGAATATTTTTAATGACATAATAGGATACATCTAAATATATTAGTCACATATAAACATTATGAGTCATATCTCAACATATAATACTCTTATTAGTGCATTATTTCCCTATTTGGAGGAGAGAGAAAGTAACTGGTTAAATACACTCAAATACATTAAATTACTCATATCTTAACTAATAGGGATATAAAAAGCTCCAAATAACATAATCCACTCATATTATCTCATTAATGGTCGAATTGCATGATTAGACCTCACTTATCTCATTAGATGGGTTATTTGTGCAAAACCCCCTACATAAACATAAATGTAGGTAATTAGTGAATTACACCTCAAGAAAGGCTCAAATTCAACATTGAGGCCCAAGAACGCTCAAAAGGATGGGAAATTTATTAGAAGAGTCCAAAAGGACTAGAAGATAAAGAAAAGTACAAAAGTGGGTAAATTGCATAAAGGACCCTGAGATTCAGTATGTTACAAAAATGGTGATGGGAGATATGTAACATGATTTAAATCTATAAAAGATGAATATTACTTATTAAAACTTACAAACGGTGAAATTTTGAAATAAATAGTTTCAAAATAATAAATTCTTGTCTTTAAAATCAGTAATGCCAGAATACATGATAATTAAGAAAAAGATCAAACACAAAGATATTAAAGTTGAAGGCAATTGAGATAAAAAAGAGTTTATAAAACATGAAGAATGGATAGAATAGATAAAGTTTCAAATGATGAAGTTGAAATTACAAGGAAAGATGAGATGGAAGAGTGATTAAGTGCATGAGACCTGAATTCTTTATAATGATGAGGAAATGCCTAAACAATTGCTCGAAATGTATAAAATTTGCATAATCAAATGAGCTTTTCAGAAATGAGAATCATTTGAGATGTCAATATGAAAAATGATGGGTGATCAACATAGAATACTGAGATTTTATTGAACTAAACGACAACATTCATTGAAGGATTAAAGGAATAACTACATTTGAAAAAGAAGACTTAGTCTATAAGGAGATGAATATGGCTTAATTATACGCATTTCACATGGGAATGTGAGTAGGTAATATAATTTAACTATAATTATTTTATAAATGGAGTAATAATGAAAGATATTGAGAATAAGATATACAAGCATTAGTTAAGAAACTATGACGTGCAAACAATCATGGATTTGTGATAAACTGAGAAAACAATCATGGATTTGAGATTTCATTGTTTGTTAGTGTCGATGGATTTTGTTTTTGGATTTATCATAAGAAATGTATTACGGTTAAATTATAAGGAGGGTGTCATATGTGTGATATAGGTTTGCATGGATGATATGAACTAGGGATACATGATAATTCAAGTTATGAACATTATGAATATTGCTTTAACTTGCTTTTTGGGTGTCCCTGTCAAGTTTTGAAATATATAGGGTGAGTTAGAATGGAACTATTTGTTTGTGATTCTCCTAGTTCCTTTGACCAAGCAGACAGTCGAAGATAGTTAGGGGCCCATAATAAAATACAATATTATCGTAGTAGGAATGAAATAAGTGATGCTGAAAGATATGTTTTTTTTGGGTAAGTCAGAGGGTTTTTATTCATCTCGCCCCTCTCGTGCAAGCAAAAAACTTAGAACCATTACAACTTATTGACTCATTTGCTGAAAGAAATTTGGTAGTACTACTACCATTACAGGACTCTAAGTTGATAATATCAACTAGACTATTAAGGGGTACCTTATAGACAAAGGAACCATCCTTGGTTTTTGATGAAACTTCGCAAGACCGTCAGCAGCCTTATTCATCTCTCTGGGAATATTCCTACACTTCCAACTATGTCTCCAACCAGCTTGAATGCTTGTTAGCCATAACGCCAACCTTGGATAATCTTCTACTCTTCCCTCCATAGCCTCCTTTGCCCTTTTAGAGTCTATCTCGAAACTGAGTTGTTTGCATGAGAGGTGTTTTCCTATCTCAACAGCCCAATGAACCGCTCTCATTTCTGCCTCGAGCACACTGTTGACATGAATCTTCTTGCTCCAACCACTTATCCAGTTGCCCTTACAATCTCTACACACAACAACAATCGATGTTGGGGTAGTGTCATTTCTGAAAGTAGCGTCGGTGTCTATTTTCCACCAATTAAGATCTGGTGGTTGCCAAAGACCAGCAGTGGGTTGCATGATTCTACTCTCCTTTACCTTTGGGATGAAGGCTAGGCTCGTGAGATTACATTCCTTTCTGATGAGATGAACTATATAGTTGCTTGAATATTTAGTACCTTTGAAAACCTAAACATTCCTGCCTTTCCATATCTGTCAGCATCCCACCATAAACATAGTGCTGAAAGATATGTTACATGGATTAATTATATAAAAGTTGAATATTACTAATAGAAACTTACGAATGATGGAGTTTTGAAATACATGGTTTGAAAAGAATATATTCATGTCTTCAAAAATTAGTACTACCAGAAAACATGAATGTTGTATACAATATCAAATGTAATAATATTAAAGTTGAAAGTGATTGGATGCAAAGAGTTTGATAAACATGAAGAATGAATTTCAATGGGTCCATTTTCAAATAAATTATGGGGAAGGACAAGATAAAAGAGAACTTATTAAGTGCATAAGAGCTTAATTGTGTATAATGACAAGGAAAACCCTAAAAATTTTGGTAAAAATGTATAAACTTAATGAGAAAAAATTATACAAAATGCTTAGTATGAGAAGAGATTAAGGTATAAAGCTTGTATACTAGGATGAAAAAATCTAAATGAGAAGAACTTGAGATTTCAATATTAAATATGATGAGTGATAAGCATAGAAATCTGATATTTTATGGAACCATGTGACAATATTCATTGAAGGATTAAAGGAATAACTACAATATATGGAAATGTACATTTGGAAATGAAGAGTTAGTTTATAAGAAGATGAATATGTCTTATTTATACACTTTAAACATGAAAATATGAGGAGGAAATAATATTTAACTTAACGGGTGATTTAATAAAATGGAGTGACAATGAAAGATAACGAGAATAATATATATAAGAATAAGTTAAGAAATTATGAGGAGCAAATAATCATGGAGTTGTGATAAACTAAGGAAATGTTACTCCATACTAATCAATGATCAGCAAATGATGTGAGTTCAAATTACATGCAGAAGGATAACACTTCAAAATATGACATGATTTAGCTATAGATAAAGATAACTAATGGATAATGGAGTTATAATTGAATTTCAATGTGATATAATGATAAGTAAAGATAACAGTTCCCTATGATATGGATGAGAGATAATATTTTGTGATGATTTGAGACCATAGATGATGTGAAAGTTGTTTGTGATATGAGGGTAAAATGCTACTATCTTATCATGGTTGGGATAAAATTACCTTTTATAGAGATGATATTATATTGGAAGGAAGGCTTGATTGATAACATGTCAAAATAACTAACAATGCTAAGATGGTCGTCAACAAGAGAGATTATGAGGAAATTTACATGAACATATGTAATAGTGAGCTATATGATTACTTAAGAGTCTACATAGTATTGACCCATGTTGTGATGATGCCTAAACCAATCCACTTATCATGTCAGATGATTTCGCTTGAATTATTTTAGGTCAGATAGACACTCTCCAAATACCCAAACTTTCAAACCCTAGTTTGGAGAAATTAAGTCATACATGTAAGAATATCAAGAGTTTGACTACTAGATATATGTTTGTTTGTATCTTTCATGCAATTACTTATAATGATTCTATGATTTATACTTAAGCTCAGTGGTTATTAAGTGATTGGAATGGATTATGTCATACTTTGGATGCTTTTAGTTTCCCTAAAAGGACCCAAACAAACCCTACTATTGAGTAAGTTTTAGTGATAGAAAATTGACTGAAGAACATGAAATTATGACTTGGAATTGTTTTTGACCAAGTTTCCTTAGTTTTCCATCAAGAATTTTATTCATCCATTGAGTTTCTTTGGTGATCATCTTAGGGTTTTTAGTTAGTCTTAGCAAGTGCATATATAACTATTAGAGGGAGCCAAAAGTGGAAGTGTGATCATTGGAAACCAGCCAAATCCTTCTATATGGCTAGAATTCATCCCAATCATTAAAAATGGCTAAGAGGAATCCTCAAATATAAATAGGACCTATATGGGATCTCCCAATGTGCATTAAAAAGTATGAAAAGGATCATATGCTCTAGTTGAAAGGATTTGCATCAAAGATACACTATCCACCCTCATGATCTTAGTCACTTGCCTACATATATTAGTGTGCATATGATAATTATAAGAGATATAGCCCTACATTTTATATCTTGTGAATTTCTCACTTCTCTACCTCCCAACCTCTCTCTTGGCTAAAAAAGGAAGAAGGGAGTTGGCCTTGGCAAAGGAAGGCAACTCTTGGCAAAGTAATGGTCTCTTGGAAAACAAGAGTTGTTGGGTGGCATCCATAACAACAGAAAGTCTCCTTTAGTGGTTAAATCTTCTCCTTGGCAAAGGTGAAGGTAAGGGAAGATGATATGTGGTAAGGATAGATAAGTCATTTTTAAGTTTGTTGGCTTACTTGTTAAACAAAAGGAAGCTAGTTAGTCTTAAACTGAAGAGATGGGTCTCTTGGTGTGACTCTTATAATGGAATATAAGGTGGTACTCAAGGTTTGCAAATCCTAAAATTTGATCTATCTAAGTAGTGGATCCATGTATTTGAAGGACAGAACCACTCTAATGCTTTCCTTCTCTTTGTGGTTGTTTCAATTTCTCTCTCTCTTTATTTACATACTTGCACAAATACCTTCATAAATAATGTAATGGTCTTATGAATTTGGTTCAAGTGTTTTTATATCAATTCACCCCCTCTCATAATCACATAGGTCCAACAAGTGGAATCATAGAAAGTTCTTCTCCAATCGATACTGAAGCAAGTAAAATAAGATGGGAACCAATATGGGGGGAGATACTCCATCCACTTGTTGGTCTTTGATATAAGAAACTATCAATATTAGAAGAGAAGCAAGCAATTCCACATTCAAGGGTTAAGCCTTGAGATGTGAAAAATGGTGGATCTTCCATACACATTACCCGAGGGTAATATAGAATAATGTGATATTTCTATCTTAAAAGAAACAACCTTGAATGTTGGAGTCATATTCATCCTATACTCCACCCTCACTCCCTCATAGCTCAACCAGATATCTTCCTACAATACCACCAATAATTTTTGGAGGAAGCTCTCTGTCATGTATGAAGGAACATAGCATGTGAAGAAGTCCAACATTGACAACTAAATCATCACCTCAAACTCTTTCACATGAGAAAAATGAAGTCCATTACTAAGATATATTCAAGAATATATTTTATTTTCAATGATTTCATAGCTCTTAGACAACCACTAGAGTTGAATAATGTTTGTACCAAGATTCTAGGTTCTCTTTCTTGCTGGTGGTACAATAAGGTGACAGTCAGGGAGGAGACTGCATACCTATTAACTCTCCCTATTGAGGACCTCATAAGAAATCTTCAAACATATGAGGTAAGGCTGAGCACTATATATGAAGAGGATCTTGAAGAATGTAATCAAAACAAGAATGAGAATTTCATTGATTTCCATGTTTCTGTAAGAAATCAATCCTTATAAGCTAAAGAAGATTCCAATTCTAAAGGAAAATATTCTTCCTTGTCTTATTACGACAAGTGTGTACATAGGAGTTGATGGAGCTAGGGCTCTAGAGGGGGTGAATAAAGAACCTTCAAATTATATCAATAAAAACCAATAGTTTAAGTGCAATTTGAAGTCCTAACTAACAAGCATAGCAAGGATGAGAGAAAATGAAACAATCACTTGGACAAGGTTGTTTAGAGTGGTTCCACTCTCCAAACTAGGAGAGACTCAATCCACTACCTAGAGAGTTTAGCCTCTAGGACTTTGCAATCTGTGTATACTTATATTCCATTCATAAGACATACAAGGAGACCACCATACATCTAAGGACTTACCTATTCAAGACAAGAGTCCCTCACCTACACAAGGACTTACCCACTTGATCAAGATGTATTTAGCCTTCAACAAGGACTTACCCACACTTGCATCAAGTCTTTGGCCTTGAAGGAATTTTCCCACTCTTCTTGAATCTTGGTCCTGCCCTTATCCTTCATCTAGAGAAGATCTTCACCTCTTCTTCAACCTTGAAGAAGAGCAGCAACAGCTTCACCTTCACTTGGAGTTATCTTGTTGCACCTTTGCTTCTTTGAGAGAAGGGGTAGGGAAGATGGAATGGGATGAGAGATTTAAAGAACAAGGAAGTAGCTCTCTTACAACTGTCCTAACTCACTCATAATCACAAAATGCTTTGTAAATGAGAGAGATAAGGGGTCTTAAGAAGTTGCAACACACTCAACTATAGTAAGGACTTAGAATAGTAAGAATGAGCAAACTTGGAATGAACTCCAAGGGATCCTATTTATAGATGGGGGGTTCCCTTGAGTGTGGGATCACTTAAGGGTGAAATATAGTAATTTTCTAAGTTATAACAGATATATTCTCGCTCAAAACAACTCACCAATGGTTATAATCACTTTTTATGTGTTTTACGTATAATACTTTGGATTGAGTTTCAATAAAGATAACTCGACTGATCCACTAAGAGACAAAGCCAATTTTCAAACTATCAGTCAAGTTTGTTCTGGGAAACTCGACCGATGAGTCAAAATCAATTTTGCTAAGTTGATCAATCAGTCGAGTTCTATGAGTGTGCAACTTGACCGGTTGGTCTCTATAGAAAATCCATCATGGGATCGATCGAGTTTCCAAATCGAGCGATAAACAGCCTGTGACAAATTTTCTAATTGACTTTTGAGTTATCAAACATTAGAATTAAGTGTCCCTGATTTTTTCTCATCTTAGTTCCAAGTCATATCATCAATACAAGTGATTACAAAAATCATCTAAGGTCAATTGGAGTGATTTCCCAAATTGCACACTTGCATTGCTTTTGACTTGAACTTGAACAAGCTAGATCTTGTGTAATTTGATCCTTTCATGTACCTAAATCTTGAAATCAATCTTGAACAACCATAGTAGACACATAGGAATGGAATGGTTAAGTCATTATCAAAATATGGGCAATGTATAACTCTCAAGTCAACAGGGGTCACTACAAGTATGATTATCCATGAGGAAAAAAGACCATCACCAGAAGAAGAACAAGAGAAGGTGAGAGAAGGATAAGCAAAAAAGAGGCCACAAGGGCACTAGGTACTCTGCCTACACGAGTGAAAGTTCTAACTGTAGTGAAAGCTGTAGTGGAAGTGAAGATGTTGGATGACATTTTTCTCATATATAAAGTTCACATGAATATTCAAATGAGGTAAATCTCAATTGTTTGTCTAAATATTCATGCTTATTATGCATCTCTTAATTATTATAAGTATAAAAGGACAAATCTTACCAGAATAGTTGATAATTTGAATAAAGAAAAATATGAACTTTAACATTTTAACATTTCTTGAAAGATGATATTGTAGATATCAAGAAGTTTAATCTATAGATAATAATGATTCTTATCTTGTTCAAGTAAACACTCTTAGAACTAAAATTACTAACTTGTTTGATAAGATAAATGCTTTGGAAAATCAACCCATTATTTTTAGCACTAATAAACAGTTTACCAAAATTATTGATTCTATCACTGGTTTGATATCGATGTTATTATGTGTGTTAATGAGGACAAAGAGATAACTTATCAAGAAACATAATATAAAAATAGAGTTTATATTTCCAAAAGTTACTTCTCTATAATACGAAAACATATCCTTCCTTATTAATGTCAATGCTCTAGAATTATTTACTGTTATTGCTAGTAGAGAGAAAGAATTTTCCACTCTTAGTATTGAAAGAGACTCTTTTATGAATAAATCCCTTTTCTTAGAGGACAATATTTTGCATTCTAGAGATGATATTTCTAACTTTATTCTACCATTACTTCTCATATGCATGATAATCATACTTTGAGATCTTCTTTACAATTTTTATGTGCTAAAAAGAATCAAAATGAAATCATACACTGCATTACCAAACAAATTCTTAGACATGGATTTGGGTATGATCGTAGCCAATTGAGCAAGAAAGTAAAAAGGTATCTAATATTTCATGGATAACCATCTAGTTTCAAGGCTAATGGTGTTTGTAAATAATGCAAGAAATTGGTCATTATTCCACATATTGTTCTTTTAGAAAAGCATCCAAAAGCAACATAATTTGGGCAACATAGACTAATCCCATATTTTGATGACAATAAAACCATTTCACTTATTTGTTTCAAATTCTTCTACTTGAGTGATTTTAGAATAAATAGACACACTACAAATGCCCAAAGTTGTAAACCATAGTTTGAAGATTTCAGGTCACACATGCACAAACATTAAATATTTGAAGAATAGATATATGTGTTTTTAAATCTTTGAATAAATCACTTGTAATAAATGTATGACTTATAACTTAGCTCATAACGGTCATTGTAAAATTGGAGTGATCCATGATGACTTAATGTTGTTTGGAATTGCCCTAAAGGGCCCAAACATCATTCTGTCAATTGATTTTTACTAAGACAAAACTAGACTAACAATCATGGAATTATAACCTAGCAGTGTCTTCAGTTGAGAATTTTTGGTCATTGACTGAGTTTTCATGGCCTTTGAGTGAGATTTTTTGGTCGGCTATGGAAATTCCTTAATTGTTGGCTGAGTTTCTAGTCAACTTCAACAAGTGCAACTATAGCATTTAGAGGAGGGCAAAAAGTGAAAATATGACAGTTAGAGACCCATCAACTCCTTGTAAAATAGATCGAATGTATTTGTATGATTAAAAATGGCTAGTAAGCATCCTCAACTATAAATAGGGTCTATGTGGTAGCTTCCAATGTGCCCTAACAAGCCCCATAAGGCTCCCATGTTATAGAATTCAGAGAATTTACCTCAAAAAGCCCCCATGCATCCACTCACATGAGCTTAATCACTTTCCTACATCCATTAGAGTGAATTAGGATATTTGTAAGAGAGATATACCTACATTATATATCATGTAAAGCTATCACTTATCTACCTTCCAACCTATCTTTCCCACTAGAAGTGTGATTCTCTCTCCCAACTAGAAGAAGGGTAGGCAGCCCTTGGCAAAGGAAAATGCCCCTTGGTGAAGTCACAGTCTCTTGGCAAAGAGGAGTTGAAGGGTGTGCATTCCATACTAAGGTAAGGCATCCTTTAATTAGTTAATGCTTCTCCTTAGTAAAGGTAAAGGTAAGGGCAGAAAATCCATAGTAACAATAGATAAGTCCCTTGTAAGGTTCTTGGATCCCTTTCCCAAAAAAGAGAAGCTAGTTACTCTTGAACCGAAAATAGGGATCTCTTGGTGTAACTCTTATAATGGAATATAATGTGTTAGTAAATATTTGCAATTTCTAGAGATTGGCCTATCAAGGTAGTGGATCTACACCTTTGGGAGATGGAGCCACTCTACATGTTTGCCTTTTGTTTGTGGTTGTTACAATCTTTCTCTTTATAAAATATGATTTGAAGGTCTAATGGATTCGGTGCAAGTGTTTTTGGTCAATTCACCCCCCCTCTTGATCCCATAAGTCCAACACTATTAAAAAAATCACTAGAAAGTCATGGGTTGTTGGTAGTAAAAAAGAGCAAGGAGTTGTACTTGGAAGTATTACTTAAGGGAATAAGTTTAGGATCAACAAAATTGACAATGTCAATGCACCTAATCATATCTATTTTGTAAGAAGAATAAAGAATTGGAATCGATGAAATTTCCATGATGGTATATAAAAAGTACAAAAGTTTTAGAAAAACTTGAATTTTCAAAGATGGTATGGAAATAGGAAAATATGAATATAATTACACCATAAAAACATCTAGATGAACATACATATACAAAAAAAAACTAATAATATTTACTCAAGATTCTAGAAAATGGTAGAAACTCATATGAAAGACTTCATAAAAGATAAATGTTAATGATGGCAGTTCATAATAAAAGTTTAATGGTGAATTAAGAACATGTACCTATACCAAAAAAATACAGTGATATGTGTAGTTTTTGTTATGTATGCCCTTCCATAGGGATATTTGAATGAAATCCTCAAAGGTGGGAGAGTTCATGTTCCCTTATTTAGACCTAATTATGTTTTATTTCCCTATGTTGTGGAATTGAAGGATGATCTTTGTGATTTCTATTTCATATAATTTGTCTGCATGTTTTGCATGCTCTTAATTTGTGTTTGGTACGATTTGAACACAAACTATGAGTAATTTAAGGTCTAGGGGCAATTTTATCATTTTAAAACATTATATATGAATCAAAATTGTTTAAGTATGATATTTGATTTTTTTATATGTTGGATCATTTTTTAGGATTTATATACCTTTGTCAGGGTTTAGAAATGCTTAGATGTTGTGAAGTTGTTGCAAGGTGGGCCAGTAGTCTGACCAACTACTCAAATGGTTGACTATTTGGCTTTATGCCGGCCCTCACTAATGGTTATTCGAACTATCGACTGATTGATGCCTTGACATGCTGAAAATTTACAAGTAAGGTCTAACATGATATTTTTTCACACCATATACTTCTACATATAATCCTCAATCTAGCTAAACCATGTCATTCTTTTAGAGATGGTATGGGATCATCAAAGATTAATTACATCAAGGTGATTTTTATGTTTATAAAGTATTAAACCTAGGAATCATGTGCCTATCCATGTGGAGTTCAAATGTCCTAAGGCTTAAACCATTGCAACTAAATATTTATTCATATTTCTTGACTCTAACTTTTGGAATGAAATAATGGATTATTGAGAATTCAAACTCTTACCACACTAAATGTATGAATCCTACCTAAATAATTTTCTAATTAGTTTCTGCCATGCATGATCTATATATAAAAATACATTGATTGAGACCTTCTTGAAAATGCAAATAATTAATGATTGAAATCCTAGTTTCCTCCATGCATGATCTATATATAAATATACATTAATTGAGCCCTTCTTGAAAATGCAAATAATTGATGATTGAACATGTCTAATAAATCCTTATACAGAAATTTATAGTTTAATAGTGTTGAGAAAATAATTAAAGAATCCATTTTTAGTATAAATACCATGTTTAGAAGAAAAAAGTGCATGAAATTTGAAGGAATATCAATTCATGCAATAAAATGGTGAAATCATGGTTTTAATAGGATGGAAATTTTGCAAATGGAACATGTGTTAAGGTTTTTTTATTTTATAAATTAGTATGTAAGGGTTAGTTTCTTAAAGGGGGTTGGTTCTACATAGAAACCAGACACAAACATAAATCTTTTTCCCCATAGAGTTAGTCCTTGAACTACTTCTCATCTTAATTTGTGTATAATGAACCTTTGATTAAATGTTAGAAACAAGATGATGGCATGAAGGTCTCTACTATGGGGGGTATTTGGATGGTGTTGTTGGTATGGAGGATGTTGTCATGGGATGTGTTTCCATGTGGTCAATGTTAGGGGTTTGCTACTAAGGGTTTCTTGCAAGGGCCTTATGGAGAGGGTACAATTTTTTGACATAGTGGGTTCAACTAAATCCTTGACATATAATAAAGATGTATGAAATTGAATAATTCCAAAAATTATTGGGGTCTAGAATAAAGATTCTTTTATATATTGTTGTGTTTAAAGGGTTAATTTTGATATAGTAGATGAATTTTCCTTATCTTCACAAATTTATCATGATGTTTCAAAAATTACAAAAAGTTTACATTTTTACAAACAATGTTAAAAAACGTGTCATGGAAAATGAACAATTAACAAAATATTGTTCATTAATCCTTACCCCTTCTAATATGAATTGCACTTGCTATCGAACAATAAATCATCTTACATTATTAGTAAAATAATATTTACATTCATATCCATTATATTGTGTTATACACGTACCTATATATATTCGTAGTACATACCATTAACAATCGATACTTATCCTATTTATTTTGTCCTTTTCTACATATAAACAATACAAAAAGTCTTCTATAAGTTAATAAACTATGTGTTGTGGTGCATTTGTTAATACATTTTGTAAAGCATGTACAACTTTTCTTATTTTGGGGACATCTTGGTATATTTGTAAAAGCAAGTAAACATCATGTAATTTATGAAATTTATCATAACTTAAATGTTCATATATAACCATACATTGTTTGATCATCAAGAAGGCCTTGGAAAATGAGTATAAGCTCGTTGGACACCTTAATGATTAATGATTTTGTAACACCCAGCCCCACTGCCCAAGGCTCTAGTAGAGTTTCAGGAATGACGACTGTCCCCACAGACCACCACTAGCCTTAACTGTGCACTTTGTCCACACTAACGCGCAAGCCAGGATCAACTTCCTGACTGGTCACCCATCTTAGTACTACTCCAAGCTGAGCACGCTTAACTATGGAGTTTTTAGTGATGGGCTCCTGGAAAAGGAGGTGCACCTTGGTGATATGGGTAGTCCAATCATTCCTTTTAAGATCATCTTATCCAAGGCCTCAAATCCTGGGACATTACAATCTCCCCCACTTAGACTCTTTACGTCCTCGTCAAGGCTCAACTATACAACCTCATAATATCTTCCCCATTTCAGTGCAGACCCAGAATGGCCCATGGACACCCAGCTCCCATCCACAGCTACCAGTGTAAGGGTGGCTCCATCTCGTCTCTACCGATAGCCCTTTCCAGCTAACCCGGACCACACAGCTCAAGACTGGCATGCCACATGCCCATGTGGGCCCCACCTACTGGAGGGGAATTAGCTTTGATACCATTTGTAACACCCCGACCCACTGCCCAAGGCTCTAGTAGAGTTTCAGGAATGACGATTGTCCCCACAGACCACCACTAGCCTTAACTGCGCACTTTGTCCACACTGACGTGCAAGCCTGGATCAACTTCCCGACTGGTCACCCATCCAATACTACTCCAAGCTAAGCACGCTTAAGTATGGAGTTCTTTAGTGATGGGCTCCTGGAAAAGGAGGTGCACCTTGGTGATATGGGTAGTCCAATCATTCCTTTTAAGATCATCTTATCCAAGGCCTCAAATCCTGGGACGTTATAGATTTTTTATTAGTGATTCTTGTCTCATCATTCTCTTAAATTTTTAACAAAATTTACCGTCCTCTTGACTTGACTTGACTTGACTATGCCTTTCTCTAGGTAATAACATGGTATGCTTTGCACGAATTATAATGAGTGGAAATGACATGAGTAAGAAGTATGTATACCTTATCTAAGGTCAATATTTGATTATGTAATTGCATAACAAACATATGATCCATATTACCACCCTCGATTAAAGAAACTCCAAGTGATCACGGCAATGGTTAAAGGTATTTTATTTATTGATAATGAAATAATTGTAATTGATAGTTATATGTGATTTCATGTCTATAATATGTGTCCCATTCTATCACATGTGCATAATGTTTATATTTGTAGTCATCTATTTCTTATATCATTTCTTTCATAATAATGACAATTAGAGATCTCTTATTGTGTTATATTGTGACAATACTTCTCTTTGTAAAATACCTAAAAGATGGGTCATTGGACTAGGTAATTATTGCAACTTTAGTTATATAGTCTACGCCATGTGTTCCTACAAACTTACTTAGTATTGGAAATCATGGAAAGGAGACTTGTATTCTTGTACCAATTTATGGATCATGAGAAGGCACTTGGAATCATCTATTATTGAATATATTTGGGGATTGAGAATCCACATGAGGTATGATCTCCTCACCACCCTAAAATCAACTTGTTATATATCAGCGTCGTTGAGGATGTAGCACCAATTGTTATATGATGGTCCTTCCAATGTAATTAGAATGATGTGAACATGATTTGTTGTTATACAGAAGTCTTGCTAATGTGGCATGACATGAGTACCCATTACAAACTTGATGTTTATGTAGGTAGAGAGCTAAGTACCCCCTACTTTTCTTTACTCAGAATGTATGACACGTGACATGATCTTAATCAAATTTGATAATCTTATCGTCATTAATGGTGGGCTAAGGGACTTTAGAACTACTAGCTGGTAATTTGAATGGTTCATTCCAAAATTACATAAGGCATGCCGAGGATATACTACAATTGATTAGGATATAAAGGTTATCACAAGTCATGGCTTCTTATGATATATTTACAAGTGGTCTTCTAAGCATCAGACATGATTACATTTTTATTTGCTTATATGGTTGGTATACTCATTTCACTTCTATAATGACCATTCCCACTGCCCAAGGCTCTAGTAGAATTTTGAGAATGAAAATTGGTCCCACAAATCCCCAGTGGCCTTGGTTGCACATTTTGTCCTCACTCACGTACAACTTTATATCAACTTCCATACATGTCACCCATCATAGTACTACTCTAGTTTGAGCACACTTAACCATAGATTTCTTAGTGATGAGTTCCCTGAAAAGGAGGTACACCTTGGTGATATGGTTGGTCCAATTATTTATTTTTTAGATCATTTTATCAGAGGCCTCAAATTCTAAGACTTCACAATTTCCCCCACTTAGACTCTTGATGTCCTCATTAAGGATCGACTATATAGACTCATAATATTTCCCCATTTTAGTGTAGACCTAGAATGGCACTTGTACACCCAGTTCCCGATCACAACCACCATCACAAGGGTGGCTTCATCATCATGGATAGTGTTTTTCAACATGTCTAGACTACATGACAGAAGATTGGCATGCCACATGCCCATGTGAACCTCACCTACGGGAGGGATTTTGGATATGTGCCATTTATAATACACGTTCCCAACTACCAAGGCTTTAATAGAATTTTAGGAATGATGACTAACCCCAAGGACTGCCACTGACCTCAAATGTGTGCTTTGTCCTCACTCATACACTGCTTGACATCAACTTCATGACAAGTCACTCATCCTAGTATTAGGTACTCTGGGTCGATCATCCTTAACCACATAGTTTTTTGTGATCAACTCCTTAAAAAGGAGCTACACCTTTGTGATATGGGTAGTCCAACCATCCCTTTTAATATTTTATTTGAGGCCTCAATATCCGAGGATGTTACAATTACCATAGTAGAATGATATATCATTATATTTTGTGAACCATACCTTGTCTCATGCAGATTTATCATGATGTTAACTGATATCGGTTGTATCATTACTATCTTATCAACTAACTTTAATTCTCCTAATGTGGACACTGCATTTCTATCTATCTAGAGTGAGAGTCTCCCTCTTATTGGGGCTCTTTCTGAGTCTTACATGATTTTTCTATGTCTTTTTATATGTAATGGAAATAGTAGAAAGGTTGAGTTGATAAACATTTAATACAACATACCATAGATAACTCTAGAGTGTCTAGTATTCCCAATCTCTTAGTATGTTGGGTGGGTAATATATATGATAAGATGTACATGCTTCCCTTATATTAACTTATATATGTAAGTGTAAAATTGGTTTGTGTTGAAATTCATGTTGTACCTTTTTGTATATGGCTCTTTATGTAACCTCTTATATAATTAATAAAGATGAGGCTAGTTCTTTCATAATTAGATTTTCTAGTTTAAGTTTAATATCTTTTTATGTTTCATTATATGCCACTCAACTTACTTAAGGAGAATAATATATAACCATCCAATGTCAAACTAGAGAATAATTTTTCGTAAAGGATGATATACTATAATTCAAGTATTTCGTGTATCTAATACCAAAAGTGTTGCATCGGAAGATAAAAATCTAACTATTACGATATTTATGGTTGTCATTGTTTTTTACCATGTAGGTTTTACATAAAAGAAAACTATGGGAACTAAGTTGTAGAGGGTGAATCAAATACTTCAATCCACCTCCCAAGAAGGATCCACTAACTGTTGGATATGTACTTCTTAACTCTGGTCCATACCTCCTCGCTCTCCACCTAGGGTTTGGAAGTGTACCCCACACGAGAAGACAAAGTGGATGTTGTCAGCATAACAATGTCGGTATGTGCATATATATAGTGATTGAACAATTATATGGGAAAAAGGACAACAAATTTAACAAGGCTTCGTGGAGAAAGAGGGAAAGGAACCATCCAAGTGGATATCAAAATAAACATTCCAACAAGATGAAAATAAATAGATGTAGTTTCCATGAATTTAAATGAAATATGCCTCACGAGCATATGCGGCAAAATTAGGGCACATGACCCATCAACATTAATGAATAAACAACATGCATGTGGTTAAGCAAAGTATTGTTGAAATATAATAAAAAATGGTAGCTAGAGAACATGATCCTAACTTGATAGAGCATGTCAAATAACCAAACTCCCAAATATATAAAATTCGGCAAAACAATCGGGTATGGGGCACATGACCTCCATCCTAGAAACATAAAAGGCACATCGTCACGGAACCGGAATCCCAGTCCCATGAACCAAATGTATACCAAAGGTGAAATGCGGAAGCATAAAGCTTAGCATACATGAACAGATAACAAGATAAATGCACCAACATAAACTCAACAATCAACAAGATATATTAAGAAACATCATTATATTACATGATTTGAATTACATGTTCAAGAGTCACTTTGTACAAGTCTGCTCATGTATACTATATCTGGATCTTACAACAAGTACACCTAGCATAGCTCACCAAGCCCATCAACCTTCTAGCCATCTCTGAACCTAAAAACAACATACGAGAAATGGGTCAACACACGAGGTGTTGAGTATGGGAAGAAAGATACACATATATATAAGCTTTGCATAATTTTGAAAAGATTTCAAGATTAAACGAACAAGAATAAACATGATAATTGTTTAACAAATGCGAAACCATATTTTATGTCATTTCACTCCATTATACCAACAATATCAAACATGTTTAAGGTCTTTGACCATCTTCCCGTCGGAAGGGTCCGTAAGGGTGCTCAAGCTTAGCTAACCCTTTTATACGAGAGGGACCTCAAGGTCGTAACCAAGAGCCCTTTATCAACAATATTATAATGGAGTTCCATATATATATGTGTTCAAGTTATAAAACAGACGAAGCTAACATCGAGTATGACATATCAATACTACATGGCACTATTTGAGAAAATAGACAAACAAGCATATAATATATATCTTTTCAAGCAAGAAAGCGGTAGTCATATAACTAGATAAGGCCCATACCTGATTCAGATACTCATAACCTAACACATCTTTCACCATCTAGCCACATGCCAAACCTGATTAACAACAAGATTACATATATGCATTAGATTCTCATCATTAGTCATATTTAGATGTATTTTAGGATTTTGGCCAATATAGGTTCCAAGTTGCTTATTAGTTCATTATATGATATTGTATTGATCTAGAGGTCATCATGATGGCGTGGTTCAAGTTTCATGTCATTATGACGTTCTATGCACTTTCTATGATCATCTCAAAGTTTAAGGCATTTACATGCATTCTAGGGTCAAAAGACTCACAATAGAGAAACTAAGGTCTCAGGTCATCAAGGCATGAGATTCAGACAAAATGCAAGATTAGCTCATCAAGATATAGATACATGAATCGTATTTGAGAAATATAGCAACTTTGATCAAGATCATACATTAAAGTCCAAGGACAAGTCACATATTGCAAATGGGAGTAACTCTTAAGCAATAAGGGTGATAAGGACCCTCCTACAGATCAAAAATGTACTAAAGGTTTTGATTTCATGATTAGGCAGATAGATGATCATTAAAGGTTCAAGCTTTATCACTTAGGTGCATTGAATGAACTCAACATGGATAAAGTTATCATTTTTAAGAAATCAGGGGAGTAAACATTAGAATTAGGACCTGGAACCATGCCCAAATGGTAGGTCTCGTCGAGCTGATCAATTTGGTATATTTATTTGTCTAATTTGACCAAGGGATTTGAGAGATATCAATTTTTGAAGATAATAAACCAAACTATAGAGAAAAGACATGTGACACATACATTTATTTCCATTGGGGGGCGGATCCCTTGGATCATGATCGAACGGCCGCCCCAAAAGAATCGTTCATGGTCCATGGTTGGCGCTCACCGCTCCAAACACGGTTAGGGCGGTAGCGGTTGGCTTCAGCCTGTCCCCATCCTGACCGTTGCCGGCATATCAGATGGCCGCGATGGCCTTTCTCCTGGCGTGCATCCCGCCCGGGATTCCTCTGTTCCGCGCGTGAAACAGGGGAAGAGAAGGGGTTCCCCGCCTTGAGGACCTGCAGCCACGACTTGAGGCACGCTGGCCATCGTTCTCTCGCGTCGTGCGCACCACGATGGTTGTGCGTGGGCGCCTAGCTGCCAGACCCATCCGCCGGCTAGCGGCATCAGAATAGGGAGGAACGCAGGTGGAACGGAACCAGTGAAGGAGGAGGATAGAGAGAAGGAGATGAAGAAGGGTTTGGTCAAGGGGCTTATAAAGGAACTTGAGACCTAGGGTTTAGATGGGGGGTAGAGTTTCACCCGCCGCCTCCATCTCCCAGTTTGGAAGGGACGATGGTGAGCAGTTACTGCTCTTCACTACTTTCTCGATCGGGAGAGGGGAGAGCCAATCCATCCAGCTGGTTGTGATATGGCTGGGCGGCTGGGCCCATAGGTGGGCCGGCCCAAGAGTGAAATCAACAAGAAGAAGAACACAAAAGGCATAAGATCCTGTCATCTTCCAAAAGCCATAACTTGGGCTATAAATGTCCGATTGATGCGATTTTTGTGCCACTGGATTCGTTATTGAAAAATCTACATCATGATATATAATAGGAATCCAAACCAACAAAGTAATGAGGTACAAAATTAGATGTAAGAAGGTGACATGATATAGCATGCTACTTAGTCGAATTTCTCAAAATAGAGCAACAAATCATCAAATTCGTCATCAAGGTGATCAAATTGGGTCTTCATCACACTCTAGTATTGGGATTGAACTCATATTGAGTGATGTGAGCTACTAATAGAGAAATAAAAAGTATAGTAAAGGAGAGAGAAAATCAAGGTTGTCACATCCTTCCCTCCTAACAAGGAATTTCGTCCCCGAAATTCAACCAAGATCATAGTTAAGGTCAAAACCAATATCCATATAGTCTAGGTATCCAACCATGGTTATCAAGACATTTTGCATGATGGAAGCACACTAGGTTATCCTCATCAAGGGTGTACTCATCTCGATTATATACATATTATTTATTGATCCATCGTAATGTGATGTCATCATGGAATTAGGGTTTACCCATCCTTTAGTATCCATATATCAGGGTTTTTGTTCATATCTTTATATGAGACCAAGGGTAACATCAACATCTATGTTATCACTTCTAAAAAGAATCATGTTTATGGACATCACTTCAACCAAGATTATCATCGAGTGTGTATCTCATATTTACTCTAGATTTCATGTATGGTTTTGTTTTCCCCAAAATTTCTACCAACTCTAATCAATTATATTCATCTAAGTTATGACTCCAAGAGCATCGACATATTGAGTTAATTATTTTTTTTGTAAGGATTGGGCATGTTATCCCTGATTGTTCAAGCTAAGATCTCCAGGCATCATCATATCAAGTTCATGATTTCAAGGCTATATCTTTTATGTATAGTATGATTTCATATTAGGTCTAGTTTATGAGAGTGGCTTATCGTGCATATGCTATATATTTTTTTGTACGTGATACATTTCATATATCAACATCATCATCAACTTTGAGGTTTTAAAGCTTTCTTACGTGTATCTAGGAAGAGCTCCACAAGCTCAAGCCACTCAAGCTAAGACATGTGTTTCCAACAAGACATGTTAATCACAACCTTATACGGGTAACAAAATTTCTACCCATCTTTCGAAAAACAAGGATAACCTCTAGATTCCCTTATATACAATTACTAACCCGGGCATGAGGCTCATCATGAATATCACACATCATATACATAATCTTGGGTCTTGGGACATTTCCCTCACCTATATATCAATCATCAAATATTCAATTGCGTCTTTCTCTAGGGTTAGATATTTAATAGGAAATCTAGGGCTCAACATTTCAAGGAAACCGTCCACTAGGTCACTCAACTCATATACTTAGAAGTATTCTAGCTAGGGACTCATCATCAAGTATTTCATCATTCATATTATTTAACATTTCAAATATTTTGGAGTTTAGGTACTCTAACCCTCTCCCAATACGGGTCAAATCATATCAACATGTCACCATATTCATATGTCCCATGCTAGATGTCCTCCTTTGTAAAGAGATTGAGGCCCATGTTGGTCTCAAACTATATATCACATATCGTATCTCAACACGCATAAGACCTAGGTACAAGCAACATGCCATCCCACTAGCTATGTTTAGCACATCAACCAAGTCATATGTAACAACAAGGTGCTAGGTCTAGCTAGGGTTGCATGGTCAAGCTCATTCCATATCATCAACCTATGTGAATTCCTCAAGGAAAAACTTGGGTCTTATCAATATCAACATCATCATCAATATCATAATCATCATCTTAGGTTTCTAGGTTACTCACATGCCTAACCTATATCATGGCTCTAGACATCTATAGAGACTATCACTATCATCTAAAATCTCTCATCTAGACTTGATGTTACATCTCTTTCTCCTAGGTTGCATGGAAACTCACTACCTTTCTGAGTTTGGTAACCTTTTTCATATGTACATATAATAATACTTGAAATATGTTTTCTCCAACATTTAAACAGGCGATGAAAACCACCATACTCCATTCGAATAAAACCAAAACCAAAACGAGTTACCACACTCATTAGGTAGTCTAGTATAATGACACCTAGAGAACTAGCAAGAACATGGTGCACACTTGTGTAGACATCCTAAGCACATGTCGCGAGTCATGTCGAGGGAGGTAACTTACACAAGTATACACCTAGTTCTAGAACATCTAGGTTCTAACCTAGAGGCTAAGTCAACCTAATCCACAAGGATATATGCATTAAGTTTCTAGGGTTGAGATGTAAAGTGAGTTTAGTTTGTGTTTCATGTGAGCAATGTTTGGTGTAGTTATTGTTCATGCTCTGATACCATCTGTCACGGAACTGGAATCCCAGTCCCATGAACCAAACGTATACCAAAGGCGAAATGCGGAAGCATAAAGCTTAGCACACATGAACAGATAACAAGATAAATGCACCAACATAAACTCAATAATCAACAAGATATATTAAGAAACATCATTATATTACATGATTTTAATTACATGTTCAAGAGTCACTTTGTACAAGTCTGCTCATGTATACTATATCTGGATCTTACAACAAGTACACCAAGCATAGCTCACCAAGCCCATCAACCTTCTAGCCATCTCTAAACCTAAAAACAACATACGAGAAATGGGTCAACACACAAGGTGTTGAGTATGGGCAGAAAGATACACATATATATAATCTTTGCATAATTTTGAAAAGATTTCAAGATTAAACGAACAAGAATAAACATGTTAATTGTTTAACAAATGCGAAACCATATTTTATGTCATTTCACTCCATTATACCAACAATATCAAACATGTTTAAGGCCTTTGACCATCTTCCCGTCGGAAGGGTCCGTAAGGGTGCTCAAGCTTAGCTAACCCTTTTATATGAGAGGGACCTCAAGGTCGTAACCAAGAGCCCTTTATCAACAATATTATAATGGAGTTCCATATATATATGTGTTCAAGTTATAAAACAGACGAAGCAAACATCGAGTATGACATATCAATACTACATGGCACTATTTGAGAAAATAGACAAACAAGCATATAATATATATCTTTTCAAGCAAGAAAGCGGTAGTCATATAACTAGATAAGGCCCATACCTGATTTAGATATTCATAACCTAACACATCTTCCACCATCTAGCCACATGCCAAACCTGATTAACAACAAGATTACATATATGCATTAGATTCTCATCATTAGTCCTATTTAGATGTATTTTAGGATTTTGGCCAATATAGGTTCCAAGTTGCTTATTAGTTCATTATATGATATTGTATTGATCTAGAGGTCATCATGATGGCGTGGTTCAAGTTTCATGTCATTATGACGTTCTATGCACTTTCTATGATCATCTCAAAGTTTAAGGCATTTACATGCATTCTAGGGTCAAAAGACTCACAATAGAGAAACTAAGGTCTCACGTCATCAAGGCATGAGATTCAGACAAAATGCAAGATTAGCTCATCAAGATATAGATACATGAATCGTATTTGAGAAATATAGCAACTTTGATCAAGATCATACATTAAAGTCCAAGGACAAGTCACATATTGCAAATGGGAGTAACTCTTAAGCAATAAGGGTGATAAGGACCCTCCTACAGATCAAAAATGTACTAAAGGTTTTGATTTCATGATTAGGCAGATAGATGATCATTAAAGGTTCAAGCTTTATCACTTAGGTGCATTGAATGAACTCAACATGGATAAAGTTATCATTTTTAAGAAATCAGGGGAGTAAACATTAGAATTAGGACCTGGAACCATGCCCAAATGGTAGGTCTCGTCGAGCTGATCAATTTGGTATATTTATTTGTCTAATTTGACCAAGGGATTTGAGAGATATCAATTTTTGAAGATAATAAACCAAACTATAGAGAAAAGACATGTGACACATACATTTATTTCCATTGGGGGGCGGATCCCTTGGATCATGATCGAACGGCCACCCCAAAAGAAGCGTTCATGGTCCATGGTTGGCGCTCACCGCTCCAAACATGGTTAGGGCGGTGGCGGTTGGCTTCATCCTGTCCCCATCCTGACCGTTGCCGGCATATCAGATGGCCGCGATGGCCTTTCTCCTGGCGTGCATCCCGCCCGGGATTCCTCTGTTCCGCACGTGAAACAGGGGAAGAGAAGGGGTTCCCCGCCTTGAGGACCTGCAGCCACGGCTCCCTCTCCGCCTGGGGAAAACACGGCAAGGGCCGATGGAGCGAGTCCGAGGCACGCTGGCCGCCGTTCTCTCGCGTCGTGCGCACCACGGTGGTTGTGCGTGGGCGCCTAGCTTCCAGACCCATCCGCCGGCTAGCGGCATCAGAACAGGGAGGAACACAGGTGGAACGGAACCAGTGAAGGAGGAGGAGAGAGAGAAGGAGATGAAGAAGGGGTTGGTCAAGGGGCTTATAAAGGAACTTGAGACCTAGGGTTTAGATGGGGGGTAGAGTTTCACCCGCCGCCTCCATCTCCCAGTTTGGAAGGGACGATGGTGAGCAGTTACTGCTCTTCACTACTTTCTCGATCGGGAGAGGGGAGAGCCAATCCATCCAGCTGGTTGTGATATGGCTGGGCGGCTGGGCCTATAGGTGGGCCAGCCCAAGAGTGAAATCAACAAGAAGAAGAACACAAAAGGCATAAGATCATGTCATCTTCCAAAAGCCATAACTTGGGCTATAAATGTTCGATTGATGCGATTTTTGTGCCACTGGATTCGTTATTGAAAAATCTACATCATGATATATAATAGGAATCCAAAACAACAAAGTAATGAGGTACACAATTATATGTAAGAAGGTGACATGATATAGCATGCTATTTAGTCGAATTTCTCAAAATAGAGCAACAAATCATCAAATTCGTCATCAAGGTGATCAAATTGGGTCTTCATCACACTCTAGTATTGGGATTGAACTCATATTGAGTGATGTGAGCTACTAATAGAGAAATAAAAAGTATAGTAAAGGAGAGAGAAAATCAAGGTTGTCACACACATAACCTCAAAACCAAAGCATATTACAAAACCATGGTACTACTGAATCAACAAGCATGCAATGTAGAGGCAATTAAAGTTTAGTCATGGTTGATTGAATAAGATTGTCCAACTACAAGTGGAACATCACATCATAAAAATCCATCATGAGCAAATTAGGGTTTCAGTTCACAAATAGCACAATATAGATTTATCCCACCAATTAGGGCACAATTAGAGATAGAATGTACATGATTACAAATCTGAGATTCCAAAGTGCAAATCAATAGAAAAGAGTGATTATATAACTAATTTCAATATTTGAGTCCCAAAAAGAATTTAAATAGATCTCAAAGAAGAGATGTCACATATATCCTTCAAATTAGGTGAAAAGAGAGATGAAGTAGAACAATGTCTCAAGATAGACTTAGAGGCATGCAACATACCTCAATGATGTGTGTCACATGTTAGGGTCCAAACCCTAGAACCAATCAGAGTATTTCTCCACCTATTAACATATTAGACGCAAATAATTAATTAATCATTGCATTACAAACCCTAGGAATATTGAATTCTTATTCCTTTGGATTAGGTAATAAAACATATACCATCAGATAGAGCTTATTTTTTAAAATCTAGAGCATACGTTTTCATAGTTTTCCAATTATTAGATAACTAATTATGAATTGTATAAGATTATATCCTTCACTGAAATTTTTCAAAAATAAATAAAAGACAAAAGATGATGATACCCTCACAAAAAAACTCGACTTAAGGGAGCATGAGAGGGTAAATCAGTAAACGTGACTATTGAATGAAAGTTTGATAAAGACATCAAAATAAAAATGAAAAGATTGGACGTTCATGTGCAGTGTAACAAAACAAACTTGAAACAAGAGCAAGTTTGTAAATTGTGTGTTGTCGTCTTCTTCAATCGCACAAAATCGTGGCCAGCTCTGAATCATCGGAACTCAACTATGAAACCCAACTCACATATCTCGGGTAAATCATTACAAAGATGCATCCCTAGGGGTGGATCTAGGGGTGCTAGAGGGGCTCTATCCCCCCTCTAAAATGCAAAAAAAAAATATCTATAAGCTTGTGGAAAATGTAATAGATATATATACATTTATGTACTAGATATGAACAAAAAAAGTTTGTAATTGGAGTGGTCTGTGTTTTGTAGTTCGTTCCTAGTGACTTGGGTTCCAATCCCAACTATAAAAAAATTTCAAGACAAAATCAGCCCCCCTTAGTCTTGACTCAGTCTCCCACCCCAAATACCATTTTCTAGATCCACTCCTACTCATCGCCTTTGGATTCCTCATGATCTTCCAGCCACAAGAACCCCAAACAAGGTTACTATCATAGTCGGAGTTTTCATTAACTCTTGCCATCTTGGAAGCAACAGAGGTTCATCATGAGGAGTAGGGAATCATAGGGATCTGGTAGAAATTATTGGTCAAGGAGAATCTGCGATGAAGACGTGGAGTTAAAGGTGAGGAAAACCATGTCAAAGCCACACCAAAACAATTGATTGTATCGGACTCTAAAGTATCACCAACAATGATGAAATGGGGGGAACACACGGTACCTGGTTTTGATAACAATTGAAGATACATGGAGTTCTCTGGCTTTCGATCGAAACAAACTGACACTCAATGGTGACATGCTGGTTTGATCTATGCCACCAGACTTTTGGTGGCATCTATAGAGTGTCAAAGAGGGAAACAAAGGTTGCGGGGGTGAAAACGATAGGAAGAAGCATTAGATTTATCATTGGGATCATGAAAAAGGTCAGAGAAGGACTGCATATAGATGAAGAATCACACAGAGATGAGGAGTCCCTGGAGAGAGGGGAATCAGGGGAACCAGAGACCCCGACGTCGATTGGGAAAGTTAGGGTAGAGAATCCAGTGGAGTTTAGGATCGTAGGGTTTGCACACCCGCGAGAAAGATGACTTTAAGTTTATTTGCAACTAAAAAAGCCTTACAAGAGAGATCATAGGTGGAGGGGTAGTCCCCTCTCTATTTGAATCCAACTGGGACTCTAGGCCCCTGTTTGGTTCGGGACCCAATCTAGATTCCTGACCATCATTTTTTGAAAGGTCAGCATAATCTCGTCCAGGTTAGCTTCCATCAGCGTTTGGTTTGTTGTCCCAAAATGGCATCATTTTGGGGTTCTATTATCACCAAATATGGACCAACTTTGTCTTGGTGTGAGCAGGATTGCAAATTGTAATTCAGATTAGGTATTGTTACCTCATCCCCCCTGTAAAGAAGTGAAAACCACCTCTCTACTAAAAATTTGAACAATAGAACCTCTAGTCCAAACACACTTAGAAGGTATGATGGAGTGGGTGTAAAATTTGCAAATCTTTATATAATGGTAACAAAAACCAAAGTATAGCAGTGGAATAAAAACATGACTATGTTCAATTATAAAACAAAGGGTTACAAACTTACATCACAAGGATCCATGTAGAGGAAATCTAAACCACCTCAAGATTGTCTCTAAGCTTTAACTTCACAATCTATGTCCAGGTCAACATGTCAGGTCATCCAAGTCCTCCACCTAGGGTTGGAAGCATATCCCAGCAAAACAGAAACAAAAGGAGACATCAGCAAAAGCTGGTATGTGCATACTAAAAAGCAAATTAAGCAATTATAAAGAATAAGGGACATCAAAATAAAATGCTTCCCATGCAAGAGATAAGGACTACCCAAAGAGGGCATAAAAGAAAAGAATCATAACAAAATGGATACTTGCCATAAAACAAAACAATAAAGGATGTGCAATACTGGCACGTAAAGAGAGTAGGGCACACACCCCACAATCCACATCAATAACTTGCATGCATGTGAGATAAGCATAGCCCTAGAACAATATAAACACAATTGGTGGCCAACCCTCATAAAGTTGAAGCCTGATAGAGAAAAGAATACTGCCATTCTCCCAAATATATATAAAATGGGTCAATACGCACATCTTGCCCAGGGTACGAGTTCCTTGCCATCCCAAAAAGAGTAGGAAATATCACATATGTTATAAACAAAACCAATCCAGTTATACTACTCTAGTGCTACTAAATCACACAGCATGTTTAATGTAGAGGGGAGTAGATAAGTATGGTTAGAATAATACAATGTTGCCATCACACAATGGACAACACAACATATAAACATCCACTTAAAAGTGGGCATATATCGCCAAGTAAACATCCACATCACAGTGGATATATAATATCAAAAGTACAACTTGCAACAAGGAATAAGAAATAGTTTCAAGAGAATATCCATGATTAAAAGATCAATAATAAAGTAAAGTAGTTCACATGAACCAATATTTCCAAAAGAACAGACATATGTGTAGGCTATTATCCATAGGACCAAGAGAAAGAAGAGTTCAGGTTAATTGCTCAAAGAAATGATAGGGGATGCAAATATATCTCAACTTAAGAGTCTACTCTGTCCAAAGCCAAGTCTAGGTCCAAGCCTAGGCCTTCAAAGAACCTATGATGCATATATGTGGAATTAGGGTTAGGTTTACATTGATTTCATAAACCCTAAAAATCACCTTTTTATCATTATGTGATTTAGGTTATGAAAACTATTCCACTTATTATATTAGGTTATTAGGATTCCAAAACATATTTTATTATACTTTTCTGACTTATAAATAATTAGTTATGATTTTTATAGGTTAATTCATCATTAATTAGATCCATTAAAACACATGTTATTAAACATTAGATTTATCTATCAAAACTTATACCATTAGATAGGTCTTGTTTTTTGTATTTTTCTTATCATCCATTAATTAGTTATGAATTATACAAAATCAACCAATCAAAATTCATAGAAAATCCAATGGTAGTACTACTACTAAGTTTATTTCTATTTCTAGCGACTCTGATTGTAATGTTCTTGTTGGTTTAGCTTGCATGACAGGGGTGAGGTGAATAAAATACCCTCTGACTTCCTAAAAAAAATCCAAGTCACGTTGTTGAGACGAGAGACAGAGGGAGAGAGGGTCGTGACTGACTTGGCCCAACCGGATCAGGCCAGATCAGCCGACCCCTAGGCCAGATAAGAAATGTGTAAAATAAAATCCAAGAAATAAAATCTTGTGAAAAGATGCTTTAACCCTAAATAGAAAAACGAAGTGAAGAAGGAAAAGCAGAGGGTAATGGTGAGAAAACACAGCGGGGTATCTACACCCCGATCTCGCCTCCCTGACAGACAAGCCATGGCTCAATTCTGCTCCAGGTGCATGACCAAAGGCCAAAGCTGCGAGCCCAGCACCAGCAGCAAAGGTTGCTACTGGCTTCGCAGTCGCCCGCCGAACACAGAGAGCCAAAATTCGAGGAAAATGAAGACGACATGGCTAAGAAAGCACCCGGAAATAGAGAGAGGTGTGGAGGAGGAAAACCGCAAAAGAGGGTGCAAAACACAAAACCAAACTCACTGAAAGACTCAATAGGTTGAGGCGAGTCCAGACGACAACTCAGGCGAGGTCATCACAAAACAAAATATGATGAATGAAAGGAAGAAGCATGATCAGACAACTCGAGTATGGAACCCATGAAACGGGGAAGGAAACCATGGTTTAAAGGAGGGAAAGGGAGGACGGGAGTGCTAGATAACTTACCGTCATTTCAATTAGAGAAGAGGAGTAGACCACCCTAGGGAAGCCAAGAACACCTAGGAAACAAAACTGAGTGGGGGGGACTTCTCGGCTGAGACAGACATCAATTGAACGTCTGGTGAGTTTGGGTGAGGTTGGAGATGCCACGGGGAATGATATATATATAGGAGGAGGTGAGACATGTCAGAAAGGAAAGAGGGTCGATGAGGGGAAATTGGGGTTTTCATATTGGGAAAGAAAAACATAGGGAAAGTTAGGATCAAACGATGCGGGATGATCTCCCGATCACAAAGGGATAAGAATCTCAGAGAACGGTGTAGGAGAGAGAGAGAACAATTAAATCGAAGAATGTGCATACAGAGCAACCCGAGTCGGGCTCCTACTCAAGGTAGGAGATGACCGGATGCCCTCCAAAATTGATCTGATGGTTAAGATTGATCGGAGCATAAGTGAAGCGTGTGACAGCTCAATCATAGATGAAAAATAGGCAAATAAATCGAATTAACCAAAGTGAAATCCAATTAATGCATGTATTTTCTCTTTCCTCATTTAAGGGTCCAAAACTTATCCAAATTTAACCAAACTTGGCATACAAGTTAAGTTAAATGTGTAGATTCTAAATCTCTAATTGGATTTTACTTTTAGCAACATTAGATAGGTTATTTAATGTATTCTTTGTTTCTCTTTCTTGATGCATTAATGACACATAGATTATCCAAATTAGGTGAAACTTCATCCATAAGTTAACTTAAGTGTGTTTAATACAAATTTGCCTTCATTTCCAACTTTTGGTGTCACGAATTATATTTATTTATTAACTACACCTTTTAGGCAGTTTCTCTCTCCTAACATACCGTATTATTTCAAGGTAGTCCAAATTAGATGAAAATTGACATGTAAGCTTATTTTGATGTTTAGATTACGAATTTGAAGTTTATTTTTACTTTTGAGACTTTCTTATATGAGTTATGTCACTTGTCCCACTAATGGCCCATTCTCATAATTACTTATACAATTAGGTTCTTTATCATCTTATTATCACCATATTAGATTACATTATTCATGCATTAGATTGTTAGGATCTCTCAAACTTCAACCTTGTTTGGTCAAACCCAAAAGGTCAAAGTTCTAGGGTAGTATCCAAGGTCCGGTATGTTACAGCACTCCACCCCTTAAAAAGGATTTCATCCTCAAAATCTATAGATTCAAACATCAACCACCAATTACTCTCCACCCCTTAAAGGGTTCAACCTAACAGGCCAAACTAAACAACTTTTTAGAGCTACCCACATCTCTTAGTTGTAAAAAATTTAGAGGTTTATGTTTCTCATGTATCCAACTATGAGTCACCATCTAGGGTTGAGTTTTAGGTCCTTGTGTTGCTAACCTATCAACCCTACATGAACATCCAAAAGTCATAGGGTAGGTCAACTACATCATTATATCAGTCCTAGTCACAAAACTAGGGTTAAATTCTACTCAAACTATAGTTTCTCTTCATTGTGACTTAGTTCAAGAAAACATTGATAAATCAAAGAAAACTTTTGTACATATAGTAGTAGAATTGAAAATAATTTTTGGCGATGAAAACTTTTTGAGATGAACCAAAATGTGGATCCAAAATCAATTGTGAAAACCAAGACATAATATTTCCATATGAATACTTCCTCATAACCTAATCTTATTCTCAAACCAAACCTTATTGCATAAAAAGATCATCATTGATCAAATGTAGGATCAACATCTCACCTAGAGGAAACTATCTAAGTCAAAGGTCTTAATAGGGAGACAACATTGATATAGTCAAATTTCGACTACCATGGGCTCTTATACCATGTTGTAAAGAAGTGAAAACCATCTCTCTACTAAAAATTTGAACAATAGAACCTCCAGTCCAAACACACTCAGAAGGTATGATGGAGCAGGTGTAAAATTTTCAAATCTTTATATAATGGTAACAAAAGACCAAAGTATAGTAGCAGAATAAAAACATGACTATATTCAATTATAAAAAAAGGGTTACAAACTTACATCACAAGGATCCATGTAGAGGAAATCTAAACCACCTCAAGATTGTCTTCAAGCTTTAACTTCACAATCTATGTCCAGGTCAACATGTTAGGTCATACAAGACCTCCACCTAGGGTCATAAGCATATCCCATCAAAAGAGAAACAAAAGGAGCCATCAGCAAAAGTTGGTATGTGCATACTAAAAAGCAAATTGAGAAATTATAAAGAATAAGGGACATAAAAATAAAAGGCTTCCCATGCAAGAGATAAGGACTACCCAAAGAGGGCATAAAAGAAAAGAATCATAACAAAAGGGATACTTGCCATAAAACAAAACAATAAAGGATGTGCAATATTGGCACGTAAAGAGAGTAGGGCACACACCCCACAATCCACATCAATAACCTGTATGGAAACTTGATAGAGAATGGCACATCAAATTGGGCCAACCCCCATAAAGCTGAAACCTGGGTATGGGGCACATAACCTCCATCCCACACAAAATTAATGTGGGTACATAACCCAAAAACCAATGCAAATTATATTACTCTAGGTCTATAGAGTCACACAACATGCTTAATATGGAGGCAAGTAAAAGTATAGTCAGATTTTACAAATTAATCGCCACATAAGTGATCATCATAAACAACCACCTCAAACTGGGCATATACCAACAAATTGAGTTTCATAATGAACAAGACATAATAAAGAATCCAAAAGAAAGTCGTGAAGATATTTTGTTCACAAGATCAGTAACAAGTAGGGTACTTCACATGAAGCATCATTTTCAAAAGAAAAAGATATGGTTTTCAGGCTATTGTCCATAGGACCAAGAGAAAGAAGAGTTTAGGTTAATTTCTCAAAGAAATAATAGGGGATGCAAACATACCTCAACTTAAGAGTCTACTCTGTCCAAAGCCAAGTCTAGGTCCAAGCCTAGGCCTTCAAAGAACCTATGATGCATATATGTGGAATTAGGGTTAGGTTTGCATTGATTTCATAAACCCTAAAAATCACCTTTTTATCATTATGTGATTTAGGTTATTAAAACTATGCCACTTATGATATTAGGTTATTAGGATTCCAAAACATATTTCATTATATTTTTTTATTATAAATAATTAGTTATAATTTTATAGGTTAATTCATCATTAATTAGATCCATTAAAACAAATGTTATTAAACATTATATTTATCCATCAAAACTTATACCATTATATAGGCCTTGTTTTTATGATCCAACGAGTATTTATTTGTATTTTTCTGATCACCCATTAATTAATTATGAATTATACAAAATCAACCAATCGAAATTCATAGAAAATCCAAGGCAGCGTCGCTGAGATGAGAGACAGAGGGAGAGAGGGCAGCGGCTGACTTGGCCCAACCAGATCAGGCCAGATAAGAAATGTGCAAAAATAAAAGACAGGAAATAAAATCCCATGAAAAGATGCTTTTACCCTCAACTAAAAAATGAAGCGAAGAAGGAAAAGTGGAGGGTAAAGGTGAGAAAACACAGCGGGGTATCTACCCCCCGATCTCGCCTCCCCGACAGACGATCCATGGCTCAAGTCTGCTCCAGGTGCGAGACCGAAGGCCAAAGCTAGGAGCCCAGCACCAGTAGCAAAAAGGCCGCTACTGACTTCGCAGTCGCCCGCCGAACATAGAGAGCCAAAAGTCGAGGAAAATGATGAAGACATGGCTGAGAAAGCACCCAGAAATAGAGAGAAGTGTGGAGGAAGAAAACCACAAAATAGGGTGCAAAACACAAAACCAAAGTCACTGAAAGACTCGAGAGGTCAAGGCGAGGCCAGGCGACAACTCAGGCGAGGCCATCACAGAAAAAAATGTGATGCATGAAAGGAAGAAGCCTGATCAGACAACTCAAGTATGGAACCCATGAAATGGGGAAGGAAACCATGGTTTAAAGGAGGGAAAGGTAGGACAGGAATGCCAGAAAACTTATCATCATTTCAATTGTAGCATAGGAGCAGACCACCCCGACGAAGCCAAGAACACCTCAGAAACAAAACTGAGTAGGGGGGAACTTTTCAGCAGAGATAGACATCAACTGAACGTCTGGATGAGTTCGGGTGAGGTTGGAGATGCCTCAGGGAAAGTTATATATATAGGAGGAGGTGAGACATGTTGGAAAGGAAAGAGGGTTGATGAGGGGAAATTGTGGTTTTCGGATTGGGAAAGAAAAACATAGGGAAAGTTAGGATCAAACGATGTGGGATGATCTCCCGATCACAAAGGGACAAGAATCTTAGAGAACGATAAAGGAGAGAGAGAGAACAACTAAATCGAAGAATGTGCATGCATAGCAACCCGAGTCGGGCTCCTACTCAAGGTAGGAGATGACCAGATGCCGTCAAAAATTGATCTGATGATTAATATTGATCGGCACATAAGTGAAGCGTGTGATAGCTCAATCATAGACAAAAAATAGGCAAATAAATTGAATTAAACAAAGTGAAATCCAATTCATGAATGTATTTTCTCTTTCCTTATTTAAGGGTTCAAAACTTATCCACATTAAACCAAAATTGGCACACAAGTTAAGTTAAACGTGTAGATTCATAATCTTTAATTGGATTTTACTTTTGGCAATATTAGATAGGTTATTTAATGCATTCTTTGTTTCTCTTTCTTGATGCATTAATGACACATAGATTATCCAAATTAGGTGAAACTTCATCCATAAGTTAACTTAAGTGTGTTGAATACGAATTTGCCATTAATTCCAACTTTTGGTGTCACAAATTATATTCATCTATTAACTACACCTTTTAAATAGTTTCTCTCTCCTAACATACCATATTATTTCAAGGTGGTCCAAATTAGATGAAAATTGACATGTAAGCTTATTTTGATGTTTAGATGATGAATTTGAAGTTTATTTTTAATTTTGAGACTTTCTTATATGAGTTATGTCACTTGGCCCACTAATGGCCCATTATCATAATTACTTATACAATTAGGTTCTTTATCATCTTATTATCACCATATTAGATTACATTATTCATGCATTAGATTATTAGGATCTCTCAAACTTCAACCTTGTTTGGTCAGACCCAAAAGGTCAAAGTTCTAGGGTAGGGTCCAAGGTCTGGTATGTTACACCCCCTGAACCCCCCCCCCCGACTCCCCCTGATATTACTCTATCTCGCACAATAGTTGCTCTTAAGGAAGACGAAAGCCAACGCCTTCTCCTGAGAAACATGCCACTCTATCTGTTAGCAGTGAAGATGAAGTGGTCCACCCTCTATCTCGATGGTGAAACAAGTTCTATGAGGTAGAACATGAGGTGAAACCCTATCTCTTGTGGTCTATGGCCTGGATGTGTGAGCAGTAGCTGCCTTATAGGCACAATACGTGGTAAAAGGAGAAGAATTGAAAGGTGAATAGCTTGTAGCAGGTAAAGGTGTGTTGTCATCAGTCTAGTCACGTCTGCTGCAATCAGTTTGACCATTCTTTGCCAGGTTTTCAAGGAAGAGGCGGGAAGGGGTAGAGGCGAGAGAGAAACCATGTCACTTGGGGTCTTAGTTGTGTTATAAAATAAGGGTTTCCTTAGTCGAACTTCTCATACTACAGCTACGCATCATTCTCTAGGAAATTGCAGACACGAATGGTTCATATTCATCCTTTGTTGACCTCTCCTCGCTGCTTAGGTGGGTCGTCTTCTCCAACAAGTTTTGTTTGTTTTTTCATTTTTCTTCAAATGTTGGAATCATACTAATAGTTATTCATTGTTTATTTGTTGTTTTCTTTGTGTTTCTCGGTCGATCTGGATGACGCGGTGAATGTGGTTACTTTTCTTCAATTCTAGGTATTCCATCCCCCCATTTTGTGTTATCTTCTTTCTTATCCTTTATTAGGGGTGGAATGTCTCCCAACACAAATTGAAACTCTATAATATGAATATGAGTGGTGATTTATCTATATGTGTCGATTTTAAATGTATAACAACACAAACATAGTCCAACACATGTTGCTAATAGATTAGTTCATGTTGATGACCTTCAATAATGGTCTATAGAATTTACATACATGAAAAGGCTCAAAATTTCTAAAAAGTGGTGAACATGGATGATGATTGATCGATATCCTGCAACTTTGTAATTTTCAAAATTATTTACATTCATAAAGAGAGATTCATTTGTAATATTAATGTATGTCCATAAAAAGAAACCAATATAAGTGCTCTTCATTTTAAAATTTCATCAACATAGTGGTGGCAAAAATCTCATCCTATTACATCTTGGTTTGGGAATAGTCTTCTTGGGAGGTGTGGAGATACATTTGTATTTTATTATGTAAGACATTATTTTATCGAAGTACATGACCAATGGTCCTATATAGAAAAATATTAATCAAGATTTTGGGTAATCTAAGTAGTAGATATTGTAATATCAATATTATATTTTTGAGTGCTTGATATGGCATCTCCTCATCACCAATCATAGAAGTATAAAATCATTACAACATGATCAATTATCCTCCATTGGAACAATTTTGAGTTACATATATGATCATCTACTTCTCTTTGTTAGTATGTTGATTTATAACTTGGTCCATTGACTTCCTACCTGTGTTCATATATTCTTGACTTTATTTTTATAAAATTGATTCCTATCTTAAGTTCACCATTCAAACCTAACCATTTCTTCTATTCACCCACACAATGGAATATAAAACACCCCAAACTCCTCATAAATCTCCTCTCCCACTAACACAACAATATCTCTCTAAATTACATAATACATGTTATAGGAATATACACATCTTGTGATGATCCTTGTAGCTATCTTTTAATCTCATAAACCATGACCACTCAACAAGGGAATTTTCCTACCACAAAACCTTTCTATAACAAGTGTCAACAATGTTTTGGCTAGGGTTGATTTGAATTTGGGCCTGAACCTAATATGAGCTCAATGACAAACCAAGATGTGAAAGTCATTAATGAAAGTCCATGTCATAAAATCCTACTAGGAGAACCTTGTTTTGGTATAGGAAAGACAATGAATGGATGCATGTGGTTATCTGACTCATTTGAGAGAGTGTGGTACACAAGTGGTCAAGGTGTGACAAAGTGATTACATGCATTATAAAGATATTAGTAAATAAGAATGTTAATAATTTCTAAATGACATTCAACACAAGGTGAAGGAACACACATTTAGATGTTGTTAGCTTAAGTATGTTTGTAAAATAAGGTCTCTCACTTGTTGTGCAATGTTTTTGACATAGTTGAATGTAAATTTTTTCACCATACATTTACATGTGTTCTTCAGTATTGGTATGGCACTTAGATAGATGTTGATGTATGAGTAAATAATTTATTATACAATTATTCATATATGTTCTTGATACTATTGTATCTATATAACATGGTTAAACATTTTTGAAAGCCATTATCTCGATGTTGTAGACTTGTATTTGTCCTTGACCCTTTCTTGTGATAAACATGTCTTAGAAAGATATTGAAGGGAATTAGTAGTTGAAAATAATTTAATGGTCATATAGTTATTCATGTATATTTGTAATTGTATAGAAAGTTAAAAATATTCCCTTTTCAAGGGTGTCACATTTTGGATAACAATATATCTTTTTATCCCACCTCAGTCCCATGCCATTTCAACAGGAGGGTTAGGTAATTGGATCAAGAAATGCCAACCATTGCAAATACATGACACAATGTATGAGAAAAAAAATGTCAAAGGCAAATAGTTACTTCTAAGATATAATCTTCAGTTCATGCACAAAAGATATTAACTTGTACATACCAATGGTTGGCATAACTATACTTTTTAAATAATATTATTGCCCTACTTTAGGAAGTACAAATATTGCAGTCTATGATTGACCTCTATCACAATTCAAGCACAAAATGTGTGTTGTTTACATAGATCTCTATCTGTAAACTTCGATTAATCAGGAAAAGGCATGGTATGGTTTGGTAATATGCATGGTATAGTTTGGTAATTGTTGCTCGTTGTATCATTTTGTATTTGCATTTTTAAAAATATTTTTCTTCTCAGTCTTCAGGGATCTGAACATAGCTTTTACAACTTATATCATCATTTTGTTGCATCTGAACATGAGTTAATGTTTATGGTAGTCAATAAATGTGGTAGGATTCGTAGTCTTTGTACAATATATTTTGTTCTACACAACATTTTCCATATGTTTAAATGTATTTGTTATTTTATGGAATTCAACATGTTTAGCTAGGTTTAGGAAATGATACAAATTAGTTTACAATAATGGTTTGTCTCTCTTTTATTTGATCTCCTGTTGTTGGGATCCCACAACCATGTTGTTGCATTTTATTCTTCAGCAGATACAAATATTATTGAATCTAAAAATCACACTTTTGAAATTTAATAATTCTTCAGAATGAAAACCAACTTTGGCATGAAAAGTCTAGACCAAACTGAACTAAAATGAAACCTAGGCAAGTTGAACATGATTTTCCATAGGAAATTTATGCTATTTGGTGTGTGACTTTTATGTTGTACAAAATTATTCTTTAGTCTGAAATCCAACTACTGCACATATGCTAATGTTCAGTATGAAATCCAACTTAAATCGGCTTTTACATACAAAATATATGCTTCCATGATATATTGTTCTGTCTGAAATCCAACTCTTGCACATAAAATACTCCTCAATCTGACCACTTTATGTCAGCAATCCAAAATTTGGGCCCTTCATCTACATTTGTATCATCTGACTTCCCCTATATTTAACATGATTGAATGGATTTGAAATTATGTTACATTGATGTCATGTTCTATTGCAGCAAATGTGCTACTATGATGTGCACCTAATCTTGCATTAACACCTAAGTTGAACAACTTTTAATCTGAACACCCTACTGTCATGTTGTATTGCAGCACCTGTGATAGTATGTTTTCTACAGATCCCAAGTTCCATATTGTATGGTCGAGGGAGTCTGATGAGGCTCTAATTTCAGCATTGAGGAAGCAGTATGACATAGGTAGGAGTATAGATGGGAAGTTTACTAGGGAAGCTTGGAGGGAGACACTCTGTGATTGGTAGAATAGGATGGCAAACCCAAAGTGTACATTGGACCAATTGAAAACTCAGTGGAAGAACCTAAAAAAGGAATTTGCAAAGTTGAAGCTTGTGACCAATAAGAGTGGTGTTAGATGGGATGAGACCAGGAACAAGCCCATAGTTCCAGACACCCCAGAGTGGAAGGAGACACTTTTGGTTTGTAGAATAACACACCGACATAACATTAATGTTTTGCAATTAAATTTATCCTCATAATTGAAACTACTTGACAATAGGGAAACAAGGAACTAGCAAGAATGATCAACTGACCCCTCTACCGTTACCATGAAATTGAGTTAATGGGGGTAAGGAACATTGCTAGAGGCCATCAGGCAATGTCTTCAGCAGAAAGACAACTACCATCGAACGTTGCCTCTGAGGATGATGTTGTTGTAAATTTGGATGCTTCTGATACTCCTGTCAATATACATAACACCAGTGTTGCAGAAGACACATCCTTTTTTGGCACTCAGAGTGAGGGAGACAATGCTGAAATGGATAATCAAGGCACTAGTATAAGGACTCCTACCCATAGGTGTAGGAAGAGAACATCAACAACACTTGAGTGATGTTCTCTATCCAGGGATGTGGTATCTGAATTCACAAAGGTGTATGCAAAGGTGTACTAGTTAGGGACCGGTGTAGCCACCCGAGCCATTGAAAAGGAAGAGTTTGCAATGATTTTGCAACATTTCCATGAGACTTTCCCAGATGCCCCTACCTATATTTTTACTACTCTTATTAACTCCATGAAGGATTCAACCAACTGCAGTATCTACCTCAGCCTCCGACATACCCTGCACAAAGCTATGATCTGGTTGCAAGACCTTTGTGAAAGGTCCCGCATTGCTAATGCACAAAGCTATCTTATTCTTGTTATAGAAATCACATATTAGTTTTGGCTTGCTTATAATTGTAGGCAGTATGTCTATTACTGACCACACACATACACCAGACCTAGTTACAAAAATTTTGGATAGTGTGTCTATGCCAGCAAATTGTATTGCTAAAGAAATAGCTAACTCAATAGTGACTGCCATCCTGGCTGACAATGACATAATACATCCATTACCTAGGTTAGTTAGTATTAAGAGTGGTTACCATAAAGTTTTAGAAATCATACATGGACATGAGAAGGGGGCATATGACCTCTACTGAATGCATCCACATACAATTTTAGCCTTCATGGACAAGCTTGAGAGTCACAGCTTATTATGTAGTAGTAGAGGTGTCTCATGATCTGAGGTTGTATGCTACTTCCTTTAGATGGTTGGTCATGGCCATACCAATCGTGTTTTAGTTGAGGAGTACAGTCACACTTATGAGACCATAAGCAGAAAATTCAATGAAGTATTGGATGGGGTGTGTGGCTTGTGTCACGAATATATTGTGATGCAAACCATAACCACAACATCGCATCATCGCATCTTTGAGAACCCAAGGTTCTACCCTTACTTCAAGGTAATAGTTTTTTTTCCAAAAAATGGTGATTCATGGTAACATTAGAATGTAAGATGAACAAGTCATTGTCTTGTTTTAGGATGCCATTAGTGCAATTAATGGGACACACGTCCTAGTTTTGGTTAGACGTGATAAGCAGAACTGGTATCGAAATAGAAAAGGGTTTGTATCACTAAATGGCATGGCTGCAATAGACTTCTCAATGGATTTTATGTACGTCCTCACTAGATGGGAGGGTTCTGCAGTAGACTAGAGGATCCTACAATCTGCACAGACTAGAGGTGGTTTCAAAGTACCCCACCATAAAGTATTACTTGATGCAGGCTACGCCAACACCCTCCAATTCCTACCATCTTAACGCGGCATAGCTTACCATATAGTTGAGTATTGGGGAAACAGACACATGTACAACAACAAGATGGAGATGTTCAACCACCGACATGCACAATTATGCAATAATGTTGAAAGAGCTTTCGGTGTGTTGAAGAGGAGGTTTGCTTACCTAAAAAAGGTGCAATGTATTCGGTGCATTCACAATGTTGCCTAATATTGGTGTGTTGTATTCTACACAATTTCATACGACGCCAAAATGATGGTGATGTTATGATGGATGATTTGGTAGAAGACAGTTTGCTAAATGACCTCCTAGGAACTGGGGTCGACTTGAGTTCCCTCCAACAAACAACTCAAGTTGATGCTTGAGAGGGTGATGTATTGCGTGAAAACATTTATGGTTTAATTTAGGAAAATGAATGACCTTCCTTTGTATTTTTTGTCATTTATGTAGTATTTTTAAACTCATTTACCACTTGGCATGTGCTCTAATCCTAGTTAGATTTGTTTCATACAATGTTTCTATGGCTCCTAATTATAAATGTCACATTATGCTTCATTAGATTATCTTAAAATGGAGAATGGAATGTCGTCAAGTCCATGTGGCCTCCAATGCACCATACGAGTCTACACAGATACCACTCATGCAGAAAATGGATGGTTTGAAGACAACAACCCCCACAGGCTGTATTTTACATGTGGTAAGGGTTTTGTTCCAAACAGATGTCGTATGATGTTGGTCGTATAGAAACTACAACCTATCACGGCCACCCTTACTACAATTAGGGATGAGCTAGTAACACAACTTATGCATGCAACGAACACAAGCACTAGTCTGCACAATGTGACTTTGTCTGTTCGACAAGGGAAGGCAATGATAGGCTAGCAATAGAAATTTCAACTCTGAGGAAGACGTACATATATATTCATGAACTACTTAACCTGCAGACCGATAGTGACTCTTCAACAGAGGAAGAGGGCTACAATACATCATAGTTGTAATATAGTATGATCTATCCAAATAAACTTCATGTGTATTAGAACAGTCAGCTTGTCCTATCAAAATTCTCTTCAAATTAGATTTGAAATCTATGTTCTCAACCTGACATTATGTTACTAATCAAAAATCATGTTTTAGATGTCGATGAATCCATCTGAACTTCTGAGGTGTCATTGTGGTCTAGTTCTAGCTTTGTGGATTAACACAGAGGATGCAAGGTTATATGACTTTGGCATTCTGAGTGAAAGGCCGGGCAAAATGTATTACATATGTCCTACTAGTCAGGTGTGATAGTAAATCTATAAACAATCGGTTACCCTTGTGTAGGTTACGCATCTGTTGTCATTAACTTGAATTTAGGAATACATTTTAGGGAAAAGACCGATGCAGATACTTCCATTGGGTAGTCGATCTCCCCCCAACAACTAATTCTTTGAAGGCTAAGATTATGTTACTAATTGGCGAGTGAAAATTAGTGGGGGGGCGATGAACATGAAGGACTTTGTTGAAATCCAGCACAACTCTGAAGATACATACACGTCCAAAAAGTATGAGTATGAGATTCTACAAACCTCTACTGACAAGATGGAGGAAACTTGTAGTCTTCTTTTGGACATTCCTTCACCTCTAATGATGCCATAACATTGAATGGCAGAGTTATATTTAGATTGTCCTATCAATTTAGATTGTCTATCGTTGGATGTTATTTACATTATAAACTTTCTTAATTCATTCGCTGATATAAACATTGAATTACATTATAAGGTTGGTGATTTTTATCATAATGTTGATGAATGTTTAATGTCTAGACTAGATAGGAGGGTGTATGTTACTTAAATTTGAATAATCATATAAATATATATAATTGTGACATACACCCTTACATCTGAAATATATTACATACAAAATCTGTAATATGGCTGGGAAAATAACAAGTGTGTTTTCTTTATGGCATCTAGACACTATCAGATCCTACTTGATACCATGAGAATTCAGTATGACATGGGGAGATGTATCTATGGATTTTATACTAGAGAGGCTTGGATGGAGATATGTTGCGACATTTGAAACATAACGTGGATGCATTTCATATCTTTGGGCCAGTTGAAAACCATTTAGAAGAACCTAAAGAAAGACTTTATTAGACAAAATTGTTTCCTTTTGGCACATTTATTGCCTCCTCATCCTTAGCGCAATATGTGATCCCCCCAATGGTTGCAGAACACTTAAACAATGTTGAAAACAATAACAATAGACTTGCAAGAGTAGGTCGTGAGGTCAACAAATGAAGTTGTAAGAATGCTTATTTTTACTACTTTATGCGTGCTCTATTTTTACTTTCTTCAATTGGACCCCTAAGTTTGGTTGTTGTTAAAGCTACATCATAAGCTTTCTACTTTATGTATGATCTTTTTTTATCATAATGTTGGGTTTTTAGGGCTTCGACAGATATATGCACGTTAAATCTTTATATTTGAATTATCATATTATGTCTGCACCATTTTAGAATGAACCCTTACCATTGCAATATATTACATACATAATTTGTAATTATGGTTGGGCAAGGTACGATGTCGTATGTCATATGGTGTATAGAGAATGATATGGTCCTCAAAGGTTTGATGAGAAACCAATATGACCTAGGGAGATGAGTGAATGTAGTATATACTACACAAGCTTGGAGGGAGGTGTGGTGTGACTTTTGAAACATAACGGGGGTGTCTTACATATCTCTCAGCGAGGTGCAAATTAGATGGCAGTGCCTTAGGAGAGAGTTCATTAGAGAACTTCATTTCATTTTGGCAGTTTTATACCTCCTCAACCATTAGTCATGCAACACGTCATTCCACACAATTTTGTGACAACTCAGCGCACTTACCCCCCAGGAGTTGTAGAATACCTAAACAGTGTTGAAAACAACAATGACGCACATGCAGGATTAAGTGCTGAAGGCAACGAATGAAGTTGTAAGAAATTTTTCACCACCTTAGGGACATTCTTTTTTTGTTGTTGTATGCATTTGAAAATGTACATGATTCGATGGTTATGAACATTAATTGTAAATTATTATGACTGTTAGTTTGCTACTATTAATATTTGGTCAAACGAGTA
Source organism: Alisma plantago-aquatica (assembly GCA_963693085.1). Classification (NCBI taxonomy): domain Eukaryota; kingdom Viridiplantae; phylum Streptophyta; class Magnoliopsida; order Alismatales; family Alismataceae; genus Alisma; species Alisma plantago-aquatica. Next base: position 1,913,262,023 of record OY856409.1, on the reverse strand, counting down.
CTTATTTATATTTGTTTGCCAACTTTTATTTTTGTAATGATTATGAACCATTACATGTCGAAGTTTATGTCAAATACACTAATTATTTATTTCAATTTCTCTTACCTATTTCCTAGTTTGTGTAACTTGTTATCATCCTTACTTTGTTGTTATCATAATTTGCTCAGACTTGTACTTATTTATTATGTTTAGATGTCCAAGTCATTTTAAAAGTCTCGTCCAAAGTTTGAAAAAATGTTGATGTCGCGTGCAAGAATAGAGAAATATGTGAATGAAAAACTCATATGCAAGTAGAAGTGTTGCAAGCCTTCCCAGTCTCATTCCCCAAATGCGAGCATAGAACAAAGCAACGACGGTGTCACTCACCCAGTTTGTCATCTTCCGTTGTTGTTTGATTGGCCGAAAGACAACGTCAAAGATAAGGACAAGGCAGCGCTAAAGGAAGAGTGTCTTGTGTCATGGGACGAGTACGATGAGGCCCTAAGTTGGGCCAACTGGGACAATCCTACATGGAATCAACAAAAAACTACCTCCATACCGAAGAATGCACAACACAGTGGTTGGTCGCCATCTTAGACTGCTCTACGTTTCTAGATCTAGGCAACTATAGGGCACACCGTTCCTTTTTTTGTCTCCTCTCCATTGAAAAATGCTGCATTTTCCCAGTATTTAGACATGATATTATCTTTTTTTTTTTGAATTTTAGTTGTGATGTAAGATATGTCATCTCAATTTCTATAGAATAATTACTTTTATATTTATGTGGAAATTTTACTTTTATACGTATTTCAATTAGAATATGAATCAGATATGTTTGGTTTACTTTTATACTTCTGTAGAACAATTACTTTTATATGTATTAATTGAAAGCCATTTCTCTCACCTACTTTTTGTTATCGAATACTTTGACTCCAGTGATGTCACCTGTTTTGTCATCAAATACATTGGTTTGATGGTTATTAATCTATGCTACAGATGCTCTCGCACACAATGAATCATTTTCAATGGGATGACGAGTCAGATGCTGCACTCGGCACAGTGTTGCATCGTCAGTACTGCTTGCAGTGCTTGCGTAGGTCTCATGTACCTCAAGGTTGGTGTGATGCCCTAGTAGAATTTTATACATTAATTGGGAGGACTGCATAAACACGGTTGCCTTTAAGGCAAGGTGGAAAGTGCTAAAAATTGTAGATGCAATTTCATGCACATTTTGAACAAGTCCCCGTACTTACCCACCGACAATACAACAACAATGTGATCAAGTGGGAAGCTCTCAACCATGCGCAACAACTGATAATCAGAGAGATAGACAAACAACCTAATATTGTTCGAGCCAATAATGATGCAGAAAACGAGTGCAAAAAATGCATATTAGTACCTAATGTCATTTGACCTTTTTATATTTCAAATTGTGATGACACTTGTACGCAATTTATGTCATATTGTGTAACAGAATATTGTTTATTACGACAAATTTAAGTTGTTTGTCTCCAATTATTTTGTTACTTACCTATTTATACAATATTACACAAGTATACATACATACAACAAGACATGTGCCTTGCATTCACACGGTAGTGGTTAAAGTAATATTTAATTTCAATATACATATAAAAGTAATAATACTCAACTCATATTCATAAAAGAAAAAGAAACAACCAGTCATGTATAAAATTATATATTTATTGTAAATTTTTAATCTTGTATTGCACAGTGAACACAGTTCTGGTTGTCATTATTTTTATAACAGTTCTATAAGAACAGGACAAACTATTCTGCAAGAATAGGACAAGACAACCAGATCCTGACTACGTTGCCAAATAGAATCAGACTGGATCCTACTGGTAGCCAAACAGAATCAGACTGGATCCTGACTTAATCTTGACCAACTAACCAAAATCAAATTGGGTTGCCAAACAGAATCAGACTAGATCCAAACTAACCCAATCTAGATCTACTGACTAACCATGACTAACCCAGTCTAGGCTATAGAATCCCAGTCCTGAACCAAACAGGGGCTAAGTGGGTGAAGGACACGAGTCTCGCTACCTCCCAGATCTAAGAGTCTAAAATTGTTGGACTTCATCCCAACATAGTCTAGTGTATGAACTGAGAGTCTAAAATTGTTGGACTTCATCCCAACATAGTCTACTGTATGACACAACTAGAAAGGAAATAAATTAGGAACTTAGGTCCAAAAACATAATTGAAGATACTTTGATTAAATAGTATGTAAATTTTGTTGACCTAGCAGTTACACATTGTCTGTATTTTGATGATGACTTAACCATTCCATTCACATGTATCTAATATGTTTATTTGATATTGATTTTAGGTATTAGGTACAAGAAAAGGATCAATTCAATCAAGTTTCAACTTGATCAAATACAAGCCAAAGTCAATGCAAATGCACTTTTGTGGAATATGTCCTAAATGACTTAGGAGAATTTTTTTAATCATTTGTATTGATGTTATGACTTGTAATTAAGATGAGAAAAAGTTAGGAGCACTTAATTTTAATGTTTAAGCACTTTTATGACAATTTTCAAAATCATCACAGGTTGTTTTATAAGTCGAGTTTCCCTCTCAGAAACTCGACCGATGCCTAAGATGGGTCTTACAAAATTTCCATGTGTGGCTAAGTTTACCTCAGGATCAACTCGGTCAACACCCTGCACAAGAAAACTAATTTCAAGTCATTGGTCGAATTTCATCCAGGATAAACTCAGCCAACAACTCAAAGTTAGTTTGTCTCGTAGTGCTATCGGCCAAGTTACTTTATGGAAACTCAACCAAATGCATTGTACAAAATGTGCAAAAAAAGTTATTTGAGTCGTTGCAGTATTGTAAACATAAAATAGATTTGTTCTAACACCCCAAACGACTAGAATTTTCTCCCAAGTGCTTCTAGTGGCTAGTGGACATACCCAACTATAAATAGGGATCCTTTGGCTTCATCCCAAGTTTTCCACTCATGCTCCTAGCTATAGTTGAGTGATTTTGTCAACATAGAGTCCCCTTTTCCCTCTTGCTTACAAATTCAAATGTCATATGAGTGATATAGGTTATTGTGAGAGAGCTACTTCATTGTAATCCTTTTGAAGCTCTCAATCTTCTCTTTTCCCAATCCCTCTCTTCAAGAGAAGTTGGTGAAAGCTTCTTCAAGGTTAAAGAGAAGGTGAAGGTTGAAGATCCTTGAGAAGAGTGGGTAATTCCTTCAAGGCAGAAGACCTATTTCAAGAAGGGGAGTTCCTTGTCAAAGGTGTCTAGATCCTTGCAAAAGTGGTTAATCCCTTGTAGAGGATGAAGACTCTTTCTCCAAGGATAGGTCAGATCTTTTAAGATATATTGGCTCCTTTTGTTCCTAAAAAAGGAAGGTCTTATTGTATGTCATAATGGAATATAAGTAAGAAATGGTTACAAAATGATGAATGCATATTCATCCGAGTTCAGTCACCATGTTGGGCCCAGTTTTGCTCCGATTATACGCTTTTATCGCCTTAATCTCTATATATATGATTCCACTCAGCATAAACAATTTCTCTTGATTTAATTTGGGTTTTTGCACCCCTTTTTGCATCTCTAATTAAGCCCAAGAATGCCAATCTTCTCTAGCACGGGCACCCACATATCCCTTAGGCCTCAGCCCACATAGACTACCTTCAACCACGGGCACCTATCTTCTTCACCCTAATCGCGATCTATCTTCACACCGTGATCGAAAGCATCACCAACACCTGGATCGCAATCATCCCCTCCTCACCACGACCTGAGGAATCCCCTCTTCAACCGCGATCAGCACCCTACCCTGACCTCCACCACCCTCCTTTCCCCCACAACTGACAGCATCACCTACAACCTCCTCCCCACTGACCCGCAGATCGGCCCCCTAAACCACAACCGCGATTCCAACAATTGCAACCGCAGTTGCCTCACGTCCACATCGTGATCTTTCCAGATGATGATTGTAACCACGCCGTCATGAGGGACCACGACCAGCCATCAACAAGGCCATGACTGCGGTCTGTAATAATCGTGATCGCGATTCTCTTCTCCACACTGTGACCTACCCTTCGTCCAAACCGTGACTCGCTTCCTCTCCACCAACACTATGACCCGTGGTTTCCTTCCCAATAGTTGCACCGCCAGGTCGACCTCAGACGACGCCACAACCAACCCTAACAATAGCAACCACTGCGATCACTGCATCTTCATCCACCTGCAGTGCAATGTCGAGCAACCTCAAGCATCTTCTCCAACCTCTTCAACCGAGGTGCTACTGTCATCCAAGCAATCTCAACAGACCTCGACCTTACTTCTTTGAATACTACGACCAGCCACTGAAGAGTGACATAGACCACGTCGTTATGAGGAGACTGCGATCATCCTACACCTCAGTCACGACATCCATAGCCCCAGCAGACCGCGATCAATCACTTAGCCGCTCAACATCAACCAGGGGACCGTGACTAAACGTCAAGGACTGCAAATGAATGTGACTGTGACCCAGCACTTAGCTTCCAGATCAAGACCTCAACCAGCCTATACCCCAGATCGCGATCAGTGCAAAAAGGGTACCTCGACCGAGGTCCAAAACCAATAGATCCAGTGGTATCCCGGGCCTATAAATAGCCCCCTACCCCAACTATTCTAAGCATCCTCTCCAGACGTCGCTAGGTCATAGGTCTGTCCTGAGCCTAAGGAGACGATCGCCACAGCCAAGATCCTACCTCTGTGGTGGTCTTGTGCCCCCATTTATCCAAATCTGAGGTGGAAACCCAGACCTGCAAGCCACTCCATCCAGATCTCGATCTACATCTAGATCCAGATCTAGATCTATTGCATCTACACCATGCCTACATTGCCATCATGTCCACAAGTTGCTTCTCCTGTTGTGAGCAAGGACTGTGAGAAGAGAGAGGTGGAGAGAGAACATCTGCCCCCATCTGCCGTGGTGTTCTTCCCTCCTCATCCAAATCTGCCCCGAAGTTGTGTAGAAGACTGTTTCTCCATTGAGCTGCGATCATCTTCTTCACCATGTTCATGGTGGAATCTTCTCTCTCTCTTGTTCTTCTTGTTTATCTCACCATGAGCGAGTATTTTTCCTTTTGCAGGGGTGCGAGGACTAGCCCCGCTGCCCATGCTTACATGTTCAAATATTAAACATTCCATGGCTTGTATATAACTTTTCATTTTGTTGTTAATCATCGATGCGTGCTTGTGGATTGATCAACTTTTTGCATTTATCTTGTTCGTTCCTATGTTGAGAGAACTTCAATATGTAGGATTTGAATGTCGATTAACATGGTTGACTCCCTGATGAGAAATCGGATGGGATTCCCTGAGGTCGTAAGTGTATGATCCGTGAGGAGACGAGCCATCTTACCCACAGTGACGCTTATGTGTGCCTAAGCATCCTAACGGAGGGCCGCAGCTTCAGTTGGATATATGTATCTTCAGATCCGTAAGTGTGTGATCTAGATGGCGATGAGACATATGATTCCTAAAGTGATGCTTACGTGAACCTAAACATCCCTCCAGGAGGGTTCACAGCAGTTCTGTCTGGATGTTTATATATAGCATGGACGTTTGTGTTTGGATATGTTTGCATGTGTAGCGGTGGTGAAACCCGAGACCATCCCAGTGATCCCCATCATTAATATTTAATCAACTTTTAATCCTACTCTTTACTTTCCTCGCATTTAGTTTAATTAAACTCAAACCAACCTTTGTTCTAAATATTAGTCTTGATTCAACTAGATTCGACTAGTAAAAGATTCTTCAAAACATTACCGTGATAAGACCCGTCCACTTGCATGTGGTATTATTGCACAAGGTTTTGATAAAAACTTAGGGATCTCAGCCCTAGGTGAGTTTGTTAGTGTGATAATAGACCACGTCAAATTCTGGCGTCGTTGTCGGGGACAACGGAATCATCTAGTTAAATCTAGTTCTATTAAGGCTAATTTAGGATTTTGCTTTTAATTACAATTGAGAATCTACTTGAATTTGATTCTACTCTGTCCATATTACCTCTGAAAAATATCTCCATCCTAGGTACCCTTAAAGACTAGTGCATGCACCGCTCAAACAGTTTTGGCCTTGTTGCTAGCTTGGACCCTGAGATATAAAGAACCTTTCGTCGTCAAAGTAGAGAGAACCAAGCTAGGATGGCACAAGAGGAGGAAATTTCCCGAAGGGTAGCTCAAGCCCTTAATGCACAAAGAGAAAGGCTTATGCAAGAAGCTCGGGCTACATTCAAGAAGAAATCCAAGCAGCTCAAGCAGCAGCTCAACAAGCTGAGTTACAAAAAGACCTCCAAGAATTCTCAATCCCTAAAACTGTTGATGTTCACCACCCAGTACAACCTCCTCCCATCAATGCTGCCAATTTTGAGATCAGGGCACATTGGGTTACGCTCCTTCAGAATATCCCTTTCTATGGTAAGCAAGGAGAAGATAGTCAAGAACATCTTCTGAGGTTTATAGATCTATGTGTTATGACAAAGCAAAATGGAGTCACAGATGATGCCATCAGACTCCGTATTTTCAAATACTCTCTTGATGACGGAGCCATGAGTTTGTACAACTCTTAGAAATGTGAACCCATCACCACTTGGGAAAAATTCAAAATGTCTTTCTGGAAAAATTCTACCCTCCTTCCCTCACCTATGAAATTAGGGGCCAAATAATGCAATTCACTCAGGTCCCTGGTGAAACCCTTGCAAAAGCATGGGAAAGATACAAAGAGTTCCTATGCAAGTGTCCACACCATGGCATTCCTAAGAATCAACTCATAAAAATCTTCTATAGGGGTGTGGATGATGATATCAAGAAGTTTTTAGACTCCTCGTCTTGGGGGAAACTTCTTGCATCAAAGCTATGATATTGCATGGAAGGTTGTCACCCTTGGAGCTGAAAATCAAGCCAACTGGGGTAGACCCATAAGTAAAGGAGTGTTGAAGGTTTCTATGGCAGAAGCTACTCCTAAGTACAAATCTATTGCCGAGTCTCTTAAGCTTCTAGTTTCCAAGCAAGACCAACTTGAATCATCTTTTGCCACTTACGAAAGAAGACGTTCACCCCCTGGACAACAACAACAAGTCAAGACAGCTTCACTATTCTGTGAAGCATGCAAGGGCACCGATCATTCTATGCTAGCTTGTAATATCCTCTATGATGTTGTTATGGGCAATACGTGTGCCCAAGGAGATAATGGTCAAATAGAAAATCGGAATGATGTCAACACTATCCCTAGACAGGGGTATTATAATCTGAATTAGAATAGGAACCATCCAGATTTTCAATATGGAAATCCTTCAGGAGTGAAAAACTTGTAACAAATTGATTTGAATAATCAACAATGAGGCCCGCCACGATTCTAGTATAACCAACAACAAAATTTTGGGAATCAAGGGAACTTTAGAGGTAACTTCCAGAATAGAAACTACAACAATTATCAGAACAGTTCTCATTTCCAGAATCCAAACCAAGTCCCTTATCAACAACAAGGACAGGAAGCCAGTCCCATCTCTCCTGATGACAAACTCTCAGCCATTGAGAAGATGTTGCGGTCACAACAGACAATGATAGAGAACCAGCAAGCCCATCAGAATGTTATTGAATCTCAACTAGCTCAACTGTCGGCCAGCCTTAAGCCACCTGCTGGAGCTTTCACTGGCCAACCAGAGAACAATCCTAAGCATCCTAAACAACTGAAGGTTGTCACCACCATGTCAGGAAAAGACTATTCTAGTCCTATCCGGACACCCATGGTTGTTACAGACGATGATGATCTTTTGATTGCCCAAGACTCTACAGTACATGGATCTCAACCGAAAGAACCACCAACCGCTGACAAGACAGACAAAGTAAGTTCAGAAGAACCTATTGTTACTGAAGTTGAAGAAACACCTGAGCCAGAGGTGCCAGTGTACAAGCATCATCCTCCTTTCCCAGCTCGTTTGAAGCAGACAAAGCTTGATACTCGATTCAAAAAGTTCAAGGAAGCTATGGAGAATCTTCATGTTGATATACCCTTTCTTGATGCTCTGGATGAGATACCAGCCTGGACAAAGTACTTGAAGTCTCTCCTCATAAGGAATTATATAACTGAAGAATACGAGACAGTTAAGTTAGCAACAACCACTTTCGATATCATTTATAGCAAGATGCCCAAGAAGTAGAAAGACCCAAGATCCTTTGGGATTTCATGCCATATCGATGACTCTTCATGTAAGAAGGGATTAGCCGATCTTGGAGCTAGCATCTCTATCATGCCACTTAGCCTTTTCAAGAATCTAGGGTTTCCAAAACTACTTCCAACTGGCATGACCATACAGCTTGCAAACAATTCTATGACTCTTCCTCTGGGAATCATTGAGGATGTCCCAGTCAAAGTAGGCAAAGACTCTTATGTCCCATGTGACTTCGTCATCATGGACATAAAATAAGATGCCAGATACCCTCTTATCTTTGTATGTCCATTCCTTGCCACTACGAGAGCTCTAATTGATGCTGAAGCAGGAACCTTGCTCCTCAGACTAGGTAAAGAAACCCTCGAGTTCAAGGTTTTTGAAAGTATGTGAAGACCAAGCATGCAAAAAGAAGTCTACTTGATTGATTGCATAGAGAAAATGTCACTCCTTACACAAGAGGATTATGAACAAGACAATCCTTTAGAAGTGTCTCTAACAAACCCATCTACTGACAACTCCATCGACGAACAAGTGAAGGATTGTGTTCCCCAACTTAATGCTGCCAAAGAAGATCCTGAAACTAAATTTGAGGAACTCAAGGCTATGAATGTAGCTAGAGACCTATGTGAGTAACCCGAAGCTCCTGAAATAAAGCCCCTGCCTAAGGGACTAAAGTACATGTTTCTAGATGATCTCAAGGTCTGCCCAGTTATTATAAATTTCGATCTAACGACCGAACAAGAAGATAAACTCCTGAAAGAATTAAAAGAAAGAAGGAAAGCTATTGGCTACAAAATGAGTGATCTCACTGGGGTCAGTCAAGCGCTTTGCATGCACAAAATCCCAATGGTGGAAGACCACAAGCGACTGTTGAACATAAAAGGAAGTTGAATCCTAACATGAAAGAAGTTGTTCGCCTTGAAGTTATTAAATTGCTCACAACAGGGATCATCTATCCTATATCTGACTCACCATGGGTGATTCATGTACATGTTTTCCCAAAGAAAGGTGGCACTGCTGTGATACAGAATGAAGATAATGAACTCATCCCCACTCGAACAGTTATTGGGTGGAGGATGTGTATCGATTACAGGAAGTTGAATAAGGCAACTCATAAGGATCATTTCCCAATGCCTTTTCTAGACTAAGTTCTAGAGCGACTGGCTCACCAGGAATATTTCTTCTATCTCGATGGTTACTCTGGATTTTATCAAATTCCTATACATCCAAATGACCAAGAGAAGACAACTTCCACTTGCCCCTTTGGAACATATGCCTTCAGAAGGATGTCATTCTGGCTTTGTAATGCCCCTGCAACCTTCGAACGCTGCATGGCAGCCATATTTGTTGGTCTTACTGAAACTATTATGGATTTTTTATGGATGATTTTTCCGTATATGGGGATTCATATGACTCATGCCTGAAACACCTCTCCCTGGTCCTCAAACGATGCAAAGAAGCACATCTAGTGCTAAATTGGGAGAAGTGTCACTTTATGGTAAAAGAAGGCATCGTCCTCGGCCATAGGGTCAGTAATCGAGGAATTGAAGTGGACAAGGTGAAGATCAAAGTGATTTCCAAAATCTCTATCCCAACCAATGTAAGAGAGGTTTGTGCGTTCCTTGGTCATGTAGGCTTTTACAGAAGATTTATCAAAGATTTCTCCAAGATAACCAAACCTATGACCAACTTGTTACTAAAGGATGTTGATTTCCATTTTGACGAAGAATGCATCAAAATCTTCAACAACCTAAAGCATTCTCTTACGACAACACCTATCATCCGAGCTCCAAATTGGGGGCACCCATTCAAAATTATGTGTGATTCCAGTGACTACGCAGTCAGTGTCATTTTAGGCCAATGTATAGAGAAGAAACATTATGTCATCTACTATGCATCAAAGACCCTTGACGAAGCTTAGAGGAATTATGCAACTATCGAGAAGGAACTCCTAGCAGTCGTGTATGCCTTTGACAAATTCAGATCCTACCTCATTGGTTTGAAGGTCGTTGTTTACACAGATCATGTTGCTATTCGTTACCTCCTAAAAAAGAAAGATGTGAAACCCAGGCTGATCAGATGGATTCTCCTCTTGCAAGAATTTTATCTACAGATAAGAGATAAGAAAGGAATAGATAATTTTGTGGCCGACCACTTGAGTCGTATCCATACCCTGGATACTAAAAAGATCCCAATCAATGACTCTCTTCCAGATGACCAGCTCATGAAAGTCTCAGAAGCTACTCCTTGGTACTCAGACTATGTGAACTACCTCACTGTCGGTGTCATCCACCCTGAATGTACCAGAAATGCACTGAAGAAATTAATGCATGATGTGAGGCAATATCACTGGGATGAATTGTACCTCTTCAATCTCTATGTTGATGGTCTCTACAGACATTGTATCGCTGAGGAAGATGCCCAACTTGTTTTAGAGCAATGCCATTCAGGCCCAGTTGGAGGCCATATGAGTTCTAAGAAAACTACTTTGAAGGTTTTTCAATGTGGTTTCTTTTGGCCAAACATATCCAGAGATGCCTACAACTTTGTTCAATCATGTGACAAGTGTCAGAGAACGGGTAACATTACAAAAAGACATGAGATGACACTTAATCTATGGCAAGAAGTAGAGATTTTTGATGTTTGGGGAGTGGACTACATGGGCCCATTCCCATCCTCGCATTAATTTTGCTACATTCTAGTCGTAGTGGATTATGTCTCTAAATGGGTAGAGGCCATACCAACAGTCACTAGCGATTTGAAACATGTCATCAAAATGTTCAAAGACATTATATTTCCCCATTTTGGAGTCCCACGCACTGTGATATCTGACGGAGGTTCTCATTTTCTAGAAAGAAGCTTTGAAGCGTTGTTAAGAAAATATGGTGTAACATACAAGGTATCTTCCCCCTACCACCCATAAACAAGTGGGCAGGTAGAAGTTTTGAACCATCAACTCAAAGCTATCCTAGAAAAGATAGTAGGACACAACTGAAAGGATTGGTTAGTAAAAATCAATGACGCCTTGTGGGCCTACCGAATTATTTTTAAGACTCCTCTTGGGACAACACCATTTAGATTAATCTATGGGAAGTCATGTCACCTTCCTGTAGAACTCAAACACAAATCTTGGTGGGCAATCAAACAGCTAAATTTTGACATGAAGAAAGCTGGCCAAACTAGGATTCTGCAACTTCAGGAGCTAGATGAACTATGAATGACAAGTTATGAGAATGCAAAAATCTATAAAGAATGCACAAAGTTGTGGCATGATGGTCATCTGAAGAGGAAGGACATTCAAGTGGGATACCAAGTTCTTCTATTTAACTCAATCCTGAAATTGTTCCCAGGAAAACTCCGCTCTCGATGGTGTAGACCTTACATTGTTAAGAGAATCCACCCACATGGTGCCTACGTTATATGGAGTAAAAAGACAGGAGAATTTGTGGTCAATGGCCAACGCCTGAAAAGATACTTCACCTCAGCTGACATGAATGCCGAAGCATATCTGAATCTTTCCAAACCAAATTATCTGCCCAAAAATTGAAGGACGCATGTCGAGCCAACGACATAAAAAAGGCGCTTGTAGGGAGGCAACCCGGTTCTTACCTTAGATTTTTACTTTGAGTTTTAGTTTTAGACAATGCATCGCAAGATGCAATCTTATTTTCATTCTTGAAATTTCAGATGGAGGACACGTCGCCGAAAGGAATGCAACCACATCTGGTGGACTAACCGGCACGATTTTTCCCCTCCATCTCAGATTTAGAGTTTTCTCGGGATGAGCAAATTTCTAAGTTCGGGGTGGAGGGTGGGTGGTACATACTTTATTTTCCACCCACTCCTATCTGTTTTAGACTTAATATTTATCATTGCATTTTTTAGCAATTTTTTCAAAAAAATCAAAATTTTGAAGTTTTTACAATAGTTTGTATAGAAACTTGATGAAGTTTTGACACTTTTGTTTCAAGCAAAGCCATTACCTAGTCGGCTATCCCATTTTTCCATGCAGTTTTGAATCATTATACCCTCCTTATCCGAAGTGAAACCTCAAGGGGGGTAATTTCTAAAACTAGCCAATGGTTAGAAATCACCGTGTGAAGCTTATGAATCCTAACCTCATAATCAATGAAAATGGCAAGTATCTTTCAAACTGAGAGGGATCAAACACATTGTGCTTCCTAACTAACTAGTGGAACAATAGCATGGAATATCCACTGGATCCACATTAAGTCATTATTGGAGCAGAGTATGATAAGGAGAACAACCCAGTGCACTGAATTGTAAATCATGTTGCATTCTGATCTGAACTCTCTTGTACGCTTCTTCTATCATCTTCTTACCCCTCCATCCATCAAAAAGAAATAAAAATAGCCAAAATAGTGCCAAACCCTAAGCTCAAGGTGGCACACCACACCTCCTCCCTTGTTATTTGCTTCTTCCATACCCCTCTCTATATAATAGGGGTGTACCACCAAGAAAAGATGCCAATGTGCACACAAAAAAATGCAATCTTGATTCGAATAGAGGAGAGATTTGCACCCAAAAAATAATAAGAGTTGCAGTCAATAAAATTGCAACCATATAATAAAAATCTCGAGTCAAATAGAGGAGAGATTTATTACTTCCTTCCATACCCCCCTTCACTCCCTTTTCCACCTTCTGGCACAATGAATGCCTACTTTGCCAATATTTTGAAAAATACCAATGCCAGATCAGGTGCACACTTGTTGTTCTGCAGGTGTCTCTGTGGTCTTACGAAACTCTATGTTGGAAAAGGTAGGGAGGAAGTGATGTTGGAAAACAAATTCAGGAATGAAGATATGGTAAGATGTGTTCAGTGGTCTCAGGAAGTTGAGATGTTTAGTCATACAAAGTAGAGAAGAAACAATCATGATGTGAAGGTGAGGCAATCACACGAGTGAAAGTATTTGTTGGTGATTGTTTCAGATTTTGTGTTACTCGAGGATGAGCAACGTTTAAGTTCGGGTATTTTGATGAATGCATATTCACCTGGGTTCAGTCACTATGTTGGGCCCAGTTTTGCTCCGATTATACGCTTTTATCACCTTAATCTCTCTATATACGATTCCACTCAGCATAAACAATTTATCTTGATTTAATTTGGGTTTTTGCACCCCTTTTTGCAGGTCCAATTAAGCCCAAGAGTCCAAATTAGGCCCAAGAATGCCAATCTTCTCTAGTGCGGGCACCCACATATCCCTTGGGCCTCGACCCACTTAGACTGTCTTCAACCCACATATTCTCCTAGGGCACTGGGGTTTTAGGACGGGTGGGCGATCCTAGGGCGATCCTAGGCGGCGGCCGCCGTCGTTCCCTTCCCTTCAGGTGGGCACCCGCCCCCCGGAGTCCACCGACATACTCCTTCCCGTTGTTCCCAGATCTAGCCTCTCCTGGTCCCGACGATGTTACCGTCTCCGTTCACACGCAGAGTGACAAGGCAGAGCGTCCAGGCTATGAACGCGCAGAGGGCGGTGAGAGACAGACGTGAGGGCTTCGCTGCCCTCTCCACATCGCCAGACATGATCATCCAAGACATCAGGAACGTCCTCCGGTCGCCGTCACCAGTAAACATCCACCAGGCAACGGAGGTCTCAGCAGGACGCAGGGAGGGAACATGAGACGTCATGCATGATAAGGGCATTGACGACACAGAGACGGCTCCGGACGAGCATTCTGATGCACCTACTCCCTTGCAGAAGGAGATACCTAGGGTTACAGGTGCCAACACTGTAACCCATGGTTCAGATGAGACCGTAGAAGAGGCAGTGACGATCGAGACTGCGGATCCGATGCAAGAGCACTCCACCCTACGCGACAAGGCAGAAGCGCCTAGGCCGGCTCCTTCCAACCAAGTGGCGAGGAGAACAATCCAAGAAGATGATCAGAGGCATAACCCGTGACAGTCGCATGCATATATGAAGGATGATAGGAGAAACTCCCATCAAGGATCATGGACGCCAAATCCGCCAAAAGATACGTGCTTTCGATGCTTAGGTAGGGGGCACTAGCAGTCACAATGTCGTAGATCAATAGTTTTCTACAAATGCCTTAAACCTGGGCATGTGGCCAGAAGGTGCATGGTCAAGCCTGCATCTCCGCCCCCGGACATACACTCTAGCTCAGACTTCCCGCCGCTGAGTGCTGGAATCCCTACTCATGGTGCACCTATGCACGTACCCAAGAGAATAGCAATGAACCTGGGTCCTAATACGGAAGAGAGGAAGAACAAGGAGATTGCTCTGGAACGTGCAGTGGAGATATCCTGGCCGAATCACATAGAATGGGAGGACATCTATCAGAACCTTAAGATCAGATGGAACCATGCCACAGATATCTATCGACACTCTAGATGGAGAGTCGTGGCTTTCTTTGGCAGCAAGGAGGAAGTGAGGGAGGCCTGTAAAGATAGTGTCTTCATCTTCAAAGGAGCAAACATTACCATCAGATCCTTGGAGAATGGAGAGAGATGCTCTAGAAAATAAGCTCTCTGGTTATGGATAGCTAACCTTCCTATTATGTGCCGAGATGATGACGCCATCGATAGTATAGTAAACAGCTTTGGAAGTTTGATCATTGTCTCTGATTGGATAAGAAACCCAGATGATATTTTCGGAATCTTAGTCCTAGTGGAAGCTTTCAAAGAGGATGTTCCCCAATATGTCGCACTGACATATGGAGATCGAAGATCGGATGTCTTGCTTCAGATTGTTGCTAGAGGCAGTCCAAGATCCAGTCTCTTTTCGAGGACTGAGATAGGAGATGAACTTGACATCCCGATGGAGGCGTTTGATATTCACAGAACGGCCTATGTGAACGGAGACCCCACATATCATGATCATGAGGAGATAGTTGCGGCTACATCTACAGAGAAGGAGCAATGCACAGATGTTATTGTGGTAGAAGCAGAAGAAAGGCGACAACAGCCACCGAAGGATACCCATAACAACAGATACGTGGTCGACGAAGATGGTATTAGAAGACCGCTAACCCAGAGAAGCCTTGAAGATTACTTACACTTTGGAGATGAAGGACGTTCTCGCCCAAGATCTCGTGGAAACAGTTTCAGAAATGAACCACGTAGATCATCTCATAATGACTCTGAGGGCCATCATAGATATGCACACAGAAGACGCCTTTCCGAAGGAGAATTCCCGTTCACAGATGATGACTGGGAAGAGCGAGGAAGGGGAGATCACAGATGAAGGGGGTCAGTGGAGTAGCAGTCTTGATCCTAAATCATGGATTCCAAGATCCTCTACTGGAACATAAGAGGGGTGGCCAACAACAAGACCAGAAAGGTTCTGGGAAGGTTATGTAGAAGACATTCACCGAGGATCGTTTGTGTTGTGGAGCCTTTTCTTCATGCGGTTGAAGTGGAGGAGTTGCTCGACATAGTCAGGTTGGACTGGTTGGCGAGCAATGAGGCCGAAGGTGGGAAGATCTGGATCTTTGTGGATAAGGCGATCAACCCATCCATTGTCAGATTGCACGAGCAGCATCTAATTGTTAAGTTTACTGACGACAATAACAATGTGGGGTTTGTTACTATGGTGTATGCGAGCTGTAGCTACACGCATAGGAGAATCTTGTGGGAGGATATCATCGACCTGTCAAACTTGATTGGTGATGCTTGCTGGATGATCATGGGTGATTTCAATATCATTCGGAACAACTCGGAGAAAAGGGGAGCTGCTAATAGACACTTTCAGGAGGTCATGGACTTTAACTCCTTCATTCACGATGTGAATCTGAGAGAGGCACCCTTTGAAGGTAGCAAATTTACTTGGGTGAATAAGCAATATGGCACCCCCACAATCTGGGAGAGATTGGATAGAACCCTTCTTAACGAACCTTGGAGCGTGAGAGTTCCTAGACTGATTACTAATCATCTTACTCGTTATCGAGTGTCGGACCACTGTCCAGTGTTGTATCAGCCGGGTGATAAAAGAAATCATCACAGTCCTAGACCGTTTGTGTTTATGCAGATGTGGTTACAGAACAAAGAATGTCGCGAGATCATCAGCCGCATCTGGGATGAGGAGTCCAATGGCCATCCGTCTAATATCTTCTTTGATAAGATTAAGAAAGTCAGAAAGGAGCTAAAAGCGTGGAGCAAGCGTACATATGGCAGCATCGCTCAGAAGAGGAAGGACCTGGAGGATGTGGTGCACACTACTCAGATAGCTTTTGATGACAACCCATCTCATATCAATGAGATGAGCCTTAGGACAGTTGAAGAAGAGCTCCAAGATGTTCTGGATACTGAAGACAAGATATGGAGGGAGAAGTCGAGGATAAATTGGTTGAATGACGGCAAAAGAAACACTCGTTTCTATCATGCTATTGTGAAGGCCAGAATGAAGCACAATAATGTCTGTTTCTTACAGTTGAGTGATGGTACTAAGGTGGAAGAGCTGAAGGACATTGCCCAGATAGCTGCTGATCATTATAGTCGCTTCTATAGAGACAGATCTCCCTACGATGAGGATAAGTTGGTTGATATGTTACAGCATATTCCCGAGAAGCTATCTTTTGATGACAACTGCACCTTAGCTGTTGTACCGAAGGAGGAGGAGGTTCGGTAGGCCCTTGATCAGATGGACAGGCATACGGTGCAGGGACCTGATGGGTACACTATGCCATTCTTCACTGAGATGTGGAATACGATCCGGAAGGATTTCATGGAGATGACTGAATCGTTCTTCAGAGGGAAGAACTACCACCGTAGCCTTTTCTGCTGTAAGATCTTGCTCATTCCAAAGGTCGACAACCCCACAGCTATTGAGAAGGACTTCAGGCCAATTTCCATTGAGAATGTTGCGTTAAGAATCATGGCTAGAGTGGTTAGTAATAGGTTGTCTCCTTTCATGCCGAGGCTAATCTCAGAGGAGCAGGCCACCTTCATACATGGAAGGGAGATCACACATCATATCCGGATGGCCAAAGAGCTTATGCATGACATTCAACAAGGTGGTGAGCATCCTAACCTTATGGTAAAGATCGACATGGCTAAGGCATTTGACAGAATCGAATGGGACATTCTGAAGATGATAATGATGCGGTTTGGTTTCTCGGAGGAGTTTTGCAATCTGTATTTGAGCTTCTTCTCGAATACCTGGGCTTCTATATCGATCAGTGGTCAGAATGCGGGTTTCTTTCCTTTGCTTTGTGGTCTCAAGCAAGGAAATGCGATCTCACCCCTCCTTTTCATTATTTTTAAGGAGCTTCTTTCTAGATATCTTCATCATCAGGATCTCTTGTATCCGTTGGATAGGTTCCGGACTAGAGGTCATGGTACGGCCCCTCTCTTACTGCTTTACGCCGACGATGTGGTTCTGTTCCTGAACGCGCAGCACCAGACTTTGACTCGTGTGAATCAGACCCTGAAGTGTTATGAGGCGGCCTCAGCTCAATTGATCAACCGCAATAAGTCCATCTGTACCATTGGAAGTAAAGATGATGAGCTGATCACGAGCATTGCAAATGCTCTAGAGATCGACAACACAGCGAACTCCTTTACCTATCTAGGGGTTATGATCAAGATGGGAAGATACAGTCTTAATGACTATGAAGCTTTGTTCTAGAAAATAAAGCAGAAGATCGCCTCGTGGAGGTCTCGCCTCCTATCCTTTGCCGGCCGTAAGATGCTCATAGCGCATGTGCTTTCCTCATCTACTGTCCACACTGCAGCGGCTGTTGGCATCCCTGTAGGTATCTCCGATCGCATTGATGCACTTCTTTCTAAGTTCCTATGGAATGATCGTGAGAATCATCATCACAAGGCATGGCTAGATTGGAAGAAGATTGCTTTACCGATTGAAGCGGGAGGTCTGGGCATTCACAACACCAGGATCATCAGTGACGCGTTCGTGGCAAAAGCTAGTTGGGAGGTGATATCCAAAGACTCTATCTGGGCCAATTTCTGCAGAGCCAAGTACATGAATTGTGCGTTCAGCAGATCAGCCATCCATCCGAGCCACTTATGATATAGTGATGCAGCCTCTACTTATTGGAAAAAGATCTGGAACATGTTTCCACTGGTTTATCCCTATTGTAGATGGATCGTGGGGAAAGGTATGATCCCCATCTGGGATGCCTTGTGGTGTGATGCTAGGCTGTTTGATCATGCCATCTATACCAATGATAGGAACCAGCAGTTTCTTGTCCGAGATTTCTAGATTTTCAATGAAGGTTGGGATTGGGTATCCCTGAGACAGATCCTTGATGATGATGGCCTCCAGCTGATCAAGAAATCTAATCAAGTGATAAACGAGGATGATGATTATATTGTTTGGTCGCCGGAGATGGCAGGTAACTTCACCATCCGATCGATGAAGAAGATTTTGACCAAGAACGATGATGATGAATCTGATGATATTCGGCATATTTGGAACGTTGATGCGCCCAAAGCCAGCTCCTTAGTCTGGAAATACTTTAAGGGAATAATCCCGATAGATGAAAACATATCTCGATGCCATATTGCCCTTGCGTCTAAATGCGACTGTTGTGAGGAGCCCCACACTGAAGATTCTGACCATTTGATCTTCCATGGACAGGTAGCGGATTTCTTCTGGGATAGATTTGTTCATATCACCGATAGAGTCAGGCCGACTAACAAGCAAGATCTTCTGAGTTGTATCTCGCTTGGCACATCGAAGAATGTTATGTCATGGATCACTACCTGTCTTGGGGTAATTATCCCATTCTATATTTGGCGTTGGAGATGTAGAGCTCGATATGACAGAAGGAAGTTGCCTTTAGAGAAGGAGATGGTTTCTATGATAGAACTAGTTAAATCTATGATGAAGAAGAAGAGCTTCCGCATCCTGGCGAATCCCGAGGAGCACCGAAGGTTGAATCTGATCGGGATTGATGATCTGAATTACGTGCTCAAAGAAGTGAAACTCATGAAGTGGATGATCCCTGACATCAACACGATGAAGATGAATATCTCTGTTGGTAGAAGTCCTGACCATGATGGTCACAAAAGGTGGTGGATGGCGAGTATTGTTCGTAACCACCGTGCTGCTGTTTGTCAGATCACGAGAGTGTGGCTCACGGCTGATGATCATATCACTGCCATGATCCAAGCTTGTTTGATAGGTTTAAAGTTCGCTGAAAATCAGTTCCTGAGAATCTCGGTGATTGAGATTGATGACACTCGAACCTACCATATGTTATGGGGTAATAACACCATCCCTTGGAGGTTGAACAAAACTGTGAAAGATCTTAGAAGCATCCTTGAGGAGGAAGCAATTGGAGGTTCCCTTGTTCATTGCTGCATAAGTTCCATTCCCAAAGCGATTGGTCGATGGTTGAGCTTTACACCTGAGCCCATGGTGATATCGGATTGCAGAAGAACTCCTACCAGGATTCGCGGCATGATTGAGCTCGAGAAGAAGGGTGTTCCTTATGTGGTGATGTGATATTCCAGCTAGCTGGTTGGTTTTGTTTCTTGGGTGTCTTGTGTTTGTTGTTTTGTTTGTGAGGGGCATGTGGTTGCTTGTGAGGGGGTTTACCTATGGTAGTACGCAGGAGCTGTATTCTGATCTTTGTTTGCTCATGAGGGGAGGGTGAGATGAATAGAGAGCCTCCCGACTTAACCAAAAACAAAAACCGTGGGCACCTCTCTTCTTCACCCTAATTGTGATCTATCTTCACACCGCGATCGACAGCATCACCAACACCTGGGTCGTGATCATCCCCTCCTCACCGCGACCTGAGGACTCCCCTCTCCAACCGCGATCAGCACCCTACCGCGACCTCCACCACCCTCCTTTCCTCCCGTGACTGACAGCATCACCTGCAACCTCCTCCCTACTGATCCGTGGATTGGCCCCCTAAACCGCGACCGCGGTTGCCTCATGTCCACACTACGACTTCTCCAGGTAATGACCGCGACCACACCGTCATGAGGGACTGCGACCAGCCACCAGCAAGGCCATGCATGTGGTCTGCAATAACCGTGATCGTGGTTCTCTTCTCCACACCGTGACCTACGCTTCATCCAGACCGCGACTCACTTCTTCTCCACCAACACCATGACCCACGATTTCCTTCCTAACAGCCGCACTGGCAGGTCAACCTCAGACGACGCCGTGACCAACCCTAACAGCAGCAACCACTGCAATCACTACATCTTCATCGACCCACGATGCAATGTCGAGCAACCTCAAGCATCTTCTCCAACCTCTTCAACCGAGGTGCTACTGTCATCCAAGCAATCTCAACAGACCTCGACCTTACTACTTTGAAGACCGCAACCAGCCACTGAAGAGTGACCCAGACCACACTGTCATGAGGAGATTGTGACCATCCTACACCTCGGTCGTGACATCCATAGCCCCAGCAGACCACGATCAACCGCTTAATCGCTCAGCATCATCCAAGGGGCCGCGACCAAACGCCAAGGACTACAAATGAATGTGATCGTGACCCAGCACTTAGCTTCCAGATCCAGACCTCGACCAGCCCGTGCCCAAGACCGCGATCAGTGCAAAAAGGGTACCTCGACCAAGGTCCAAAACCAACAGATCTAGTGGTAGCACGGGCCTATAAATAGCCTCCCACCCCAAACATTCTAAGGATCCTCTCCAGACACCGTTAGGCCGCAGGTATGTCTTGAGCCTAAGTTGACAATCTCCATAGCCAAGAGCATGCCTCCATGGTGGTCTTGTGCCCCCATTCATCCAGATCTGAGGTGGGAACCCAGACCTGCAAGCCACTCCATCCAGATCTTGATCTAGATCCAGATCTAGATTTGTTGCATCTACGTTGTGCCTACAATGCCATCACATCCACAAGCTGCTCCTCTTGTTGCGAGAAAGGACTATGAGAAGAGAGAGAAGGTGGAGAGAGAAGATATACCCCGACTGCCATGGTATTCTTCCCTCCTTGTCCAAATCTGCCCCGACGTTGTGTAGAAGACTGTTTCTCCACCTTGTTGCGATCATCTTCTTCACCATGATCATGGTAGAATCTTCTCTCTCTCTCTTGTTTTTCTTATTTCTCTCACTATGAGCGAGTAGTTTTGCTTTCGTTGGGGTGTGAGGACTAGCCCCGCTACCCATGCTTACATGTTCAACTATTAAACATTCCATGGCTTGTATATAACTTTTCATTTCGTTGTTAATCGCCGATGTGTGCTTGTGGATTGATCACCTTCTTGCATTTATCTTGTTTGTTCCTATGTTGTGAGAACTTCAATATGTAGGATTTGAATGTCGATTAACACGGTTGATTCCCTGATGAGAAATCGGATGGGATTCCCTGAGGTCATAAGTGTATGATCCGTGAGGAGACAAGCCATCTTGCCCATGGTAAAACATCTGTGTGCCTAAACATCCTAACGGAGGGCCGCAGCTTCAGTTGGATATTTGTATATTTAGAGCCGTAAGTGTGTGATCTAGATGGCGAAGAGACATCTACTGCGTAAAGTGATGCCTACGCAAATCTAAACATCTCTCCGGGAGGGTTCACAGAAGTTCTATTTGGATGGTTATATATAGCCTGGACGTTTTTGTTTGGATATGTTTGCATGTGTAGCAGTGGTGAAACCCGGGACCATCCCAGTGATCCCCATCATTAATCTTTAATCAACTTTTAATCATGTTCTTTACTTTCCTCACATTTAGTTTAATTAAACTCAAACTAACCTTTGTTCTAAATATTAGTCTTGATTCAACTAGATTCGACTAGTAAAAGATTCTTAAAAATGTTGTCCCTTGGGATTCGATCCTCAACTATATTGTGATAAGACCCGTCCACTTGTAGGTGGTATTATTGCAAAAGGTTTTGGTAAAAACCCAGGGATCTCAGCCCTGGATGAGTTTGTTAGTGCGATAATAGACCACGTCACAAGATCATAGGGCTTGACCTTTCTAGGTAGTGGGTTGACTTTCTCCTAGTTTGGAGATTGGAATCGATCTACATAGCTTCTTCTTGATCTCATTCAATATCTCTCAACCTTTCTATGTATGCTTAGTTGCATGTCAAATTACATATTTTCAATAGTCTCTTTTGAAGTAACTTGAAGGTATAAAGAATTTTGTTTAAGTGTTTTTAGCTCTATTCACCCCCCTCTATAGCCCTTTTAATCCAACAAGTGGTATCAGAGCCACTGTTTTCTTCGACAAATCTCCCACGTGACGTGAAGATGGGTGACAACCTTCTAGGTTATCTCAACTTTGAGGGTGGATTCTCCATGAGACCTCCAATCTTTGATGGCACAAACTTTTTTATTGGAAGCGAAGGATGTTATTCTACTTGCAAGGAATGAGCTACAACATGTGCAAAGTAGTCATCCTTCCATATAAGGAGCTAGTGGAAGATGTAGATACTTAAGATAACACTCAAGAAGGTGTAGCTGAATGTAAAGGCCATAAGCATCATTTATGCATACCTCACTTCTTCTAAGTTCAACCAGATATCTTCTAGGGATATAGCCCATGAGATATGGAACAAATTTTGCATCACCTATGAAGGGACCAAGCAATTCAAGGATTTCAAAATCTACATGCTCAAAGGTTTCCTTGAGAACTTCAAGATGGTCAAGAAGTAGAGAGTGGATGAGATTTACTCAAGACTCAACATCGTCATCAATGGACTTGCTACCTTGGACAATCCTATTGATTAAGGCACCATCAACTCCAAGATCCTTAGGTCTCTTCCCAAAAGGTGGGAATCTAAGGTGACTTCTATTGAAGAAATAAGAATCCTTGGTGACATTGTCACCAAAGATCTTATTATCAATCTTCAAGCCTATGAGCCTAGACCTGACAAGCAAGAGGAATATGAGAAGTAAGAAGAGAAAGAGTCAAAGAAGATTAAGGATAATGTGTTCAAATTTCAAGTGGAGGCCATTGTTCTCCAATAACAACTTGCTTGTCAGCCTACCCCTCCTTCTCAAGTGAAGATGAAGTCCTTATGATCATGAATTTGACTACACCAATTGGTAGCACTTCAAAGGAAAGCCCTCCTCCTCTACTCCAAGGTGCTACAAGTGTGGCCAAAAGGGACACTACAAGAATGATTTCCCCAAGGAAAATAAGTCTTATCACATGAGAAGCTCCAAGAAGAAGGAGTACTACAAGAAGAAGGACAATCAGGAAGCAAGAAGCAAAGATTCAACCCATGTCGCATGGGAGGAGTCTTCTTCTAGTAATTTCAGCTCCCATGAGGGAGAATGTCACCTTGCTCTCATGGCCTCAACTAGTGATGACATGTATAAGGTAAGTGACGTAAGTGAGGTAAGTTTAAATGAACTAACTAAATAAGCCCTCATTTATATGCTTAATGCTTCCTGCTCTTCTTATTCTAAATGAAAATCCAAGAAGAAGAGGTTAGGGAAAATTATTGATGACTTGTATGCTAAAACTGAATTTCTTGAGAAAAATGGAAAAGTCCATCTTCATAGTATTTTTAAGGCCAATTTCTTGATCTTGAGCTCCAATACAATGGATTTGAGGCAGAGAATGGTGCTTATCTTAAGAACATAGAAAGACTCAAAGATGAAAAGTAAACTCTCATCAAGGAACTTGTTTTATTATAACTGGTAATGATAAGCTTGTTGCCAAATGTAATGATATTTGACATGCTTGTGATGCTATTAAAGATGAAAATAGAATCTATCTTGATGAGCTGACTATGCTTAGAAATGAAAATGTTGGATTGCTTTTTCAAGTTAATGATCTTTCTTCTATACCGTTGTTGTTGAGTAATGAATTAGCTAGTCTTTTTTTAGAAAAAGATTCTTATTAGACTAAAGCCCTCTGTTTGGAGGCATATTTACTTCATGCTCAAGATGATATTACTTGTTTATATTCTACTTTCATTACTCTTAGTGATGATAATCACAAGATTATAGCCTCCTTGCAAAGTTCCTCAAAGGGAAAAAGTCCCTCAACAAAGTCTTAGATCACTCTACCAAACAAAATGGTAAAAGTGATTTGGGATATGAGGGATATTGATAACCTCCAATTTTGTGGTGTTATCTTAGTCTTTTTCTTCAGTTTTCCACACTCTTTCTCAGATGAAATTAGACAGAATCCCTAACTATCCCCTCTTATTGCAAATACACTGATAGATTAACTTTTCTCCTTTTTACTTACATAAAAAGACACAAAAAAATCATAAAAGACTCAATCGGTCCCAAGACCGCATGGACTTACACTATCCCAAGACCGCATGAAGCCAATCGGTCCCAAGACCGCATGGACTCACACGGTCCCAAGACCGCATGAAGCCAATCGGTCCCAAGACCACATAAAGCCAATCGGTCCCAAGATCGCATGAATCCAATCGATCCCAAGATCGCATGGACTCACACGGTCCCAAGACCGCATGAAGCCAATCGGTCTCGAGACCGCATGGAGTCAATCGGTCCCAAGACCGCATGAAGCCAATCAGTCCCGAGACTGCATGGAGTCACACGGTCCCAAGACCGCATGAAGCCAATCGGCCCCGAGACCGCATGGAGTCACACGATCCCAAGACCGCATGAAGCCAATCGGTCCCAAGACCGCATGGAGTCACTCGGTCCTAAGACTGCATGAAGCCAAACGGTCTCGGAGTCCAAACGGTCTTGAGGTGCAAACGGTCGCGGAGTCCAAACGGTCTCGGAGTCCAAACGGTCTTCAAGATCATTTGGACCCAAAACTGACCAAACCATTTGGACTTCACTTAAGGCCTATAAATAAGACCCAAGGGGTCCTCTCATCGGGATGAAGTTTCAGACACCCAGAGGCTGCCTCTACTACTCCAGAGCTAATCTGACTTCCATCCTCTGCCTAAAGGCTGTCAGTCTGAGATCCACACTCCATCCTGAAGTTGCTTTCTTTCTCTTTGCCAAAGAAGGTGGGAAGAGAAGACCTCGTCATCGAGCAACCCGTGAAGTCTGAAGATCGTCTCTCTCTCTCTTTCCAAGGGGTTGACTTTCCTCTCTCCTCTGTGGGGATGATGCTCTCTCTCTCTTCTTGCCTCCTTCTTTGTTCTAGCTATGAGTGAGTAGTCTCTCTCACTGGGGTGCGGGGAGTAGCCCCGCTACCCATGTTTTCATTTCATGTAATGTAATCCATAGTTTGCAATAAAGATATACTTTCTTTTCAGTTCAACATCAATCGTTTAATGAATGCTTGTTGCTTGGTCACCAACTTGTGTTATCTTTTATCTTTTAGTATGAATTGTCTATGTTTGTACTACTAGATTCGAAACTCGATTGAATGTTGGTTCTTGGTGCATGTATCCACCATGCATCTGTTTCGGTATCTAGAAGTGTTTCTCAAGAAGTGGAGTAAACTCACTTCCATCGTTGTACTTTCATACTATGAAATGGAATCAGTTGACGTATGAAAGTACAACCTTGGTGATTCGAGGAACACACTTTGCGAAGGGAATGATGCAAAGTAGGTGACCATTCGTTCGGGAATGGCTGACTTTGCAACATTCCCGCACTTCTCATAGTTAGTTCTCCGAAAGGAAACTAAGTCTACGAAGATACTAAATGATTAAACTCTTGTTGCAGGTTGTGTTTTATATTGCATGCTTTGATCCATGTGTAGTGGCGGTGAAAACCGATCACACTCTAGTGGCTTCTTATCATTGTTTAACATCCTTAGATTTACTTGCTTGCTTTACTTTACTTGCTCTTAGTCTAAAAACAACCAAACCAACCTTTTGATTTAAGTACCTACTATTAAGAGATTAAGTGAAGTTCTAACATTTTTCATCTTGTTGCTCCCAACAAAACCGTTGTCCCATGGATTCGACCCTTAACTATACTACGATAAGACTTACACATATCTTAGCATACGTGGGTGGAGTTCTCGATCTAGTATAAGCAAGGCTAAACTTAAAGACTTACCATCTTTAGGATTTTTAATGGTGCATGCAACTCCACATGAGTGGAAGCTCCATCAAAAATTGGCACTGTTGCTTGGGACAACGGAACGTTTTAATTTCACTTAGTATCTTGCTAGTTGGTTAGGGTTTTACACTTTATTTTAATCATTAGTCCATATCTTCTTGAATTCATTGTATCTCTAGCATCATCTAAAATGTGTGTTTCCTCCTCTACTCAGGTAGAAGACGTGTATGCAATCATCGCATAACCTCATATTCTCCCCTGATCCAAAGTACGACTCTAAGGTAGAGAGAAACTTCCATCGCCGCATCAGACTTAATCACCAAAGAGCCAGGCAAATGGCTGAAGATCAATGCCAAGCTGCACTAGTAATGGAGAGGGTTAACGGTGCCATAGCCGCTCAAAGAGAACAGCTCATTGCTGACTCCCGTGCTCATATTCAAGCGGAGATCTGAGCGGAAGAACAGGCCCGCATCCAAGCTGAAAATGAAGCAGCCAACCAAGCTGCCCAGTTAGAGCTAAGAAACAAGCAATTGAGGGATTATGATGTCCCTAAGAACTATGAAGACAATCATCCTGTGTGGCCTCCAATCATCAACATACCCAACTTTGAGATCCGGACACAATGGATTCAGATCATGCAGGGCATATCATTCTCTGGAGGTTCTGGAGATGACTGTATGGATCACTTGAAAAGGTTCAAAGCACTTTGCCGACTGGTCCCACAGGTCGGGGTTGCTTTCGACGCAATAATGCTACATCTTTTCCACTTCACTCTATCAAGAAGATCTTTGAGCTGGTAAAACTCGCTTGATAGGGAGCCAATAATCACCACATGGGCTCCTTTGGAAGAAAAGTTCCTGGAGAAGTTCTTCCCCCCTTCGTTAACTTACGAAATTAGGGGGCAGATCAACCACTTCACCCAACTTCCTAGAGAATCACTCGCAGAAGCATGGGAAAGGTTCAAGGAGCTTCTAAGAGTGTGTCCTCATCACGGCATCTCCCAAAATCAATTAATAGAAACATTCTATAGGGGAGTGAGTGATGACATCAAGCAATTTCTGGATTCCTCATCTGGAGGAAATTTTATGAGAAAGAACTATGAGGATGATTGGAAAATCATCACACTCTAAGCTAAGAATCAATCCAATTGGGGACGATCATCTGGAAAGGGAGTCCTCAAAGTTTACAAAGTTGAGGAATCAATGGAAATGAAGGCTATTGTTGAAGCCTTAAAAACCATAGCTCATAAACAGCAGGCTCTTGAAACTTTGCTTGGAGAGTTTGATAAGAAGAAAAATCCTCAAGTCCAACAGGTTAAAGCTGTCGCAGGGACCTATGAAGCATGTCACGCATCTGATCACCCAACTCTGTCATGCGGTCTGCTTTACAATGTGATGATGGATATGCATCCACCATAACAGTAATATGATCCAATCATTGAACAACAGGAAGAGCAATTGCCTGAAAAAGTTAATTCTATTCATTCCATACATGGACAAGTCTAATATAATCCTAATCAACCAAGAAACCACCCAGGATTTCAATACGGGAACCCTGCTGGGACTGCCAATCCACAACACCTGACACAAGGCGGATCATCCAATAGGTTGCCACCTGGATTCCAAAGCAACTTTAATCAAAATCAAGGGAACTCCAGAAATAACTTCCCAAGATCCAACTACCCCAGAAATCCATCCACCTACTATCAATATACCCATCCTCCTCTACACCCACAGCTGCACCCTCAGTTGCAGCAACCTCAGTTAGCACTACCTCCACAACAACCACATCAAGACAACAACAATTCGCTCCGAAAAATACCCCCTCCTAGCCAGCAGATGAGATGACTTTGATAAGGCAGATGCTACAGTCCCAACAAACCATGCTCGCTAATCAACAAACTCATCAAAAGGTACTAGAAGCTCAACTAGCACAAATTGTTGCGCAACTAAAGCCTCCAGCAGGCACTTTTGCAGGACAACCTGAGTCGAACCCTAGACACGACTAGAATAGACCTGAGCAGTCGAATGCAGTTACTACAAGATCTGGGTGCACCCTTCATGAATCTACGAGCATCGCTCATGATGATGATGATACACCTATATTTATGACAAATGTAAGCCCGAACCTAGGAACTAAGAAGACTGCAGATAACGTGAGAGGTGAAGAAGAAGAGCAAGCTTCCAAAGAGCCAGAAATTTCACATTATAAACCAAGGATACCATACCCAGGAAGATTGAGAGAGACTAAAATGGACACTAGGTTCCAAAGATTTAAGGAGGCGATGAAGAAACTCTATATCGACATTCCGCTCCTTGATGCTCTCTCTGAAGTACCATCTTGGGCTAAGTATCTAAAAACTCTGTTATCAAGAAAATACATTACCAAAGAGCAAGAGACTATTAAACTAGCTCAAACCACCTCTGATATCATCCTTAATAAGATGCCAAAGAAAAAGAAGGACCCAGGTTCCTTCGGGATTCAATGCTGCATTGGAAATGCCTCGAGCAAAAAGGGATTAGTCGACTTAGGGGCTAGCATATTAATTATGCCATATTCTATGTGTAAACGATTAGGTTTCACTGACTTGCTTCCCACAACAATGACAATTCAGTTAGCTGATTCCACTATCACTGCACCTCTAGGAATTATCGAAGATATTCCAGTCAGGATAGGAAAAGATGCCTATGTCCCGTGTGATTTTTTCATCATGGATATTAAGGAGGATCTAAGATACCCAATAATTTTTGGCAGATCTTTCCTCACCACAGCCGGGGCACTTATTGATGTTGAGGCTGGTACGATCATTCTAAGACTAAGAAAAGAAGCAATTCAATTTCGAGTTCTCAACAGCATGAAAGGTCCCAGCATTCAAGAGGAGGTCTTTCTCTTATATGCAATACATCAAATATCCCAATTAGAAATATCTGAGCCATCATATGAGTTCGAGAATGTTCTAACCAACCCGGAAGTCGAATTTTTAGCAAATAAATTGGTCCAACAATGTTTGCAACACTTAGAGAAGGTCGAAGAAGCACCAACAGCCACCTTTGAGGAGCTTAAATTTGTCACTATTGCAACAGAAACACCCAAGGCTCCTGAGATGAAGACTCTACCAATGGGACTTAAACATGTCTTCTTAGACAAAGAAAAATTATGCCCAGTTATCATCAGTTCCACTCTGACAGGAGACCAAGAAGAAAGGCTTCTTGATGAGATGAGGAAACATAAAAAAGACATTGGTTACAAAATAACTGACCTGACAGGTATAAACCCAGCCTTATGCATGGATAGACTACCCATGGTCGAGGAATTCAAGCCTTCAAGAGAACACCAGAGGAAGCTGAACCCCAATCTTAAAGAAGTGGTTCGCCTTGAAGTCCTCAAATTACTGAAAGTCGGCATAACTTACCCAATTTCAGACTCCCAATGGGTCAGCCCCGTCCAAGTAGTCCCCAAAAAGGGAGGAACCACTGCGTGCTAAATGACAAAAATGAGTTAGTTCCCACAAGGACTGTGATGGGGTGGAGGATGTGTATCGACTACAGGAAACTAATCAAATCAGTGCGGAAAGATCACTACCCTCTGCCCTTTCTCGACGAAGTCCTAGAACGCTTAGCCCATCAGAAATACTTCTGCTATCTAGACGGTTATTCCAGGTTCTACCAAATCCCCATACACCCGGAAGACCAAGAGAAAACTACTTTTACCTGCCCCTTTGGAACCTATGCTTTTAGAAGAATGTCATTCGGGTTGTGCAACACACCCGCTACATTCCAAAGGTGTATGTCTGCCATTTTTGCAGGATTAACCGAATCTATAATGGAAGTATTTATAGATGATTTTTCAGTTTATGGAGATTCCTTCGATAACTGTCTGCTCAACCTTGGACAAGTCTTATAATGATGCGAGGAAACAAACCTCATCCTGAATTGGGGAAAATGCCATTTTATGGTAACTGAAGGTGTCGTCCTTGGGCATAGAGTGAGTGACAGAGGGATTGAGGTAGACAAGGCAAAGATAGATGTTATCTCGAAGTTGTCGCCACCAAAAGATATAAAAGGAGTACGAGCATTCTTGGGTCATGCTGGGTTTTACAGAAGATTTATCAAAGATTTTTCAAAAATAGCAAAACCCATGACCCAACTTTTGACCAAAGACACCGAGTTCAATTTTAATCAAGAATGCCTACAAAGTTTCTCAACTCTGAAAAATGCTTTCATCTCTGCACCCATACTAAGAGCCCCGGATTGGTCACAACCTTTTGAAATCATGTGTGACGCCAGTGATTACGCCATAGGGGTCGTTTTAGGTCAGAGAATCGACAAGAAACCTTATGTAATCTACTACGCGTCTAAAACGCTCGATGAAGCATAGAAGAACTACACTACTATAGAGAAAGAGTTCTTAGCTGTCATCTATGCGTTCGAGAAATTCCACTCCTACTTGATTGGATCCAAGGTCATCGTCTACACTGACCACCCCGCCATACGATACCTAATTCAGAAGCAAGATGCAAAACCCAGACTTATCCGCTGGGTGTTGATGCTTCAGGAATTCGATTTAGAAATCAAAGACAAAAGCAAAGTGGAAAACGTCGTAGCCGACCATCTCAGTCATATTGAAGTCGAAGATGAAGATAAAGTCCCTATCCGAGACTCTCTCCCAGATGACCAACTAATGAAGATTACCAATGGATTCCCCTGGTATGCCGACATTGTTGATTATCTGGCTACAGGAATCATTCATCCTTCCGCTTCCCATCACGACAAGAGGAAATTCCTCCACGATGCAAATAAATTCTATTGGGATGAACCCTACCTTTTTCGCCTTTGCGCAGACGGACTTTTCCGTCGCTACTTACCTGAAGAAGAGATTACCCCCGTCCTAGAACATTGCCATTCCGGCCCCACTGGGGGGCACATGAGTGCGAAGAAAACTGCTATGAAGGTTTTGCAATCAGGTTTCTTTTGGCCAACCATAGCAAAAGACTCCTATGATTTTGTCAAATCTTGCAACAAATGTCAATTTTCTGGCAGCATATCTAAAAGGAATGAAATGCCACTCACCATGTGGAAAGAGATTGAACTTTTTGACGTGTGGGGGATAGACTACATGGGCCCCTTTCCTTCTTCATATGGCTTCTCATACATTCTGGTTGCAGTAGACTATGTCTCGAAATGGGTCGAAGCTATACCCACAGTGTCCAGTGATTCCAAACCAGTCATTAAGATGTTTAAGGATATCATTTTTCCCAGATTTGGAGTCCCTCGAACTGTCATATCCGACGGAGGGACCCATTTTCTAGAATGAAGTTTTGAAACCCTCTTAAAGAAATACGGAGTTAACCATAAAGTCGCCACACCTTACCACCCACAGACCAGTGGTCAGGTTGAAGTTTCAAATAGACAACTGAAGGCAATTTTAGAAAAAAATAGTCAATAAACACCGCACTGACTGGTCCACCAAGCTTCCCGATGCCCTTTGGGCTTACCGAACAGCTTATAAAACACCAATAGGGACAACCTCGTTCCGTTTGGTATACAGGAAGTCATGTCATCTTCCAGTGGAACTGGAACATAAGGCTTGGTGGGCCATTAAACAACTGAATTTTGATTTCAAAAGTGCCGGAGAAAACAGACAACTCCAATTACAAGAGCTAGAGGAGCTCCGAATGACCGCTTATCAAAGTGCTAGGATTTATAAAGAACAAACCAAAATGTGGCACGATGGCCATCTTAAAAGGAAAGACATCACCATGGGTGACAAAGTCCTCCTTTTCAATTCCAAGCTCAAATTGTTCCCCGGAAAACTCCGCACAAAGTGGTATGGGCCTTTCACAATCAAACATATATACCCGACTGGAGCTGTCATAATTGTTGACGACAATGGTGGAGAAAGGACATTCAATGGCCATCGATTAAAAAAATACTACAC
Source organism: Alisma plantago-aquatica (assembly GCA_963693085.1). Classification (NCBI taxonomy): domain Eukaryota; kingdom Viridiplantae; phylum Streptophyta; class Magnoliopsida; order Alismatales; family Alismataceae; genus Alisma; species Alisma plantago-aquatica. Next base: position 1,913,230,002 of record OY856409.1, on the reverse strand, counting down.
TCCAGTAGATAAAATGTCGAGACAGACTATTGAAATCAGAGACACCACAACATCATCATAACAGCATCAAAACCTCGTCGGGCCAGCGACGTAAAACCCAGGCGCTACTTGGGAGGCAACCCAAGATCTGAGTATCACTTTTTATTTTTCTGTTTCCTTTGTTTAAGTTAGGATTATCATCTTTAGTCTGAAAATATAAAAATTCACATAACCAAAACAAATATAAAAATATACAAAGCTTTAAGCCTTAACCTAGCCTAACGGTCCTGAAATCATTTGGAGCCAAACGGTCTTGAAACCTTTTGGCACCAAACAGTCTTGAAACCGTTTGGAGTCCATTCAGTCTCAGACCGTTTGACCTGGAAAATTTGTAGGGTCAACCCCCGATCCCTATAAATATAGCCCCAGCCCCCCTCATTCTTCTTCTTCTTTCTTTCGACTCACGAGCTTTCTCAAAACCTTGCGCAAGTACTATTCCATCGTCTCTGTCTTCCTGTTCCCACGCAGCTCAGGTTCCCTCCACCACCGTCGATCCTATTCCCGTGTTTCTTCAAGGCGACCTCACCACAGTGCCACCGCTTTCCGCTTCACCTACCAAACGGTCTTGAAACCGTTTGGAACCATACGGTTTTGAAACCGTTTGGGACCAAACGGTCTTGAAACCATTTGGGACCAAGCGGTCCTCCAACTATTTGAAAACAAACGGTCTCCAAAACCGTTTGGCTTTTCAAAACCGCCTATTTTTCACTAAAACATAAAAACATATATAAACACATACAATCTAATTTTAAACTTGTTATTCTAACACATGATTTTCCATTTTCAGAAATGGCTTCACCAGCAAAGCAACCAGTCGGAAATGAAGACGCCCCCTTCTGGACAAGGGAGCAACTCATGGAGGATTGAACCAACCTTCAAAAGATAATAGACACCTTCAACAAGACTGGAAAAGCCCCACTAAAAGTCAACATCATAAAAGTCTTGTGTGAAATCGACCGCTTAAACAACTGTCTAGCTGAGGCACCGGAAGAAGAAATAGAAGAACTTTCTTCCAGTGATGAGGGCTCTGAATACGAGCCAACTCCCAAGGATGAATCCCCCACCACAAAGAGCAAGGGGAAAAGGAAGGCCCAGGAAGCCACCACAACTCAGCAACCAAAGAAGCGGGTAAGAAAGCAGGTTCATCCTATCACTGCAAGGGAGCAAACCCTGGCAGGAAACATTCAACCAACCACCACCTCCGCTGCCGCTTCCGCCACCATCACTGTTCCTTTTTTACCTCCCATCACCACTACAGCACCACCACCATAAAACCTCTACATACACACCCTTCCCTCCATCGATAAAATCCTAAAACCTACAAAGTATGTTTGCTCCAGCGTACTGCTTAAGATGAGGATCTACGACAGAATTCTCACCATGCTAGACAACACCAATCTTTCAAGGCTGTGTTTGGTACCTGAGATCTCCTACACTGAACCTACAACTGAATTCTTCACTTATCTTAATAAAGAACCTATCAACATTATGGATAGATCAAGAGATGGAGGTGATCGTAGGCTGGTCACCAAACTCTTTGGCAGTAGGGTTGTCATAACAGAAAACATGTTGAATGAAATCTTTATAGACAACCAAGAACAGCTCCAGAAAGCCAAAGTTGTTGGAACAGAGAATACTAGTTTCAACAGACATAACTTTTGGAAATCCCTGATAGGGATCCCCACCTACGAGGCAAAGACATGTAAGGCCTCCAACATACAATCTGGATTAGTGCACACTGTACATAAAATTCTCACAGGCGCACTCTTCCCCAGGACAGAAGGGGGGAATGTCATAATTTCGAATCTTTTTGTTCTCTGGTCAATTCTACATGGGATGCCAGTCAACATTGGACGTCATATGATCTAGAAGTTATCCGCTTACACCCTGGGGAAGGAAATTTGCATGGGGGTCATATCACATCCATCATCAAATACCTCAAGATGGACAGACCTCTACCAAGATGCACGCAGATAAAAGGCGACATCCTAACAAACGAACTAACTTTGAAAAACTCCTACATCATCAAAGAGAAGGATGCAAAGTTATTTTACATTTTCTACCCTACAGTCAAATCCTCTAGAACCCTGCTACCGCTCCCGGAGCTTGTAGATTACGACAAGGAATAGCTCGTCTTCACTGACGAGGAGCTTACAAAACTCATAGCTACGGTCAAAGAACCAACAAAACAAGTAAAGGCGGGGCAAACAGAACTTAGCATAACCGCCCCGATAGCTAGGGTAACAAAAATCCCTATGAAACGACCCTCCACAAGACTTTCGCAGAAACAACAGCAGTCGGGGACACCAACATCTAAACCGCATCCAAAATCAGAAAACCCCCTCCCCGAAGAACAAATCACCACCTCATCTCTTGACTCCTTCATTATGAGTCTCACTATTGAACTTACAAAAACCACCTCACCACCCTCCACCTTTCCAAAATCCACCACTCTTCCATCTTCCTCCAAGACTACACCACCACCTACATCCTCCACTTCACCCATTTTCTCTTCGGGCATCCCCTTCTCTACCCTTATGCCCGACTTCACCACCTTCACCTCCATCCCCGCAGTCTTTCCCCCACCACTATCAATCCCACCATTTTCACCAGCAACGTCACCACCTTTCCCATCCACCACCACCCCAACACCGCTGGTGACACCATCTATAGTCACCACACAGTTCGCGGAACCATCAATAGTGTCTCTTCCGCAGGTCACTACACCCTTCCCATCCAGACCCCAACCATCCCCCCTTCCATAACTGGGGTCCCTTTCACAAATGTCGGTGAGGAATTCAGATGTCAAATTGACACCATCTGAAACCTCCTCACCGACCCTTCTAATATAATGCATTCCATTTTTTCTTGTGTGTAGGGACTATCTAAACAGGTAGCCAAAATCGACGAACAGAACCGCGCCTTGCCAAGCATCCTCCAAGGTCTTCAACAATGACAAGATGTAATGGCCAGGAAAGTTTATCACATCGACAGCCACTTCAACAACTTGCCCAAGTTGATCCTTAGGGTATAAAGCCAGCAAGAAGCAATGGCCAAGCAAGTCGATGAGATCTCTACATAGACTCAACCTCTGCCTGAGACCCTCCGCGAGCTCAAGAAACAGCAAACAACTCTTAGCACGCGATTGGACACCATCAGTAACACTCTCGCCCAACTCATCAATTGCCAGGAGGAGTCGACAACCAATGCAATCCAACAATTACAAGATACAGTAACAGATCTTATAGCGTGACTCCTCTCTGCCGAGGGCCGATACAAAGATCTCAAGGAAACACACGACGCACTGCTCGAAACACACGAGCATGTGCAAGTGGCGTTTGATGAGTTACAAACTATCCATCGACAATGCAAAAAGATAGCACACAAGAAGCAAACAAACAAAGCAGCAGCTGACAAAGAAGGTGATAATGAAGACGAAGATGACTCCAACTCCTCAACTGATTCTAACGACGATACCACCTCCTCAGATGACAAATCTGATGCCCCAGACAATGATGGGGAGGGCTGAAACCAAGGAGCAGAACCTTCTCAGAAAGGATACGACAAAGACCACCAAGAAGGTGGACATCATCCCAAGTCCCCCACCCACAACGAAAATGTAAATATATCATATGGGGACCAATTCCTCGATTACTCTGCTTTGGGATCCATAGGGGAATATGTAAAAGACGCGGCTTTTGCTAAGTTCCACCAATGTATTCTAGGAACCAGCGCAAGCCCACCAGCAATTGCCACTCAACATTTTTCCGCACTTGACCAATCAGTGCCCTTTCCTCCATAGCAGGAAGAATCAAAACGTGTACGTTTAGATATAGATGAAGAACTTGATTCTGCTTCTGATTTAGATGAAGATCTGTAAGGCTATATAGAAGATTTGGAACAAACTTCTTCACCCCCTCCGCAGGAGCTTCCCCCGCCACCACCTCTACCGCATAAGATGCACGATTTCGATATGGCAGCCATCTCTACACTAGATGCTCAGGACATCTTTATCCTGAACACTATTGTCGACGATGCCAAAGAGGGGGGAGACATCATCTACCACAATACAAAGACTAAGCGCAAGTTGACACGTGAAGATTTCCGTAACATCCTGCGACCACGGTCAATGATGTCAATGGCAATCTTCTGTGTCCTACTCGCCAACTGCATAGAAGTTTACAGAAGCTCTAAGAGGCAGCAGCCAATATTCAATGCCTCACATGCTTTATCTATCGGCTTGTTATACAAAGAAATACGAGCAAAGTCAATCGAGCGGCTACGTGTTGGTTTAGCACGGAGGGCACGATATCTTATCGTGCCATTTCAAGTTTTCGATCACTGATTGTTTATGATTGTGGACACCGAGGCTCGGGACGCCAAGGTGTACAATTTTTCCGCCACTGAGCTACCATCTGGACAATAAATTTCATTGGAGAAGAAGCAGGAGAGGCAAGATGTATACCTTTCCGGCTCCTTAAGCTAATTTGGGCTGCACGCCCGTCCCTCCGTCAGGACTAGAGCCAACCCTGGTTCCAAATAATAAACCCCCTAGTCCAAACAACTGAGGGATCTGGAGATTGTGCTTTTTGCACTATCCGTCACATTCAAGCGTTAAACCAAGAAATCCCCTTTACGGAGCTGATCGCCGAAGATTTTCACTCCCTGCGAGGGCGTTACGCCATGGAGCTTATTTGTGATAGAAGGTTCTTCAAGGACCCGACAATGGCACCAGATGACATCCTCTGTTACCTCTTTTCAGCAATCCAACGTACGCAACGGCGACCTTCCAGACAAACTTTAAAAGAATTGGAGAAAAACAAACAGCCAGCCATAGTTCCCGAGCAAAGAAAATGGGACCCTTCCCACTTTGATCTGGCACAGGATAAAGGGAAAACAGATCTTTTGTCAGGGGCAATCATTAGGAGATCGCCCTCACAAATGGTGCCCCTATCTGCCATAGAACCCACTTTCCCAGATTTCGACCTCAGTGCTTACAAAAGTCTCTCTGACAATGAACTTCGTCTCATCATGTCAAGGCTTCACGCCGAGAAAGATGACCTCGTTTTCATGTCCGGTGACATTTTGGTCATGGGAGACGCGTTACGAGAAACCTTACAGTTTAAAGGGTCTCTATCCGTGAGCTTGATGGCTGCCTATCAATTTCTTATCGGACGGAATCACCCTACAACCACTACTACAGAAATAGCATTCAGTGACACTTTTCTGGGCGTCGGTTATTAGGAAAAACTGACGCCTTCTATGTTAGGCGTCGGTTGTTTACGACAACCGACGTCTATATTCGAAGACCAGCCAGACACGGGTACCGCTTTGTCTTCAGCGTCGGTTGTTTATAACAATCCGACGCTTAAAGTCGCCCGCGAAAAATAGTGTCCTTTTCAGCGTCGGTTATTTAGGTGGAAACCGACGCCTATGTGTGATGAAAATTTGCGCGAAAAGTGTCACCTTCAGCGTCGGTGATTAAAGGATAACCGACGCTGAAGGTGGTTCCCGCCAAACAATTTCATGAAATTATCGCCCAGTTGGACGTCGGTTTTCTCGGACAACCGACGCTAAAGACATTTAGGCGTCGGTTGTTGTAAAAAACCGACGCTATTTGGGACTTAATAACCCGCGGTGCCCGACTCTTCCCCTTCCTCCTGTTTCATTGCGAGCCCTTTCTGTTTCTCCGTCGATTCCCCACCCTGTCGCCGGCGATTTTCTTCTCCTTGTTCTCCACGACAGCGCCGTCGTGCCGCCTTCTCCGCGCCCCCTTCTCCGCGCCCCGCCGCCGCCTTCTCCGTGCTGCTGGAGCTCCCTTCTCCGCCGCCCCGCCGCCCCGCCGCCACTGCTGACGAGCCTGGAGCCCCCTTCTCCGCCGCCCCGCCGCCACTGCTGCTGGAGCTCGCCGCCACTGCTGCTGGAGCTCGCCGCCGACGCCTGACGAGCCTGGAGCTCGCCGCCTCAGCCTGCCTGACGCCATCAGCTTCCACCTGACTCCCGCTGCCTCCCGCGCCAACAGGTATGCGCCAACTGGTTTTCTGGATATACACTAAAGGCCTTGTTTGATATGAAGTGCATTGCTCTGCAATTCAAGTCTTAGAGAATAGGTCCAGATGAATTCCACGTTTTCGGACCCTCTCAGACTACTACATAATATTCAAGTTTTTGGACCTTGCGTACAATGAATGCAGATTGCTTAATCCATTTGAGCACTATGACTTCCAATATGTATTTTTGAACAGTATCTGTCAATGATCACAAACTATCTAAATAAAGGAGCTAAAACATTATTGCACTTGAATTCGAAAACGATTTCCTAATAGCAATATCACAAACGTTTAGGGCAAGTTTCTTTATTTTCACCTTGTCGGTAGAACAGATTAGATTTACGTACGTCAAACCTCGGATGGATCCGTCCAATTTATTTTTGTGGCACCAATAGGAGATTCTTAAGATTATTTTAACATAGACCAATTGGGAACTAAACTATCATACAATCTCTATAGTGGCTCGCAAAGCTAATAATCACTTAATATATATCCATGTTTGAGTGAGTCAAAAACTGATCTGTGAAACCAGCTACCCCACTCATCTTTCTTTTTGCCAGTACACAACCGAGTGCAGCCCCCTGCTCGTACCTGGGAGCGAGTCAAAAGTGGACCCCACCAACCCCCCAACCCCCCAGTCAGGCATCTCCTAATGTTGGACAATGTGTTTGTTATAGGTGGTTTACATTTATTATATAAGAAAACGAATCTATGTTTCAAGTGTTGAACCTAATGTTGGACAATGTGTTTGTTATAGGTGGTTTACATTTATTATATAAGAATGACATCACATGTGTTTGTTGGCCTAGAAAGTCAACAATCATTGTTCTTTATATTACTTGTACATTGGTATAAATTAGAATGAACAATCACTAAATTATATACTGTTTGTATGGAGTCCGGCTTCATTGTAGATGTCTATTATTGTGTTTGTTGGCCTAGAAACCCGTCCAAGATTGACTCATTAGGAGTAAATCTTGGATAGTCCCCGGTTTGGGACTGTTCTTGAACACCTAATCTCACTTAGGATGTAAGTGTATAATGTGTATTGAGTTTTCAAGAAAATTTTGGTAGCATTTCCCCGTTTGTTCTCTAAGTACATATGTACTTAGAGAACAGCGGGGAAATGCTGCCGAAATTTTCTTGAAAACCCAATACACATTATACACTTACTAGTGAGATTAGGTGTTCAAGGATGGGATAGGTGGTACACATTTATTATATATAAGAATGACATCACATGTGTTTGTTGGCCTAGAATGTGAACAATCATTGTTTTTTATATTACTTGTACATTGGTATAAATTAGAATGAACAATCACCAAATTATATACTGTTTGTATGGAGTCCGGCTTCATTGTAGATGTCTATTATTGTGTTTGTTGGCCTAGAAACCCGTCCAAGATTGACTCATTAGGAGTAAATCTTGGATAGTCCCCGGTTTGGGACTGTTCTTGAACACCTAATCTCACTTAGGATGTAAGTGTATAATGTGTATTGAGTTTTCAAGAAAATTTTGGTAGCATTTCCCCGTTTGTTCTCTAAGTACATATGTACTTAGAGAACAGCGGGGAAATGCTGCCGAAATTTTCTTGAAAACCCAATACCCATTATACACTTACTAGTGAGATTAGGTGTTCAAGGATGGGATAGGTGGTACACATTTATTATATATAAGAATGACATCACATGTGTTTGTTGGCATTTCCCCGTTTCTTCTCTAAGTATATATGTACTTAGAGAACAGCGGGGAAATGTTGCCTAATCTTTTCCTAATATATACTTGTTTCCTAATATATACTTGTTTTCTCTGATCATAGAATGGATAGATCATGGATGTCGATTCGTAATCGTTGTACCCCAGAGTTTATATCTGGTCTTGATCAGTTTATTAGATTTGCCGAGGAACATAGGAAAAAACCTACAGATAGGTTCTACTGTCCATGTAGGCATTGCGGTAACAACTTGAAAGTCAACACTGGTGAGGAAATCAAAAGTCATGTCATGTGCAACGGGATTGTACAAGGCTATACAGAATGGCACTGGCATGGAGAAATTTCAAAATCGAAACCAGTAGATGTCGATAGCGATGACGTAAATGTGAACGAACCAGTTCCAGCAGACATCGTTGATGCGATGCTGGATAGTTGTAGGGTAGAGCACACCGATCCACCTCCTATCTTTACAAACATTGTGCATGATGCTGAGATACCGTTATACACAGGTTGTGCTAAGTTTACGAAGCTTAGCGTTGTCTTGAGATTGTATAAGTTGAAAGCTAACAATAGATGGAGCGACAAAAGCTTCACTTCATTGTTGACTTTGTTGAAAGAAATGCTTCCTGAAGGAAACGAGCTTCCAATCTCAACATACCAGGTAAAGAAAATGTTGTGCCCAATGGGAATGGAGGCCAAGAAGATACACGCATGCCCGAATGATTGTGTATTATTTCAAAAGGACTATGTAGATTTGAAAGATTGTCCAAAATGTGGTGCGTCACGGTATAAATTGACGACTTCGGGGGAGTTCAAAACTGGTTCTCCTGCCAAGGTGTTGTGGTATCTACCTATAATATCACGGTTTCAACGCTTGTTTGCAAATCCGAAAGATGCGAAGAATCTGAGGTGGCATGCAGATGTTAAGAAAAATAATGATGGGATCCTACGACATGCGTCTGATTCCCCACAGTGGAAGAAGATTGATCTATTGTACCCTAAATTTGGTGAAGAAGATAGGAATCTAAGACTTGGGCTTTGTACAGATGGGATGAATCCGTACGGGACATTGAGCAGCCAACATAGCACTTGGCCAGTCATGCTTGTTATATACAATCTTCCTCCCTGGATGTGTATGAAAAATAAGTATGTTATGTTGTCATTGTTGATATCGGGCCCTAAACAACCCGGAAATGATATCGATGTTTATCTTGAACCTTTGATTGATGACTTAAAGAAACTTTGGGCTGAAGGTGTGATGACCTATGATGCTTCAGCAAAAGAGACATTTCGTTTGCACGCTATGTTGTTTTGCACTATTAATGACTTTCCAGCATATGGGAATTTGTCTGGATATAGTGTCAAAGGAGCTAAAGCGTGTCCTATATGTGAAGAAAACACTGATTCAATAAGACTAAAACATGGCGGCAAGACTGTATATCTTGGTCATCGAAGGTTTCTTTCAAAATTCCATCCGTATCGTAGGAAGCGCAAAGCATTCAATGGATGGAATGATGAACGAAGTGCACCTAAACCTATACCAGGGGATGTTGTTTATGAAAGAGTAAAAGACATTGTCAATGAATTTGGTAAGAAATCACAATGTAGTATGGCCACACGGAGTGACAATTCTTTATTCAAGAAGAAGTCAATATTTTGGGATCTTCCTTATTGGAGTTCTTTGACAGTCAGGCATTGTATCGATGTAATGCACGTTGAGAAAAATGTCTGTGATAGCATCATTGGTACTCTATTAAATATACCAGGTAAGACTAAAGATGGGATAAAATCCAGACTGGACCTACGTGAAATGGGAATAAGGTCAGAATTAACAGAATTACGTGAAATGGGTAATAAAAGAACATACTTACCTCCCGCTTGTTACACGTTGTCTAGAAAGGAGAAGAAAACTTTTTGTGAATGCTTGGTAAATGTTAAGGTGCCACATGGTTACTCATCCAACATCCGTAGATTGGTATCAATGAAAGATCTGAAGTTGATAGGTCTTAAATCTCATGATTGTCACACTCTAATGCAACAAATATTGCCTGTGGCAATTCGATCTATATTGCCGAAGCATGTAAGGTTTGCGATTACCAGACTTTGTTTCTTTTTCAACAGTCTATGCAGCAAAGTTATTGACCCTGATACTCTCGATAATTTGCAAAGAGAAGTGGTTGTTACCCTATGTCAGCTTGAGATGTATTTCCCTCCTTCGTTCTTTGATATCATGGTACATCTTGTTGTCCACTTGACTAGGGAAGTGAAAATGTTGGGACCAGTTTTCTTGCATTGGATGTATCCCTTTGAACGATACATGAGCGTTTTTAAAGGTGATGTTCGAAACCGTTATCGGCCTGAAGGGAGTATTATTGAAGGTTATGTGGCGAGAGAGGTTATGGATTTTTGCAATGACTTTCTCAGTGGTAATGACACTCCTAATAATGACAAGAATATTGACGAGGGCAAAGGAATTTTGGGATCACGGGTGAAAGTAATCAGCCGTGAGCAGTTGGAACAAGCTCACTTGTATATTTTACACAATATGGAAGAAGTGAGTGTTTATATCGAGGAACATACCAATTTCATAAAGAGACAACATCCTCGAGCAAGTTCAATGTGGCTTGCTAGAGAGCATAATAAGACTTTTACTAAGTGGTTTGAAGATAAAGTCTTACATCAACTATCTCAAACACCAAATGATATTACAGAAACTATCAAATGCCTCGCCTTTAAACCAAAACCGAATGTTATGTCTTATGAAGGGTTTGACATTAATGGATTCACATATTACACAAAGCGCCAAGATGATAAGAGTGTCGTCCAAAATAGTGGGGTCACTCTTCAAGCGTCGACTATGTACTTTGCAAGTGCAAAGGATAAGAGTCCACGTGAAGCTAAAATGTCATATTACGGTGTCATTGAGGACATTTGGGAGTTTGACTACATAGATTTCAAAATTCCGCTATTTAAATGTAATTGGGTTGATAACACCAAAGGAGTTATAGTGGATGAATTGGGTTTCACTTTGGTGAACTTTGAAAAGATCGGCGAGAAGGGTGAACCATTCATATTGGCATCACAGGCGAAACAAATATTCTATATCGATGATCCTGCAAATGATAAATGGTCGGTTGTTCTTCATGGTAAAAGACAGTTCATTGAAGATCCTATAGATGAAGAAGAGTACTATGATAAGTATGATGACTCCAGTCCATTCTCAGTTGGGTTGCCAACTTCACAAAATATTGAAGCTAATGATGACTTATATGTGCGCGGAGATCACAATGAAGGATTGTTAATTGATAAAAGATCACAATTTTAGAGACATGTATGTTTATACAAATGCTAAATGTTTGCCTTTTTCTATTTAATACAAATGCTAAATGTTTGCCTTTTTCTAGTTAATACAAATGCTAAATGTTTGCCTTTTTCTAGTTAATACAAATGCTAAATGTTTGCCTTTTTAATGACATTTTCAGATGGCTGACCATGATGAGCATGATGTCCATGATGAGCATGAAGTCCATGATGAGCATGGCGAGGATACTAATGTAAGTTCTAAAAACATATCCTGTATTTCTATAAAATTCATTATCTTCTAGTTATGTCATATATCCTATATTTCTATATTGGGCTAAATTAGTGTGTTTTATTTTTGTCAAATTTTAGGTTGATGCACCTGTACCCACTGAAGCACTGGAGCAACTTGATGCGCAACACCAGACACTTAACAAGAAAAGGGGCATCACTCTGTTGAAGAAGTTATTAGCGCTAAGTGGTAGTGGATCTAAATTGGCGGTGGAGTTTGATAATGGAGGAAATCCAATTGGAGTGAACCGCAATAATTTTGTGAACTATCTTGGGTGTACCACTCGGAGCCATTGTGGTGTTAAGTATGACAATTGGCATAAAGTTCCTCAAGCGAAAAAAGACTCGATATGGAAGGATTTATGCGTGAGTTATTATTATTTGCAATTCTATTTTGTAGATTACAAATTCTATTATTTGCAATTCTATTTTGGATACTAGTTAATAACATTTCTATTTTACAGAATCTGTTTGCATTGGATGAGAAGTTGCATCGTAAAAATGTGATGCAACGCGCTGGAAAGATGCTTAGGAATTATAGGACAAATCTGAATAGAGAATACATAAAAGAGGGTGATAAGAAGAAGAAGTCAGCCCTTGAACAATGGAACTTCTTGGACAAAGAAGATTGGGACAATTTTGTTGCTTCAAGAAAATCTGAAGAATTCAAGGTATTAGGCGTCACTCCTAATTTAATTAATATACATTGTATTCACCTATTCAAGATTAGCATTTAGTGCTACTAACCAAATCATTAATGTGCATACTAACTAGGCCCTCAGTGACGCACAAAAAGCAAGGCGTGCACTGAATGTGCATGACCACACTATGGGTCCAAAAGGCTATGCAAGCGTTCGCCAAAGACTACAGGCGGAGTCTGCGGCTACTCAGGAGTCTGCTCCTACTCAGGAGTCTACCACACCCATTCCTCGCCATGATATCTGGATAGCTGGCAGGCAAAACAAGAAGGGTGAAATAAAGAAGCCTGTAACTGCTGAGGCGGCTGAAAAAATGGTAAAATACAACTCTTACAGAAATCGTTTGAATATTGATTATTTGTGGTGTTAACTTACCAATTTCTGTTTATGGTGATTAGCGGGAGCTGCACGAGCAGAGGAAACAAGGCACGTTCATCCCTCAGGGCACAAGGGATGAATTGACAGTTGCTCTGGGTAACCCAGAGCATCCTGGACGTGTTAGAGGTGCCGGCGCTGGTGTTGGCATCAAAGCATTCTTTGGGCCATCCCAGCGCAAACCCAGAGTGGGACTTTCTCAAGAAGAGGTAACCTATTCTTTTTTTAGAATGTTACTGCAAAAGGAAATTCATTAATAAGAATCTAATGTTTCTTTTATCCATGTATAGGAGAATAAGAGAGTTGAGGATTTAGTTGCTAAGAAGGTCAACGATGTAGTTGCTGAGAAGGTCAAGGAAGAATTGATGCGGTGGCAGGCATCTCAGGCTTCCAATACGCCTATGGCGACCCACTCTTCTCCTGATGCACACACTGCGAGTAATCCTGGAGACCCATCGCCTAGCACATCTGCTGTAAGTATTGTTTATGACATTGTAGTTAGTCTTTTCAAGTTGTTATGTTTTCAAGATGATATGTATATATGTATAATATTCTTTACGTAAATTTGTAGGCATTGAAGCCATGCCGCTTAAGAATGCAAAACTACGTTGTCGCAGAGGCGCAGGCTTACCCGTCCCTTCCTGGGGCAATGTTTCACGGGACTCCAATGCCACAGGGCTACGTTCGTGTGAGCCCGATACGTGTGTTACCCGATTGGAGAGAAGCTACATTGCCATATGCCCACCCGGATATTGATACACTTGGTGAGGCAGAAGGCGGGGTCATATTGTGGCCCAAAGCAGATGTCATCTACACGACTGAAATTGTAAGATAAATTTACATTGATTTAGACTGTTAATGTGTATATATGATGTCAACTGATCTGAAATTATATGTACAGGTTAAAAAGAAGACACCAGGAGCACCTAGGCCTCCACTTCCAGTTCCCACATTACCCGATTGGGTTCCAACTGACCTAACATACCCGTTAGGTCCTGCTTGTAGGGGAATGGCATGTTGGCTACGGGCACATAATGTACATTGCCCTATAATTATTTCTTTAGATGCAGATTATGCAGGTCAATCATACGATAGCTCTTTATTGATAGAAGATATTATTGAGCTGTTTAAGTATGATTGGCTGAATACATCAATGATAGAGACATGGATAAGGTGAGATCTTGTTTATACATCCATATACCTTGTGTAAGCTCCGGTGATCTGGTTTCTTATATATTAATGCATACGCCTATATGTTTTGCAGCTACCTAGTCGAAGATCATTGCAAACAATTTGCATTTGATCATGTGGGATTTTTGATTCCATCATTGATTAGTTTGGTAGCTAAAGACCCTGATAATGTTCAACAATACTGTATAGATGCTTTTACAATTTTTGGTCAGCAAAAGAAGAAGATAATAATAGCTCCATTCAATGTCAAGTATGTTTACTTTATTTATAATTTGGACTTAAGAAAATTCCATTTTTATTTTGCATTTTGAGTTATTAATTGTTAACTTCTACTTGTAGCGGTAGACATTGGGAGTTACTAGTTATTGCCCCCGAGACATTCACTGTTTATTATCTAGATCCTGCGGGGAGTACATTGAACACTAAAATTGGACACGTAATGAGAATGCCAATATTCTGGTGAGAAATATTTCATTTTTATATCCGTTAACATCTTTTATTACATTACTATTTACTTATGCAATTTATTGTGTTATATTAACATGTAGGGGTTTAGATGCATTCAAAAAGGCTGGAGGAACGGTCCCAACGAAAAAGAACCAGCCAATAAATTGGCAGAACGTAAAAGTAAGTTCCCGACTCGAATATATATATTATTGATGTGAATTGTGCTTAGTTGTATTATTTTGTATGTTTCAATTTATAGTGTGCTACACAAGACAATGGCTGGGCATGCGCATACTATGTGATGCGATTTATGCATATGATTATCAAATATGCCGCATTGGACATCGATACCATACATGAGGTATTATATATAGTCTCATTAGTTAGTATGCAATATATCAATCTTATATTATTTTTATATTATTACTTATATATATACATCATTCTCTTTGCAGGTGTTTAAAACTGACCACACTACAGGTAAACGTTTAAAAAAAATAAATGCTCCATATACGATGGAAGCATTAAATGAAGTAAGAGAAGAATGGGCAATAGCTGTACAAACAGTGGCAACTGTAAGATATAATTGGGATGCTGATAGTGATAATGAATGATACTTTGTAAATGAATGTTTGTAAATGAATGTTTGTGAATGTTAATGCATGTATTTGAATGTTTCTATATGTGTGAATGTGAGAATTGAATTGATGTCTGAATGAATGTACTTGTGTAGAATTTTGCTTGTGACTTTTGCAGGTTTGCGGCCTGTTTGTAGGCTGATATCAATGGATGTCGTAAACCTGCAGTTCAGAAAACTGAACTGCAGGTTCTCATCCTGCTGACCAGCCACAGCAGGCCTGCAAACTGATATGAAAAAAAAAAAATATAAATAGGCGTCGGTTATTTATCGAAAACCGTCAGGAAAGACCTACAGCGTCGGTTTTTTAATATAAACCGACGCCTTATGTGGCCAAAGCAGTCCTGGAATTGGCGTCGGATATTCATATCAAACCGACGCCTATTTAAACTGTAGGCGTCGGTCGTTTAGTAGATATCCGACGCCAAACAGGGTCCGCGCCACAGAAAATGGCGTCAGCTAGGGCACTTTCTGCGTCGGTTTTGAGATGAATAACCGACGCAGAAAGTGCCCTAGCTGACGCCATTTTCTGTGGCGCGGACCCTGTTTGGCGTCGGATATCTACTAAACGACCGACGCCTATAGGCTAAATAGGCGTCGGTTAAAAAACCGACGCCGAAGTGTTCGACCTTTAGCGGCGCCCACATAGGCGTCGGTTGGAAACCGACGCCAAATGGGGTTAAACGACCGACGCCAAAGGCCGTTTCTGTAGTAGTGAACCTATATGGCATCTGCATATATGAAGGATGATCTCCTACAGCTAAAGAACTTCAGAACAACTGAATCACCTAATTTCCTTCCTACAACATACAACACCGAAGTTTATCATGCTCCCCTTCCTTTACCATGAGCACTGGATGCTTCTGGCAACAAACCTACCCGAAGGAATAACTACCATCTGTAACAGTTCTGATAGCCAGTTCAATCCCTGATAGAAGAGTTATATAGTGACACCAAAGACGCCCACGGAGGTAGTATCGAAGGAATGTGCAGATAGACTAATCATTTTGTTAAGTCATCACACAAGGGCATACGGCAAAGAACACTTTCATCGCCCATCCTTCAACCACAAATGTCCCCAACAAATTCGGGAATCCAACGAATGTGGCTTCCACATCCTCTACTGGATGTACACCATCATGGCACTTCAAAGACCAGTAGAGGATATGACAGACGTGGATTACCATGCCCTACACGAAAATTTTGCAGCTAATCTACTCAGAACACCAGGGGCAAACTCAGGATTAACAGAAGCCTGGCGCCCTTGTCCGTGTACTTCTCAACCTATCACTTTGACACTCTGAGGACAGAGTGAATGATAAGTTAGGGGGGAGTACATTAGACAAGGGTGAAGTATCATTTCTATATCTCCATCTTCTCTTTCAATTTCGTACAAAATTTTCTTAGTTTCCCTTACACATTTAGTTTTTGTTTTAAATAATTCACCCAATAAGAAATCTTTGGAATAAAGCCACCCCCTGCTAACTTTAGAATCAAGTCAGTTTTCAAGAATAATAACTAGAATAGCACTTAGACATATAATGGCGACTTAATAATCTCTCTTCACTCTTGATTTTCATGCTTTTGTTTCACTTCTACATCTGACTCTCCACATGTCAATATAAAGGTCAAAATAAGCCAAACTCTCAAGGATGAGAGGGGCATCAGGTGATTTCCAAATCAAGAAGTCTCGCAAGTGGACCATTAAAAAGAAACCAAATAAGTGCATGTTGAAAAACTCTAAGAACAACTTTCCTCTCTTCAAATAAAAGAGGCTTGGTCGCCCAAAACAATTTCCCGAAAAACCCCAAATCCTAAGCTTGTGAGTCTACGAATAAAATCCAGAGAGTTGAATAAAATTATGAGAGTTGTGCCATAAATAAGGATCTATATAAAGAACCAATGAAGGTCTCACCCGGCCGATACATTCAGCTGCCCTCATGAAGGCAGATGTGTCGTGCCCGGTAGTGAAACTCTAAGGTATCTAAATATATGAAAGGCTTATAAAGGACTCGCCCGGCCGGTACATTCAGTTGCCCTCACAAAGGCAGATGTGTCGTGCCCGGTAGTGAGATTCTAAAAGCATAGACAACCCCTCCCCCACTTAAAGGGGGGGTTACACTTCAAGCCTTTAGCCAACCCTCATACCCACTCTAGCTTCCAGTAGGTTTTTCATAGAGGTATAAAGTTGATTAGAGTCAACAACATGCACAGAATAAAAAATGGTCCCAATTCATGCTACGAGATATGGAAGGAACCTGAGACCCAAGCAACTCTTGAAACCTGAAAGAGTTAAGGCAAGCAATAAGACCCGATACGACCTTAGGAGAACTCAGGTTTAGATTTGAAGCAAGAGTATGGAAATCTTAACTAAATAAAATCGCCTCACCATTACATGCCTCAGCTCTATCTAACTTGAGGACAAGCTAGACTCTAAGTTAGGGGGTGATAACCTCCAACTTTGTGATGTTATCTTAGTCTTTTTCTTCAGTTTTCCACATTATTTCACAGATGAAATTAGACATAATCCCTAACTATCCCCTCTTATTGCAAATACACTGATAGATTGACTTTTCTCCATTTTACTTACAGAAAAAGACACAAAAAAATCATAAAAGACTCAATCGGTCCCAAGACCGCATGGACTCACACGGTCCCAAGACCGCATGAAGCCAATCGGTCCCAAGACCGCATGGACTCACACGGTCCCAAGACTGCATGAAGCCAATCGGTCCCAAGACCGCATGAAGCCAATCGGTCCCAAGACCGCATGAAGCCAATCGGTCCCAAGACCGCATGGACTCACACGGTCCCAAGACCACATGAAGCCAATCGGCCCCGAGACCGCATGGAGTCACACGGTCCCAAGACCGCATGAAGCCAATCGGTCCCGAGACCGCATGGAGTCACACAGTCCCAAGACCGCATGAAGCCAATCGGTCCTGAGACCGCATGGAGTCACACGGTCCCAAGACCGCATGAAGCCAATTGGTCCCAAGACCGCATGGAGTCACTCGGTCCCAAGACCGCATGAAGACAAACGGTCTCGGAGTCCAAATGGTCTTGAGGTCCAAATGGTCTCGGAGTCCAAACGGTCTTAAGGTCCAAACGGTTTTAGAGTCCAAACGGTCTTCAAGACCGTTTGGACCCAAAACTGACCAAACCGTTTGGACTTCACTTGAGGCCTATAAATAAGACCCAAGGGGTCCTCTCATTGGGATGAAGTTTTAGATGCCCAGAGGCTACCTCTACTACTCCAGAGCTAATCCGACTTCCATCCTCCGCCTAAAGGCTGCCGGTCTGAGATCCACGCTCCATCCTGAAGCTGCTTTCTCTCTCTTTGCCAAAGAAGGTGGGAAGAGAAGACCTTGTCATCGAGCAACCCGTGAAGTTTGAAGATCATCTCTCTCTCTCTTTCTAAGGGGTTGACTTTCCTCTCTCCTCTGTGGGGATGATGCTCTCTCTCTCTCTTCTTGCCTCCTTCATTGTCCTAGCTATGAGCGAGTAGTCTCTCTCACTGGGGTGCGGGGAGTAGCCCCACTACCCATGTTTTCATTTCATGTAATGTAATCCATAGTTTGCAATATAGATATGCTTTATTTTCAGTTCAACATCAATCATTTAATGAATGCTTGTTTCTTGGTCACCAACTTGTGTTATCTTTTATCTTTTAGTATGAATTGTCTATGTTTGTACTACTAGATTCGAAACTCGATTGAATGTTGGTTCTTGGTGCATGTATCCACCATGCATCTGTTTCGGTATCTAGAAGTGTTTCTCAAGAAGTGGAGTAAACTCACTTCCATCGTTGTACTTTCATACTATGAAATGGAATCAGTTGACGTATGAAAGTACAACCTTGATGAGTCGAGGAACACACTTTGTGAAGGGAATGATGCAAAGTAGGTGACCATTCGTTCGAGAATGGCTGACTTTGCAACATTCCCACACTTCTCGTAGTTAGTTCTCCGAAAGGAAACTAAGTCTACGAAGATACTAACTGATTAAACTCTTATTGTAGGTTGTGTTTTATATTGCATGCTTTGATCCATGTGTAGTGGCGGTGAAAACCGATCACACCCTAGTGGCTTCTTATCATTGTTTAACATCCTTAGATTTACTTGCTTGCTTTACTTTACTTGCTCTTAGTCTAAAAACAACCAAACCAACCTTTTGATTTAAGTACCTACTATTAAGAGATTAAGTGAAGTTCTAACGTTTTTCATCTTGTTGCTCCCAACAAGACCGTTGTCCCGTGGATTCGACCCTTAACTATACTACGATAAGACTTCCACGTATCTTAGCATACGTGGGTGGAGTTCTCGATCTAGTATAAGCAAGGCTAAACTTAAAGACTTACCATCTTTAGGATTTTTAGTGGTGCACGCAACTCCACGTGAGTGGAAGCTCCATCAGTGATCCTAAAAGCAAGGGCAAGGGTAAGAAAAAGAGAAAGGGACCTTAAATATTCCATGGAGAGTCATCTTGTCACACCCTAATTTTTAGAACATATTAAGTACATGATTAAGTTATTGATGAATTCAATATATGATAGATTTATGATTAGCGTAAGATTCCATCCAATTTTTATGATATTTGGAATTAAAGGAAAGAGGAATGTAGAGGTCATCTTTTGTGCAATTGTGACTATTTTGGTAATATCTTTGAAGTTTGGAAACTTGATATTTCATTTGATTGTATGAGGTGACAATCAAAGTAGAATATTAAAGGAAAAGTGATGACTCTAGCTAATGGTTTGAGCCCTAGACCTAGCTATGATCTTAATATTATAAAGAAATGTAATATTGGTCAAATGTATCATAAAGAAACTTCAATTGAGGAATTATGTCATTTTTAATGTTACTTTTTGTAATCAAGAAAATATTAAAGTTTATGGACCCTCTGGAAAATAAAGGAATGGGCCATGTGCCCAAGAAACCAATTCAAGCCTATTTAAGTCAATTAAGGTTTATATATGGGTCCTCGGGATATAAATTTTGGAATTTTATATTCCATGCTCCTAATAAGTACTCAAATTGTTTTTGGTAGATATATTACTAGAATGTGAGGTTATGGGAGAAATTTTAGATGATTTTGGATTACCTAGTATTCTAGCTAATTAAATTTGTAATTACCCATCAATTTACTTAAAATATATTTTAGAGTATTTATCTTATCAATTTGGACTTGATATCATTCCCATGAAGAGATAATGCTAATATAATGTTTATCCTAAAATTTTAGAGGAAATAGAGTTTGCATTTGGGTTGTACAAATATTTCTTCATTTTGGACTTTTATCAAAAAGGAAAACAAAAATAAAAGGAGCGACTCCAACCCAACACGGACTGGAGAGTGCCGCCCCTAAATAATAGGGTCCGAACATAGGCTTCAAGAAGGAGGCCCTCGCTCAAGATCTAGAGGGTAAGAGGCTATAAAAGCCTTAGTTTCTATGAAGATAGGTTTAGTCGAGTTCATAGCTAGGGTTTTGGCTCAAAGTTATGAGGGAGAGAGAACCAGAGACAAAGAAGAAGAGGGCAACATTATTGGTGGCGGCTAGGAGGGTTGACAGTTGGGTTTCTTAACTGTGATAGTATGAAGCATGAAGAAGGTGTCAATCGTGTCCAGGAGGACAAGCCGCACATAGAGCAAGGATTTGATCATGGTCTGTGTGGCCTGATGAGAGAGCCTAGCTCGCCAGAATCTGGCCTTACGGCGGCTAGAAAACCCAGCTCCACATTTAGAAGATGGAGGAGCTGCTCTGGGCTAATAGGAAAGGAAGGAGGTGGCTCCTTGGTGTGGATATGCAAGCCATAGAGGGACAAGAGAGGAGAGGTGCACTGATCAACACCCTTGCATCTCAAATCAATGGTTGTGATCAATCCAAGTTAAGGTAATTTCAATTTTTCTTATCTTGGGATAGGGAATTTGGAATTTAGTAAACAAGGTATCTATGGAAAGATCGTGATGTCTACCATATTATAAAAATGGTTTGGAATGGTATTTTAATGCCTACTATTTATTATAATCTAATTACAAAATGCTATCAGATTCTAATGTTTTAGATATTTAAAATAGCTAATGACTTTCAAAAATAATGAAAATTTTACAGTAAGTGTATTTTTATATGTTTAACATAATTCTAAGTCCTGATCTTACTAATTCTACTTTGTATCATTGTTTTTATGCAAACTTCAATAAGTGCATTATGAGAATTTCACCCAATGTTTCACAATGAACCGATCAAGGAATTCTACCTAAACTTTAGTATACATTGTTCTTACTTATTATAAGGTTTTTCTATAGTTTCATATATAATTGTATTAGTATTTAGTTTTTGGGCCAAAATGTCCATCATGTAAGATGATGTTTGATTAATTGTGATACAACATGCATTTTATGTGCCTATTTAGTATGCAAAATGATTCTAATTATATTTTGATTTAATAACTAAGTTAGTAGGGTAAGTATATGTGAGTCTATTTGAATTTTACTCTTGGTATATGATGTATGTACTTATTTATATTATGCCATATGATGTTTTCAATTCATATGGGTATATCAACATATAGTTGCTATGTAATAAGAGATTCTCGCTTTTAATATAGTATTAAAAAGTAAAAATGGTTTTAACTCAGAGTTAGTTTCAATTAAATATGAACCTTAAGTTGGCATATAAGGTTAGGATTATGGGGTTTAATATTTAAAAATGAAAAGAAGGTAAAATATACATGGACTAGTAGAACTATGATGATGTCCATGTTGTTAAGTTATGGAACTTGGGATCAGGATTTCCTTAAAGATACGCTCAGTGCAAAAGGTAAGTGGGTCATGCCCTTTGAATTTCATTATTATTATGATTCAGCGTACACGTCCTTATATAGTAACTTAGAGATTAAGTTACTTTTAGACTCCAATAATTCATATCATGTCATGTTTTGAGAAATCAGATTTCATCCAGTTTAAGTTATGTTGACATAACCAGATTTCAAGTATTTGATATTTATAGTATTTTACACTCAGTTCAATTTATTTTATTAATACTCTAAACTCAGATGTCCAATATATGATATCAGAATTACATTAAGTCCTCATGTGAAAACAAAACTTCATATTAAGATTTATCAGATAATAAGATCATCCTATTGTAGATCCAGAGTTAGATTCAATTTAGAATTTAAGAGAAAAGATATAGATACATAGATAATAGATCAGATTCAGATATAGAAATTAAGAACATATGCAGAGATAAGAGATTCAGATTCGGAGATAAGAAACTAAGACCATATTCAGAGATAAGAGATTAAGATTTGGATTAAGAAATTATGAACAATGATAGAAAATGACATCAGACCATTAATTATACATTATAGGATAAGTCCTCGCCAGAGAGTCTTAGGACGATTCAGAAGGTGCATTACACTAGACATTATGAGTGTCACAGATGACACGTTGTGCCAACAGAGGGTGTGTTGCACCATAGATTAAGATTCGGATTAAGAAATTATGAACAATGATAGAAAATGACATCATACCATTAATTATACATTATAGGATAAGTCCTCACCAGAGAGTCTCAGGATGATTCAGAAGGTGCACTACACTAGACATTATGAGTGTCACAGATGACACGTTGTGCCAACAGAGGGTGTGTTGCACCATAGAGGACACTTTGGTGTCAACATAGGGCACATAGTTTCAACAAAGATTGCATTGCACCATATAGGACACTTCGGTGTCAACAGAGGGCACGCAGTGCCAACATGGGGCATTTTGCACCATAGAGGGCACTTCAGTGTCAACAGAGGAGTACTTTTAGTATAATGGTGGCTACAAATCAAATAAAAGGCATAATAAAAGACATGTTGATTCAGTATAAGTTACAACTTTCAGATCTTAATTCAGATTTCAATTATAGCATGTTCATATTTATCTTATTAGAAATTCAATGCCACTTACTCTAACCTATGTTTCCCTTTGTGTATGGCTGGGGACGAGATGTCCGCAGGTATAGAATTTTAGGAGATAGTCATGAAAAGATGATGCAACAAATTTAGGAGGTTTTCTTGGTGGGGCGCCATCTACACGGTCCCTAATTTGACATGAGGTTCATATAAGGTAGTATCATGGTATTATATTTCTTTTATAAAAGAGTTTCAATTCTAAAATTTTATTAAATGCATTTTTACACTAGTTTGTATTGGTTTTTATCTATCATTATTCTAATGCATAACATGTTAGTAACACTCCCCATTTGAAAAAAAGTTCTTCCGCTCATGGGATATAAAAACCAGGGTGTTACACATCTGCTCAAAAAACCCTATGGTTTGTTCTCACTTCAAGAGTGATGATCATTATTCTAATTATTGTCCTTACAAGAAAAGGGGACAAACACAAAGATGAAATGGGTTCCCAAGTTTACTCTGGATCCCAAGGTTTGAATTGGGCACCAACATCTTCCTTTCTTGTAGGTAAAAGGAAAATGGATTGTTGATAGTAGATGCTCCAAGAATATGACTGGTGAGATAAGCCACTTCAACAATTTCACAAAGAAGAAAGGAGGATCAGTGACTTTTGGTGAAAACAACAAAGGTAAAGTGATAGGTGAAGGTGATGTGGGTGATTCACTATTCATCAAGAATGTACTTCTTGTAGATAGCCTACATCATAATTTAATTAGTGTTAGCCAATTATGTGATAATGGTTATCTTATTTTATTTACCTCACTTAAATGATTTCTCCTAGATTCCCTCTCCTACAATGTTATATATAAGGGGACTAGAAATGGAAACCTTTATGTTATTATTCTTGATTCTCTTAAGCCTATACTTTCTAGATGCCTTGTTGTTGATAAGAGTAATATATCTTTGTGGCACCAAAGGCTTGGTAATGTAAATATGCATCAATTAAAGAAGTTGAGCAAAAAGGAATTGGTCAAAGGACTTCCTAAATTAGACTTTGAGAAGGATGAGGAATGCTAACCTTGCACACGAGAAAATCAAACCAAATCTTGCTTTAAATCCAAATGAGACCTTAGTACTAAAAGAGCTCTTGAACTTCTTCACATTGATCTATTTGGACCAATGAGAACTCAAACGCTTCATGGTGGAAAGTATTGACTCATGATTGTCGATGACTTTTCTCACTTTACTTGGACTTTCTTCTTAGTTACATTGAATAAGAATGAGTAAGCACTTAGAAACCCTAATTTAGGGTAAAAGAGAAAACGATCACTTTTAATTTGATATATGTGATAATATGTTGTTGGAAGATGATCATAATCCTACTGAACGAAATAGGTTAGAATCATTAGGGTTTAAGAGCAATTTTGCCTAACTAGGGTTTGTAGTGATAAAAGTACAAGAAAAACCCTAACTACAATGGAAACCCTAAAAGTGGACTAGAAACCCTAGGAAGCAAGCTAGGTTTAATAGATCTTGATGACATGATTTATGATAGGAAATTATATGCATATTTAAGGATCTCTTTGTGTGCTTGCTTACCTATTGGATTTCTTACATCGATTGGATTATTTCTATCCTAAATCAGCCCAATAGGTATGTGGTTATTTATGGTTAACCGCTTTAGTTTCACAGAAATTTCTCGGGTGTTTAATTGAATTGAATGCAATCTATCTATTTGTATGTTCATATATGCAAATCATAAAGTCAATATGATTACCACAATTAATATATAAGTGTGTATTCTCACACCTACATGCCACCCTGATGTAAGATGCAATGAGGTCAAGCCCAAGAGGGAAGACCCATGGGCACCATGACAGGTGACCCCAGGCACCAAGCTTAGGATAGAGAAGGTGGCCTATATTGTGTGACTAATGGGCACCATGAGAGGTGACCCCAGGCACCAAGCTCAGGATGGAGAAGGTGGCCTTAAGTCAATGGCAAAAGAGAAACCCTAAGGAGGGTATTCCAGGGTTAGGGCAAAAGCAGTGGAGAATGTCACATTGAAAGCGTAAATTGGCTTGTTAATTAACTTGATTGTGATATTTAGATTGTTAGTCATATATGTGAAATTTTGGTTGTCCCCACGTACCGGCATATTCATTTATGATGACCGACGTTTTGTTTGTCGGTGTTTTAGATACAAATTGAAAAGGACAAACAGTAAAGTGGCATATTGTGAAATTAAGAAATAAATTGCAAGGAGGATTAGTTAGAATAGAGTCCAGAGGTGGATAGAATTTAGATATCTAAGTTTTTGAAAAAAGGCTATGCAAAATTTTATTTTTATTCCAGCTTTCAATATAGTCATGGTAGAATTTAATAATTCTTACTGATTATTTGTCGAGCCTTTGATCCAGGAAATTAGAATAACGGCTTTGACCTCTTGGTCTCTCTTAATTGGGGGTTACCGGGAGGTGAGGTCGTTACATTTGGTATCAGAGGATTGGTTCCTCATTTAATCCTCAGTAATTATTAAATTTTACAAATTCCATAGAATCGAGGGAGTTATTAGAGGATTTTCCAAAAGATAGAGGTGTTTAGAAAAGGATCACGTCTGGGGGCTGGCAATATTTTCCTCCACAACGCTAGTCGGAATATAAGGACTCCCAGATCTGTGTGACTGCCTGGCCATTGTCTTAGGATCTGACTCGAATCAAGATACCTTTAGGACTCTCTCATCTATTTTCATCCCTTCTCAACCCTAATTCTATTAAGATTTTGAGGTTTAGGGTTTTTCTCTCTCTTCCTCACCCTCTTGAGGTTAGGGTATGTATGATAAGGTTAAGGAATCCTTCACCAAATTAATGAAAAAGCATGTAAATGAGATGGCATGGACATAAGCTTAATATTTTAAGTATAAACTAAAGAATAGTTGCATGCTTAGGTCGTATGACATGTGTTGACATGCCCTCAGGAGAGACTTAAGGTTAAACCTTCTTGTTAGGAGGATGAAGTAGAGTTGGTCTTGGAGGAAGAGATCTCCATTAAAGGTAAAGACTTGGCACATCCTCTGAGGATGATGATAACCCTAACCCTAAGTGGTGGTTAGAGAGAGATGGCATGATGAGATGGAAGTCATGGTCGACCATTTGAGTGGGTTGACATGCTTTTGGTTTTGAATACCTATGGGAAGTATGAGCTATGTGGGTTCGGTTGACTTAGTGCCTTTTGGGCAACCCAACCTGGGAAGGGTCATGCGTGTTAGGGTGAAGGATCACCCCTTCATCAATGAGGTTAGTGATGACCATATAGAAACCCTTATAGGCATATATGAACCAAGATGAGGCATGCACCTATGTGAGATGACACAATAGTGGTGTTGGTAGTAGGTTGTGACCCAGGCCAGAAAGGCATGTTGGATAGCTTATGAGATGAGCATAAAGAGCTATGGATAATCTCGAGAGAACGTAGGTTTCACCCATGTAAGTGTATGCATGTGAGCTTGATCCACCCTTTTAGAGAGAGAGCCTCCAGTGGCAAGGTTGTTTGTAGGGTTAGCTCTAGAGAGAGAGAGAGAGCAAGACCCAATTAAGAAGGTTGGAAGCTTAGACTCCGGGATATGAGGAACCCTGAGAAGTTGGGTATGCTGCAAACTAAGTGGATGGTTGTGGTTGCCTCGTGCATGATCCTTTTGGTTTCTTGGTTGCCTTTAGAGGAACTAAACCCTATAAAAAGGATGAGGTTGTTGGTACTTATGTGCAGATGATATGGGTGCTTACCTTCTAGGGATAGGAAGAAGAGTTCCTTAGACCCTGAGGAGGTTTAGTAACAAGTTGTGAGGCCTTATACCTAGTTGGTTGTCCTTGAGGAGGACTCAACTCTGAGGTGTTGATCGAGTAGAAGGATAATAGGAAGTGCATGCCATACCTTGTACATGCTTGGTCTGTGGTTAAAAGGTTGAGCATGTCGTTGGACGGCTGTTGCATAAGAGGTGAACCTAGGGTTCCTAGACCTATAAGAGGGGAAGCAGTAGTTCCTGGTGCACCTGATACTCACAAGGATGTTTGAGTTCCTACGCATGGGAGCATGGCACCCCTCATGTTTAGAGGAAAGGGAAACCCCTTGGATTAAGGTGTATGTTTGATGAACCCCTCGCATATAAGTTGGTGATATGGGCAGGTATGATCTTGGTCCATTATTGAGGATTGAGAACAAGTATGACCTACCATGGAGACCTAGTATGGTTTAGAAGGTGGTCTGTTTGTTAGCTATGTGCCTTAGTAGCTTGCTAGGGCTAAGCATGCTCATGTGGATGTAAACCTTAGATGCAGAGACGTTTGTGACCTTTGTTGCTATCAAGATGTAGTTTCCTCCCATCCTGGGAGAGGGACCCTTTTGTAGGGTATGTATAGCTTTTGCTGGGTTTGAGGTAACCTAAAGAGGTCTCATAGGATCTTGAGAAGCTAATTGGAGAGTACATAATATAAGAATGAACCTGTAGACCCATAGATAACCATCTCTATGTGCATGTGGATGTGTTACCATGGAGGTAACCAGTATGGGGCCTGACCGAGGTAGATAGGTCACCATGATCCATATGAAAGGATGTAAGTCAGACCACGAATGTCGAGAGAGACGATGGAGACTTGGGTAAGGTTTCACGTTGGATATGTACTATGTTAGGATCCTAAGTCTATCCTAGGGTCAGGTAGGGATATTACTGATGGGAGTAGGAGTTGCCTAATTCCCTAGTTGCACATGACCATAGGGTCGGGAGGTAATAGCTATCATTGTCTAAGGTCCATGGGTTAGGAGATTGATCACCTTCATAAAATCAAGGGACCCAAAGGGCAGATGAGGAAGGCACTCTCTGGATGCATAAGGGAAGAGGGATGACCCTAAAAGTGTCGACACCCTATAGACCTAGAGGAGATGACGAAGGATGGTATGATGATCAAAGTGGGTTCGAGACCAGTTTTCCATGGAAGTAACCTTGATATCGAGATGTTCATGATGTAGGGACATGTGTTGCACGTTTCAACCTAGACTGGAAGGTGCACAGGCAATGTGGGATGCACCATCTCTACTCTTAGAATGGGAAGAACTCTGAATTTGGATTGCAACCAAATGCTTATTTCCTCTCATTATGGGGGTGAGAGATAGGGCAATATGCATGCCATACACCAAGGATAAAGATGATGTGAGTGGAAATGTTGCTATGATGTATGAGGATAGAGATAATAGCATACCCTTGTAGAGTGTACGATGCGTGTATGGTTTACAAACACCAAGAGAACTAAGGTAGTCATCTTATGAGGATGTTTTTATCATGATCTATGTGGAATATATGAGTTATACAAGGTTGAGTTCGATAACCAAGAGGATGAACTCAGAGTTTTCTTAATGAATATAGACTTATAGTCCTAGATGAGATAATAAGTGGAATACATGGAGGTCTATGTCTTCATTGTTACTTATCACCTAAAGATGAAAGGCGGTAATGGATGCTCTTGTTGAGATGCAGCTGCCTAGTCTAGCTAGTGGAAAGGCTGGAAGAGGTGGTTAGGTGAACCCTAAGTCTGTGAGATATGATTGGCTAACACTCAGATATAACGAGATTTTTTGATCGAGTTAGTAGTTGCTTGGTTAGCCAACCTAGGGCTTGTTGTGATAGAAGGATGGTTGTAGAACCTCAGATGCACTTCTTTGGAAAACAAGGTGATGAAACCCTGACTAGAGTGTTTTAGGGTTTCTCAAGAATTGACCTTGAGGAATCATGACATACAGGAGATCATGATTTTAAGTTCACCATACATCATGGTACTATGAAGATAGTAAGTGGCAGTAGTACTTTGGATGCCTAAGATGAAGTTGCATGTGGCATGTTGCCATACATGACAGGAGGTGAAGGACGAACACCGGTAACCCAATGAGTTGATATGGAGGATAAAGAGTCCCTAAGAGGGAATGGGATTTCATTACTATAGATGTTGTGGTGAGTCTCCCTTGGACCGAGGAAGGTCAGGATGCAATATGGGTTATGGTAGATCGCCTTACCTAGATGACATGATCTAAGAGAAAGAGAGAGTACTGTCGGGAGATAGATCTGGTTGAACTATATATATGAGAGAGAGATGGTTCAACTACACCATGATGTGAGTTCAAAAGTTCTTGAGTATGACCTAAAGTTTCACTTCCATGAGGTGGAAGTAGATACATGAAGAACTCAATGTTAGTACAACTTATCACTCCTATATGATGGTTAGCATGATCCAGACTAGAGGTCTGATGAGAGCGTGTGTGCTCATTCAGGGTGATACATGGAGATAGTTTTGCCCTATGAAAGATGTGATGCTAACCACCATAGCTTTTATCGGGATGTAAGAAGATCTTAAAGGGAGGTTGTGTCGGTCACCGCTTCATGAAGATGATGTCAGTGAAAAGACCTTGTAAAGGTCAGAGAGACCAAAATGTATGTAGATGAAGTCACTTTGATCATGCGATGGCTGAGAAAGCCCAGGGGTGATATGAGTCGTGAGTTGATGCAAAGCAGACTGACATGTATTTCACTGTGGGAGAATATGTGATGTGAAAACCCGACCCCTCTGAGCCATAGATGAGAAAGCCGAGTCCCCGATACATGATTCCATTTGAGATGGATTGGTGGAGATGCTTGTGTATAGCCTTACCCCTCAGGATAACATGATGTATGATGTGTTCCACGAGTCTGATCTAGAGCACTATGTGAGGTACCCGAGCCATGTGTTGAACCATGAACCTATCAAGCTTCAAGAGAGAGGTTGAAATGTCCTGAGTCACCTACGAGGGTACGAGATACCAAGGTGAGAGAGAACTCAGATGTAAGAATATAAGATGATGAAGGTTCTTGGGAAGCACCATGGAGAGGGTAAAGCCACATGGGAGCCATGATGGACATGAGGAAGTCTTATCCTGCTTGTTTGTATGTTTGATGGAATTTTGAGGGCAAAATTCCTATAAGAGGGGAAGGATGTTACAACCTCGATTTTGCATATGTTTTCATAATTGAAATGTAATGACTTTATGAATATGGACTTGGTTGTATGATTTGCTTCAAAGGATGGATTTCCTTGCAAATCTCCCTTTTGATTGGAATTCTGTAGTATCTACTATTTTGGATATAAAAGAGGAGAAAAGAAGAAAAGTCTAAATATTAGGAAAAGATACAAAATAATGAATATTAAGCAAAGTATTTATGATAAATATATAGAAATCTCTAGAAAGTGGCATTAATGGCCACAATTGAGTAAACTTCGTTTACATGTGATTTCTAATGAAAGAAATAGGAAAAGAGGAAAAAGGAAATAAAAGATAAAGAGAAATCCTTAAAAAGAAATCTCCTAAAGAAATAAGTAAGATAATGAGAAATAATGGATGTAGATGCATCTAGAAGGATAATAAGTATCCTTCAAAAAGGATTTCAAAATCTTAGGATTTCTTAAGGTCCAAGGAGTCCCAATGGAGAAGAAGAAAGAGAAAATACAAATAATACAAAAATATGAGGATAATGTGCTACATAGTTAATGACTTTTTGGTATTATCCAATAAGAGATACTTCTTACTATAAGAAAGTAAAATTTCGTGGCCCATGGATTAAAAGCCAACACTAAGTAGATAAAGGAGATAAATTTCAGATTTCCTAATAACTAAGGAATATGGATTATCAAGGAGATAATTAAAAAGAGAGATAATATACCTAAATAAGGAAAATAGGTTTCCTAATGAGGAAAGGCTTTGTTTTCTTCGTGGGCAAGCATGTTAGGGCGTGGCTAACCTCCTCTATATAAGGGTTGAACCCTTAGCCCTGAGCCCAAGAGAGTTCCATGCATCCCTCTCTCTCCTTCTTATTTTCTCTCAAAACCCTAACCTAAGAGAAAAGTTCTATCCCTAGAGCAGCGAGGAACCGTGGAGTGGTCTTGTTGGAGGCCTGACGTTCCCATGATGACCTGAGGATGATTGAACATCATCATTGTGCTCTCGTCTTCGTGCAGCACGTGGAGAAGGTTTGCAAACCTGTAGCAAGTGTGGGCTTGGCATGCTTGAACATAATCGCACTGGCCACATACTAGTGGCGCCCCATGTGCAGAGGAGGGCGGTGGAGGTAGGGTTGCGGTCCCCGGTGGCCCTCGAGCCCTGGGGAGGAGGGGGCGGACCTGTGGAGAGTTGCACCCCGCGGCACCAGCTCGTGTCGCAAGGTTGAAGAGAACCTAATGGGTGTTGGACGTTTTTGCCCATATGTGCTATGAAGAGTTGGTTACTTACGCAAGGGCAAACATGTCATTTCGTTATATTTCGGCCGAGGTTACGTAGTGCATGGAAAGGCTGATGTGGTAGCCTCCCATTGGTCCAAGTAAGTGATTTTTGTAAAAATCATATCTAATTAATGGTAGCTCAGATGGATACATATAATATAAGAATTTTTCTTAGAAAAATGTGAGGAATCCATTAAAAATTAATTTAGATCCTAATTCCTCTTGCAATTCGAAACGTAATTGAAGTTACCAACTTTAATGCATTAATGCTTAAGAAACCCTAATTTGTGATGATTAATAATTTGGGAAGGGTTATATGGATGTTTAAAGTTGATATTAACATGTTGATTATAAAAGGAAACATTAGATCCAAAAGGATAATGATTATGCATAGTTTAATTAATTTAAGGTTCCATATACACGAATATGCTTTAATGGACCTTGAAACCCTAATTGAGCATATTGGTTGAGTTCATTTTACTTAATTATTAAAATTGAGTATTTGCAGCCTGTCGTTAGTTAATAATGAACTTGAATCCGATCTAGATGTTTATTGCGTGATTTAGGGTTTTACTCCGAATAAGAATGATTAATCACCTAGAAACCCTAATTTAGGGTAAAAGAGAAAAAGATAACTTTTAATTTGGTATATGTGATAATATGTTGTTGGAAGATGATCCTAATCCTGTTGAATGAAATAGGTTAGAAACATTAGGGTTTAAGAGCAATTTTTCATAACTAGGGTTTGTAGTGATAAAAGTACAAGAAAAACCCTAACTACAATGGAAACCCTAAAAGTGGACTAGAAACCCTAGGAAAAAAGCTAGGTTTAATAGATCTTGATGACATGATTTATGATAGGAAATTATATGCATATTTCATGATCTCTTTGTGTGCTTGCTTGCCTATTGGATTTCTTACATTGGTTGGATTATTTCTGTCCCAAATCAACCTGACAGGTATGTGGTTATTTATGGTTAACCGCTTTAGTTTCATGGAGATTTCTCAGGTATTTAATTGAATTGAATGCAACCTAACTATTTGGATGTTCATATATGCAAATCATAAAGTCAATATGATTATCACAATTAAGATATAAGTGTGTATTCTCGCACCTACATGCCACCCTGATGTAAGATGCAATGAGGTCACGCCCAAGAGGGAAGACCCATGGGCACCATGAGAGGTGACCCCAGGCACCAAGCTCAGGATAGAGAAGGTAGCCTATATTGCGTGACTAATGGGCACCATGAGAGGTGACCCCAGGCACCAAGCTCAAGATGGAGAAGGTGGCCTTAAATCAATGGCAAAAGAGAAACCCTAAGGAGGGTATTCTAGGGTTAGGGAAAAAGTGGTGGAGAATGTCACATTGAAAGCATAAATTGGCTTGTTAATTAACTTGATTGTGATATTTAGATTGTTAGTCATATATGTGAAATTTTGGTTGTCCCCACATACCGACATATTCATTTATGTTGACTGACATTTTGTTTGTCGACATTTTAGGTACAAATTGAAAAGGACAAATAGTAAAGGGGCATATGGTGAAATTAAGAAATAAAATGCAAGGAGGATTAGTTAGAATAGAGTCCAGAGGTGGATAGAAGTTAGATATCCAAGTTTTTGAAGAAAAAAAAGGTATGCAAAGTTTATTTTTATTCTAGCTTTCAGTATATTCATGGTAGAATTTAATGATCATTACTGATTATTTGTCGAACCTTTGATCTGGGAAATTGGAATAACGGCTCTGACCTCTTAGTCTCCCTTAATTGGGGGTTACCAGGAGGTGGGGTCATTACACAACTCTTGGTAGATCGCTTGGGTAAAGATGAGAGCAACGTCTTTGCTCAATCTCGTAGTGTGAACGAGAATAGGAGGAGACGTACTCCTTCAGTCAGAACACCATTTATCTTGAAGGTGTTCATGTACTGCAAAAACTCCTCTATATGAAGATTCTGATCTTCCATAGGAGTTCCTCCAAAATGGTTCTACTATATAATCTACATAATGGTGGGGCTCAAAGAGATTTTTTGCCTCAATAGTTGGATGATTGATGGCTTCACATATGGTGATGCCAAACAACACAAAAAATTATTTAAGCGGTCGATTGTCTTCCATATCCAATTCCTTATGGTGATCGGGTAAAGGCGGTGGTGAAGGTGTTGAATGAGATGATGATGGTTGTGATCCTTCCAATCTCAAAGACTTACCAACCTTCCTTTCTCTTCTTCCACTACAACAAGTTTGCTCAATTTTTGGGTCTAAGAATATGTATGTCTCAAGACCCGTTCTTAGAAGGATGAATGCAACCTACAAAATAAAAAAGTTGAGTGAAAATCACAAGACCTAAAAAGGTATCACAATATGAAAATTGGAAAATGATGAATTAGTCTCAAATATTAGTTAGCATTTTACTCAAAGTAAGAATTATTGTAGCTCCCCGACAACGGCACTGGAAACTTGTTGACTGCCAAGGGCAAGTGAGTTTTATATAAAAGTCTCAACTCATCAATCACCCGCAAGTATATGGGATCAATTGTAGGCAAGGTCAAACCAAAAGGAGTTGGGCTATCTAGGCCTAAAATTACTAACTTTCAACAATCTAAGTCAGATTATAATAGTTGAGTTTTGATTAAGATTAGCTAAATGGAAAGAGAAAGAACTAGATTTTAAGGATTTAGGTCATATTTATGAGATCTTAGACATAGGATTTCACTTACATACCATTACATCATGTGCAACTCAAAATTTAACATGCTAATTTAATTGCAAGGAAGGTCGCCATCATCATGCACCTTCCGGTGACATGAGATGATTGTCGTCTTCACATGGCACTTTTATGTCTATGTTCAGAGTCGAATGCAACCTTAGATTCTCAGCATTCCCTAGCAACTCCTATGGTCAAGAGAATCTTGCCAAGATATCTACTCCATACTCCCTCATACATCCTCCCAAATCGTATAAAGAAGCATAAAACATGTATATTTGATGGCTTGTCAAGCAGATAAGCAATCAAACACCGTAGAAGCTCTTGAAGAAGCAAATTAACTAACATTAGATATTAATTACGAGTTCACATGAGTAATAGCATGGGATCTACTCTCCCATGCCTAAGAAAGAGAGTTCTACTAGCACATCATGGAGAAACACATGCACATGTCACAATTTTTAGAGTTTTCCATGATTAGAAAGAATAAAAGATAAGAGAAGCCAAAGGGTGAAGTGGAAAGAGTAGAACTATGGGTTAAGGATGAAGTTCCATCCTTACAGCTATCCAACTCAGACTTTCTTCCCTCCCAAGAAGATTTTCCAAAGTAGATAAGCTATGTTGCACCCACGGAGAAGAAAAGGAGAAGAAAATGATGAAGAATGGATGTTCTTTTCCCAAGAAACCTCTCCTTCTTCTCCCAAATCACCTCTCTCTTGTTCTGCAACTTTATCTAGTCGTCAAGTGTTCTAAATGAAGAGTGATTACCTCCCTATATGGCTGGTCTTTTCTTTTAAATGAGGGGAGGTTGTTTTCTAAAAATCTACAGAAACTGACAAAGACATAGTGTGTTGCTCAATGTAACTGTCAGGCAGAATGTTCTCCGCAAAGAGTACACAGTACATTGCTAACAAGACATGCCATGTAGTTGTGACTAGAGTCGACCTGGTCAGATGGTACATGACATGTGTTAATACACACATGTCGTGTACTTTGGCAGAACTTTGAATCTTGACTTTTGAATGTGTGGACACGTCGTGTCTAGGTAAACAACACTTCGTGTCTTTTGTTCTACAGTTGGCGATGAAATTTTGTACAAACCTACATGTCGTATGTTGAATAACACATGTCGTGTCTTATGCTTCGCATTGAGGAGTGCCCTTCCTCGAATGTTACACGCCGTGTACAAATAAAGACACAACCTATCTTCTTTATTTTATTTAGGATCAACTCTATATCAAATGCAAATCATTGGAGAATCTAACTAAGGTCAGATTTGGGTTGGATTAGCCCTATTTCATCATCTTATTGTGTACCTATGATCACAATCATGTAATGAGTAAAACAACTAAAAATATGGCAAATTAAATATGATTAAAGGCCTAATGGAGAGCAAAATGAACTGAATTTGTGTGTGAAAGTGTGCAAAAAGTAGATATAAAATGCGCCAATCAACTACAATCAACAAGAAGGTATTAACTTTGATGAAACTTAATCACCTCTTTCTAGATTTGAATCTATTAGAATGTTACTTTCCTTTATTATCTTTAAAAATTTCTAGCTTAATCAAACATATGTTAAAAGTGTGTTTATTAATGGTAGAATAGAGGAGGAAGTCTATGTGGCTTAACCTCCCAGTTTTGAACATTATAAGCTATCTAATCATGTTTTCTTATTACAAAAAACTCTCTATGGACTCAAACAAACCCCTACTCGTGGTATGAGAAATTCAAGAACACTTTTTCTAGAAAATGGCTATATCAAGGGCAAAGTTGATTCTACCCTCTTTCTTAAACACCCTTCTAGAAAAAAAATTAATCATTTAAATATATATTTATGATATCATTTGGTGGAACTAATCTTGATCTTTGCAAGAAGTTTAGTTCTCTTATGCATAGTGAGTTCCAGATGAGTATGATGGGGGAGCTTACTTTTTTCCTTGGATTTCAAATCAAACAAACAAAGAAAGGAAACCTTATCAACCAAGGCAAGTATACAAGTGAATTCTTAAAGCACTTTGGGACGGAGAACACCAAGCCAATAGACACCCCCATGTCAAACACCACTAAACTTGATATAGATGAAAAGGGTGAGAAGGTAGATGAGAAGCTCTATAGAGGTACGATTGGTAGCTTACTTTATTAACTGCCTCTAGACCTGATATTATGTTTAGTGTTGGCGTGTGTGCTAGATTTCACTCAAGATCTAGAAAATCACATCTTATAGTGGTTAAGAGGATTCTAAGGTACCTAGACAAAACCTAAAATTTTGTACTATGGTATCCCAAGCCAAGGGACTTTACTCTTATTGCATATAGTGATGCAGATTATGCAAGGTGCTTAATTGATATAAAGTGCACAAGTGGCACTTGCTTCCTCCTAGGACCATGATTAGTATCTTGGTTCTCTAAGAAATAAAGCATAGTGTCTCTTTCAACTACCGAGGTTGAGTACATTGCAGATGGGAGTTGTTGTTCCCAAGTCCTATGAAAGAATCAAATGCTCCAAGACTTTAATGCTCATTATCATGCTTCTCCTATTTTCCGTGATAATAATAGTGCAATAAATCGTTCTTACAATCCTATATTTCATAGTGGATCCAAACATATAGAGGTCTGTCATCACTTTGTTCATGACCACATTGCCAAGAAGGATATATATATATCATGCATGTAGACATGGAAAATCAACTAGTAGATATTTTCACAAAACCTCTAGATAGAGAACAATTTACATTTATTAGATCAAAATTGCTTATTACTACTCTTGATGATATTGGCATGCCTTCTAGCTATATGTTCCCATACCTATATGTTCTTGCTCATTTATTGCTCATCTCTTACTTGATAGTGCTATATTTACATTGTTTTAATGCCTTGTTTTGCTTATTTTTGGCTATTTTTTGCAAACACATCTTTTACCGCAAAATAGTAGCCAATGATGAGCGAAATGTGCCTCAATATGTTCAAAATACATGATAGGATAGAAAAATAAATTTATATAACACTCTAGTAGCCAAGAAATAATTTTCTTATCTATTCGATAGACGGACCTGTCGGTCAAGTTTCTTTTGGGAGAAACTCGATTGACAATAGTCCTAGGACAGAACGAAACCATAGTGTCAGCTAAGTTTCCCAAACCTAAACTCATCCGACAACACTATTGGGCAGAAAATATAAAAGCAGTCGGTCGAATTTACTCCCTCTCAACTAGAGAAAAGCTGACTGACAGCCCTTCTCTTTTGTTCATCCTTCAACCCTAGGGCTACCCAAACCTCTCCCTTACCCTCTCTATCCCGGATCACCTACCCTAGCACTCCCAACCTCGACCTAGTTGCTTGGAAGACCAGCAGCTCATGCCATCTTCCTCGATTTGATGCCTTTTCATCTCCTTTTCTCTCCATGGCTTCAAACTGATGCAAACACATTGGACCAGTTGGAGTACCCACATCCTCCACTTCTCCTAGGAAAGTTTCCTTTGATGGTACCTTGTTCATCTCCACTCAAGCTACCAATAGATATAAGGAACTTCTTCCTAGAAATCCTTTTCCCTTTCGTGTATTGCTTAAATCACCTAGTGGTTTGATGAAAGAGGTTGTTGTTGTGTTCAAAGCTCAACACCTTAGTGTACCCTGTGTAGAGTGATTGTTCTATACCAACTCTCTTTCTAGCACAAAAGCAGTCTGCAAATTCTATGTTAATCTCACATGGAACTATACTACTCTTGTGCCACCCCCTAACCAACAAGTGATCCTAATCTACATGATTGTTGGTACCAAATTTACCATCTCTGAGGATTCCTTGAATTCTTACTTTAATGGTACCAACATCACATTTACATGGTTGACCTCCTATCATTAATACCTTGAACTTCTCAACCTGAAAAATCTCTACAAAATTTTTGAACATGAGCTTACCCTACCTGACATCCAAAAGTTTTTTAAGAAACCCAATGTTACCTATAGGAATAAATCCATCCTTCCCTCCTCTTCCCTTGACATCGACACATGCCTCACTGCATTAGTAATCAACTACAATATCCACCCAAAGAAAAACCAAATGGATATTGCATAGAACAATGTAGTACTAATGTACTGTATCATGAATGATGTCAAAGTCAAATGGGCCTGTTACATTCTTCACCATATGACCTATTTTGACTCAGGGAAGGAAACTAGTGGAACTCACCTACCCTATCCCAACTTTATATGTGGTTTGTTTACTTACCATACTGATAAATCCATTTACCATGAGTTTGGTTACAAAGTAAGTAGGAAAGTTGTTCACATTAGCAAAACCATTGTCAATAAGTCCTTTCATCCTACCTCCTCTACCACACGTAGTGCTTCCACCTCCACCCAGGCCCCTGCACATCCTCCTTGACCTGAATGTGCCTCATTCTTGGTGTTAAATGAAACCATGATGGGCTACATAATACACCAACAAGCTTACAACCTCCAAGTTCAGGATCACCTTCATCAGGATCTAGTTCAAATCATGTCAAACATGAACTTATCCTGCACCAATCCCTACCCCACCTACTAGCCCTACCTTGGTGTTGACTATGCTTCCTATGCATACAATCAGTTCTACCTGACCCCTCCACCTGTTGCTTCCGTTGTACCCCCTACCTCTGATGGTGGACCTATCCCTACTGCCTCTTAGCCTCTTTCTCTTCTAGTTGGTCCTACTGTCACCTTCCTTGCTGACTATGATTAGGTTTCTATACCCAATTATGAGCAAGTTAAGGCTCTGCTTGAGTGTGGCATCTCATGGGAGGAGAAAAATTACCAGATGGCTCATTCCTTGCTCCTTTTTTCTTGATGAGGACACTGATATGGATGATGAGGATGTTGATGAGGATGTTGATGATGATGAGGCTGATGGTGATGAGGATGAAAGTGATGATGGTTCTGATGGGTCTGATTTTGTTGGAGATGGTGATGGTAATAACCCTACTGACCCTGATGCACCTTCAGATGGAGATAAGGACTAATAGCAATATGGTGATGAGACCATTGACATAGATGCCATAGATGTTTTGTTCTTAGTCTATGGGTTTCCATATTTATATCTTTTTGTAGACTTTCATGTATTGAACATTTGGGCATTGTATCTGAGGCGTACTATTTTCATATCTTGTTGGTTTCTTTATTGGCTTGTAGTTTTCATCCTAGAGAGGTAACTTAACTTTATGCTTGGTTACATCTTATGCATTATGGGTATGTGCTTTTATATTTTGATTCTGACTCTAGTATGTGTTGTTCTCTCTTGTCTTTTG
This sequence comes from Alisma plantago-aquatica, assembly GCA_963693085.1. Classification (NCBI taxonomy): domain Eukaryota; kingdom Viridiplantae; phylum Streptophyta; class Magnoliopsida; order Alismatales; family Alismataceae; genus Alisma; species Alisma plantago-aquatica. The sequence goes on along the minus strand of OY856409.1, from coordinate 1,913,191,076 downwards.
GTTGGTGCTTGCTTATAATAGTTGTTTGTATCATTTGTGCCTATGGATAAGACATGTGTTTTTAGCTCTTCTACCCTCTGCCTTTTTTAAATGACAAAGGGGGACAAACGACCTCAAGTACTACAGGGGAGATTAGTGGAGATATGAGCTCAAATTCATATTGAATTGTGATCCTTTTTCTAGTTAATTCTCTCAAGTATCATGTGATTATGTAAGAGGACTCAATAGTATATATGTGTTATGATTATGCTTGTTGGGAAACTAACTATAGACAGAGGTAAGAATGAATTGAGGGGGAGCAATTACTAATGTTCATTAATGTATCCCTCTACAATTCATAAGGTAAAGGTTTACATTTTAAGTCCTTTTCAATATGTTAAGGAATAGTTTGTCATCTTCAAAAAGGGAAAGAATGTTGACCTAACAGTTATAAATTTCCATATTTTGATGATGACTTAACCACTCCATTTATATGTATCCAATATGTCTATTTGAAATTGATTTTAGGTATTAGGTACAAGAAAAGGATCAGTTCAATCAAGTTTCAACTTGATCAAATACAAGCCAAAGTCAATGCAAATGCACATTTATGGAATATGCCCTAAATGACTTAGGGGAAAAAATTGTAAACATTTTGTATTGATGTTATGACTTTAAATAAGATGAGAAAAAATTAGGAGCACTTTACTCAAATGTTTAAGCACTTTTATGACAATTTCCAAAATGTAACACATGTTGTTTTATCAATCGAGTTTCCTTCTCAGAAACTTGACTGACACCTAGGATGGGTCTTGGCAAATGTCCAGGTTCGGCCGAGTGCACCTTAGGATAACTTGATTGACACCTTGCATAAGCAAAGTGATTTTAAGCCACTAGTCGAGTTTCATCCAGGATAAACTCGGCTGACAGCTCAAAATTAGCTTGTCGCATAGTGCTGTTGGCTGAGTTACCTTTATGGAAACTCGATTGACTATAATGTATGGAATGTATAGAAAAAGTGATTCTAGTTTTTGGAGTGTTGCAAACATCAAAAATAGATCTATTGTAAAACTCCAAATGACTAAAATTCGTTGCCAAGTGCTTCTAGTGGCTAGTGGACATCCCCAACTATAAATAGGGACCCTCGGTCTTCATCTAAGTTTGCCTCTCATTCTCCTAGATATAGTTTAGTGATTTTGTCCAAATAGAGCCCCTTTCTCTCTATTTCTTACAAATTCAAACGTCCATATGAGTGAGATAGTTTATTGTGAGAGATCTACTTCATTTGAATCCTTGTGAAGCTCTCAATCTTCTCTTTCCCCAATCCCTTTCTTCAAGAGAAGTTGGTGAAAGCTTCTCCAAGTTGAAGGAGAATATGAAGGCTGAATATACTTGTGAAGAGCGAGTAATTCCTTCAAGTCTTAAGACTTGTTGCAAGAAGGGGAGCTCCTTGGCGAAGGTGTCCAACTCCTTACAAAAGTGGGTAAGCCCTTGTAGAGGTTTAAGACTCTTGCTCCAAGGATAGGTAAGACCTTATTGGTCCTTAAAAAGGAAGGATATGTATCCTTTCCTTTCAAAAGGAAGGTCTTATTGTATGTCTTATAATGGAATATAAGTGTGCAATGGTTAAAAATCCTAGGTCTTGATCTCTCTATGTAGTGGATTGATTTTCTCCTAGTTTGGAGATTGGAACCACTCTACATAGCTTGTTCTTGATCCCATTCAATCTCTCTCATCCTTGTTATGTATTCTTAGTTGCACATCAAATTACATATTTTCAATAGCCTATTTTGAAGTAACTTGAAAGTCTAATGAATTTTTTTTAAGTGCTTGTTAGATCTACTCACCCCCCTCTCTAGAGCCCTTTTGATCCAACAAATTCTTTCATAATGAAGTTTGATGGTCAAATAAAATCTAAATGGTCTCAAATTTGAAGCACAAGATTATAAATGAGTCTATAACATTCCTATATGATTAGATCTAGGTTCTAAGATTATCTCTTATGAGTTTTAGTATGATTAAGGTTTATGTCAATTATCTCGATATCTATTAATGTATATTAACATTATCCTCCAAATTTAGGATTTCGACTTCATTATGCTCATATTACCAACATATGGGGTTATATTAGATTATCTGTCATGAAATAGGTTATTTTCTTCAATTTCTCATTAGTTCATTAATTTCAACATTAACTTAAATAATGGTACATTAATCATTTCCATTTACATAAAAAGTAAATTTCCCATTACGTATATTAATCACATTAGATACCATCTCAAATACTTGTGCATGTTTATACACATTCAATCCTTATTAATCACATTTAGGTCATTATATGTGTATTAGTGAATAAGATGAAGCTTATTACATATTAGTGAACCGGTTTATATACCAAGTCATAACTAGGTGATTAAGTCCAAAATAGATGTATTAACATATGATGTATGTAAGGCACCTAATGTCATTAATATATTATAATTAATACCAAGTATGCATATATTAGGGTTTAAGCGTGTGAACTACTCATTATATGACATTATATGTCTATTAGGTTACAACCCAACATACTAGAGTATTTAACTAACCTTGTTTGGTCAACAAACCAAACATATTGATCTCCTATTCATAGAATCAAGATTTCTCAAGTCAGATTAGGTAGATTTCAGTATGTTACACTATCCATGGTGATATGTGAGCTTTTTGTTGGATTGATAAGTTTAGGTCATTAGTTACGAGTCTTATATTTAGGATTGTAGGATTGGTTATTAGTCTAACTAGTGGGACATCAAATCATATATAAGATGTTTATAGGATCTTTGGATTCATATTTTGAGATGTGAGTTTTTAACAAGAAAAGAAAAGTTTGTATCATAATTTATATATGCTTTATGTTGAGCATTTTTTCTTTTCTAGTTTAAGATGGGTTTTGTCTAAGTATATTTTGTATTGATTGTATATGGTTTTTTTAGAAATATGGTCATCAAGTTTATGTCATGTACACATTTAGCATCCCTCTTAGTGAAACTTTGGTTCCAATACTAACACCACCCACATGTCTTTTCCTTGGATCCAAAATGATTTTAGACACTTGTTTCCAAAAATAAGAGTAAATATTGGAGACAAAATCTAGCTTGAGTGAGTTAATTTCAAAATATTGAGAATAATCCAATATAGAAACGTAAACATATATCAAAAGGGGAAAATCCCCATTTTGACCTTTGAAGTGATGCTCCACCATAAACCTTCCCTTGGATGAGAGATTCCACTAGTTTTATCATGATATAAGAAAACTAGTGCATGTTTTAGTCCATAGTCTATTCTTTTGTTATAAGAAAATCTGATTTGATAGAGAAGGGTAACATAAAAAAAAATTGACAAAACCCAATAATAAGTAAATTTAGAGACTGAACCTTGATTGTCTAGCCACAAGAGCCAAAAGACATTGTCAATTGTGAAACAAAATGAATAACTAATTAGATAATATCATAGGAAATTATATGTTCTTAAGTAAATTCACATGATCCATCAAGTTAAAACACAATTTCCAACTAAATATAATGTAGTGAAATCTTTATGTGAAACATATATTGGAACAAGTAAATTAAACGATAGAATATGTAAAAAGTGAAATTAATAAATGATGGGAGAGAAAGTCTATGGACAATCAAATGAGATGGACAACTGTAAAATAGATAAAGAGAGAAAAAATATTAAAAATAAACTTTAAGATAACGCAACACATCCTAGATTGGTAATAGAATCCCAAGTTGGTCACTAATCATTCGTACTTGGAAGAAAACACATATCACATGGAATAATAAAACCCCTTCTCATAATGCTAAAAGGACAGGACAACTGAGGCAGTGAATAAAGGAAAAATAAAAGGGGCAATTGAAAGATGAAAATGTATGATCATAACCCTTTTTACTAAACAAACAAAGAAAACAAGTTGTCATAAGATTGTTTGATTTGATATAAGAAACAATATTCTGGCACAAAATCACTATGCAAATGATATATTATGAATACAACAAACTTATTCAACTCGTACAAGAATTAACATCACTATGTTGACCAGAAAAATATTTGTATTGCAATCTTATTATAACCCAAAAGAATGAAATGAGGAGAAAACAAATATAAAATTTGGACAATCATGAAAGTTAGGCACATGCAACATGGCTCTTCTAATAGTTTATGATTGTGATCTGTATGTATTAAAATCTATAGTCTCCTTAGATATGCCACGGTAGAGCTTGTTCCCCAGACTTAGCCTTTTGTGCACCCACATTTGCTCTCTATCTCAAGCATCCAACTTATGACCACCTTCGTTTCTTTGGCTGTCTTTTCTATCCTAATATTAGTACTATGGCTCCACACAAGTTAGCTCCCCACTCAACTCAATGCATCTTTCTTGGTTACCCAACCAACCATGATGGATATTACTACTTAGAATTATCCATAAATAAAGTTATCATCTCAATCCATGTCACTTTTGACGAGAACATCTTTCCTTTAGTTGATCCTTCCACATCCATTACATCCACATAAAATTTCTTTGAGCCCAATTTCATGCCTAAACCCATTCTCCACCACTTTCTACAACCACCAATGCCACCAAATCCCCCAACCACTAACATTGCAACCCCACCCAACCAATCACCATTGCCAGTAGTAGATTCACTATCTTCACCCACATCACAATCTTCCCCTCTTCCATCCAATCCCCCCATAAATGCTATGAAAACCCACTCCCAACATGGAATTTACAAACCCCACACTCCTATGAACCATCATACCCAAACCATCCCCCCCATTATAATTATCTCTCCTATTCTAAAATTTCCCTCTTTCTGATCCTAATTGGAATGCTGATATGCATGATGAGTATCATGTGTTATTACATAACAATACATGGACCTTGGTTCCTCTTCCTACTGATGTTAATATTATTCAAAGCATGTGACTTTTTTGTCATAAGTTTAATTCGGATGGTTCTCTGCAATTCTATAAAGCACATTTGGTTGTAGATGGAAAATCTCAATAGGTGGGGGTGAATTGTGATACAACTTGTAGTCATGTTGTTGGCCTACTACCATTCAGATTGTCTTAGTATTGCTAGTCCTCATTCTAGGCCTATTCATTAGCTTGATGTCAAGAATGCATTTCTACATGGTGGCTTAAATGAGATAGTCTACATGCACCAGCTGCCTGGGTTTACAAATCCATCCAATCTTCGACATGTTCTGCTAAAATTGAAGGGAAAAAAATAGGGAATAGATAATGAAGAGCATGCCCTATATAAAGCTCCCACATGTAGATCGATAATGTTGTTCTTTCAACATTAAGACAATAAAAATGGGTTTCCCCTAGAAAGAAAGGCAAGGACAATAAAACATTCAGGCATTTAGTTCACTTATTCGAATGTTAGAAAATAAGAAAATCTTGATAAGCCGAGAGAGAGAGAGAGAGATAGGAGGAAGTTTGGTAGTAAAAACCATATTTCAATATGAAGTGATCATTGTAGAAAAATGAAGAAGAACTAAGAGTAAGAGGGTGGTACACGACTTCCACCTAAGACTACACACATAACCTTTATACTTTGAACATATATTCAATTATATGAGTGATGGAAAATTGAGGTTAACCCCCATTGGATGTGGATCTTTGGTTATGGCATAGCGTTGATGAATCCTAGTAGACGAGAAGGATGAGATGGAGAGAGTTTCAATTCTTATACCCTTGGATCTTTATCCATCGTTCAAATGTGGTGGAGACTTAGACACTACAATCATTGTGGATGCCCTTGTGGATGGTAGATACGATAAGTGGATATGCATAGTTGTATGCAACTCATTATTGGTCCATAGGAATCACTCATATTTCCACGTGAAGTTAGGCTAAAAATACACACTAGATTTTTCCATCCATCTAAACACATAAAAATGTCACATTCAAGGTAAGTATCCAAATGCCCACTCTCTGAATGCACAAATGGTAGGTCAACAATTTTTGGATCGCTTCAAAAAGGAGTATCTTTTCTTTTGTTTCAACATCTGGCCTCAAGAAAACCCATTAAGTGTTAGCAGATCAGACCAAAATGAAGTGAGCACATTTAACATAAATCATGAGTGTCTTTAGTTTCTAAAATTGATACAAAAGTTTGTAAAATGCAATTCATGTGGATTAAATATCATGCTAGATCAATCTTTGACTGAATGTGGGGAACAAAATGTAGGTGTCAATAGAAAGGTTGTCATTCATAAAGTAATTCCAAGCTACCAATCGACAAAGAAGAAGAGTGTAAATCGAGGACATGGTATACAACTTTAACTTTACCTTTAGACATTTCACGTTAGGAGATTGAATTGAAGGAAATAAATTTGAGACCTAGTAAATGTTGAAAGAACCCCTATATTTTTGTGGCATCAAGGATGTCGTATGTAATGGGTATAGAGAAAAATAACTTTTTTTCTAAGGAGTGTGATATTTATAAGACTCTAGATGTGGAATCCTTCCATAAAATCATATGTATGAACTAATTCAAAATGCATACTCAAACATTGATGAAGACCTAGGAGATGATGACTCACTATGACAAAGTGTCACAAACCATTTGAAAATTACAGGGAGGTTCGTTCATAAGAAAGACATGGATTGTGATATGTAAGCTTTAATCCTATAGATCCATTTGTCCTGAATGTTTAATTCATAGATGCCATAACAAATTGACTGTTTGGTATTGTCAAAACCTTGATTAAAAAAACCTAATCTACTTTAAAAATGGTATCTTTATTATATAATAACTAAGGTGTCATGCAAAATGACTAAATGCTGACACTAGGATTGTATATGTGTACGGGTAGACCCATGGACCCACAAATTTGGACCCTATAAAAATCTATCATAGGTCTAATCTTTCATACCTGCATACCCATAGACACGCATGCCCTTGGATTCGCATATAAGTAGGTCCACTAATGGATATGCTTGGATCCAAACCCGCTAGACCCATGTACCCGCTATACATGAGAAACTACTTCAATAATATGTTATTTATATCATACTTTACTAGTATAACTAATATAATTCTTGATATTATATCATACTCTAACTATAATAAGGTTGAGACTATCCATCTAATTAAGAATTAATTGTTCTAATTGCAATCATGAGCAATATATGTAAATTTAAAATAAAAAAATTTACATGATATTCTTAAGTTAAATGTTATGATGATGACTATAAATATGTAAATAGTTAACTTAATTGATCTTTTAATATACAAAATATCACATTATCTAATATAACTATAAGAGTGTGTAAATGCACACATTAATTGTAATAAATGTATATAAAAGTGTGTAATTGTGTATTAATTGTAATAAACATAAATATACTTTGTAAAGAAGAATAGTCTAGAGATATCTTATGTAGACAAGAATACTCTAGAAACATGCTTTGTAAAACTCCCATATAATAAAGAGATGACAACCGTCCAAGGGTGACGGGGATTTCATTTCCAATAAGGTATTAGAGTCTCTATAGTCTAATGTGTGTTGTCGACCCCTCCTTCATGGTAGAGTGCACAACCAACACCTCTATCACTCATCTCCTCTTTTCTATCAATGGCAGGTGATGTTGCTTTCCCCCTCCCCCTCTTAAACTGTTGCACCTTCCTTCACCATTTCCAACATTCGAAATCATGTTTGGATCATCCCAGAATCAAAAAAAATCTATTCTTCATGGTGTTCTCTCTTCAAACTTCATGCTTCTGCATACAAAGTGGAAGACCATCTTAATAGTTTTTCTCCTCCTAAATGCGTCGATGTGGATATATGGAAGCAACTCGACACCCTCATTCTCCAATAGATTTATTCATCCATCTCAGATGACATTGTGCTTGAAATCCTTGAACCAGATTCCATAGGCCATGGTGTATGGACTCGTATTGAAAATAATTTTCTCGACAACAAAGACGCTCGAGCTGCTCAACTTGAAAATGAGTTCACCAACCTCAAGATCGCCAACTTTCCCTCCCTTGATGATTATTGTAAACAATTAAAGCTTATTACAGACAAACTTCGAGATGTCGATAACAAAGTTAGTGAGCAATGACTTGTATTGCAACCTATTAAAGGTCTCCTTACTGGATTTGACATTGTAACATCAATTATTCAACAAAGCACACTGCTCCCCATGTTTGCTATTGCATGCTCTATGTTATGCCTTGACCATCAACCTCATGTCAACGTCGCTACTACACCTTCCTCCACTATTTTGCTTACACCCCAAGCAGGGGATACTCCTTTGTCTCCTCCACCAACCCAATCACCAACAAAAGACTCTTGGTAATCTTCCTGGTGCAGTGCATCTTGAGGACGTGAGCGTCATAATATTTCTCATGATGCTCGTGGAGGCCACAACAACTATTGGGGTGCTCGACCATATGGGTCACTAAGATACCCACAACGGCAACAATGACTCTGGCACACCATGGCAAGTCCCTCCTTGCCCTATCCAACAACTATGTGGAGGGCCAATCTAGTTCGTGCTCCTCCTGCCACGACCAACATCCGCACAAGCATTTGTTCAACATACGTTGTATTCATTACAACTAGAAAATATTGAAAGTGCTTTTAACATTATGACTCTTCAAGAAACTAATGAAAATTGGGATATGGACACCGGTGCCACCTCTCACTCAACGTTGAATCAAGGTACCGTTAATAAATCTATTAATTCTTGCACCCCTCGTCATATTTTAGTCAGAAATGGTAGTTGTGTTCCAGTATTAGCAACTTCCCACTGACAAATACAAACATCAACTAAGCCTCTTTACCTTCAAAACATCTTTCGTGTCCCTCAAATAATTGAAAACCTTATTTCTATGCGAAAATTTACCATTGCTAACAATGTTTCTATGTAATTTGACCCAGTTGGTTTTTCCGTGAAGGATCTTGGTACAGGAACTCTTATTATGAGATGTAATAGTCCATGGGATCTTTATCTAGTAACATCTTCCCAATCTACAACCTCCAAGCATGCCACTTCCACCGCCATCACCCTTGTTGCCATTCCATCCTCCATTTGGCATAAGTGTCTTGGTCATCCTAGAGAACATGTCATAGATCACCTTTGATCTAACAACCATATTTTTTGTAATAAGGAATGTCAATCTCATTTATGTCATTTATGACAAGTTGGCAAACATGTTCGCCTTCCTTTTTATGATTTTCACTCTATGAAAAATTCTCCATTTGATATTATTCATAATGACTTGTGAACCTATCCTATCAAAAGTAAATCTAGTTATCGATATTACGTTGTGCTTTTAGATTATTACACTCATTTTTATGGTTGTTTCCATTAAAATATAAATCTGAAGCTTTCTCCAAGTTTCTTCAATTTTGTTCCTATATTGTTACCCAATTTGGACGTGAAATAAAATCATTTCAGTGTGACATGGGACGTGAATTTGATAATTTTCAATTTCACAAATTTGATGGTACTCATGGCCTTGTTTTTTGCTTCTCTTGCCCCAAAACATCCTCCCAAAAATGAAAATGACTGCCTTTTGTTTTAAAGGCAAATGGGAGCCCATGAGGCGGTTATTCTTGGTCATTTTTGAAGTGTTTTACTTCCAAGAGAATTTCCAGAGCAAAGGAAGGTGATTTTAAGGTAGAAGAAGGTGGTTTCTTGGAAGAGAACCCTCATTCTACTTCATTTCTTCTCCGTTTTTCTTCTCTAAAGGTGCATCAGAGTTATTCTCTTCATTCTAGCTTTCTGCGAGGGAAGTTGGTCCGAGTTGGAGCTTTCTAAGTGGTGGAACTTCGTCCTCTATCTAGAGTTCTCTCCCCTTAGCCTGCATATGTGGTTCCTCTAGCTTTTCCTTCTCTTAAGCATGCAAAACTCTAAAATTACTATCATGTATCTGCATATCTTCACTATGGATGAGTAGACCTCTTTTCTTGAGCATGGGAGAGTAGCTCCCATGCCATTATTCATGTGAACTTGAAATTTATGCTTATTGCTATTTAATTTGCTTTTTTCCATGTATGCCTATGGTGTTTTCTTGCTTGTATGCTTGGTTGGCCACCTGTTATACAAGTTTTATGCTTCCCTTGTACTTTGGAAGAATGCATTAGGAAGTATGGAGTAGGATCTATGGCAATATTCTCTTAACCACGGGAGTGGCTAAGGATTATTGAGGGTTTCAGTTGTGTTTGATACTAAACATAGACACGGGAGCGTTATGTGAAGTTGAGAGCCATCTCATGGCATTGGGAAATGCATGACAATGACAACCTCCTTGCTTATTAAATAGCAATCTTGTTTCATACATTCACGTGATATAATGGTAATGGTAGTAAAATCTTATGCTCAAGTTTCTGAAATTAATCAATACTATTATTTAAAACCTTTGCCTTGGTTTCCTTTTCTTTACTCTGTAATCAATCAAACTTTTGCAATCTGGTTTGGATTAGTGCAAGTTAATATGTTTGTGCCTAACTAGCCTAGATCCTCGTGTTTGACACTTGACTACATTGACTCCCGTATACTTTTCGATGATTAATGAGTTGAATTCTTTTCCTTTCTAAAACTATCAACAAGTTTTTGGCATTGTTGCTGGGGAGCTATGGTAGTTTTTAGTTAGAGTAAAAGTGTTAACTAGTAATTGAGACTAAATCACCATTATCACATTTTACTTTGTGATATCTCTTAGTCTTGTGAATCTCACTCAAATCTTACTCTTTAGGTTGCATGTCTCATTCTAAGAGAGGCCTACAAACTTCCATCTTCTTAGATCCAGAGATAGAACAAACTTTTAGTAGTTGTAAACGAGCAAGAAGGAGTGAGAACTCTTCAATTTTGGAGGGATCACAACCATCATCACCACCACCATTCTCTTCATCCCTTGAAGAAGTCATAAAAGAAGATCCAACCATGGAGGACAACCGTCCTTTGAAGGACTTCGCCGTGCCGGCTGATGCAAACATTTGTGGAGCCATTGATCTACCTGTGATAGAAGCAAACAACTTTTCCATTAGTCCTTCTATGATGTAGATGATCCAGCAAACCCATTTTACGGGTATCACCACCGATGATCCAAACCTTCATGTAGCTGAATTCCTAGAGTACACGAATACTTTTAAAATCAATGGTGTATCCGCTGATGAAATAAAGCTTCTACTGTTTCCCTTCACCTTGAGAGATAGAGCCAAGGCATGGATTTTATCTCTTCCTAAGAAGTCCATAAAGAGTTGGGATCAACTATTAAATGCTTTCCTTGCAAAGTATTTTCTGCCAAGAAAAACATCTCAATTGAGAAACCAACTCACTAACTTTTCTCAATTAGATGGAGAGACTTTGTATGACACATGGGAGTGGTTCAAGGACCTACAACACCTTTTCCCTCGCCATGGATTAACTAATTGGTTGCTACTTCAAACATTTTATAATGGATTGTTCTACAACACTTGCATGACATTGGATGATGCAGCTAATGGAGCTTTAATGAATAAGTCTTATAGGGAGTCTTATGATATCATTGAATATATAGCACTCAACCACTGCCAATGGGGGTCAAATAGAAAAACAAAATCATATTCTACACCGAGTTCTTCAACCGAAAAGTAAGGAGGAAAGCATAGTGTTGATGCAGTTGATCTAATTGCAGCTAAGTTGGATGTCCTTACACAGAAGTTTGAGAAGTTGACTACAATGTAGATTCAAGCAGCCGAGGTAAATTGTGAAGCTTGTAGTTTTACCGAACATACTTCTTCTACTTATTTTGCTCCTAATATGAATCAAGAGAACCAAGAGCAAGTGAATGTCATTGGGATGCATGGAAACAAGCAATACAATCCCTATTCCAACACATACAATCTGGGATGGAGATATCATCCTAATTTCTCTTACCGAAACACTAGCAATGTGCAAAACTTTCAACAAGGACCACAACAACCGTAGCAACAACAACCCTTTAACTGAAAATCAAACGGGAATCCATCAGGTTTCAATAACAATAGGGGTTACCAACAGTAGCAACAACCCCAAAAATCTTCTTTGGAGACTATGATGGAGAAATTCATCTCTACTCAAGCACAGCAAAATGAAGAGTTCCAGGGCAATGACAAACTACTAAAATATGCAATTTTTCAACTCTCCGCTAAAGTGGATGGCATTTCCACCCATACAAGGATGTTGGAAAACTAAATTGCCCAGCAAGCTTTAGTACAGCAAAAGAACACATCGTCTGGTTCCGTTCCTAGCCGACTAGAGGTGAATCCAAGAAGGCAAGTGAATTCTATCACCTTAAGGAGTGGAGCTGAAATCCAAAAACCTTCTCCACCTAAGGAGAAGAGCGTTGAGGTTGTTGATGAAGAAAAGATTGTCACTCTCATTGATGACAAACTAAAAGGTACAGCTGAAGTACCACCTTCTTACAAAGTAATCAATACACATACACCAACATGTGACTATATGTGTTTGTATTAACTCATCATTATCTCCCTTAATGACAATTGCACCCCCCTTTTTAGGTACCACATGAATGGCACTAACCCAATGGCTGTCGCTTATAGGATAAATGATGCCAACATCTTTCAACTTAATTTTTTTCTTTTTAACCACTTCCAGCGTGTTTTGATTCAAACTTCTAGGTGGTTCAATAGTGGGTTTAGAATCATCTTTCATGTTTATTCTATTCATGCAAATGGAAGGATGGATGCCCTTTAAATCATCAATAGAGTAACCAATGACATCTTTATATAAATGTAATTCAACAAGTAATTTATTTTCTTGCTCATTAGTTAACTAGAGAAGTAGAATTGGGATGAATAAATGCATACCTCAACCCTGGTGGAAGAGCTTTGAGTTCTACATTTCTTCCAGCTGTGTTTTCTTTGGACTTTATCATCAAGAAATGAAGTATCTTCATTAATAGCATTTGATTGAGAAATAGAAAATACTCTAAAATTTTTAGAGTTATCATTTGTAGCTTCATCATCATCACAATAGTTAAATATCAATTCAACATCATTATGATCTTCCTCCACAATAGAGTCAATAGATTCGATAAGATAGAGTTCTTCCACTTGTAAAGGTGCCTTCATGGCATTAAACACAGAAAACTCCACAGCTTCTTCACTGATCCGGAGTGTAAGCTTTCCTTCCCGGACATCAACAAGTCATTCGATAGTACTCAAGAAAGGTCTCCCAAAGAGAATGGGATTGGAAGGGATTTCAAGCATGTCTAACACAACAAAATCACAAGGAATGTAGAATTTACCAATTTGCACTGGTGCATCCTCCACAATACCTTTGGGATATTTGATTGAGTGATCGGCTAACTGGATAGCCATCTTTGTAGGTTTCAAATCTCCAAGGTCCAACTCCTACCACAAGGTATACGGCATGAGGCTAATGCTAGCTCCAAGGTCAATAAGACCTTTGTCAAATGTGGTGTTGCAAATCTTATAGGGTAGAGTGAATGCTCCCAAATCATCTAGCTTTGTGGGAAGTCTATTTTCAATGATTGAACTCATTCTCTCATAAAGCATGACGGTTTCAATTTGGTCTATCCTCCTCTTCTTGGTGAGGATGTCTTTTAGAAACTTGGCATATGACGGAATCTCAACTCTGACCTCAACTAGTGGAAGATTGATATGAAGTTTGTTTATAATCTCCATAAATTTTTTGAACTTCGAATCATCCTTCTTATTTGCAAGTCTTTGTGGAAACGGTGGATGGTTTTAGCGTTTATGGAGATTCCTTTGATCATTGCTTATGCAATTTATCTAAAGTCTTAGCCCATTGCAAAAAGATTAACCTAGTACTAAACTGGGAAAAGTGCCATTTCATGGTACAATTCGGTGTAGTACTAGGCCATATTGTTTCTAATAAGGGTATTGAAGTTGATAGGGCTAAGGTGGAAGCTATAGAGAAGATGTGTACTCATTCTTCTATCAAATGCATTCGTAGTTTCCTTGGGCATGTAGGGTTCTACACGAGATTCATCAAATATTTCTCCAAGATTGCAAAACCATTGTGTTCCTTGCTTGCAAAAGATGTCGAGTTCATATTCGATGACGACTACCATGCATCCTTCAACAAGTTCAAAGAAGCTCTTATCTCAACCCCAATCATACAACCACCAGACTGGAGTGCTCCTTTTGAATTAATGTGTGATGCGAGTGACTACGCAGTAGGAGCAGTTCTTGGACAGCGGAAGGATAAAAAGCTTCATGTCATACACTATGCAAGCAAAACCTTAGATGAGGCACAAATCAACTATACAACCACGGAGAAGGAGATGCTTTCCATGGTATACACTTTTAACAAGTTCAGACAGTATTTGGCAGGATCCAAAGTCATTGTGCATACATATCATGCTACAATTAAGTACTTGCTTAACAAGAAAGATGTTAAACCTCGTCTCATCTGTTGGATATTACTCCTTCAAGAATTTGATCTTGAAATCCGGGATAGGAAAGGGACAGAGAACAACGTCGTAGATCACCTATCTAGGTTGACTACAAGTGCTAAAATTTCATTTCCTATTGAGGACAGATTTCCAATTGAGAAACTATATGCCTTATCTTCCACACAAGCACCATGGTTTGTAGACTTTGCAAATTTTCTTGCTTCAGGACAACTACCTCCAGACTTGACGTACCAATACAAAAATAAGTTTCTTCATGATGTAAAATTATACTACTGGGATGATCTGTTATTGTTTAAGCAATGCATTGATGGACTCATAAGGAGGTATATCCCAAATGAGTAAGTTGGTAATGTGATTTCAGATTGTCATTCTTCTCCCTACAGAGGATACTTTGGAGCCAACAAAATAGCAACAAAGATCCTACAATCCAGCCTTTATTGGCCAAGTCTATTCCATGACGTGCACACATTTGTCAAGGCTTGTGACAACTGCCAAAGAGGAGGGGGAATTTCAAGGAGAGATGAAATGTCATTAAACTCAATTCTGGAGATAGAAGTTTTTGATGTGTGGGTATAGACTATATGGTCCCCTTCCCGTCTTCATGCAGCTACAAGTTCATATTGGTGGCCTGTGATTATGTGTCCAGATGGATGGAAGCAATCTCCACTCAAGCTCTAGATGCAAAGTCAGTCGTCAAACTTTTTCAAAAGATCATCTTCCCAAGATTTGGAGTTCTAAGAGCAATCATTTCAGATGGTGGCATCCATTTTAATGAGAGAAACTTCAACAACTTACTTAGAAAATATGGGGTAAAGCATAAGATATCCACACCCTATCACCCTCAAACATCATGTCAAGTGGAGATCTCAAATAGGCAACTGAAGGCTATTCTAGAAAAGATTGTCTCCATCTCAAGAAAGGATTGGGCACTTAAGTTGGAAGATGCATTATGGGCATATAGAACAACTTTCAAAACACCCAGTGGAACAACACCTTTCAATATAGTCTATGGAAAACCATGTCATTTACCCGTATAATTGGAGCACAAAGCATTATGGGCAATCAAGTTGCTAAATTATGATCTTAAGAAAGCAGAAGAGAAGAGGCTATTACAACTACAAGAGCTAGAGGAGCTACGGATGGACGCTTATGAGAATGCCAAAATCTACAAGGAGAAGACAAAGTGATGGCATGATAAGAGAATCAAGATCAAAGACTTCAAGGAAGGAGACCAAGTTTTGCTTTTCAATTCTAAACTCAATTTGTTTCCAGGAAAGTTGAGATCCAAGTGGTCTGGACCATTCTTGGTCTTATGTGTCTTTCCATATGGGACTGTGGAGCTACAAGGGAAACAGTCCTCCTTCAAGGTCAATGGACAACAGTGCAAGCTTTACATTACAGGAGATGAAGTTGACAAGGGAGCCACTTGCTCCCTCCAAGATTCTTGATCAAAAGACTAAAGAGTCCTACTCCAAACTTTAAATGGAGGAACTTGTGGGAGTTGACCCCACATTAGATTAGAATTTCTTTCAATAGTCTGAGTCAAGAACAATCTTTAAATTTCTCAAAAATAAGATTGCCATGGGTGTATGTAATAATTTAAACACTTATACTTGCATCACAATACTTATGTAGGTGCTGGCAAGAAGCTAAATTCTATAGAAACTCAAAGAGACATGACGTATCTTTATTTGACATGGTGTGTTTCCTCTTACAGCAAGCAAAAAGTGAGCAGAAACTCAAAAACACACAACGTGTCAGAAAAAGACACGTTGTGTCACTATCCAGCAGACCAAAGTAATACTCGATCTGGAAAAGAACACGACGTGTTGTTATTTGAACATGGCTTGTTGTTATTAGTGAAAAAGATATGGTTTGAATTTATGGATTCGAATACGGTGTGTGCATAATAGCACACAACGTGTCTTGTAATGCACAAAGGAAGTTCTGTCAAGAAACACGTCGTGTCTTTCGATAGACACACCGTGTCTTTTGACAAGAATAGGGGTTTTAAACCCTAACTGGCCGCCACCCTCCTCACTTCCTCACTTCATTCCAGTCATTTTGCCAACCATGTCCGAGCCTCCTCCACCAACGACTAGCCATGTGTGATTTGTAGCAAGAAGCTACATCTCCAAGCCGCCATCGACAGCACCAAGGTAGTGAAGCTCCTTCTTCTCCGTCAATCTTCTTCTCTGACATTGTCAAGATTGGTTCCTCTTCTTATTCTCCTTCTTCTCTCAAGCTCCAAGAAGAATAAGCTTCATTTCACGTGTCGTTAGGCCCTTTACGGCGTGAAATCCCAACAAGAAGCTCCATCCATCTCGTCTCCACCATTTCTTTCTTTTCCTACACTCGAGACACGCCGTGAAAGCTACAAATCAGATGTGTTCTTTTTGTTCGAGCCTCCACCATCGCCCAGGTACACGATGTGTCTTTCGACAGTCACGTCGTGTCTTTCTTCAGGTCAGCGAGTTTTACAACAATCAAAAGACATGTCATGTATTTCGACACTTCAGTAATGGCACCTCTCAAGCAGACGTCCAACCACAAGCATGGTGCTAGCTCCTCCTCCACACCAGCATACATCTCCATGACCCAGTTCCGGGTCACTCTTGAGGAAGACCCAACCTACCAGTTCCTCGAATCAAGGAGGGTGCTCCCTTCAGGATTTGCTTGCGAGCAGATTCTCACCACCCTCAACTTTAAAGGTGAAGTCCTCATGCGCCTAGAGGATTTGAGTCTGATCTACATATGACGCACAGTATCAAACACTTACCCTCACTTATTTTATGAGTTTTTGATGATGTTCATTACAGAGAAAGACCCACAGAAGAATATCGAACCTTATGGTATTATCCATTTCTGCCTTTTGGGTCACAGTTTTAAGCTTACCTGCAGGTGTTTCTATGAGGTTTTGGATTGCCACTATGAGGGGGCAATTAGTTATCCACCAGCTTTTTACAGTAATGAATTCTGGTTTGAGATATCAGATGAGGAACACCATGATGCCAAGCAAGCTAGGGCGTTCACTATTCACAACCCCATTTTTTGATATATGCACTGCCTTATTAGTACATGAGTCTTTGCTAAGAAAGAAACTCAAGGGGTCATCTAAAAATAAGATCTTTTCTTTTTGTGGGGAATGATGTATGACTATCTCATCAATGCAGCCTATTATATACTTACATGTTTCCTTGACATCAAGAGAGTGAAGAAGAGGGAATCTGGAGGCATAATGTGTGGGGGCTTGATCACTTTGATAGCATAAAAGTTAGATGTTGATCTGACAGGTCTCGAGGCTAGACATTCAATATCTATTTTCTGCATGATTGATATGAAGGGTTGCCAACAGTGATACCAAATTTCAGCAATTCTTTGACAAAGATCAGTACATTGACATTCCAGATCTGAGCATATCACATTGGAGAACAAAGATAACTGGAAAGTCATTCTGAACACTAAAGAAGAAGTTGATGCATCTAGAGATACTGATGATACTGAGGCACCCCCTACTGATCCACCACCCCCCTTCACAAGTACACAGACGGAGTACTCCTGGGCCATACCTGATGTCAAGCGTCTATATGGCTATGTGCAGTAGCAGTTTGACCACATAGAAAACCGCATGGACTTGATGGGTCAACAATATTCAACTATGAATGATATGGTTCATCGCGTGGATAGTTGGCACCTTTCTCTAGGCCACTACTCCATGCCACAGCAGCACCAACCTACTCCCCTGTAGCAGCCTGAGTTTGTTCCACAGCCCATGTGGGTTGATATTCCAGATGATGATGATCTCGTCAGCCAGTTCTTCCCTTCTGGTCACATGGGCCCTGGCCCATCCCACTGATGCCCAACCCCGTGACAGGTACCCAGTTGTTTCCTTCATAGGTTTGGTTGATGCAGTGAGGACACTGCAAATTTCAAGCATAAGGGGATGCAACCGGCTGGTAATGTAGTTTACTTTTATTGTTTTTCATGTTTTTCATGTTGTCATGTCTTTTCTGCTTTCATGTTGTTCTTTGTTTTTCTTTTCTTTTTTGGAAAAATCATGTATGATGTGAGGCTATCTTGATGTAATGAACTGATTCATTACCAAGTTTGAACCATCTTGTCCTCTTGTACCTTAATCTGTCATTGAAAGAATTCTAAAGAGCATGCATAGATTAGTTGAAATCCTTTGGCCTCCAACATGTGATTATTTTTTGTTTATACTTGTAGCTTGAACACTCACCTTTTTCATCATTGATTTTCTAAAACATGTAATGGTTTCATTTTTGTGAGTAAATTAACATCACAACATCATTTAGAATACGGGATACCCTTGCCAAGCCCCTAGTGCATTTTTCAACCTTTCTTTCAGTGAAAAATTCTCAAAACAAATGGATGAAATCTAGCTAATGTTGCTATTTACTTGACTCTCCCATGTTGTGGAATAAATTTAAAATCTCTTTTATCTCATTTCACCCTCTTACCCTATCAAAGACGGATTTACCACCCACATATCATGATAGCCTAGTGTAAGTCTGATTTGGACATGATGGTTAGGTAGTGTGTTTTAAAAAGAGGGTAAAATACCCCAACCGAAACTCCACGTGAGCATAAGTCTACATTAGCAACCAAGTGTCGAAACCCATAAACCATTTCCATATCATTTTTGGGAAAAGAGGAGAGTACAACTAATTTTGTTAATGTTAGCTAAGACTTCATCATTTGTATCCTTAATAGCTGAGAAATAGTGTTGTGCATCCACTAGTTGTTTGGCTTGGTTATCCAAATTTTGTTTAATGTTGTTGAGTTGATTGATTCATTAAATTGAAGCCACCCTTACAAAATTTAAGAATCTCTTTCATTGATGTTTAAGTTGAGTTGATGCCATGAGTATAAACTTGTTGATCATTGTTCGTTGAACCTTGCACATCTTTCTTTCGGTTAATCTATATATGAGCTTGAAAATTCTTTCATATGTGTTCTTTTTGCTTGAGGACAAGCAACTGTTCAAGCTTATGGGGATTTGTTGTGTGTATTTTGTATCAACTTTTTGTACATTATCACACACAATTTCAACTCATTCTATCCCAATTTAGCCTCTATTCACATTCATTTCGTCACACGTTTTAGTTTCTTTGCTTATCACGCGATGTTGATTACATATATGTATTTAAAAAGGTCTTATTCGAGATAATCTAACTCAAATCCAACCTCAAATGGACTTCTCCAAGTTTTGCAGCTGACCCAAAGCAAATTCATGAAGAAAAGGCAGAAAGCACGGCGTGTTCTCTTAAGAACATGGCGTGTTCACTTACATGCAGTCTCACGGGACAAAGAACATGTCATGTGTTATTAAACACACGACGTGTGATTCTCCAGCAACGTCTATCCCAGATCAGAGGAAGTGCCGACACGACGTGTCCATCAACAGACACGGCGTGTTCCTGATACATGAAGATAGTTTGCACCTTTTTGCCAAAGCACACGGCGTGTGTTTATTCAAACACGTTGTGTGCTCTTCACTTGATTCACCTCCTGAAGGCAGAAACATTGTGTGTCTAATTCCAACATGAGGTAATTGCAGTGACAACACTGAGCAAGCACAAATGACATGACACAGCGTGTTCATCAAAAGACACGTCGTGTCGTTGTCAGTTTCTGCAAAAATGAAAATGACTGCCTTTCATTTTAAAAGCAAATGGGAGCCCGTGAGGCGGTTATGCTCGGTCATTTTTGAAGTGTTTTGCTCCCAAGAGAAGTTCCAGAGCAGAGAAAGGCGATTTCAAGGTAGAAGAAGGTGATTTCTTGTAAGAGAATCCTCATTCTACTTCATTTCTTCTCCATTTTTCTTCTCCAAAGGTGCAGCAGAGTTATTCTCTTCATTCTAGCTTTCTAGGAGGGAAGTTGACCGAGTTGGAGCTTTCTAAGTGGTGGAACTTCATCCTCTAGCCGGTGTTCTCTCCCCTTAGCCTGCATCTATGGTTCCTCTAGTTTTTCCTTCTCTTAAGCATGCCAAACTCTGAAATTACTGTCATGTATCTGCATATCTTCACTATGAACGAGTAGAGCTCTTTTCTTGAGCATGGGAGAGTAGCTCCCGTGCCATTATTCATGTTAACTCAAAATTTATGCTTATTGTTGTTTAATTTGCTTTCTTCCATGGATGCCTATGGTGTTTTCTTACTTGTATGATTGGTTGGCCACCTTTTATACATGTTTTATGCTTGCCTTGTACTTCAAGAGAATGCATTAAGAAGTATGGAGTATGATCTATGGCAATATTCTCTTGACCATGGGAGTGACTAGGGATTATTGAGGGTTTCGTTTGTGTTTGATACTAAACATATATGTGGGAGCATTATGTGAAGTTGAGAGCCATCTCATGGCATTGGGAAATGCATGATGATGACAACCTCCTTACTTATTAAACAACGATCTTGTTTCATACGTTCATGTGATATAATGGTAATGGTAGTGAAATCTTATGCTCACGTTTATAAAATTAATCAATATTGTTGTTTAATACATTTACCTTGGTTTCCTTTTCTTTAGTCTATAACCAATCAAACTTTTGCAATCTGATTTATATTAGTTAAAGTTAACATATTTGCACCTAACTAGCCTAGCTCCTCGTGTTCGACACTCAACTACATTGACTCATGTATACTTGTAGATGATTAATGAGTTGAATTCTTTTCCTTTCTAAAACTATCAACACTAGGGATTCACTAATTGTACCTAGGAGCAATTCTTAAGATAGCCACATACATTCCATTTTCCCCTAAAAGCTAGGTGTCTTCAAGCATCATACAACAAGCAATCCATGTTTCAAAGCAAAAACTACAAGCAAGATAATGGGAAATGAGATAGAAGCAATAGGCAATCATCACATAATGGAAATATGTTCATTACAAGATATTTCCCTCCAACATGGTATCAAAGTAACATTTTAACCCCAAACAGCCCACCGCTAGGGGCTTAGCTAGACATTATCATATAAGAGAGCAAAAAGAAAAGAGAGAGTTAGATGGACATGGAGCTCATGGAAGCTTCTTAGAATGACCGCGCTAGGTAGCACGGTCGTGCCGGTGGGGTTGTTGTAGCTTGTTAAAATGGGGATCACTCTGTAACTTTTGCATTGGCAAGCACGGACGTTCCTTGGCACCACGTTTGTGTTGGGGTCTTCAGTTGCACTTTGAGCTTGAAACTTCATGATCCATAGACTTTTTTGCTTGATCTTGACTCTTGACCACTAGGGGTAGGTTTAGGGAGCTTTGGGGTCTTATTTGGACCCCTCCATGGATAGAGAAATACCAGAACACCTTACTTCTCTCTCATCCATCCAAGGCATGGTCCAAGTACTTGAAAA
The DNA here is from genome assembly GCA_963693085.1 of Alisma plantago-aquatica. Classification (NCBI taxonomy): domain Eukaryota; kingdom Viridiplantae; phylum Streptophyta; class Magnoliopsida; order Alismatales; family Alismataceae; genus Alisma; species Alisma plantago-aquatica. The sequence continues at coordinate 1,913,169,279 of OY856409.1, read as the reverse complement.
TTATGGAAAGAACATCCATAAGTGCATTTGATAGTAATATATACTGAGGGAATTAACTTGCATTCTAATATGTTTAGATGTGTTTGAGATTCAAAAAGACACAAGATGAAGACCTAAAATAGGGCCACATCACCACCACAAACTTAAAGCATACTTGTTCTCAAGTATGCTCCAACTTAATCTCTCTTTCAATTCAATCAAGGAGCAAAGATAATGCAATCATTGTGATGTTTATTGGCTAAAATGAGTTCACGTGAGGAATTAGGCATGAAATCCACTACTCTCTACTCATTTTCATTCTTTCAAGTGTGAATTGAGCACGGAGCACAAGAACTTAGAATGTGGGTCACCATTCACATATGCAAGTGATGCAATTTTTATAATGCTCCAGGTAAACCGTACCATGCATGAAATATATTCAAAATGTTAGAATTATTGTTTCACTTGCTAGATCTACCTCATACACTTCATTTCACTACTCATGACCCACTTGGCTTATGTAGGGAAATGAGGGCTATAGTTGATTTACCCTAGCCCTTCTAGGCATACAAAGAGAAGAAATGGTTATGAGAGAGTGTGGAGTGCTATTACACTCATCATTTCTTTATTTGGATGCTCTTAACATGAGCACCCTTTATTTTCTTTTTTTCTTTTTATTTTCTTTTTCTTTTCTTTGCCCTTGGTGTATTTAGGGCATATGATAACAAGAGTGAAGCGGGGGGTAAAGGTATGCTCACCCCAAACTTTTGGGGCTGGCCAAGGCCAATATGTGCACTTTGGCATCCTTTCATGAGGAAGAGAGGTAAGAAGACGATGGAAGAAATGTCGAGTCAAAGAGGGGTCACAAGCAGTGGAAATTCTTGTATAATCTCATTCAAGCAAGTTAGTCTATGTAACATTCACCAATCAAACAAGTCATTCATAAAATGAACAGTATAGTAGATTGCATCCTTTTCATAAAAAACAAATGAATCCCAAATGTTAAAGACTTGCAAGAATCACCCTTTTATTAAAAACATCAATTTATTTCAAGAGGCTTGGAGCACATGCAAAATTCCTACATAGGACTCATTCTAACCAAAACATTATAAGTAAGTTACATTATCTAATATTTAATAGTTCTCATCACAATAGATAGAGATTCGGTTGAAATACACTTTTGGGCAAGAACATTCAAATTTGGGAAAATTGGACAAAATGGTGCCAATTTTCATTCAATCACATCTAAACCTACATTTAAGGAAATTTAAACATAAAGTAGAAAATCCTAGTTAAAACACACAAAAATTACCAAATTCTACATGCAAATACAATGCATAGCATGAAATGGTCAACATAGCAAAAATTTTGAAAATTTTGAAAAATCACTCAAAAATTCATGAAAAAGAACTACATGTATGCATGAATGCAAATTGAAGGAAATCTACACTAGATAGAGTGAAATCAAACAAACAAAGATCAGGTCAGACATGCCTCAACAAAATAAGCTAAGAAAAGGGCATACCGCCCTACCATCCCAAACTTTTGAATCATGTTGTCCTCGGCTTGAAACTAAAGCTTAGGAATGATAGGGTAGGTGTCACTGCTCCGGTGGTGATGGATCATGTGGTGGGCCAGTCTGTGGAGGTGGGTGTTGGTAGTAGTGGCCCCAATAGTCCTTCTGTAGAGGCGGGTATGTCTCTTGATATCTAGAAAGGGCTCCCTAGAAATCCTCCCCCCATTGGGGGTTTCTCTACACCTGCGCATGCTGATACGGGTACATGAGGTTGATCTGATGGTGCATCTCCTGCTGATCTAACCACATGGCATGTTGTATCTGCTGAATTGCCTCCAACTATGAGTGAATGGATGACATATCATATGCATTTATTGGAGGTGGTTGTGCATCAAAGTCCTCATGTCTTTGTCTTGTGCAGCGTGGCTGCTTAAGAATGTGTTGCTGCTCTGGTACATTTGTCTCTCCTCCTCCCTCAGGTAAGTCCATTGGAACGAGTCTGTAGTCTTCTCTAGGATACTAGCTTTCCTACTTGGAAATCCATGTTGGAAGATTTTCCAACGGCCTGATATCATCAAGAAGAATAGAAACATGGTAAGGTAACTCTAATGTGGTGCTAGGGTACCCAGGGTTCATATTGTAAATGATTGCCTCACCAAGTTCAAGGGCACCATCTCAATGGGTACATCAACATCTTCTTCCTCAATCAACAAATGATGTCTAGTGGGTTGTTGACCGTTACGAGGCTAGGCTGCTGAAGTAGAATGCCTCACCATATTCGGACGTGGAGGTAGGCGTGAAGACGATGCAACAGTCGCTTTCTTGGCCCTCCTTTCTCAGGTCGGTGCATCAACATCTACAGAATAAACAATATTTTCCAATTCTTCTTCCTCCTCCTCCTTGGGGTTGTTGTAGCTCGGATCTGAAGTATGGTGGCTTGAGGAGGATTGGAGTCGGGAAGCACTCGTCGATGTGGATCTCTGGAGAGATTAACCAGAGATGGAGTTAGATAGTGTCGTAGGGTTGTGTGATGAAGGTGTGACGTTGGAGGCCCGTTTGGTGCGGATTTTGCCTTCAGTGGGGATACCCATAGTCTTCTCTATCCCTTTCTTGATTACCTTTCCCATGCTCTTCATTTTTGAAAGGATTTGGTGAAGAAATGAAGAATCACAATAATTTTTGCACTTCCCTCGATGTAGGGGTGAAATCTCCTTGGAGATGGAGAAATAGAGATTAATGGAGGGTGGAAAGTGGAGCTTGAGGTAGGGGAAGGTGATTGGGATCCAAAGGGAACTCGAATCTAGTGTTTGGGAGGAAGAGTAGGCAATTTGGAGGTGAACGGGGGTCACCCTAAACACCAGCAGTCGCGGAAAGGGTGTGTGTGTCGAGCAAATGAAGAATCAGTTGTGCCGCTGGGTGAAACAATTGGGACACTTAAGTGTTGGGCCGGACCAAACACTTAAGTGCCCCAATTTTTCACCCAACTGTTCAGCACGGCCATTCTGGTCAGCACGACAGTTCTGGTAGAATGCCAGCACAGTCGTGTTGGTCAAAATGTTCATGCTGACTGGGCCCAAAACTAGAGTTTTCCCTATTAAAAATGATTGTGCTAACATGGCCATTCCACGCCAGCACGGCTATGCTGGTGCTTCCAAGTTGATGAGTCTTCAAAATATTCTTAAATCACTCAATCATTCATAATCCAATCATCAAATTTGATCCACTTGATGTTCCATCAATACTTTTCACTGAAATGTTCCTCATTTCTTAATCTTTCACTTGTTTCACCTGTCTCGTCATCAAAACTAAAGCAAATTTGTTAAACACAAGTGTGCGTGTGTGTATTCTTGGAATCGTGTAAAAATAAAGCAAAAGTATCAAAAGTGAATGTTGGGTGCAAAAGTTCCTAAACCTAGGTGGGTTGCCTCCCACTAGCACTAAATTTTACACCTTCAGTCGGGCTTATTGATTGTAGACTCGATCATCCTCGTAGAACTTTCAAAGCATCTTTGTAGTAGATATCTCTCTCATGTGCATTTAAGAACATCTCTTCATCCAGCGGGTGTTCCTCAACTAGCATCACAATGTTAAAACTTTAGTTCGCTTTGTCTATTCCTACTTTCACAATGACTTTCAATCTTTGCCCATTGATAGTGAACTCTTTTGCTCTATATTTTCCACATATCACAACAGCTTTGGATGGATATACATTTTTTTATTAGATGGGGGTCTTCCCATCTAGACCGAAGCTTTTTGAGAAAGAACTTCATCCCAGAATTGTATAGCCATACCCATTGTTTGGGTTCAAAGTTCTTCTTCATGATTAGATTATCATGTAAAAACTTGGCCCTTTCTGTAACGCCCTCCAAGCACATGCATGACAGCGGAAGCAAACCCTATGTTTTCCATAACATGGGTCACTTGGCTTGGAGGAACATTACAAAACATGATAATCATTGCAACAAAATAAATGAAACACCATACATTAATTGGAAATATAGATTCATACATTATTCTTTAAAAGTAAAAATATAAATTGTCTCATCTTAATCTCAAGCCTAATACATGTAGACTAAGCAAATATAAAGCATGAAATCAACTAGTCTATATAATCTATGAAGTGGTAGATGGCACCCCATCAAGCTAAAGTCTCCTTGATATCCGCTACACTTGAAGGGCTCGCTTCAGTTCCCTCATGCTCCTTAATCTAGGGACATCTCATCCCACGGCCATACGAAACAAAGCAACAATGTAAGTAAGCAACACTATGCATGTTATAAGAACTAAAAAGTAAGCATATATACTTGAACTAACATAAACATGACATGGCTTAACATTAAGAATTATCATTACAAACTAGCTTTCATTACAACAATGAATTAAGATACATTACTATATGTATTCTCTCCATCATTTTCCACGTGGGGCACATCATGCTCGGAAAGCCCATCATTGCTAGGAAGCCCATAATGACCATAAAGGTCCATCATTGCAAGAAACATATAATAAGTTACTTAATTTTCTTAACTTAATCATTAACACCATTGTTATTATCTTGCCATCAATGTAAACTGACCTCATCTGATAATTGCACCAAAGTTCTCATTAGGTCAATTAAGGCTCATCTGAGCTGCACCAAAGTGCTCATCAATGCCATAAAGACAAAATAACATAAAGACGAACAATTCACAACTTAAGTACATTATCTTAATCATCATGGGATTTCTCCCTCTTAATCTTGACATTAACATTACATGATTTATGTGATTATTTCTTCAATTTCTTAATCATTACATGAACATAGCATTAAACTAATGAGCATCAGTGACATGCATATGACTTAATGAACAATAAACATGTAATAATGTAATCTGAGGCATAGTCATTATCTTAATGTCATTCTTTAACTTGAAATTCAAAGCATAATCTTAAATCATACATAACATGCAATTTGACCAAAGTACTTATGCATAGTAACATGACCCACTTACTTGGAGCAAGGTAGATCCTAACTTGACATCCATGATCTTGATCAAATCCTATGTTCTTGAAATTACATGATTTCTATTAATTATCATCATTAATGCATCCTAAACCTTAATTTGAGTCTTTTAAGAAAACATGGTATGGAGTTATAGAATCGGGGTTTGAAAACACTAAAATTAGATTCTACTTGAAAAATCCCTACCAACAACTATTTATATGCATTTTTCTGACCATCTAATCAATTACTGTGATTTATTTAAACTGTTGACCAATCAAAGAATTTGAGAAAATTCATGTGTAGAGCTTATCCACATAATCCATACTTGGCCAGGACCTGCTCTGACGTGGTCCAATCGGATGATGTCATCCTAGAAAAAGGGTTGACTCAGTCAGCGTGTGCCAGAGAGGAGGGGTGTGCTAAAAACCTTCATGTACCCTTAATAGAGTGTAACACGTCAAAAGTAAGATCAAGGGTAAGAACAAGAAAAGTCGTTGTCTATCTTCTTTGATCAAATGACAAAAATACGGATCTTTTATGATGCTCCAGAATCAAGAAACTCACAATGGAAACCCACATGCTTGCGGACTCAGTCCAGAAACCATCACCATCGCCATCTTCATGATTCTCCAGTCATGAAGACCCTATAGTAGATAGGGTTTGAGGCCATTAGAGAAGTAAAGATAGTGTTTTTCCATGGAAACATAACCATGGGTGCCAAGAGAGGCCAACAACTGATAACTGAGCAGAGATAGCATACAAGTCGAAACTTATTTCAAATCAAGCAGATTGCAAAGGAAGAAAGCAACATAATATGATGGCGTTGTCAATAAAAAATCAAGGTCAGGGCAAAATCAAGGATTCATGTACAACTCCACATTGCGACGCTCACGAACTGTAGTTTGTAGTGAAGAAAAAATTGAAAAGAGGGAAGCATGATTCTTACACTTGTTGATAGATTCCCACACATGGTTATCTTCACAAGGTCCTAGAGAGGTGATTCACACCTGAGCCAACGTTCAAGGTGGCAGGGATCACCCTGATGATCCCTCAGAGCTGATAGAACATGGTAGCATTCTGGGATGAAATCGTGGGGATGAGAAAAGCCACGTTCGTGATTACAAGGTCTTTGGGTGACTGTTGATCCCTGTTCAGAAGTCAAGGAGGGATAGTATATATACTGTGAGGGCCGTTGGTGGTAATGATACCTATCGTGAGTCTAGTTGAACGAAACTAGGGAGAGTCTGAGAGTCTACATGGATGGGGTCTCTGAGAAAGGAGCTTGATAATTCATGACTTGTAGGGCCATGGACGAAGCGGAGAACATTATGGAGATGGGATTTGCTCGCGGAAGCCACTGAGGCAGAGATGCAAAAGTTGGGAGAAATAAAATGAAGAAATCGGAGGCCAGACGGGAGTTGATTTGAGTGTAGGATATGTTCCTCGCTCGCGGACTCACAGAGTCTGACTTGGACATAAAAAGAAAATGGTCGTGTGACATATATAAGCTAGACTATAGGTTAGATTAGGGTAAATGATGACATTAATAACTTAAAACTAAACTGAAATTTATTTTAAGTTATTTAGTTGTACATATAAGGCTCAAACAATACCAAAAATGGAGCATAGACTAAATAGTGGGTCTAGAATGCTTCCATCTAATTAGATTTAGGTTTTTACTAAATTTAATTCACAAATAACACTTGTGTCACTGTCGTAATTTAAATGCACTAAAAGATAAGATACATTGAATTATATTTCCCCATTTAGTTGTTTGAGTAAATTTCAAGATTTGGAGTGGTCTTCCACTTAAGGGTTATCTTAGTGGCCTGTTATTCATTATTTGGGTAAATTTCATCAAGGCCCATGATTTGAAATTAATTAATGGATTTTTTTTAAAACCATGATCTTACCTTAATTAAAAAAATTGTATGTTACAATTCTACCCACCTTAAATAAATTTCGTCCTCAAATTTTTCTCTTACTACTACCCACCTTAGGATTTTACCTATTCTATGTACACTACTTTCTAATGTCATTGTAAAGACTCATCCTCATGGTAAAACACTATCTAGACCTCATTATTCAAACTAACATGTGGATAATTCATTTCACATCATCATTGACATGACAAAGGACCTCTCTTACATATTCTCTAGGGGCTCTGATTTTACCATGGATCTATGTCAAACATCTACTCTTTGTATGCATACTTGGTCTTACTATGTGTATGATTGAGTTTAGGTGACTATATGTCTCAAACTTTTAATGCCAACTCTTATTTTATTTGTCACATTTGGATACATGTCGTTCGCTCATATATTCAGAGGTGACATGTCATATCGTACTTATCTTAGCACCTCCCTCATGCACGTCCCATACCACATGAACTTGAAAGGACAAGACAAACACGACTATGCACATAACATTCTCTCTACCAAACCTCATGAGCATGTGTCCCATACCACAAACATGTGAGAAGAAGAGAGAGCATGCTATGTACAATTCTAGAGTTAACAATAAAATCCAAAACATCTAGGCACATAACCCTAACCCGTATATAACTTATGTCTTATGACTAGACCTCTATTTTGCTTTTCCATATCTTAAACTTAATATTCTATACCTAGGGCTTAGAACATGTGAATCTTTAACTTAGTGGCCATCTACTCATCACTCGAATACCATATTGGAACGCTCCTCCAAGCACAAGCATGACAGTGGGAGCAAACCCTATGTTGTCCAACATGGGTCACTTGGCTTGGAGGAACATTACAAAACATTATAAGCATTCCAACAAGATAAATGAAACATCATGCATTAATTATAAATATAGATTCATACATTGTTCTTTAAAAGGAAAAATATAAATTGTCTCATCTTAATCTCAAGCCTAATACATGTAGACTAAGCAAATCTTAAGCATGAAATAAACTAGTCTAGATAATCTATGGAGTGGTAGATGACATCCCATCAAGCTAAAGTCTCCTTGATGTCAGATACACTTGAAGGGGTCATTTCAATTCCCTCTTACTCCTTGATCTAGGGACATCTCGTCCCATGACCATGCAAAACAAAGCAACAATGTAAGTAAGTGACACTATGCATGTTATAAGAACTGAAAAATAAGCATATATACTTGAAATGAAATAAACATTACATGGCTTAACAATAAGAATTATCACCACACATTAGCTTTCATTACATCAATGAATTAAGAAATATTATTGTATGCATTCTTTCCATCACTGCCCAAGTGGGGCACATCATGCTCGGAAAGGCCATCATTGCGAGGAAGTCCATAACGATCATAAGGGTCCATCATTGTGAGAAATATATAATAAGTTACTTAATTCTCTTAACTTAATCATCAACATCATTGTTCTTATTGTGCCATCAGTGTAAATTATCCTCATCCAATAATTGCACCAAAGTGCTCATCAGGTTGGTTAAGGCTCATCTTAGTTGCACCATAGTGCTCATCAATGCCATCAAGACAAAATAACATAAAGAGGAACAATTCACAACTTAGGTACATTATCTTAATCATCATGGTATTTCTCCCTCTTAATCTTGACATTAAAATTATAAGATTTACATGATTCTTTCTTCAATTTCTTAATCATTACATGAGCATAGCATTAACCTAGTGAGCATCAATGATAGGCATATGACTTAATGAACAATAAACATGCAATAATGTAATCTGAGCCATCGTTATTATCTTAATTTCATTCTTCAACTTGAAATTCAAAGCATAATCTTAAATCATACATAACATGCAATTCAACCAAAGTACTTATGCATAGTGGCATGACCCGCTTACTGATGGAGCTAGGATTTACACCAAAAGATTTCTCTTTCGATGGAAGTCCTCATGTGCACCAAAAACCCCAGGGAGTTGATGTTCTCTCTAGGTTTCCCTACAATTGGTGCTAGATAAATACTCCAACCCCACAAGAGTGTGTAAGCCTTATCATAGTACATATTTAGGATCGAACCCAAAGGAGAACGTGAAGAATATGGATGTCTTTGTCTCGTTTCGTCTCGATCTAAGTTAATCGTTTACAACCAAGAGATTGATAGGATTAATCTAAACTAATCTAGAGCATGAAAAAATAAAGGCAAGTATGAAATCTAGTTAAAGTTCGAAATCTAAGATTATCAGATGATGATGGAATATTGGGGTGATGCGGATATTCACCACCACTACACATGCATTGTACATGTACCAACATAGCAAGACCTGTAAGTAAGATACATGGATGTTGTGCAATGTTGATGCCCTCTTAGACAAGGAGCATTGCAGACATCCTTCACAGGTTGAGTAACTCCCATCCAGTACATTTATGTGTGTCAATGGAGACATGTGCCCTCCGATGGGAGGTCTTACTCAACCTTGTGAAACGTGCATCGAAAGACTAACAAGTGAGCGATATTATCAATTCGATTAGTATCCTTATAGACTATCCCTCTTTCGAGGACATAGCTATGAGAAATGTGGGAGTGTTGCAATGCCAACCATCCTCGAATGAATGGTCACTTACTTTGCGTCACTCCCTTCACAGAGTGTGTTCCTCGACCTATTAAGATTGTACTTTCATACGTCAACTGATTCCATTTCATAGTATGAAAGTACAACGATGGGGGTGAGTTTACTCCACTCCTTGAGAGGTGTTCCTAGATACCAAAATAGATGTGTGGTGGATACACACATCAAGAACCAACGCTAAATCGGTAATCGAGTCTCAAGAGTAGACGTAGACAATCCACAACAAAAGATAATAGATAATGCAAGAAAGAGGCCAACATTCAAGCATGCAATGAAACGATTAGCATTGAATCAAAAAGATAACATTTTTAGGTACAGATTACAAAGCATGGGTAGCGGGGCTAGTCCCTGCACCCCAGTGAATTACACTACTCGCTCCTCATAGAGGGAGCAATAAAGATAGAGAAGAAAGATAGAACAAGCATCGTCGGAGCAGAAGAGTATATCTATGACAGCCCGGTGTAGATCGCCCCAGTCTTCGGGACTACTCCGACTTGGTCAATGAAGTCCGTCTCTTACTGCCTTGATCTTTGTGTGCACCTCCGAAGATGTACGAGTAGGGACAGGCAGAGCTTGGTGTAGATGAGGTAGCAGTGGAGCAGCCTTGCGGCCTCCCAGATCTGATGCCTAAATGAAGACCTTGTTGGTCCTATTTATAGGCTTGGATGGGGTCTTCATGTTTTTGATGTGAGAATACTTCAAACGGTCTTGGATCCAAACAGTCTTGGGTCCAAACGGTCTTGGCCCCATACGGTTTTGGGTCCAAACAAACTTGACTCCAAACGGTTTTGGCTCCAAACGGTCTTTGCTCCAAACGGTCTTGGGTCCAAACAGTCTTGGCAACCGGTCTTCATCTAAACGGTCTTGCTGTCCAACCAGTCTGGAGTCTTAATGGTTTTAGGATCCAAACGGTTTTCATTTCCAAATGGTCTTGTGTCCAAACGGTCTTGGCCCCAAACGGTCTTGGGTCCAAACGGTCTTGGCTCCAAACGGTCTTGGGTCCTAACGGTCTTGGCTCCAAATGGTCTTGGGTCCAAATGGTCTTGGCTCCAAACGGTCTTGTGCCTCGGCGTCCAAACGGTCTTGAGACTGTGAGACTTCACACGGTCTTGAGACCGTGTGACCTCACGCGGTCTTGAGACTGTATGAAGGGTAAAACCGGATGGATGGTCCAAACTGTGAGGAGATGTAGATATGTTATCGGATGGATGAGAATGATCTGCAGAGAAGAAGGAGGATAAGATCAAATAATCTAGTAATTAGAGCTATTAGAGCACTATTTTCATGAAACTGAGGAGGCACTCAGAGTAAGCCAAAACAAGGGTGGATCAGTCGATATGAGGCACAAAATTCCTAGAAATGGCGATTGTGAGGATGAATTTGGAGGATTCATCACCACACTGAACTTAAGTGTTGCTTGACCCGAGGAATGGAAAAGCCCAAGACAGTCACCAAAAAGCTCGTTTGTCTTGTAATTTTCTCATCTTCGTGCAAATTTCAACATTTTCACGAAACTGAGAAAAAAATGAAGCAAAACAAAATTAGGGCAAAAATGTCAAAAATCCTTTGAATTGGTGACTGAGGATGAATCTGGAGAATTCATCACCCACATCGAACTTAAGTGTTGCTCATCCCAAGGAACAAAAAACTTAAAATAGTCGTCAATGAAATCGTTCATCTTGTGATTGCCTCATCCTTATGTCATATCATAATTTTGTTCATGGCTCAGATCGATACAGTATCAAGGCTTCCTTAGATCACAAAATACATCTTATGATATCCTCGTTTCTGAGTTCACTTTACTGAAGTATTTCCTTCTCACTCTCTGTTGTATCAGTCATGTTTAAAAGTTTTATGTGATTTTGAAAAGACCTTTAGAATCAATCAAACATGTATATGATCTGTCGCTGGTGTTTTCAAGAGAATGGTTGAAATGAAGGCAAATGTGGCGCCAGTAGGTTGAAAAAGAAAAGAATAGGGGTGTGATCAAGAGATAAGAGTCTCTCCTCTAATCGATTTAAGATTCTTATTACTGGTGGATTCATCAAGATACTTTGAGTGTTTTGTGCACAACTCTGGTTGACTTAGCCTTGCACCCGATTTTTTTTCTAAAGGTAACTGAGAAGTGTGCATAGGTTGGCTTAACGCTTTTGGCTAACTTACCTCTTTGAGAGGAGGTAAGGGGTTATTCTTGGAGCCTTAGGGTCTCACTATCGGGCTCGAAACATCTGCCTTTGTGAGGGGAGCTAATGTACCGGTTGGGCAAGACCTTTGTCGGTTATCCTTATTTAGGGCACAACTCTCATGCTTTTATTCACACTCTGGCTTTTATTCATTCTCACTTGGCTTAGGAGAAAGGGTATTTTTGAATTTTTGTATATTTCGGATGTCAGGCCTCTTTTTGGAATCGGGGTAGATTTTTCCTCAACCTTGGTATGTGCACAATCATCATCGTATACTTTTTGAACAAAATGAGAAGGTGATATTCCCATGTTATGTATTGAGGGGTATGGAGGAAACAGTTATAGAAAAAGAGGTGTGGTGTACCACACCGAACTTAGAGTTCGGCAATGTTCTAGTTTACACTAGAAGAGGTGTGGTTTACCACACCGAACTTAGAGTTCAGCAATGTTCTAGTTCACACTACAAAAGAGTGTGGCATGCCACACCAAACTTAAAGCTTTGGCATGGTTGGTGAGTGGAGAGGTATGGAGATGAAAGAAGAAGTGTAGAAGAGAGTTCATATCATAATGTAGTTTACTTAGTGATTCCATATGACGGGTTCCTTTTCTTCATCACACTCTACTCAAATAGTGACATGATAAAATTTCAAATGAGAATTCCATACAGCTGATTCATTAATCAGTGAGAGGCATGATGCATTTGATCTATCTCAGTCTTGTTGAAGCTTATCATCTTTTCTGTTAAGGATATGACATTAGGATTCACATACTATACAAGATGAAATCATTTATCGGCTAGTTTTAAGCATTCTTTTCTCATGAATTTGCAACGAAAAGAGGTGATGAATACATATTTGAAAAGTAAAAGCCGACTAGATAAAGGCTTTATTTGAAGAAGACTATGAAATTATGAAAAATGTAGAAAATGAAGAAAGAGAAACTAGAATTGAAAAATAGAAAGTAGTAAAGATAGAGGGTGGAGTGAGAAACATACCACCCACCCTCCATATTGAACTTATGAGTTTGCTCGTCTCTGAGCAAACACTAGGTTCGAGATGGAGGGGAAGAGATGTGCAGTGTTAACCAGGCGGTCCTCGTAATTGAAAGAAGGACCGACAAAGATGGTTCATGATGGTCAGAGATGAGAGTGAGGAAGTAGCATGGACAACATGTTGACTAGGTGGTTGTGATAACTTGAACGGGTTTTTTGGACGACTTGGATGCACATTTCTTTCACCTCTTTGTCTGTCCATAAGAATCCAGAGATCTTCCCCCATCAGCAGGGGAGGTGGAACATATGCAATTGAAACTGGAGGACTAGATGAATAATCGAAGTCATGCCTATTCGTGTCCTCTAGTTGTGGCTCGCCCTTGAAGTTCGGAGTCAAGCTGCCTTCTTCATGATCCAAAGTAGTTGATAGAGGGTCGGCCACTTGAACTTCTTCTTGTACCAGATCTGGTGGCAGATCTGGTTCAGGCTTCATTTTATCACCCGATTTTTCTTGTGTAGGGTGTGGCAGCCAGGGTGACATTTCTTCATCAAGGGAATTATTCTGAGGATCATCATTTTGATGCCATGAATCTCCTGGAAGGTTATCATTATCAATGTTGGGGTCGATAGGAGCAGCATATTTCATTCTGAAGTTGAGGTGTTGTTTGAATTCTTCTTCACTGTGCATTCTTAATTCGTCTAAGTAACTAGAGGGAGATTCAATAGATAGAACGAACTCTTTCTCAGATAAGGGAATCATGAGAACCTGAAGTAGAGGCTCCAGTGACGTCTCTTTGTGGGAAGGGTTAGCCCATGGCACATCGTTTTGTGGACTAAAATCCTCCATCAAATCTATTTAATTTCTTCGATATTGAGATCAATATACTCCATTCCTGAGTCAGATTGTTGTTCTAGTTCTTCCTCACAACACTCCTACAGTTCTATTAAGTGTCTGGGAAGAATTTGTACGGGAAGAATGAAACCTTGTTCAAGTAACGGAGATATGTCAGTCTCTTGTATATTTGGTAGCTCAGGAGAAGCTTCTCTGTAGGGAAGAGTGGCCATAAGAAGATTTTTTTGTGGCTCAATGTCTTCCCAAGAGTCCTCCTTGTCATTGCAAGGGTCTACAGAAATATCATATTCCATTCCAAAATCAAGAGATGGTTCATGTTTCTCTTCATAGTACACCATCAACTCGTTCAAGTGACTAGAAGGAGTTTCAATGGAAAGAACATACTCTTGTTTGAGAACTAGCTCTGTCTGGACTTCTTGTAGGGGTGGCAGCTCTGGTAAAGTAATTTCTTGGAAAGGATTGGTCATAGAGTCATCATATTGAGACCCAGCATCCTCCCATGATTCTTTTTCATCATTATTTGGGTTAGTGAGGGTGGTATGGTCCACTCCAAAATCAAGATCTTGATCAATCTCATCCTTGAAGTTTGTTCCTAGATTAGCCGAATGGACAGGAATTTCTTCATAAGGATAAATCAGATCCTATTCCAGTAATGGAGATTTTTGAGTTTCTTGCATAAAAGACATCTCCTTATCTGAATCAGTCGCATATTCATTTGAGTCTGACTGTGAAGGAGTGTAGAGTTCTTGTAATGTAGTCTTCTTTGGAATCCATCAACAAGATAGCTAAAGTCAAAGGATATTTATCGTATAGGGAGTCAATCATTGATGATTGCTCCTCAATCTGTATGGTTGGGTCAGGGTCTATGGGGGGAGAAGATGGATCAATACCAAAATTTATCCCCAATTGATCTCCCGACTGTAGAAAATCTCCATGTTGGCAAATCAAATTTTAATCTAAGAAAATAGTGTAGGAGTCATTTTTTGAGTCAGACCTTGGCTCGAAAAATGATTCTTTTTCTTGTGATACTGTGGAGAAATCATCCTCGGGTGCAATCATTAGCTCTGAGAATGATTGCTTTCCCTACACTGATGCTAGAAGATCATTGGAAGGCACCTCCCACATGATATCGTAATCGTCATCGTAATCGATTGCAATATGCAGATGAGGAGTGTGCTCAAGGGAAATGGGTGGTTGTTCTTCATGTTGTTCAGAAGCGTGGACAAGGTGCATAAGGTGATCAAGCTCGGCTACCAAGTTCTCGTTCGTGGCTGTCTGAACAGCTAGTTGTTGAGCCATCGATTTCTGTAGGGCGCGTATTTCTTCTATTAATGCGTACTGATCTTCATAGTAAGGCTCTTCACTGTACCCGTTGGGTTGATGTTGATAGTAGCTCTCCTCATCATAATATTGATTTTCATTACAGTCCACATTTCCTTTTGCATTGCAATCTATGCCTTGAAATCCATCATAATTGGTCTCTTCGAAGTAGCTTCCAGGAGGATATGGATTATAACTTGTGTTACATCCATAGTCATGTTAAGAGGCTGCCTTGAGTTTCCCAACTATATAATTTGTGATTACTTGACGTAGTGCATTCACGTAGTGAAGAGGAGCGTTGAAGCAGTTGATTGATGAATGGGAGTAGTCAGCACATAATTGACATCTAATGGTTGGTGGCATTGACTGCATCATTTTGAAGAGAATTGGTACCTAAAATCAAAGAAGGTGTTTATCAGGATTGACCAATCACTTCAAATTTGAGAGAGTGCAATAAAAACTTTAACTTTAGAGATCAAGGTTTTCACCCTCTTTTTTTTAAGAAAATGAAAGACCCTTGAGAAACTTAGGTCGATAAGGAATTTGACGAAGACGATTCTTACGATGTTGTCCCCGACAACGGCGCCATTTTTTGATGGGGCTAGGATTTACACCAAAATATTGCGATTTCGATGGAAGTCCTAATGTGCACCACAAACCCTAGGGAGTTTATGTTCTCTCTAAGTTTACCTACAACTGGTGCTAGATAAATGCTCCAACCCCACAAGAGTGTGGAAGCCTTATTGTATTACAGATTTAGGATCAAACCTGTGGCATACAACTCATAAAAACATAATTAACTAGTGCAGAAGCGTTCATTAAGCAGCGGATTACCAAAAATCACTAAAAATTAAAACCTTTTCATCAAAAGATCCATCAAGTAAAAACTTTCTCACATAGAACAAAAGCAACACATTTACATTCTATTTTTCAAAAGTACATAACTTGTATCATCTCTTTCTGTGAGTTACAAGTATCAGCTGCCCTATTAAACTAAACACAAGCAATATGAAAATCTCGAGACACTGAGCCAAAATATCGGAAGCACTAACTACTACTCCGAGGACCTGAGAGTACATAGACGACACATAGGATTCTATCTACATCTATACAAGGCATAACAGCTAGAGTCTCCACCTGAGACTTCACTGATGTCTCTACTGTTGTTGCTACTGTCCTTCTCCTACTAAAGGATTCCTGTCTCCTCGTCCACGTCCACTTAAAAATGCAGTTCCCACGGGGGTGAGACAATTGTACATTGCCCCAGCGAGAGATATAACTCTCTTCCAGTAACATTATTATTGCAGCTTAAGAAGATAAATATGCACAGAGGAATCATATTTGATTGACAGTAGCTAATTCAATATCTAACAGATTAGAATATTATTCTTATCTAAAACATTGCAGCTATAACTTGAAAGAGCCACATGTCATTTATTCATTAAGGAATATGAATAACATGTATAACTTTTATTCACTACAACATCATTACCACAGCATTAACTATCTTCAGGCTTAGATCATATATCTACTACCTGGCATTGTCATTGTGGAGTCTTGGCATGTAGCCATACTCTTTTCACAAAGTATTGGGATCTTAATCCCTCATCTCACCAAGTACATTTCCTCTTCTTAACAAATTCATCATCATGATTATAGCATCTGGGTATTTGAACCCATAACTCACCATAAGATACTTATTACTACTTGTTAGGTAACTTTTTACCTTCAGATCATCTAACCAAAGACATCATAATTCATGCTATACAATGTATTTTACATAGTACACAAAGCTCATTGATTCTTACTACACAAAGCATATGAAGGCTTATTAAGCCTATAAAACATTCTCAATAAACAAGCATCATAGCCCATACCTGGCTATGCTTCTCATCTCATCATCCCTGCATGATTAGTATTCATGGTAACAATTATAATGCTTTCATATCAGTATCATACAACACTAAGTAGTATCATCCCTTTTTAGGGTTCATGATTTCTCTTTCACATCAGTACCCTTCATTAGGGTTTTCCATAAATAACCACTTGGGTTCTTAAGATCATATCATTAATGATCAACCCTATTCCATTGCTTCTCATAGCTGGAAACCAAAAATAGATATCATAAGTATTCAAACATACTTATATATCCTCATCATTCATCATTGAATGTATTATCAACACAAAGTATGAGTTTCTTTCTCATATTTTTCAGTCTATTATTGAATCATAGTATATTAATTTGAATAAACCTTTTCATAAGGCATGTTAGCCTACAACCATCAAGGTGTATTATATATCAATGTAACAATTGACATGACACATTTCATGTGTCATCCATTCCAATTATAATCAACTTAGAACACATCATGGTATATCAAAATTGGGGTGTTGGATGTGATATCTATCTTACCTTGATGTATCACTTCCCTCAACACCTTCATCTTACCTGAGTTATTCACTTAGCTTGTATTAGGGTATCACTCATCCTAATACTTAAGCACTAGATCATCACATTCATTATGCTATGTATTGGTCATGATTCATCTATTTTAGAACACACAACCATTGCCAAAGATATGGACTCACCCTTGAGTTAGGGACTAATAATGTAAGGATGTCCATAATCAACCCATTTAGGTATTTTATTTGTCAATACATTAATCATTATTCCAATAATAGGAATAAGATTTCCATCATAATAATTGAGGTTCACTTAGCATCTCATAAACATATATAGATTTCACCTAGGATCACTCTTTACTAGGGTTTCACATAACATCCTTCTATATCAGGGTTTCACCTAGTATTATGTGAAATTAAGATTTCACAACACATCACCCAGTGTTAAGGCTTCACATTAGTATTAAAGGCACTACCCTATATTAGGGTTCCATATACCTTTATCCCATTTTAGGGAATTAGGGTTTACCATTCACATCCAAGTGGGGTTTCTCTTTCCTCATACCCAAATTAGGGTTAGGATATACAATTCCCATTAAATTAAGGTTTCTTGCATTGTGACACTAAGTTAGGGTTACATCATCACCCTAGATTATGGTTTCATTGAGCTTTGTCCTTAAATTAAGGTTTCACATGACCTTGCTTTAATTTAGGATCAAGGTACATCAATCTTTTCAATGAAGATTTCATGATCTCATATTATGAATCAAACCCTTATTACAAATTTATTCACAATGAGATAATTAGGGCTTATTAAGTAAACAATCATCTCTCCCATTCACTCTCCCTCTCATCCTCACTAGTATGTTAACTATTCCAAGATTAATCTAGGTCAACTCTTTACTTGAGTACACAAAGCTAGGGTTAACCTTCATAATCATCATGGGTCTACATCTTTAATAATCACATAGCTAATTGACCTTTGATCATATTAGATGTCCAAATGGTCTAATCAATTAAACCATCAATTATATAAGGAATTCAAAAGAATTGACCAATTAAACTTTCAATTCCACAAAGTGATCAATTGAGTTAACTATTAAAATCTTCAATTGCATTAAGTATCCAAATGGGTTCACCATATTGGACCTTTAATTACATGAGATATTCAAATAGATTAACCATGTTGATTTTCACAAAGTTAATTACTTAGACCCTCATTGATCTTGGTTCTCATACATCAATTGGTTGAAAACCATTTGAACAAGTTATACTTGAAACCAATGGGACAAGGTAGGTATTGAAAACTGTTAGCACTTTGGGTCTCCAAACGGTTTGAGATCATTTGGTCCCAAACAGTCTTGAGACCGTTTGGTCCAAACCTTCTCAAAACCACATGGACCAAAACGGCACTTCAACACTCAATCGACTCAATGTTTCAATCCATGAACCAATTATAAATTGAACCACTAAAGCATTCATCAATTGGACCACTGAATCACCATTCAATTAGACCTACAATTTAGGGTTTTGAACCCAATTGAACTAGGTTTGATAATCAAGAAACCATCACTTAGGGTTTGAAATCGAGGATCCATCAATGGTTGACATTGTGGAACCAAATCAATTGAAATCAATGAACTATAATCATCACATGATATGACCTGACCTCAAACGGTCTTGGATGACCACCAAACGGACTTGAGACCGTTTGGTTGATATCCAAACGGTCTTGAGACCGTTTGCCCATTCCATCATCAAAATCCATGACATTCAATTAGGGTTTTGGACCATTGGATTGATTATCAAATCAGCACTTAGTTGCAATTCAATTTGGTACCTTTGGACCTTCAACCACTTAGCCATACTTAACCCTAGACCTCCAAACGGTCTTGGGTGACCCCCAAATGGTCTTGAGACCATCTGGGTGATTCCCAAACGGTTTTGAAACCGTTTGGGTCAATCAACCCAAAACATCATCTCAATCAATTTCAAAATCAGCACTTAGCCGATTAGGGTTTGCAATTAAGGAATCATTCACAATTGAAACCTTCAAGATCAACCAATTGAAGCCATTGGGTCAAGATCCAAGTACCACATCATATATCTTCAAACGGTCAACCATTTCAAATGGTCAACCATTCCAAACGGTTTGCAAACCGTTTGGTCCCAACATTGAAACTATTTGCCCTAGATATTTGGGGAGGTGTGTACTTATGATGATGTCATCATCTTCAACCTCCAAACTCACGAAATCTATTGTGATTTCCATGGAGATTGCATCAATCAACCAAACTTAATTTCGAAAAAGTAGAAATGATCACCAATTGATAAGGAATTGATTGCAATAATAAAATTAAGGGTTCAAGTTATAAAACCCGCCTCCAATTGAGCTCCAAAGCTCCAAGTTCACAGCAAAAATGGTGGAGGAATCGCTTGCAACTCCCCCTAGGTTCGTCCTCAAGCTTTTGGTTGAAAAGATTGGCTAGGGTTGAAGAGGAGATCGAAATAAGAAGAAATCAATGATTTATTTTTGATTTCCACCATGGAATCAAGGAGAAAGGAGGTTAAGAACCTTACCAACAGGTAGGGAGTCGTCCTCCTGGTCCTCCCAAGCTCCTTGGTCGTTTTCCAAGCAAAGGGAAGAAGTGCAAATGAAAAAGCCTTTCATTTGGCTTGTAAAGGGTCTTTTTATAAGAAATTCAAGGAGAGAGAAAGTGCCTTATAAAAATTCATTTAATCCCAAAAATGGTGCCACCTCTTCCCCATCAACTCCTTGGCCACTAAGACATCTTGTTTGCCTATTATTCCTCTCAATTATCCATGATTTAAATAAAAGCAAATTAAGCACCTCAAATCATATTATACTAATATCCATATGTGAGTGGATATTTCTTTTTCTTATAATAATGGTGAGTGGGATTTCACCTCCTTAGGATATTCTCGTGCCTTTTCAAGGCTTTAATCTCATCCATACACATCTGAATCCAACCATTTTAATTTTGGTTGAAGGTCCTTTAATTAATACATTCATTTTTACCCTAAATTAAATTAGGGTTTCAATTAGGATTAAATCTTGACTATTTTAATATCAAGATTCTCTCTCCTCCAACTTAATTCAAATGAGGCACCCTTCTCATTTTCTTTGCTCTACATGATGCCAAGAAACATTGCGGACCTTATTGAAGTGGTAATTTGCATGTTGAACCCTAGGTTTTGGGTAAATTGCACATTACACCAAAACTAGGTTTTAATGCAGAAGGATTGCTTTACAAGCTTAATCTTGGTGCCCAAGCTTATGGAAACCATACCACTACATCATATTCATTATTATGATGTCTCAACATCAGAGGAACATTTTATCATGTGCAATTTTCAAGTTAACCCCTCAACTTGGGTAATTTGCACTTTAGTCCAAAATAAGCAAGCATTGCGTCAACATTGTTCAAACAGGTCCAAAATTGAAACATAAGTTTCTCATGAGCCCTAATTACTTTTCCCAAGATAAGATTAAGCATCTACTCAACCTTATTAGGCAAAACATATAGGGTTAATTCATAACCTAGGTCAGGGATGTTACAAATTATCCACCCCTTATAAGGATTTCGTCCTCGAAATCCCAGGAAAAAGGAGGGACGGATTATTCATTAATCATGCCCTCAAGTTTCCACATATCATCTTAATATTATGGAGATACCATGGATCTGTAATTCACACAAAGTTCATTTCATTAATTCCACCTTATCATTGTTTATGTTTATGCTGAGCACAAACCCCTAACATATGATATCCATGTTATTGAAAGGAAGAAGCATAAAAGAAAATACTTCTATCATCACCCAAGAATATTTACCAAACGAGAAACATACATATCTAACACAAATAATTCACTCAACAATTCTTTATTTTTTGGGAAAATATTCATTAAGAAAGTTCACTGAGTAGGTTCACTGAGAATATTGTTTTGAAAATATTCACTGAGCAAATTCATTGAGTATGTTCACTAAGAATGTTGTTTTGAAAGTATTCACTGAGGAAGTTCACTGGGTATGTTCACTAAGTATGTTGTTTTGAAAGTATTCACTGAGGAAGTTCACTAAGTATGTTCACTGAGTATGTTGTTTTGAAAGTATTCACTGAGGAAGTTCACTGAGTATGTTCATTAAGTATGTTGTTTTCAAAGTATTCACTGAGGAAGTTGACTGAGTATGTTCACTTAGTATGTTGTTTTGAAAGTATTCACTGAGGAAGTTCACTGAGTATGTTCACTGAGTATGTTGTTTTGAAAGTATTCACTGAGGAAGTTCACTGAGTATGTTGTTTTGAAAGTATTCACTGAGGAAGTTCACTGAGTATGTTCACTAAGTATGTTGTTTTGAAAGTATTCACTGAGGAATTCACTAAGTATGTTCACTGAGTATGTTGTTTGAAAGTATTCACTGAGGAAGTTCACTGAGTATGTTCACTAAGTATGTTGTTTTGAAAGTATTCACTGAGGAAGTTCACTGAGTATGTTCACTAAGTATGTTGTTTTGAAAGTATTCACTGAGGAAGTTCACTGAGTATGTTATTTTGAAAGTATTCACTGAGGAAGTTCACTAAGTATATTCACTGAGTATGTTGTTTTGAAAGTATTCACTGAGGAAGTTCACTAAGTATGTTCACTAAGTATGTTGTTTTGAAAGTATTCACTGAGGAAGTTCACTGAGTATGTTCACTGAGTATGTTGTTTTGAAAGTATTCACTAAGGAAGTTCACTGAGAATATTCACTAAGTATGTTCACTAAGTAGTTTGTTTTGGAAAATTTCACTGAGAAAATTCACTGAGTATGTTCACTAAATAGTTTATTTGGAAAAAAATTCACTTAGCTCTTCTTATTTAATTTCATTATACTCTCTAGATTGTTTTAGAATGACTACTTGATCAGAGTAATCAAAAAGATAACAATCTAAGAGGTTCATACTTGCCTTATCTACAATAATCATATACCTGGTCAGGGTATACAAGTATTGAGATTAGGTAGTATGCACTTTATTTACTATCATTTCCTCAATTTTCATATCATTATACACACATGATTTTTCATTCTTGAATTTTCTCCATGCATCACTTCTATATTTCATCTTGTATCACAAAGATAATAGAAATCATAAATCTTGTATCACAAAGATAACAGAAATCATAAAGCATTTTAAGGAGCACTCAGTAAAATGTAAATTCTCATCTTCCTTGTGTCCTTATAGGACTAGTCAAAGGAAGTTCAAAAACAACTACTTTCATATCTTTAACACATAGAATCGTGAAATGAAGTATCAGAATGAAACTATTTCATTTGACTATTGCCCCTCACGGTTATTTACCACTTTAGGTTGACTCAACACATAATGTCCAGTTATCTCATGTTGCTGCTTTTGCCTTTACTTAGTGGCTACTGCCCTGGTGCACTAGGCATTTATTGCACTGGTGACACCAAAAACTTTGGCTTTTCAAAATATCCAGGCAAATGTCTCTAAAATTGTAGAGACCTTACCTTAATTCATAACTTATGGCCCCTCCTTAGGCACTACCATCACAGATGTATTGTTTGTCCAGACTTATGGCAGAGTCTACTTTCTTGCCATTTATTAATCTTTCCCACATTTCCACTGTTCTAACATAACCATATCACTCAGGAATCCTTTCAAAGCCCAAAGTTTATGCATTAAAGACTGGTAACTTAGGTTGTAATACTAGTATCCAGTCTTCTATATGCATTACTGTTGTCCTATCCTACCCTTCAAGAGCATAACATAGGATTCTCTATCTTGATTAGGTCAAGGTGGGAATTCTCAGGCACTTGCTCTCCTCTTGCCTGGTCCCATGCACCCTCTCCTAGTGTAACAACATTGCCCTTAGCAATGTGTTCCTCATGTTCTCCAGTCATTTTCAAGTTCTTCTTCTCATATGTGAGCAGAAGATACTATCAGATAAACTGGAAGACACTCAGAACATACTCTACAACCTTAATCCTATCTCTCTGTAGAATCAGCGAACCTAGAGCTCTGATACCACTTAATTGTGGCATACAACTCATAAAAACATAATTAACTAGTGCGGAAGCGTTCATTAAGCAGCGGATTACCAAAAATCACTAAAAAGTAAAACCTTTTCATCAAAAGATTCATCAAGTAAAAAATTTCTCACATAGAACAAAAGTAACACATTTACATTTTGTTTTTCAAAAGTACATAACTTGTATCATCTCTTTGTGAGTTGCAAGTATCAGCAGCCCTATTAAACTAAACACAGGCAATATGAAAATCTCGAGGCACTGAGCCAAAATCTCAGAAGCACTAACTACTACTCCGAGGACCTGAGAGTACAGAGACGACACATAGGACTCTATCTACATCTATACAAGGCATAACACCCAGAGTCTCCACCTAAGACTTCATTGCTGTCTCTGTTGTTGTTGCTACTGTCCTTCTCCTACTGAAGGATTCATGTCTCCTCGTCCGCGTCCACCTAAAAATGTAGTTCCCACGGGGGTGAGACAATTGTACATTGCCCCAGCGAGAGATATAACTATCTGCAAGTAACATTATTATTGCAGCTTAAGAAGATAAATATGCACAGAGGAATCATATTTGATTGACAACAGCTAATTCAATATCTAACAGATTAGAATATTATTCTTATCTAAAACATTGCAGCTATAACTTGAAAGAGCCACATGTCATTTATTCATTACGGAATATGAAGAACATGTATAACTTTTATTCACTACAACATCATTACCACATCATTAACTATCTTCAGGATTAGATCATATATCTACTACCTGGCATTGTCATTGTGGAGTCATGGCATGTAGCCATACTCTTTTCACAAAGTGTTGGGATCTTAATCCCTCATCTCACCAAGTACATTTCCTCTTCTTAACAAATTCATCATCATGATTATATCATCTGGGTATTTGAACCCATAACTCACCATAGGATACTTATTACTACTTGTTAGGTAACTTTTTACCTTCAGATCATCTAACCAAAGACATCATAATTCATACTATACAATGTATTTTACATAGTACACAAATCTCATTGATTCTTACTACACAAAGCATATGAAGGCTTATTAAGCCTATAAAACATTCTCAATAAACAAGCATCATAGCCCATACCTGTCTATGCTTCTCATCTCATCATTCCTGCATGATTAGTATTCATGGTAACAATTATAATGCTTTCATATCAGTATCATACAACACTAAGTAGTATCATCCCTTTTTAGGGTTCATGATTTCTCTTTCACATCAGTACTCTTCATTAGGGTTTTCCATAAATAACCACTTGGGTTCTTAAGATCATATCATTAATGATTAGCCCTATTACATTGCTTCTCATAGCTGGAAACCAAAAACAGATATCATAAGTATTCAAACATACTTATATATCCTCATCATTCATCATTGAATGTATTATCAACACAAAGTATGAGTTTCTTTCTCATCTTTATCAGTCTATGATTGAATCATAGTATATTAATTTGGATTAACCTTTTCATAAGGCATGTTAGCCTACAACCATCAAGGTGTATTATATCTCAATGTAACAATTGACATGACACATTTCATGTGTCATCCATTCCAATTATAATGAACTTAGAACACATCATGGTATATCAGAATTGGGGTGTTGGAAGTGATATCTATCTTATCTTGATGTATCACTTCCCTCAACACCTTCATCTTACCTGAGTTATTCACTTAGCTTGTATTAGGGTATCACTCATCCTAATACTTATGAACTAGATCATCACATTCATTATGCTATGTACTGGTCATGATTCATCTATTTTAGAACACACAACCATTGCCAAAGATATGGACTCACCCTTGAGTTAGGGACTAATAATGTAAGTATATCCATAATCAACCCCTTTAGGTATTTTATTTGTCAATACATTAATCATTATTCCAATAATAGGAATAAGATTTCCATAATAATAATTGAGGTTCACTTAGCATCTCATAAACATATATAGATTTCACCTAGGATCACTCTTTACTAGGGTTTCACATAACATCCTTCTATATCAGGGTTTCACCTAGTATTATGTGAAATTAAGATTTCACAACACATCACCCAGTGTTAAGGCTTCACATTAGTATTAAAGGCACTACCCTATATTAGGGTTTCATATACCTTTATCCTATTTTAGGGAATTAGGGTTTACCATTCACATCCAAGTGGGTTTCTCTTTCCTCACACCCAAATTAGGATTAGGATATACAATTCCCATTAAATTAAGGTTTCTTGCATTGTGACACTAAGTTAGGGTTACATCATCACCCTAGATTATGGTTTCACTGAGCTTTGTCCTTAAATTAAGGTTTCACATGACATTGCTCTAATTTAGGATCAAGGTACATCAATCTTTTCAATGAAGATTTCATGATCTCATATTATGAATCAAACCTTGATTACACATTTATTCACAATGAGAGAATTAGGGCTTATTAAGTAAGCAATCATCTCTCCCATTCACTCTCCCTCTCATCCTCACTAGGATGTTAACTATTCCAAGATTAATCTAGGTCAACTCTTTTTTTTTAATTAAAGCCAGGGGGTCATTTTATTCATCCCATCCCCCTCGTCTGGGTGAAAGCATCTGCAAAAGTACAACTCCTTCTAATAACCCGCAGGTATGATCCACTTGAGGACCTCGCAAACACACACTGAAAACCAAACCTCAAAAGACAAGAGGTCAATCAGAGGTATAACCCAGCACCACATAAGGAACACCTCTTCTCTCCAGAGCTGCCATACCTCTGATCTTTATGGGAAGCTCATTGACATCAGTGCAAAAAAAAGTCTCCCTAATATGCTTACCCCACTTGCCCAAAGCTCTCGGGGTCAAATTCAACATCTTATGAACAGCTGACCCAGTGATATTCAGCCGACTAATCTCCTGTCGCAATTCCCTGGCAACATGAGCAGCTCTCCATGGCATCTGACCTTTCATCCATAAGACATTATGCGTAGCTAGATCATCAATCTCCAGGGTCCAAATCCTCAACATCTGTTCACCTGCAATCTTGAGGCCGATCATGCATGCATGAATGAAAGCCAGCTCGTACGTGGAAGTCTTAAGCCAAGCTCTAACAGCTAAACAAATCTGTGCATTGTGATTACGGACGATACCAGCCATCCATCTTCGGCTCACCCCATTGTCATCTCTATCTATCCCAATGGTGATGTTCATCTTCAAGTTATGGATATCCGGATTCAACCATCTGAGCATGCGGATACATCTCAGCTTCGTCCTAGGCTCATTAAGGTGAGCCGCCGCCATCGTCGGATAAATCTCCACCTTGTCCGTGATGCGAAAAGTTTCTTTGGCTAGCATCCTGTTCATGTTGAATACTATCCTATTCCACTCTCTGTCCAGCGAGGGCCTTAAACCCTCAAACCTCTCCGCACACCTCCCCCGCCATATGCTGCACGGAACGAGGGTGGAGATCCTACCCGCAATCCATTCTTCCAGCTTGGGTGATCTGCTCATGGCGCATTGAGAAATCAGGGAAGGGATGTCCACTGGTGCAGGTCTTCCAGCAACGATCTCGAACCTCGACCAGAAGAAAGAGGCCATCTCGCCATGAAAAAAGAGGTGCAGTGTATCCTCCATCTTTGGATCGTCACAACAGTTGCACTTAGAGACCAAGGGGATGCCGCATCTACCCTAACGCTATCATCAGTTGGCGCCGCCTTTCTAGCCAATTTCCAAATAAGAGCATTCTCCTTGGGAGTATCAGTTTTCCAGATATTGCCTAAGCCATTCAGACCTACAGGAACATTAGATAGCAGATCCCGCTTAATCGATTTAAGGGAAAAGACTCCGTTTCTATCAAGTGTCCACACCAAACGATCATCCCCGTCAGTAATAAAGGCCCCCGACGTCTTAATCAGCTTCATCCCCTACTCATCCACGATCTGTTGGAGGGAATCCCAATCCCATCCCGATCCAGATATCCAGAAGTCGTTAACAAAGAAAAGGAGGTTGCGATCACTAGGGATCCTAGCATAATTCCTGAGCCAATCATCACACCAAAGGGCATCCCAAAAGGGAATACGACCTCTTCCAACAATCCATCTGCATCGCGGATAAACATTACGGAACATGTTCCAAATCTTATGCCAGTACGGCGATGCATGAGAGCTAAGCTTCAAAGAACCAGGATGAGTTACTGATCGGGTGCAGCATCTGGAAGCATATTTCGCCCGACAAAACGCCGCCCAAATTGAATCTCCCACCAAAATCTCCCAACACGCTTTAGCTGTGAAAGCATCAGAAATAGACCGAATAGTCGTGAGACCAAGACCTCCATGATCGAAGGGAACGACGACCCTCTGCCATCCAACCCAGGCTCTCCTAGAATGATTGTTTCTGTCCGCCCACAAAAACTTGGACATCATCCCATCAATACGGTGAGCTATACCAGCTGGGATACCAAGAGCAGCTGCAGTGTACACCGTAACAGAAGACTACACATGCGCTATCAACAAACGACGTCCAGCAAAAGAAAGGGTTCTGGCTTTCCAAGAAGCGGTTTTATCCTTGATCTTCTTGAGCAGGTACTTGAAATCGGATAATCTCATCCGCCCAGTGGATAAAGGGACCCCTAAGTAGGAGAAGGAATCTGCAGTCTTCCCAACACCAATGTCAGCAGCTATATCATCAGCAAGGATCGTCTCAGATCTTCCAATAATGTAGAAGGATTTGTCTCTATTAACCCTCTGGCCAGTAGTTGTCTCGTAAGAGCTGAAAACATTGCCAATGTATCTCCTCGTATCAGAATCAGCATTATAGAAAATCAAGATGTCATCAGCATAGAATAAGGCAGTAGGAGTTGTACCCATCCCACGGGTATGATATCTCGAGATATGTCCTTCGTTCGTGAGAACCTGGATCTTTCGACATAGCATCTCCTCAAACAAAATGAACAGGTAAGGGGACATGGCATTCCCTTGCTTAAGCCCTCGTCTCATTGGAAAAAATCCAGCAGTATCTTCCCCTATAGTCACTGTGGCCCATGAAAGCGTGAAGAGGCTCATAATAATATGTATCGCTTCCATGGAAAAACCAAACTTCTGCAAGGTCTTCTCCAAAACCTTCCATACGATCCTGTCATACGCTTTTGCCATGTCAAACTTGGCTATCGCATTTGGAGAAACTACGCCTTGCTGTAAGTCATGCAGCAGCTTCTTGGCCATCCTAACATTATTCGTGATATCCCTACCTGCAATAAATGCCCCTTGGTTGGGGGAGACCATCTTGGGCAAGAAGACAGCAAGCCTGTTGCTAAGGACACGGCTCAAAATTCTAAGGGAAACATTCTCGATTGAAATCGGCCTGAAGTCGGAGGAAAGCTCATATGGATTTTCCTTCTTGGGAATCAGAAGAATCCTGCAACAGAAAAGGCTTCGATGGCATTGATTCCCAGAGAAGAAATCCCTAACCAGAGACATGAAATCATGTTGAATGGTGTCCCAAGCTGCTGTGAAGAAAGGCAACGTGAAGCCATCAGGACCCGGTGTCGAGCCTTTGTCCATCTGTTCAATCGCCGTAAGAGCCTCCTTCTTCATCGGAATCTCCATAATAGAACAGTTGTCATCCCCTGAGATCATCTCTGGAATCTCATGCAAGAAAGTATCCAGGCTGTCTTCATCAAAAACCCCTTCATCATCATAAAACTTTTGAAAATGAGAGGCCGCCTCAGCAGCCATGGTAGCACCATCATTAGTCAAGGAACCATCCGGAAGCATGATACTAGCAAGGGTCTTCCTTTTTCTTCTGGATTTTACCACCGCATGATAGAAAGAAGTATTACGCTCCCCCTCTGAAAGCCACTGCACCTTTGACTTTTCTTTCCAAAAGATCTCCTCCCGATCCATCATCTGCTGTAACTCCATCTCAGCCAGCCGAAGTGAGGTTTCATTCTCCGCCAGTGGATTTTCATCAAAAGCGAGTTGAGTGACATGTACAACATCTTCCAGGTCCTTAATGCGCTGGGAAGTGTCCCCGAAAACCTCCTTGCTCCACCTCCTCAGGGCGGCTTTAACTCTCTTCAGCTTAGCATAGAAGACAAAAGAAGAGTGGCCGTAAATGGGTTCCATCCAATCACCCTTGATCACATCAATACAACCTTCATGATGGAGCCAATCCGAACGGAAGGAAAAAAAGGCACGACGCCTGTCATGGCTAGCTCTACCTGGGCTCAATAACAGCGGGCAGTGATCAGAAACCTGGAATCTCGTGAGATGAAGAACAGAAGTGTTAGGTCTGACAGATTTCCAGTTCTCATTCAAAAGCACTCTATCAATCCTCTCCCATATAGTCGGAGTGAGCAGCTGCTTGTTAACCCAAGTAAACCGGCTACCCTCGAAAGGGGTCTCAACAAGGTTGGCGTCAATAATAGTTGAGTTGAAGTCTATCATGTCTTGAAAGGAAGCAGGTGTTCCTCCTCTCTTCTCATCCTGGGTTCTGATGACGTTGAAATCCCCCGCAATACACCATCTTTCCTCCCCAAACAGCGACGACAACCGAACCATCTCTTCCCAAAGATGTCGTCTTTCCACTGTGTTACAACTGGCATACACAGCAGTGATGTACACAAAACCTCCACTTCCATCGTTAAGGCGCACCGTTACATGCTGTCTGTGAGCACAAACCAGAACAGGTTCCATGGCGATGTCAGCAAAGAACCAAACTTTTCCTTCCTCGACATAGTTATCTGCAACCCAATCAAGACGCAACACATCCAACAACTCCTCCGCCCTCACTGCATGGAGGAAAGGTTCAAAGAGGCAGATGACAGAAGGTTTGAAATGGTTGCATAACCTATGAAGGACTCTTCTCGTTGGATTGTTAGCCGCCCCCCTAATGTTCCAGAACATAACAGACAAATCCATAAAGGGAAAAAGAAGTTACATCTCATCATAAGAGTACAGCACTAATAGCTGTATCTCCTATCTCCATCATCGCTCTCCTCTCCAAACCAGTCTCCATCACCCACCGAGTGTCTTCTAGACGATCTATCTTTTCGGCAACTAGGTCTTGATCATAGAAACTGACGCTCCACCGGGTTGCCCCTTCGGGACGAAGAGCGAAGGCGGCTTCGGCCCCTTCTCTTATTAGAAAAATCGCGATCAAGATCCATCATCAGGAAGTCTTCCAGGCTCCTGTTGAAGAGGGGTCTACTGGTACCCTCGTCGTCAATCACAAACCTCCTCTGAATATGTTGAACCTCTTGAGGATGCGCTGCAGTAGACGGGGCCGCGACCGCAGGCCTAGATTCCTGTTGCCCAGCGTCAGGAGCAGGCTGGTCGCGGGACGTTCCATCGACATTCGCAGATATAGGCCTCTCTTCTTCAAGCAGGACCTGCGGTGGCACTCCCATACATCGGCCCTCCTCCGTCAAACAGAAATCAGTCGATCGAGAGAAACTTCTCGCCATCATCTTCAGTTGTAAGTTCGACCGGAATCTATCATGAATCAATGAGACGAACTGGGGCACATCTTCAGCAAAGGCTTCCACCAAAACCAGACAACCAGAAAGATCATCCGCTTCCTTTCTCCATTTCGATATCTGCACCAGCGACCCAAAGGATCTAGCCACGGCCCTGATGGTATTGTGGTCCCGACACACTGTCGGGATGCCAGTGATCCAAAACCAAATGAATTCCTTCTGCACGCACGACTCCATCTTCAAGGGTTTAATATGGAGACGCATGCCCAAGTGTGTGACAAACCCTAACTCCTTGGTGCGGAGTGCTTCATCCGAATCTCCAAAAAAGATCACAGCTTTACGTTCCTGGAATTTGTATATATCCACCGCACTCTGGAAACTATGCTTGAGGGTCGCAAGAACTTCAGGCCACCTAAGAATCTGACTCCATGAGACCTCCACGACAGCATCGAGGGACTGTCTTCTGCTTCTCCTGGTCTCATCTTCTAGTCCTAGATCGACAACCGTCCGCTTGGGGACATGATGCGGCGCTCCTCTCACCGAAATCCCAGGAGCCATGGGAGGGAAGTCACGTCTGGAGGCGAGATCAAAAATCGGCGGTCTGGGTGGTGGCCCAAAACGGCACCTCTTCGCCAGGTGACCAGGACGCTTGCAGACATAGCAAACCTTCTCACTAGGGCATTGGGCTTGCCAGTGCCCCTTCGCCATGCATATGAAGCAAGAATCCTTCGGGATGTTGAAGAAAGGCCTCCTTCTCTTCTCACTCTGATCCGATTGTCTGGAAACATCCCCTCCTCCATCATCCGCCAGTGCTGGGATAACAGGTGGCGGCACCGGCGCAGAGGCGGCGGACAGGCCCGCTTGAGTCCCCGAAGAAGACGCCCCATCCGTGGAATGACCCGGCGGAACGCTCGTCGGGACCAAAGACAGGGTCTGCATAAGGGTTTCTGCGTCCTATAGGATAATCTCATCCGGAGAAGATGTCGGGTTGCTCTCATGATGGTGCACAGGTGACCTACCCGACGCAGGGTCCTCCAACCTCGCTGGGACATGCATGTCCAGCTTTCCAGAAAACTGCCCTTCCTCCGTGACATCCCCAGGCGGCGACAGGTTAACCTGTTCCTCTTCGATGTTGCCCAACACAACCCTAACGTCTGGTAAGATTCCCCAGGCGGCGACAGGTTAATCTAGGTCAACTCTTTACTTGAGTACACAAAGCTAGGGTTAACCTTCATAATCATCATGGGTCTACATCTTTAATAATCACATAGCTAATTGACCTTTGATCATATTAGATGTCCAAATGGTCTAATCAATTAAACCATCAATTATATAAGGAATTCAAAAGAATTGACCAATTAAACTTTCAATTCCACAAAGTGACCAATTGAGTTAACTATTGAAATCTTCAATTGCATTAAGTATCCAAATGGGTTCACCATATTGGACCTTCAATTACATGAGATATTCAAATAGATTAACCATGTTGATTTTTACAAAGTTAATTAATTAGACCCTCATTGATCTTGGTTCTCATACATCAATTGGTTGAAAACCATTTGAACAAGTTATACTTGAAAACAATTGGACAAGGTAGGTATTGAAAACCGTTAGCACTTTGGTCTCCAAACGGTCTTGAGACCGTTTGGTCCAAACCTTCTCAAAACCGCATGGACCAAAAGGGCACTTCAACACTCAATCGACTCAATGTTTCAATCCATGAACCAATTATAAATTGAACCACTACAGCATTCACCAATTGAACCACTGAATCACCATTCAATTAGACATTCAATTTAGGGTTTTGAACCCAATTGAACTAGGTTTGATAATCAAGAAACCATCACTTAGGGTTTGAAATTGAGGATCCATCAATGGTTGACATTGTGGAACCAAATCAATTGAAATCAATGAATTATCATCATCACATGATATGACCTGACCTCAAACGGTCTTGGATGACCACCAAACGGTCTTGAGACCATTTGGTTGATCTCCAAATGGTCTTGAGACCATTTTCCCATTCCATCATCAAAATCCATGACATTCAATTAGGGTTTTGGACCATTGGATTGATTATCAAATTAGCACTTAGTTGCAATTCAATTTGGTACCTTTGGACCTTCAAACACTTAGCCATACTTAACCCTAGACCCCCAAACGGTCTTGGGTGACCCCCAAACGGTCTTGAGACCATTTGGGTGATTCCCAAACGGTTTTGAAACCGTTTGGGTCAATCAACCCAAAACATCATCTCAATTAATTTCAAAATCAGCACTTAGCCGATTAGGGTTTGCAATTAAGGAATCATTCACAATTGAAACCTTCAAGATCAACCAATTGAAGCCATTGGATCAAGATCCAAGTGCCACAGCATATATCTTCAAATGGTCAACCATTTCAAATGGTCAACCATTCTAAACAGTTTGGAACCCAAACCACCAAACGGTTTGCAAACCGTTTGGTCACCAAACAGTTTGGTGAAATTGTTTGGTCCCAACATTGAAACGGTTTGCCCTAGATATTTGGGAAGGTGTGTGCTTATGATGATGTCATCATCATCAAGTTCCAAACTCATGAAATCTACTATGATTTCCATGGAGATTGCATCAATCAACCAAACTTAATTTTGAAAAAGTAGAAATAATCACCAATTGATAAGGAATTGATTGCAATAATAAAATTAAGGGTTCAAGTTATAAAACCCGCCTCCAATTGAGCTCCAAAGCTCCAAGTTCACGGCAACAATGGTGGAGGAAGCTCTTACAACTCCCCCTAGTCTCGTCCTCAAGATTTTGGTTGAAAAGATTGGCTAGGGTTGAAGAGGAGATCGAAATAAGAAGAAATCAATTATTTATTTTCAATTTCCATCATGGAATCAAGGAGAAA
Organism: Alisma plantago-aquatica; assembly: GCA_963693085.1. Taxonomy (NCBI): domain Eukaryota; kingdom Viridiplantae; phylum Streptophyta; class Magnoliopsida; order Alismatales; family Alismataceae; genus Alisma; species Alisma plantago-aquatica. The sequence continues at coordinate 1,913,135,598 of OY856409.1, read as the reverse complement.
GGAGGTTAAGAACCTTACCAACAGGTAGGGAGTCATCCTCCTAGTCCTCCCAAGCTCCTTGGTAATTTTCCAAGCAAAGGGAAGAAGTGCAAACGAAAAAGCCATTCATTTGGCTTGTAAAGGGTCTTTTTATAAGAAATTCAAGGAGAGAGAAAGTGCCTTATAAAAATTCATTTAATCCCAAAAATGGTGTCGCCTCTTCCCCCTCAACTCCTTGGCCACGAAGACATCTTTTTTGCCTATTATTCCTCTCAATTATCCATGATTTAAAGAAAAGCAAATTAAGCACCTCAAATCATATTATACTAATATCCATATGTGAGTGAATATTTCTTTTTCTTATAATAATGGTGAGTGGGATTTCACCTCCTTAGGATATGTTCGTGCCTTTGCAAGGCTTTAAGATCATCCATACACATCTGAATCCAACCATTTTAATTTTGGTTGAAGGCCCTTTAATTCATACATTCATTTTTGCCCTAAATTAAATTAGGGTTTCAATTAGGATTAAATCTTGACTATTTTAATATCAAGATTCTCTCTCCTCCAACTTAATTCAAATGAGGTGCCCTTCTTATTTTATTTTCTCTACATGATGCCAAGAAACATTACGGACCTTATTGAAGTGGTAATTTGCATGTTGAACCCTAGGTTTTGGGTAAATTGCACATTACACCAAAACTAAGTTTTAATGCACAAGGATTGCTTTACAAGCTTAATCTTGGTGCCCAACCTTATGGAAACCATACCACTACATCATATTCATTATTATGATGTCTCAACATCAGATGAGCATTTTATCATGTGCAATTTGCAAGTTAACCCCTCAACTTGGGTAATTTGCACTTTAGTCCAAAATAAGCAAGCATTGCTTCAACATTGTTCAAATATGTCCAAAATTGAAACATAAGTTTCTCATGACCCCTAATTACTTTTCCCAATATAAGATTAAGCATATACTCAACCTTATTAGGCAAAACATCTAGACCCAGGTCAGGGATGTTACAGAACCCAAAGGACAACGTGAAGAATCTAGATGTCTTTGTCTCGTTTCGTCTCGATCTAAGTTAATCGTTTACAACCAAGAGATTGATAGGATTAATCTAAACTCATCTAGAGCATGCAAAAATAAAGGCAAGTATGAGATCTAGTTAAAGTTCAAAATCTAAGATTATCAGATGATGATGGATCACTGGGGTGATGTAGATATTCACCACCACTACACATGCATTGTACATGTACCAACATAGCAAGACCTGTAAGCAAGATACATGGATGTTGTGCAATGTCGATGCCCTCTTAGACAAGGAGCATTGCACACATCCTTCACAGGTTGAGTAGCTCCCATCCGGTACATATTTGCATGTCAATGGAGACATGTGCTCTCCGAAGGGAGGTCTGACTCAACCTTGTGAAGCGTGCATCGAAAGACTAACAAGCGAGCGATATTATCAATTCGATTAGTATCCTTATAGACTATCCCTCTTTTGAGGACATAGCTACGAGAAACGTGGGAGTGTTGTAATTCCAGCCATCCTCGGACGAATGGTCACTTACTTTGCATCACTCCCTTCACAGAGTGTGTTCCTCGACCTATCAAGATTATACTTTCATACGTTAACTGATTCTATTTCATAGTATGAAAGTACAACGATGGGGTGAGTTTACTCCACTCCTTGAGAGGCGTTCTTAGATACCAAAACAGATGTGTGGTGGATACACACATCAAGAACCAACGCTAAATCAGTAATCGAGTCTCAAGAGTAGACGTAGACAATCCACAATAAAAGACAACAGATCATGCAAGAAAGCGGCCAACATTCGAGCATGCAATGAAACGATCGGCATTGAATCAAAAAGATAACATTTTTATGTACATATTACAAAGCATGGGTAGCGGGGCTAGTCCCCGCACCCCAGTGAATTACACTATTCGTTCATCATAGAGGGAGCAATAAAGACAGAGAAGAAAGATAGAACGAGCATTGTCGGAGCAGAAGAGTAGATCTGCGACAGCCCGGTGTAGATCGCCCCAGTCTTCGGGACTGCTCCGACTTGGTCGATGAAGTCCGTCTCTTGTTGCCTTGATCTTTGTGTGCACCTCTAAAGATGTACGAGTAGGGCCAGGCAGAGCTTGGTGGGGATGAGGTAACAGTGGAGCAGCCTTGCGGCCTCCCGGATCTTATGCCCAAATGAAGACCCTACTGGTCCTATTTATAGGCTTGGATGGGGTCTTCAAATTTTTATGTGAAAATACTTTAAACAGTCTTGGCTCCAAACGGTCTTGGGTCCAAATGGTCTTTGCCCCATACGGTCTTGGGTCCAAACAGTCTTGACTCCAAACGGTCTTGGATCCAAACGGTCTTGGGTCCAAACGGTCTTGGCAATCGATCTTCATCCAAACGGTCTTGCTATCCAATCGATATGGAGTTTTAACAGTTTCGGGATCCAAACGGTCTTCATTTTCAAATGGTCTTGTGTCCAAACGGTCTTGGCCTCAAACGGTCTTGGGTCCAAACGGTCTTGTGCCTCGGCGTCCAAACGGTCTTGAGACCGTGAGGCTTCACACGGTCTTAAGACCGTGTGACCTCACGCAGTCTTGAGACCGTATGAAGGGTAAAATCAGATGGATGGTCAAACCGCGAGGAGATGTAGATATGTTAACGGATGGATGAGAATGATTTGCATAGAAGGAGGATAAGATCAAATAAACTAGTAATAAGAGCTATTATAGCACTATTTTCATGAAACTGAGGAGACACTCAGAGTAAGCCAAAACAAGGATGGATCAGTCGATATGAGGCACAAAATTCCTAAAAATGGCGACTGTGAGGATGAATTTGGAGGATTCATCACTTACCTGGAGCAAAATAGATCCTAACTTAGTATCCTTGATCTTAATCAAATCATATGTTCCTAAAAAATTACATGATTTCTATTAATTATCATCATTATTACACCCTAAACCTTAATTTGAGTCCTTTAAGAAAACATGATATGGATTTTCAAAATCAGGGTTTGAAAACACTGAAATCGGATTGTATTTAAAAAATCCTTTCCAACAACTATTTATATGCATTTTCCTGACCATCCAATCAATTACTATGATTTATTAAACTTCTGACCAATCAGAAAAATTGAGAAAATTCACGTGTAGATCTTATCCACATAATTCATACTGGGCCAGGACCTACTCTCACATGGTCCAATCGGATGTTGCCATCATAGAAAAAGGGTCGACTCAGTCAGCATGCTAGAGAGGAAGGGTGCCCTAAAAACCCCGATGTACCCTTAACAGAGCGTGACACATCAAAAGCAAGATCAGGGATAAGAACGATAAAAGTCAGTTGTCTATCTTCTTTGATCAAACGACAAAAAGACGAGCTTTTCAGATGCTCCGGGATCGGGAAAACTCGTGACGGAAACCCACCTGCTTGCGGACTCAGTCCAGAAACCATCACCATCGCCATCTTCATGATTCTCCAGTCACGAAGACCATATAGTAGACAGGTCCTGAGGCCATCAGAGAAGTAAATATGGTGTTTTGCCATGGAAACATAACCATGGGTGCCAAGAGAGGCCAACAACTGATAACTGAGCGGAGAAAGCATACAAGTCGAAACTTGATTTCAAATCTAGCAGATTGCGAAGGAAGAAAGCAACATAATATGATGGCGTTGTCAATAGCAAAACCGAGGTCAGGGCAAAATCGAGGATCCTTGTACAACTCCACGCTGCGACGCTCACGAACTGCAGTAGGCGGTGAACAAAAAATTGAAAAGAGGGAAGCGTGATTCTTACACTTGTTGACGGATTCTCACACACGATCATCTTCACAAGGTCCTAGAGAGGTGATTCACACCTGAGCCAACATTCAAGGCGGCAGGGATCACCCTGATGATCCCTCAGAGCCGACAGAACATGGGTAGTGTTCTGGGATGAAATCGTGGGGATGAGAAAAGCCACGTTCGTGATTATAGGGTTTTTGGGTGACCGGTGATCCCTGTTCAGAGGTCAAGGAGGGCTAGTATATATACTGTGAGGGCCGTTGGTGGCAATGATACCTATCGCGAGTCTAGTTGAACGGAACCAGGGAGAGTTCCGGAGTCTGCAGGGATGGGGTCTCTGATAAAGGAGCCTGATAAATTCGTGACTGGTAGGGCCAGGGACGAAGCGGAGAACCTTCTGGAGATGGGATTTGCTTGCGGAAGCCACTGAGGCAGAGATGCAGAAATCGGGAGAAAGAAAATGAAGAAAACGGAGTCCAAGCGGGAGTCGATTCGGGTACGTTCCACAGCGTGCGTTTGGCACCGGAGTGGGATTATGGACATTGTTAGTTGGGGGTTAGTGGTCTATATGATATGTCATAGTAACATTGGCTTACAACATTGTTAAAATAATATTGAAAAAAGTAATATAAATGTATATACTAACAAACAAAAATAACAACATGGGTTATTACAACAACATGTCCGACAAACAAAAATAATATGGGTTATTACAACAAAATGCCAAAAGGAAATTGTTTCATATGAACACTGAATGTGTAATTACCTGTAAACGAAGGAAACATAGTCAATCAAATCCAAACTGGCATTCATTGCACTAAGTTATTCAAGTTGTACCAACATCCTCGGGTACTTTGCATGTATCTTCTGAATGTATTGTGCAATTATGAGATGTGTCTTGTTGGTTAACTGGATGTTGTTGTAGTCCTGGTGGATAAGTTCGCGGGCTAGTCCAGAAAGTCTTTGGAACTGCATCCACAATTTTTAAAATTTTCCATCTCGCCTTAAACACTCCCATGCTAATATCAGTTCTGCCAGTTATCTCATGGAACTCGGCTATGGCATCACGCCAACTCTGTCGTGCAGAAGGACCACGTAGTTTGCACAAGTAATACTGTCGACCTAACATTGTTCCTAGCGCCGCATCACATTTTGGATCCCATACTTATTCATTATATTTGTTAAACTGAAAAATACATGTGTAGTTGATAAAGAAACATTCGTGATCTATATAATCTAGAATGACAAATTGTATAGCTAAATGGTATTTAAAATGAAGTATCGTCTAAATAATCTTAGTACATGTCCAACATTTGAGATGATAGCAGGAAAATACCTTTCAATTATACATTATTTCGCACTAAGTGTAGTACGTAGTGAAATAAACATGCGGTACATTGATAAAGACAAATTCATATAGAGTAGTGTAGCAAGGTAAGTAGATGACCATTTGGTGAGTCGTCATGCTTCAGGAGTTATTGCGCTGGCCTAAAGAAGGCAATGGAAACATTCGGTAGATAGAAGATTGTATTTTTGTCATCAAGGAAATGAAGTCTGATTTGGCATAATATGATTTGTTCGGTTCAGTTTGCTCAAGCACTGAAAAACCTAGACTGGTTACTAAATTCAGCTGGAATAGTCACAAGATGCAGTCTGATTTAATTTGGCAACTGTAACAGTAGCCAAACAAAACTATACTGCATCATGCGCCTATTCCAGCTAAATTTTGCAATCAGCAAAGGTTTTTCATTGAATGACCAATGTGAACTATACAACTCATATCATGCTAATTGGACTCCACTTCTTTGGCGACAAAAATGTAGTCTCTTTCTACCATATGTATCAATTGCATTTTTTTGGCCGACACAACATCTCGTGGTGCATGACTACATTTGCACACCCAATTGTTCCCTTGCACGATGACTTTAAAAACAAAACTCTCCCACTACTCGGAAGAAGAAGGGTTTTGTTCGACCGCTCTCTTGGTTGTCTGACAAATTTGGTCATCTGACATAGGCCCCTCGCTATAGATACACATCAAAGCCTTGTCGTATTCTTCAAACTAAGCGCGTGCTGCTGCCATTTTTACTTTATTTAATTCGTCTATCTTTTCCATTGGCTAGTCGAAAAGTAGCGGCATGTGTTGATGTTTACGAGGTGTTGGTGAAGAAGAAGAATAGACTGAGTTTTCATTGATACACCATATATACTTTGACCAGTCTAGGGGTATCCCATCTACATCACATTCTATTTTTGACCAATCTACTATGGCTTTCGTCGACTTATCCTTACGCTTTGCGAAGCGCATGAACTTTTTATTGAATTTATTATTGTGCAACATCTACAGGTTGTTCCAAAATGAATGGTCAAAAACACATGGATAAACATTATGATAAATTTTGACAATTCGAAGATAATAGGTAATAGCCTTTGTCTTAACGTTTACACATATCATATTAAGTTGGGGTACATAAGCTAAGCATGGGTTATTACAACATGTTTGACGTTTGAATAAAATTTTGCAATCAACATCGTTCAAATATAAATGGAACATAAATTTCATGGAGTCATTGGATGTGATGGTGTACCCAATAGAAGATTATAACTATCCTCTAACTTGTTAACCTTAGTGTAAATTGTATCGTACTGGTACTGGTATGATTTGTAAACCTCTTCAGCATCATGATGGATTTCAACAAAATCCTTCATGTTCATTGCATGACCCTAGACATACTTGCACTCATCAGTCAATACCTTAATCTCAACATTCAAAGGAGTTGGTGGTGGGGGTAGGGATATGGGGAGTTGGATGAAGTATGTGGCGCCATGATGACTGGGAGCAGAAGAAGACTTGAGGTCGTAGTAGTAAGCTATCACGCCGTGGTACGCTCTGATACCATGAAGAAATGCAAGATGAGACTGCGAGAGAAATCTCTCTTTCTGTTATATTACTGAATGTAGATACAGTGTCTTATATAGAAGAGATTAGAGGAGAGAAGTGCAGACGTGCAGCCGAAATAGGGGCTGAGTTGTTACATGGTTGTTACAGATCCGCTATTCTAGCGCATGATGAACATGACCAGTTCCTGGTTGTTGAGATATGCTCTTTGAATACGTGTCATTATGACTGCCCAATGAAAGTATTTGCAACGGTCTTTTCTCTATATTGTAATATGTGGATTAGTGTTGGTGAACATATATCCATGTCATAGTCAATAATAACTTGTCTTTACGGCTGTTACGTGTCTAACCTCTTTGGTAGAGTAGATGTAATACATTTCTCCTATTTTTTGCTAAGAATGCCGAAATCATACAACCCGGCATCTTCTGTATTTATCCGCAATGTGGCCAGAAGACCACAAAACACCTCCTACCTTCAGATTCATCCCTTGACATCTAAGTACATGTAATAGTATATTGAAAGTAAGCCAACCATGTAGGGATTTAGTTAAACAAATGATTCATGCATCTTCAAATTTAAACATACATCATAATTCATAATCAGCAATTTATTGGATTTTACATTATGACGTAATGTAACCTTCATCCTCTTTTGTTGAATCACTATCAATCGGCATGTGATGTTTTTTGTAAAGATAGTCACGTCTTATACTAAGTGTCATAATTTCAGTGACATACCTATGTGTATCTACTCTTGTGGAACATAGAAAATCACAACATGAAGACCAGTGCTTCCTTTCATTTTGTGCATATACTAGTTGTGTTACCATAGCATCCCTAATTGCAGTCAAGGTTGTAACGGTATGTTGTACTCGTTGTGTGGGTAACATCATACAACACCTATTTTCAACCAGACCCCTACCACACATAAAATACGGCCTGTGTGGATTGTTATCTTTGAAACAACCATTTTCTACATATGTTCCATCCATATACACTTGAACGGTGCAACGGATTCCACATGGGCAGACAGGCATTCCGGTATCCATTCGAAGCCAAACCTATTGATAAAAAAATAAGGACACACTCAAAAGTAGGCAGTATACCAAGCATCTAAGTACGCATCAAATTAAAAAAGGGGATAAGTCAAACATGTTGTAGAACATGTTTCAATGTCTGAAAGTTATACAAAATATGAAATTCAATGATTTTCCCACATAGAATTGGCAAGTCTTTTGTGCAAAACATCTCCCTCCCTAGCATCAGCCGGCTTGTTTGTTGGAGAGAACTCAAATCATTCAAGATGTCACGGGTATTATGAGGGTCATCCAAGTTTTTATCCATCAAAGGATCATCATCATTTTGGTGTCGGATAAAATTGTGGATGATATAACAAGTTGTTACTATGCGAGATTATGAATGCACAGGAGAAGTCGCTCCTTTTCGAAAGTAGGAAAACCTCTTCTTCAACACACCAAAGGCTCGTTCAATAGTATTATGGAGTTGAGCATGTCGGTGGTTGAACATCTCCTTCTTGCTGGTGTATGAGTTTTTGTTACCCCAATACTCTATTATATGGTAAGCTACGTTTCGATATGGTGCAAGAAATTGGCATGAGTTGGCGTACCCTGCATCAACAAGATAATACTTTCCAGTGGGTACTTTGAAACCGCTTGTGATTGTAACTGTGTGTAGTACTCGTTGGTCAGCTGTAGAGCCCTCCCAACCAGTCATGATATATGTAAACTCCATTGTGAAGTCTACTACAGCCATGACATTCATAGAAACATTCCCTTTTCTATTTCTATAATGGTTTTGCTTATCGCGCTTCACCAAAACAGGGATGTGTGTCCCGTCAATTGCGCCAATGGCATCCTAAGACAAGTATATACGAAACTTAGTGAGGACGAAAGTGGTTATACAAGCAACGGAATCCACAAGGTCAACAAATTGATGGTCGTACCTTGAAGTAAGGGTAAAATCTTATACACTCAAGTATGTGTCGGTGTGGAGTTGTTGACGCAGTTTGCATCACAACATATTCATTGCACAAAGCACACACTGCATCCAATACCTCATTAAACTTTCTACTTATGGTCTCACCACTATGAATGTAATCCTCAGCCAGAACACGGTTGGTATGGCTATGTCCAACCATTTGAAGGAAGTAGCATACGGCTTCCACTGATGGCACACCTCTGATACTTTTCAACAAACCACACTCCTCAAGTTTGTCCACTAAGGATAAAATCATGCCAGGTAGAATGCGGTACAGGTCATACGCCCTCCTTTCATGGCCAGTTATTATTTCTAAAACCTTTTGATTGTCGCCCCTACTACTAACCGATCTCGATATTGGTTGTTGTGTGGCTCCGTGGGTTGAATTATCCATGATATTGTGAGATATTTGGTTTGCTATTTGGTCGGCTATTGTGTTAGCAATGGCATTAGCTAGACCGGACATAAGATCCAAAATTTGTATAATGTCATCAGATATTTGAGGATGTTTAATACTGGCCATGATGTCTATAATTAAAAGTAATTACCCGCATAACAAATAAATACAGAGATTGCATATATGAAATCACCATGATAAACATACATATTTGTTACTTACTATGAAAATTAAAATGATATTGATATGTTTGTAATCATTGAAAACATTACAGAGTACCAAATTTAGAAATTGTTCCCAAAGCAAGCAAATATTTCAACATCAAATTTAGAAATTGTTCTTAAATTAAAGGCAGACTACCAATATAGTTCTTAAATTAGACAACCTCACAAGAATGACTAAGGGGCAGGGCCTCTATTATTACCACTCGTTCTACTAAACGGTGAAGGTGGTGATTGTGAATATGGTGGTGTGAAGGGTGTTTGTGATCTAGAAGTTATGTTCTTCATTTCCCAAAGGTCTTGCAACCAAATGGTAATTTTTGTGGGGTATCTAGAAGGCTTAGGTAAATGTTACAATTTTTTTACTCCTTTATGGCATGCACAAGAGTGGTAAATATAGGGACAGGGGCGTCAGGGTAAGTTGCATGAAAATGGTGCAAAATTTTTTGATACTCATCTTTGTCATTAGATCTACCGGAAATATCGCTGCCCATCTCATGCACCTTTGAAAACACCTTTGTGAATTCAGAAACAACATCATTAGTAAGGCCAAAACTGTCCTGTGTCGTTGAGGCTCGCTTCTTATGTCTGTGTGTGGTAGGAGTCCTTGCACCAACACCTTGGTTGTCAGTTTTGTTGTTGTTGTCCTCACTTTGCATCCCAAAATAACTCATATCTTCAGTAAGACCGGTTGGTTCTGGGCTGACAAATGTATCAGATGCATCTAAGTCAACAACGACATCATCTTTAGATGGAACATCAGAAGGAAGTTAACTATTCATTGAGGACATTGCATGATGCCCCCTAGCAGTGTTCCTCCCACCCATCATCTCGACTTTGTAGTAGTGGTAGAATGATCTGGTGATCAATCTCGCTAGTTCCTTATTTCCCTACAATGGTCAAGCACTACTGATTAGGTCAATTTTAATAACTTTAAGTGAATATTTAATATTTAGGGGGGGTGTATCATTGGACATACCGCAAGTGTCTCCCTCCACTCTAGGGTGTCAGGTAGTATTGGCTTGTACCTGCTCTCATCCCAGTCAACACCACTTTTGTTGGTCACCAATCTTATCTTTACAAAGTCTCTCTTGGGGTTCTTCCACTGAGTTTTAACTTGATCCATTGTACCATCCATCCTCCCCATCCTTTTCTGCCAATCGCGTAGCATCTCCCTCCATGCGTCCCTAGTAAAAATTCCATCGATGCACCTACCCAGGTCATATTGTCTCCTCAATGCCGAAACTAAAGCTTCATCCGACTCTTTGGTCCATACAATACGGATCTTTGGGTCCGGTGCAGACATAGTACCAATGGCACTGCAATAGATCACTATAGTCAGGGTGTTTAAACAAAACCTTTATACCGACCTAGTTTGGGGTTGTTTGGGGTAGTTTACACAGCAATAACTTGAATTAAAGTAGTCTATTATAGTAAGAGCTTATTAAGGTTCAATGATTAACTAATAATATATAACATTGATTAGGGTACTATTTAAGGTCATACAGCCCATTGTAAGGGGAAAGGTGACACATAATTTGTTCCATATAAGTAGTTTGTTCCAATTACTAGTTTGTTATTACAATCAATATTAGTTCCATGATATTCGAATGAGATTGCATATATGCAATTAAGCAAATAACAAATAAACCATTAAATGAAACAGAACATGGCATACAAACAACAACCAAGGGAAACAACACTAATATTTTGTTCCATCATACAGAAATTGGTTTTTTTCCTGTACAAAATCATATAGACCACATTAAAGAGAAATAGGAAACATATGTGTTCCCATCATAGAGAATCAATTAATAACAAATAATGGTGATTAGGGTAGGTGTAAAGGTCATGTGTTTTGGTAAACAAGCAAATAACAAAGAAACCATTCAATGAAACAGGAGACATATTTGTCCCCATCATAGAGAATCAGTTACTCACATATGACAGTGACATTCCAAGTTCAAAATACATAATTAGTTTGTATGACAGTGACATTCCAAGTTCAAAATACTCACATATGACAATGACATTACAAGTTCAAAATACTCACGTATGACAATGACATTCCAAGTTCAAATTACTCATATATGACAATTACATTCCAAGTTCAGAATACTCACGTATGACAGACAATGAAGATGAATATTTTTTTTGTACCAGCATACAGAAATAGTTTGTTGTTTTGTTCAAAATCAATGAAAAAGTTCAAAATCAAATCCAGAAAAATAATGCCCTATTCAATCATGGAATAGCATAAAAAGGCTCGATGAGTTATTTCAGCATTGATGATTCTAATAGAAAACAACAGACATAATGAATTCCCTGCTATCTGACATAGAAATATAAGTAATAGAGTAGGCATAATAAGCAATGAGGACAACATTAATGATTCTAATAAAAAACAACAGACATAACGAATGGCCTACTATCTGACATATTAAACTGAACAAACATACATATTTTGGTCAATCATTATAGTTGAATAGGCTATGTTTATGAACAAAGAAAATGTACACTACAAATAATAGGTTCCAACTTAAATAAACATATTATATAATAGGTGGAGTCTAATTTTGGTCCAACATAATAGACCTAGTTCAAGGGATCAGACCTCATTCAAGGGATAAGACAAGGTTCCAACTTAAATAAACATAATACATAATAGGTGGACTAGGTAAATATTGACTTGTTTATGAACACAGAAAATATTCAATACACAATCGTAATGCTGAACAGGCTATGTTGGACATGAAATTCAACCAATCATTCAGGGTAAATCATTTTAATTTATTTGGTATGATGGTATAATGGTCAAATAATGACATAATAATTTAATTGCTACTCAATGAAGCTCAACCACGCATTCAGACCTCATCCAAGGGATCAGAGCACTTAAACTGAACAAATATACATATTTTGGTCAATCATTATAGTTGAACATGCTATGTTTATGAACAGAGAAAATATACACAACACAATAATAGGTTCCAACTTAAATAAACATAATACATAATAGGTGGAGTCAAATTTTGGTCCAACATAATATACCTAGTTTAAGGGGTCAGACCTCATTCAAGGGATCAGACAAGGTTCCAACTTAAATAAACATAATACATAATAGGTGGACTAGGTAAATATTGACATGTTTATGAACATAGAAAATATTCAATACACAATTGTAATGTTGAATAGGCTATGTTGGACATGAAATTTAGCCAATCATTTAGGGTAAATCATTTTAATTTATTTGGTATGATGGTATAACGGTTAAATAGTGACATAATAATTTAATTGCTACTCAATGAAACTCAACCACGCATTCAAACCACATTCAAGGGATCAAAGCACATTAAACTGAATAAATATACCAAATTTTGGTCAATCATTATAGTTAAACAGACTATGTTTATGAACAGAGAAAATATAACCTACACAATAATAAGTTCCAACTTAAATAAACATAATACATAATAGGTGGAGTCTAATTTTGGTCCAACATAATAGACCTAGTTCAAGGGGTCAGACCTCATTCAAGGGATTAGACAAGGTTCCAACTTAAATAAACATAATATATAATAGGTGGACTAGGTAAATATTGACCTATTTATGAACATAGAAAATATTCCATACACAATTGTAATGTTGAACAGGCTGTGTTGGATATGAAATTCAGCCAATCATTTAGGGTAAATTATTTTAATTTATTTGGTATGATGGTATAGTGGTTAAATAATGACATAATAATTTAATTGCTACTCAATGAAGCTCAACCACAAATTCAGACCTTATTCAAGGGATCAGAGCACATTAAATTGAACAAATATGCCAAATTTTGGTCAATCATTATAGTTGAACAGGCTATGTTTATGAGCAAAGAAAATATACACTACACAATACTAGGTTCCAACTTAAATAAACATAATACATAATAGGTGGAGTCGAATTTTGGTCCAACATAATAGACCTAGTTCAAGGGGTCAGACCTCATTCAAGGGATCAGACAAGGTTCCAACTTAAATAAACATAATACATAATAGTTTGACTAGGTAAAAATTGACATGTTTATGAACATAGAAAATATTCAATACACAATCATAATGCTGAACGGGCTATGTTGGACATGAAATTCAACTAATCATTCAGGGTAAATCATTTTAATTTATTTAGTATGATGGTATAATGGTTAAATAATGACATAATAGTTTTATTGCTACTCAACGAAGCTCAACCATGAATTCATACCTCATTCAGGGGATCAGAGCACATTAAATTGAACAAATATACCAAATTGTGGTCAATCGTTATAGTTGAACAGGCTATGTTTATGAACAGAGAAAATATACACTACACAATAATAGGTTCCAACTTAAATAAACATAATACATAATAGGTGGAGTCAAATTTTGGTCCAACATAATAGACATAGTTCAAGGGGTCAGACCTCACTCAAGGGATCAGACAAGGTTCCAACTTAAATAAACATAATACATAATAGGTGGACTGGGTAAATATTGACCTATTTATGAACATAGAAAATAAACATGAAGCTCAACCATGCATTCAGACCACATTCAAGGGATCAGACCACATTCAAGTGAACAAATATACATATTGTGGTCCATCACAGAGGAAAAATCATGACCATGTCAGTCATTACCTATTCAAACGTCTCCTATTATGGCATAGTTGACAGACAAGGTTCCAAGTTAAATAACCATAATACATAATATTAGGTTTTTATCAATGAGAGCATACATACCTGGAACAAAGCACATTATGCAATCAAAACAAGACTGCATACGAGTCTTGTATACAATACTGAATGCAATTTAACTAATCTGACAAAGTAAGGCACTCAATCATACAGAAAATAGTATCATATTGCTTAGCAGATATACCTGGTAAGCCAAAATCTAGGTAGAAGAGGGGATGACGGCCAGTCACCAAGAAATTTTCTGGGAATACATGAAAACAAGGTAAGGGGAATATAGATTAGCTTAATGAAAGAAAGTGTCGGTACATAACATGAAGCCGTCCTACTACTACATTTGCTTAATGAGACAAAAACATGGTCACTCAGCACATACCTCTCAAGAAGATGGGAAACTTCATAATACAAGGGCTTGGCAGTGGCGGCTTCAGAGAACACTTGGTGGAGGATACGAAGTTGAATAGGGAGGAGATCAACGAAGACATGTAGCACTTTATAGAAACTACAATAGATTGTGCCCTCGCTAGGGTTTGGTCGATGCCTAGCACAGAGTGAAAAAGGGGAGTCCAGGGTCAAGAGTTAATAGGAGATGACAAGTCAGTATGCCTAACCTTGATTCTCTCCGTCTAGTATGATGATATCGTGTAGGCTGGCATCGTAGCTCGGCGATGCCAGATGAACAAGCACACCCTGAATATGAATCTGACCTTCTGTTCACCCTACGGCCATGCGCTACCATCGAGTAGGTGATTTGGTGACAACTTTAACTCATGGAGGCAATAGTTTCTCCCAATAGAAAGCAGAAGAGGGAGAGGGGAGGACGCTGAGGTCAGGTGTCTGTGTTGGGAGAGCAGAAGAGGGAGAGGGGAAAGGGGGTGTCAGGGGGTGCCACGGGCTAATCGTGGTCTCAGTAGAAATCGGGTTATGAAATGGAATCCCGACTCTCGTGGGACTGGCATGAGCCAGTTTTCGGGGTTCCGTTATCCCAGAACAGGGCCAAAACTGGATTACAAACCAAACAGAACCCAGTCCCAATTGGTTGACATTTGGCTGGGTAGACACTAGGTGACAAGCCTAAACCGGATTCCAATCTCGTGCCAAATGCAGCCATAGAGTCTGACCTAGACATAAAAAGAAAATGGCCATGTGACATATATAAGCCTGACTATAGGTTATATTAGGGTAAATGACAACATTAATGACTTAAAACTAAATTGAAATTTCTTTATGTTATTTATCTATACATATAAGGTTCAAAAGGTACCAAAGATGGAGCATAGACTAAATAGGGGGTCTAGAATCTTTCCATCTAATTAGATTTAGGTTTTGACTACATTTAATTCACAAATAACACTTGTGTCACTGCATAATTTAAATGCACTAAAAGATAAGATACATTGAATTATCCTTTACCCATTTAGTTGTTTGAGTAAATTTCGAGATTTGGAGTTCTCTTCCACTTAAGGGTTATCTTGATGGCATGTTATTTGTTGTTTGGGTAAATTTTGTCAAGGTCCATGATTTGAAATTAATTAATGGATTTTTTTATTAAAACCATGATCTTACCTTAATTTTTTTTTTTGATGTTACACTTTCCTTGTAACTCTTTGACATCTCGTATGCCTCATGTCTCATTTCTTCTAGATCATGTAGCTACAATTTCTTCTCAATCTAACGGTGTCTCCAGCCATGTCCATGCCTTTCAAAGCCCATAGTGCTATGTGTTGCATTTCCACCGGTAAATGGCAACTCTTTCCATATATAAGTTTAAATGACATTGTGCCAATCAGGGCCTTGAATGCAGCCTTATTTTCCCACAAAGCTTCATTGAGACGTAATGACCAATCCTTACGGTACGGCCTCACCGTCTTCTCAAGAATGAGCTTTATGTCCTGATTAGCTAACTCAACTTGACCACTTGTTTGAGGGTGGTAAGGAGTAGCCACGCGATGATTCACCCCATGCCTTTTTAGTAATCCTTCAAAGGTCATATGGATGAAATGGATTTTGCCATCACTAATCATTGCTCATGGTACACTGAGTCGGCTGAAGATGTTCACCTTTACAAAATCACAAACCACTTTATGATCATTTGTTCTAGTGGAAATCGCTTCAATCCACTAAGATACATAATCAATGACCACCATGATGTACACATATCCAAAGGAGAGAGGAAACAGACCAATGAAGTCAATTTCCCAAACATCAAACACCTCAACCACAAGAATGGGTGATATAGGTATCATGTATCTCTTGGAGATAGTGCCCACCTTTTGGCACTTCAAACAACATTTGCAATATTCATTAGCATCTTTGAACAAGGTTGGGCAATAGAATCCACTTTGAAGAATTTTGGTGGGTGTGCGTTTTCCGCCAAAATGACCTCCACACACACCGGAGTGGCACATGGATAGGTTCTATTATTGCTCAATTTTTGGGACACACCTTCTAATGAGTTGGTCGGGGAAATATTTGAATAGATGTGGGTCATCCCAAGAATAGTTTTTCACCATAGAAAATAGTCTTTTGTTCTCTTCTCTTATTCAAGTACTTGGTATCCTCCCACCAGCTAAGAAGTTAGCTATGTGCTTGTACCATGGTCTTTGGGTGGATGAAAGTAAGAAAAGTTGCTCATGTGGCATTGTTTCCTTGATTCGATTCATGTCATCATTAGGAGCCTCAATGCGGGAGAGATGATTGACTGTATAATTTTCCACTCACTTCTTGTCAACAATCTCCAAATCAAATTCTTGAAGCAATAGAATCCAGCGGATAAACCTTGGCTTAGAATCTTTCTTTGTCATAAGATATCTCAAGGCTACATGATCAGTGTATACCACCACCTTGTTTTGAAAGAAATTAGAATAGAACTTGTCAAGAGAAAAGATCACGACAAGCAACTCTTTTTCCGTGGTGGTGTTGTTCCTTTGGGCTTCATCAAGGGTTTTTCTTGCATAATAGATGACATGCGGAACCTGACCAATCCTTTGGCCCACCACAACCCCCACTGCCATATCTGATGTATCAGTCATGATTTTGAATGGAAAGGATAAATCCAAGGGCTACATGATAGGAGCAGAGATGAGCATACTTTAAGTGGTCGAATACTTCAACACACTTATCTTCAAATTGAATTCCACATCCTTCACAAGTAAGTGGCAAAGCGGCCTCAAAATTTCACTGAAGTCTTTGATGAATCAGCGGTAGAAACCTACATGCCCCAAGAAAGATCAGACGTGTCTCATGGTGGAAGGAATACTGGAGTGGAAATTAGACCCACTTTGTCCTTATCAACCTCAATGTTGACCTTAGAAACTCGGTGACCTAGAATAATGCCTCTAGGAACCATGAAGCGACTCTTTTCCCATGATAACACCAAATGAACCTTGCCTCATCTTTCAAGAACAGCGGCTAGATTTAGCAAATAGTCATCAAATGTTTTGCAGAAAACTGAAAATCATCTATGAAGACCTCAAAAGACAAATCAAGCATATCAACAAAGATGGATGTCGCACATATTTGAAACGTAGAAGGGGCATTGAACATCCCAAATGGCATTCTTCTATAAGCAAAAGTACCACTCAGACAAGTGAATGTCATCTTCTCTTGATCCACGAGATGAACTACGATGTAGAAGTAACCTGAGTAGCCATCAAGAAAATAGTAGAAGTTATTCCTGCAAGTCTTTCTAAGATCTGATCAATGAATAAGAGGGGAAAGTGGTCCTTGTTGGTCTTCTCATTCATATTTTTGTAGTCCACACACATCCTCCACTTTGACTCCTCTCTCACTGGCATCAACTTTCCATCCTCATTCTTAGCTACTATGATCCCACCCTTATTGGGCACAACCTAGATGGGACTCACCCAAGGGCTATCAGAAATATGGTAGATAATCTCAACATCTAGCAATTTCACCACTTCTTGTGATACGAACTCTTTCAACCTTGGATTCAACCTTCTTTGTATTTGTCATGTTAGCCTAGAATCATCTTAAAGGTAAATCCCATGAACACAAATAGAAGGGTCAATGCCCCTCAAATCAGCAATGGACCATCTAATGGCTTGAATGTTTTTCTTCAAGACCGCCATCAAGGCATCTTCTTGTTATGGAGAAAGGATAGAAGAAATGATCATTGGGAGGGTGTCACTTGAACCTAGGAAAGCATACTTCATCCCTTCAGTAAGAGACTTGATCTTAAAGACTGGAGGTTCTTCAAGGGAGTTCTTCAATGACTCAGAAATGGATGGGAGGTCCTCACTTGCACCCACCATGGCTAGCTCATATTCCTCATCCTCATCCTCATCATCATCATCATCATCATCATCGGGGAATTCCAAAATAGGCTCTAGACCTATACCTTGAGTGGTAGTTTGAATCCATGCAGGTAGGCATTCCTCTACAATCTTGTCAAGACACTCAATAAGAGAACAATCTTCCTCTGTATCACCTATCACCTTGGCCTTAGCAGAAGACTTGAAAATGTTCAATCAGATCTTCATGTGCATGAAGGTCACATACATGGTACTGGTCCTCACATGAATCATGGCATTGGCTGTAGCCAAGAAGGGCCTTCCCAATATAATAGGCACTTTCCTCGAGTCCTTTTCCATATCCAACACAATGAAATCAACAAGGAAGAATGTGGAGGTTTCATTATCAAGTATGACTAACACATCATCAACATGTCCTCTAGGCATTTTCATAGATCGGTCAGCCAATTGCAAAGTACAATGAGTTGGACTCAATTGTCCCATTTGCAGTTCAACAAACACATCATACGACATTAGATTCACACTAGAACCCAAGTCAAGAAGAACTTGGTCTATGTGGTGCGTTCCAATGTAGCAAGAGATGATGGGAGCACCGAGGTCTTTCCTTTTCCTTGGCATGGTGTGTTATAGAATTGAGCTCGCTCAGTGAGGTTGACCTTCCTTAGTGTTCTTCATGTCATTCTCCTCTTGAATGTTCATAAATCTTTCAAGAACTCGTCATAAGATGGGATTTTCTTGATTGCATCAAGTAAAGGAATATTGATCTTCACCTAATTAAAAGTGTCCATGATGTCCTCAGTGTGCTTCTTCTTCCTTCTTCTAGTGGATGGTTCCTCACGTGCATTTGGGAATGGAGGGAGTTGTGCTCCCAACTGACTCAAATCAATAGAATCCTCAATTGGTGTCACAGGAATTGCAGTATCATCACTCTACATCACAATATCAACCCAGGTGCCTATCACGGTATCCTCAACCTGAATCTCAGTATCACCATCTTTGATCATAATATTGACTCTGTCATCATTGGCTACACTATCAACATAAGTATCTCGTAGTTTCTCTAAGGTCCTACCACTTCTCAGAACTGTCACTGCCTTCACATGCTCATGGGTGGTAGAAGATGAAGCTTGTGGTGGTAGTAGTGACTGTTGAGGTGGTGGTGGTCTTGGGTATGGGGGATTTGGGTTTTAGAGAATGAATTGTGGCTAAAATTGTGGTTGTGATGGTTGTGGTGGATGGGGATTATATTAAGGAGGGGGTTGTTGGTATGACTGAGGTGGAGGTGGAGTGTATTATTGGTAGTTAAATGGGGGTTGTGGAGGTGTATGACCATAAGGGTTGGGTGGTCCTTGGTATTGGAGTGGAGCATAGGTACTTTGTGGGGTGCCCATAAAACTGCCATCATTGTTGGGTTAGGCATAGGTTGAGATGGGATCCTCCCTTCTTCATGACTATCAAGTGAAAGAGAAATATGATCTAACCTTTGCTCAAGACGGATAATCATTTGTCCATGGGAGGACACATCTTTCTTCACTTCATCAAGTCTCCTTCGCCTCCCAAGAACCTCTTCTTCAAACTTTGAGCTATACTTAGGGTATGGATGTTGCCTTGGCTATCCTTGCCCCTCTTCACTTTTTTGTTTTCAAGAGAAGTTAGGATGGTTCCTCCATTCTAGAGTATAAGAGTTGGACATGGGACCTTGGTTGTTGCGGTTGCTAAAAGCATGGAAAGCATTCACTTCTTCATCCACGACATTAATTGCCATTGTAGTTTGGCTAGTAGAACCTCCAGCTTGGTACTTCAGCATGCTCATCATATCATCCATCATCTTCTTCATTTGGGGGTTGGCTTCTGTTCTGACTGGGGCTATAGGAGGGGGAGGAGGAATGTAGTTCTGGTCATAGTTCTCCCCTTTACTTGAAGCTCAGTGGCGAGAGTTCTCTACAAGATGCTCAAATAGGGGCCAAGACTCCTCTGGTGGCTTTATCATGAATGTACTTCCACATGAGGAATCAACAGTAGTCTGACTCAACTCAACCAGCCTAGTGTAGAACGTCTGAACAAGCTACCACTGAGGTACTTCATGATGAGGGTGGTTACGTAAGAGCTTTTGGAACCTTTCCCAAGCTTCATGGAAGGGTTCATTCTCTTTTTATGTAAAGGAGGTAATTCATCTCCGCATCTGATTCAACTTGGTGATCGGGTAGAACTTCTTAAGGAACTCATTCTTCACCGCATTCCATGTCACTAACTCAGGATTGAACATGTACCACTCCTTAGCTTTTTCTTTCAGGGAAAAAGGAAAGAGGGTTCTTCGGATTGAGTCATCGGTGGTGGCGGGTGTGCGGAAAGTGGAGCAAGTTTTAAGAAAAGCATATATGTTGTGGTAGGGATTCTCATTCTCCATCCCATAGTAAGTAGGAAGGAGTCTGAGAAGGGATGGTGGAATGTAGAATTGTTGACTCGACATTTGGTAAACAAGGGTGGTGATTGGGGAGTTGTAGTTCCTCGGGGTGAAGTACTCGTGGAGAGGGTAGTTGGGTTGTGGTTGAGCTTCGCCATTATGACCCGGATTGTCCATTTCATTTGATTGGTGTTGTTTGTGATAGTGTTGGTGTCTTCTTCTACCTATATCAGGGTCATAGGGAACTGAGTCGGTACAAGCAGAACACGTACTGCTCATGCACAGTTGTCACTTGCAGAATACATAAACAAGTAACAAGAGCCAAGTTAGATAGATAGTATGCAAGAGTAAACAAAGACTAAAGAATAGCAATGATGAGGGCAGTAGGAAAAGCTAAGCTACACTAACTATCTAGGTCGAGCGCCTCTACTCCCCAGCAATAGTGCCAGAAAGCATGGTGCAATTTTCCACGCACGTGTGATCTTTTGAATTTACAAGGCCCCAAACAAGATTCACTCACAACTAATAAAATATGCTCCCACAAGTGCACGGGGTCATGTTGTAGTATAGGTGAGAGGCAAGTGATGGGGGTCGATCCATTGGGAGAGAGGAGCACTAGAGCTAAGTTAAGGTAGCTACGTTCCTAAAGCAAAGAGTAGGGTTTTAGGGTTTAAAAGTGGTTTTGGTTGGTTACACTAAGATTGCAAGAAATTAACAAAAAGACGGAAAATAGATTACCAAAAACCCTAAATTACCCTAAGCAAGTTAAGACTAGGAAGCTATGCAAAATGATTGTTGTAGTATAGGTGAGAGGCAAACAAAGGGAGTTGATCCACATGGATAGAGGGGACACTAGAGCTAAGTTAAGGTAGCTACGTTCCTAAAGCAAAGAGTAGGGTTTTAGGGTTTAAAAGTGGTTTTGGTTAGTTACACTAAGATTGTAAGAAATTAACAACAAGAAGGAAATTATATTACCAAAAACCCTAAATTACCCTAAGTAAGTTCAAACTAAGAATCTAGGCAAAATGATTAACTAAACAAGATCAAGGAGGGATTACAACTAAGCAACACTAGACTTAGCAATTCAAATTAGCAACTAAGGGATAAGTTAAGCACTAGAGCAAGCAAGAAGCTAGATCATCACTAGCTAACAGGATTAACACTAACAAGCTCTAAAGAGCACTAACTACTTAGATAAGACATAGCTATCAAGAACTAAGCAATTAACTAAGAAGCAACAAAGGCAATTAACTAAATTAGCATTAACAATCTAATAGGAAAAGGTGGGTTTCAAGCAATGAGATGGATAGGTGGGCCATTTGGGAATGGTACTTTGATATTAGTTGGGGGATGTTACATAACAAGCAAGTTTTATATCTTCAAACTAGATTGCCAAGCCAAACAACAAGGCAAGTGCTATTTGAATCTACCCTATGCTACCAGTTGGGAAACTAGGGCTAGGTGTAATTCTAATAGGACTTGGCAAGTGTAGGTTTCTAGGGGAAGTGGTATAAGGGAAAGTGAGAGTCAAGGGTAGTAATGGGAGTAGAGATGAGGGTGTTTCACCTCATGTTACACACCATCTTTCCTTTAGAAAACTTTAGGCAATTGTACTAATCACACTTACACTAGCTACTTAAATCTCACACCTACTTGTAGGAGAAGGGAGTTGTATGTGGGAACAAAGGGTGTTAGGTATGGATCCATTAATTGGACCTAGGAGAAATTCTTAAGATAGCCACATACATTCCATTTTCCCCTAGCAGCTAGGTGTCTTCAAGCATCATACAACAAGTAATCCATGTTTAAAAGCACAAACCACAAGCAAGATAATGGGAAATGAGATAGAAGCAAGAGGCAATCATCATACAATGGAAATATGTTCATTACAAGTTATTTTCCCCCAACATGGTATCGAAGTAATATTGTAACCCCAAATAGCCCACCACTAGGGGCTTAGTTAGACATGATCATACAAAAGAGCAAAAAGGAAAGATAAAGAAGTAGATTGCCATGGAGCTCGTCGAAGTTTCTTGGAAAGATCATGTTGGATAGCACGACTATGCTAGTGGGGTTGTTGTAGCTTGTCAAGATGAGGATAAATATGTAACTTTTACATTGGCGAGAATGATCA
The DNA here is from genome assembly GCA_963693085.1 of Alisma plantago-aquatica. Taxonomy (NCBI): domain Eukaryota; kingdom Viridiplantae; phylum Streptophyta; class Magnoliopsida; order Alismatales; family Alismataceae; genus Alisma; species Alisma plantago-aquatica. The sequence goes on along the minus strand of OY856409.1, from coordinate 1,913,112,767 downwards.
ATCCTTGGCACCACAACTGTGATGGGGTTTTCAGTGGCACTTTGAGCTTAAAACTTCATGATCCATGGACTTCTTTGCTTGATCTTGACTCTTGGCCACTAAGGGTAGGTTGATGGAGCTTTGGGGTCTTCTTTGAACCCCCTCCATGGACATAGGAATCAAAAACACCTTCCTTCTCTCTCATCCATCCAAGGCATGGTCCAAGTACTTAAAAAACATGCAAAGAACGTCCAGAAGTGAATTTGACAGTAATATGCATATTGAGGGAATTAACTTGCATTCTAATAGGTTTAGATGTGATTGAGATGCAAAAAGACACGAGATGAGGCCTGAAAATAGGGTTGCATCAATACCCTATGTGGTTGGTTGACTTTGGTGTATGTTGACTTATGATCCCCTTCTCTACGGTCGATGATTCTTGAGGTGTACCTAGTGGTATTGGCGGTCGATGAACCAAGAAACCCGAGGATTGGTTGTAAGTGATTGATGGCTTTTGATCCTCTGCGATGGTTGAGCTTTTGGACCAAGTATCCCTTCGACCGATAAGTTTTCCATAGACCAGGTTGGTCATTGAGTTTTCTTGGTGTTGTCACCCTGGTTGCATGTGTGAGTATGGTGCTTGCATGGATGAGCTTTGGTGGACACATGGCATGTGTTTGCATGATGCTAACCTCCCCTCTCTCTAACCCTTGTTTATACAAACCTCTCTCCTTGCATGCAACTAAACCCTTTGCACCCTTATTTCTCTCCTCTTGCTTGGAGCTTGTCCCCCTTGTTCTTGGTGGTACTTGAGCTTGGAGAAGGTGGAACTCAAGTGGTTGATACATCTTGCATGTTGAGCTAGGGTTTGGAGAAACCCTCCCTTGGTGATCATTTGGTGTTCCTTAAACTTGGTAAGTGATATTTCTCTTCATCTTCATTTTCCTTCTCTACCCTCTTATTCTTTTTATTCTTGGATGAAACCATAGTTATCCATGGTAGTGTCTATGTTTAAGCTTGAATAACTTTTCTCTTCTTGGATGAATCCATGGTTCTCCATGGTAGTGCTTAAGTTGAGTTGAAGAACTTCTCTTTCTTGTATTCTTGGCCTAGGGTTTTGCTCTATCTTTTGGTCCTTTTATAGGGAAATGTGGCATCAAAATAGGTAGCGGAAACAAAAATTTTGCTTCCATATTTTCCATTAGACTAGTGGATCACGTCAAAAACTATATAATGGAAAGTATGGTTTTGAGGATATACCTGGCCCTGGAGCAAATCCAGCAACATCTCCTCATCGTTGTAATCGTGCAATTGGCTTCTAGTTGCACCGGGACTCATCTGTTATGCCTCCTAGTCTTCACCATGGATAACATGTTGACGTTGTCCTCCTAGCGGTAGACAACGACCTCCATGCCTCTATGGAAGTCCACACGGACCATCTAGAACTCTTCTCGTCCTACCAAAATAGATAGGAAGGAGTTGTCCCTCCCGTTGGTGTACTAGTCACTAACTTGCACTCTCATAATTGTTCTCCCTTGCTATCCCTCCCTTTATCGGGTAGAACTTGCTTGAATTCTCTCAGTTACCACAATCAGAGAAGACAAACAATTGTCAAAGGCAACTTATGTGTCTAAGAATCCCCCAGTACCCCTCTATTTATTGGAGGGGTTAGGGTCAAGGTTTCCAGTCTGTGTGGGAGTGGAAGGGACCAAAATCTCAAATTTTTGCAATCGATAAAAGGCAAAATAGTCAGCTTGCCAGGCGAATTGGTTGGTATGGCACATGATTCGATCGGTTTGCCCAGTGAACCGGTCATTTTGCATGTTTTTTAATCGCGTATGAATTGGAAATTCTATTCTAATTAATGCACAACATGACGTCAACACTAATCCTTGATACAATCAAATTGTATGACAAATCAGACATCTTGCGAAGCGAGCCAGTTGTCTCATGACCCCCAGTCGATCAGTTCATTAGGTGAATCGGTCGGTTGGTGCCGTATTCATACAGAACTCGGCCAAAACAATATCCAATCAACCTGACACTCCAACCGGTCATTTCATCACATGAGCTGATCGGTTGGTAGTCAAGTCTTTTGACTTGTTGATTGAATTGAATACCTAAACACTTTCATAATCAATCAAATTATAATTCATGATCAAAACTCCTCTTCTAGGTCAGTTCCTATGTGTGTGGCCCTATAGGTCCCATATTACCTTGGCAATGAATGTCCATAACCAATTATGACATCACAAGAAATGAGTAGTGCCTAGTCGCACATCAGTGATACCCAAGTAAATGAAAAGTTGGAGAACAAATTCAACCTAAAATATGTGTTTGGTGTTACAGTGTTTGTATAATTCCTTTGTCACATATATCTAGATTGAACTTGAGGCATGGAGTAGTCATCCTCTTCAACATTCAATCTTGTTTCTTGCACCATAGGAGATTGTATGAGATATATGTAAGCTCAATATCACATATTGACTCACATGTGCATGGCCATGCATTTCTCAGTCTTGCCTATCAAGAGGCCTAGGATATCATACTCCCATAGTAGGGACAAATCCCATCTACACCACTCACAGTCGGTCCCCATGTGTCACAATCACCCAAATCACCGTTATGGCACCCATTATTCAGGATTATGTCAGATGATGACAAAGCATATTGAACAACATGTGATGAGTGTAGTGACTTGAGATCTAAGAACCACCATCACCACCAAAACTATGAGAGTTGACTATGACTACCATTGTAATGGTTTCCATGTGTCAAACTCATGAAGGGTCTGCCTGATACACTCTTCTCTAACATGTATGTGTGTGCTTGGTTTGATATCACATATCATGACTGATGAGATTCTATCATCAACCAACATACACTCTAGTCTTGTGTGTTATTGTTGTCTATCTGCTTTTAGAATAACATCCAACTGGGAACATTATGAGAATGTATATACTCTTAACATTTGTATGATCTCATTGTTCAAGTCATGTACTTCAAGACATACATCATTGAGTAATATAATTTTCCAGACATTTATTGTGTTATGTCTTATCCTATAATTGAATAAAAAAGAATAAATTAGAATATTGCCTTTATTATTAATAAAGTCATTTACATATTATGCCATTACAATCATCATATGATTGGCTCTCCGGGCATACATACCAACACCTTTGACCTAGGGTTTGTTCTTTTCTTGGAGGTGGTGTTAGCTGGACTGAGAAGTGGTGATCAAGCTAGGGTTTTCCTCTCTCTTGTTAGAGCTTCCTTGATGTTGGAGTTGATCCATCTTGTATAAGGTGAGTTATATAACTTTCTCCTCAATTATTGTTACATTTAACTTTCACACAAATAATATGTACTTAAAACATGGTTCTTAGTAGTATGATGATGATAACTGGATCTAGGGTTTATGTTTCATGATGATTCTTGAGTATATATCTTCCCTTTGATAAAACTTAACCTTGGTACACAAAATCTATCTTTGGTGGTGAAGTTTTGATGCATGCATGTTTGTGGAAATTGTGGTTTTCTCTCTCTAAATCATGATTTGGTTTTCTCTCATGTTGATGACCAAAATTAGGGTTTTTAGGTTGATTCCCTTCGTGCATTTTACTCCTTGGTGGTTTTTAGTTTCATGGTGATGATCAACCTGTTTGATCTTGTGTTTGATGAGGTTTTCTCTCTCTTGATGGTCCCACATGTAATATATGTGGTTGATGAAGTTTTTTGATCTCCTTCAAGTGGTCTCTAAGTTTGATTCTTTTTTACACAGTCGATTATGACTTGATTACTCTCTTTGGTCACTGAACCTTGGGCCTTAGTGGTCTATGATGCTTCAGTTTCTCTTTGATCGATGGAGGTGATGTTTGACTCTAATGTCTTCGGTCTCTAAGGGCTTCAAGTCCCTTCAGTCGGTGAGAGATTGGTGTTTCTTTAGTTGCTATGTGTTGACCTAAGTGGTCATTGAGGGTGATTCATCTCTTAGGTCAATGAAGATTGTGAGCCCCAATCTCTTTGGTTGATGAAGATTATTAGACTCTATTATTTTCTTACGTGATTGACTTTCTTATTTCCAAGAATGTTAGAGACAGTAGTAACTAGGGTTTACATCTTTTATTGATCTGAAACCCTAATTCAATTTGCCTTGTTGAACTCTAACCCTAATTCATGCACATGGTGATAATGCTTAGCTTGCTTGAGTAATTAGAATATTGATGGAGTACTTTCTCTCTCTCCTAAACTGTTGTAACCCCAATTTTCTGATATATGAACATCATGGTGCATAATGTAAGATCGTGTTTGTGCCTATGTAATACATGTGTGGTGTTGGTAATGAGCCTTGATGAGGCATGGAGAGATAATGATGTTCTTGCATGGAATAATGTGAATGGTCTTATGACCTAGGTAGTGGCTTTGTACCCCATTTTGAGGTGATATCCTCAGTGTGATGTGACAAGTGTTTGGTATCCCATGGTAGGGTGACAATGATGATGGCCTTGTTGGCTAAATTGGACATTAGATTATCCTCTTCATTAGAAAAATCATTTGATAGGTTTTTCAAATATTTGCACAGTTGTTTCCAGTAACATTTTCATTCGAGAAACTAGTCGATCGAGACATACTCAGTCAAAGACATTCTTGATCGAGAACAACTTTGGTTGAGGATTAGAGCACCAAAAGAGATATTACACATTTGTGCCTTAAATCATATTCGATCGAAATTATTGTCGACCAAGACAAATTTGGTCCAAGAATACATGATTGTTTGACCAAGTAGTTCGAACTGATGACTAGTTGTTAGAGAGGTCATTGAGAATTCAACTCACACTCGGTTGAAGAAATTCTTGACTGAGACATGGTTGGTCGACAAAATTCTTGATCGATCTGGGTTCTGGACTGATTTCTAGAAATGACTAAATTGATCGTTGCACCTAATATTAACTCGTCTAAAATAGCTAATTCTCCACTAAGAACCCTCCACACACCTTCCTAAGGTACCCTAGTCACTTGCAACCCACTCCTATAAATAGAAGTGACCATAGGACACCAAAGACATACAAGATACACTTGAACAATCCTTCTAAAGAGCAAACAATTTGAACTACACTTGCCATCTTCTTCTTTAAGCTCTAAGTTAGTGTCCTATAGCTACAATCTCCTAGACACCGCCTAGCAATGTCCATCCTAAGTGGTTAGGAGGCCTAACTCTTGATATAGGATTAAAGCATTGTATGACATTGGTGTAATCTTCTTTCTTCCAATCTACTTCTCAATGTTAATGTAAATCTTACTCCTTGACTTCTCCAAGTGTGGGAGGTTATCTGAGGGAGCTTGCTCGAAGCTACTTTAAGGCATGAAGGTTGCTCCTAGGCGATTGGAGCTACTTTAAGGTGTAAAGGCTTCTCCACGATGATTGACGCTACTTCAAGGAGGTGAAGGCTATGTCAAGGTGGTGGAGGTGGATCGTCATCCTCTCCTTGGGTTCTCTTCAGTGTCCTGATAAAGAAGAGGTTGAGGTGAAGTGATTGCATTTTATTGTAATTCCTTGAGAGGTAAGAAAATTGATCACTTGCAAAATCCCAATCGGAGAAAATTGGGTAGTGGACTTACATCCTTCAATTTGAAGGGTGGAATCACTCTAAATTGTGAATCTCTTCCTTGTGTCACCCTCCTTATTGCAATTTAAGTTTTAAATTAATTTTATAATTATCAAAACCCCTCTAGATCTTTCAATTGGTATTAAAGCAGGTCTCAAATGAGATCCCATGAGTCTTGAAGCATGGTGGAAAACCTCAACCTTTAAGGGACGTACGTGAGCCATCCACAACAATTCGATGGATCCAACTACACCTACTAGAAAAGGTAGATGTAATTTTACTTCCAAGGAATAAGCTTGGAGCTATGGAGAATGGTGAATCATCCATATGAGCTTCCAAAAAGGGAATATGATAAATGGGACCTGGAGATAGTAAAGAAGGTTCAACTCAATGACAAGGTTGTTAGATTTTATATTGTTCATTATTTGTTGGTGAATTTAATCCCATATCTTCTTATGAAACTGCTTATGAGATTTGGCATAAAATTTGGGTTACACATGAAGGCACTCCTCAAGCTAAGAATACTAAAATTATTATGCTCAAGCAAAAGCTTGAACAATTTCATATGTTTCCTAATGAATATATAAGTGAGATGTATGCTAGTTTTTCTTCTATCATCAACAACTTGAATGCTTTGGGAAAGTACATTAGTGAACAAGATCAAGTATTAGGATGCTAAGATCTTTGCCTCCAAAGTATAAGCCCAAGGTGACAACCATTGAAGAAGCCAATGACCTCACCAAATTGATGATGGAGAAGCTCATTGGCAACCTTGAGACACATGAGGTCATCCTTGAAGAAGAAGAAAGAGTGGAGGACGAACTCCAAAAGGGAGAAGAAAGGATATTGCATTAAAGGATACAACTAAATCTCAATAAAAAGTCATCACTCAAGAAAGTGATGAGATAAGTGAAGGAGATGATGAAGAGGATGTACTCATTATAAATGGTAAGAAATATAAAAGGTATAAATCTAATAAAAAATTCTTGTATTTCTTCATCTTCTTCCCTTAGGTGCTTTGAATGCGGAAAGAAGGGACATGTAAAGAATGAGTGTCCTAAAATCAAGAAGGGAAGGAAATCCTCATTCAAGAAGAAGGACGAGGGAGACAAAGCCTACAAAGCATCTTGGGTTGAATCAAGCGATGACATTGAGAGTGGAGAGGAAGAAGTGGAGTGTCTCATGGCAAATGAAAATGAAGATGAAGACTCAAATGAGGTGGATCTCTTTGAATTATCTAAAATTGATCTAGTTAATAGTTTTGAAGAAACTCATACTAAATATGTTGATTGCAAATTTTTTTTGAAAAAGCTTCCTAAATTAATGATGAGTTGCGTGCTAAATTATATGATCTTACTTCTGAAAATTAAAGTTTTAGTTCTAAAAATGATACTTTGAAAGCTTCTATTGATGACTATAATGCTGAGTTGCTTGTCTTAGAAAATAATAATGATCTTCTTTCTTAAGAAAAAGTTAAATTGCTTTCTAAGATAAATGACTACCAAACTCAACCTATTCTGTGCACTCATTCAGATTATGATATCATTGTTAGAGAAAGAGATACCTTACTTTCAGATTTAGCTCAGGCCAATCAAGCTATTACAAATACACTTGCTAAAATTGTTGAATTACAAAAATATGTTGATAGTTTAAAATATGATGATATCCTTGATAAAATCTTAAAAAACACTTCCATACAGGTTGGGAGAAGCGGCCTAGGCTATGTACCCAAAGAAAAATCTCATCAAAAGCCTTGATCTAGAAAAACACAAGCTCCTAGAACCAAGACCGTCTATGTGCCCAAGAACAATATAGCACATACCCCAAATGTTAAGAAGAGAAATCAAATCAACTTTGTTTCCTATTTCTACTATAAATGTCTTAGAAATTATTCATTCTCTTATGAATACAAGAAGAAGAAGGACATCATTTGAGTTCTAAGACTCCAAACTTAGATATTTTGAGACACTTTGTTGAGATTTGACCTAAACTTCATTGTGAAATTCATATGTGTCTTATCTCAACTGAAATGAGCTTTAAAATGTTTATCTTTCCATATTTGATTATCTACTTGTGTCATTCATGATTAAAATAATTGAAAATAATATATCTTGTTCACATTGGAAATGTTGCTTATTCTAGAAATCTACAAAACTGCCTCTCGGTCAATTAAGATCTCGACCAAAGGGCCTCCCGATCTAAGTCAAGGTTGACCGTAAACAAGCCTGACAGAACTATTTTGTTTCAAACCAAATCATTTAGTTGTGATTACCATTGATATTTTAAATCTATAAAATGCTCATCACATTGATTCT